>CM068368.1:373362115-374562115 GCA_034769895.1 Magicicada septendecula | reverse complement strand
CATCATTCTCTGACACGGACAATATAGTAGCCATGATGTTGACATCGCTCTAACCTACATGCTTTTACGAAGCGTATTGAATATCGTCAAACCTTGTATGTTACTTAATATATAATTTTTGTAATTTTTTAGATTATAAGTAATATATAGTTTGTAAAGGTACTCTCTATTATTAATTATCATGTAAAGGAACTTTTCGTAGCAGCCACAAGAATTCCCACGAAATATATTAAAATTATTTAATTGTTAAATCCTGAGATAAATATCGATTGTGACAACCGTATGTATCGAATGGAATTTTCCAATAATTTGAATTTATATTACAGAGATTAAACCATTATGTTATGTTATTAAATCATATCCATGCGTTATTATTTCAGGAACATAATATATTATCAGCATTTATTTTATAATTAACAAGGATAAGAAGAATTCGGGGAGTCATTGGAAGTACGCAAACTGCGAAACCAAGATTAACCTCAAATAATAGGTTAAAGCCTAATATCGAAGGTGACTTGAAAATTTTGGGATGACTCGACCGCTATTTTTTGAATTGATTTTTGGAGTTCTAACTACTGAACTGGAATAATTATAATTCTGATTCAGAACCCAAGGCAGAATAATTCAATTCTTTTACTTATATATTTAAATCACATTCGTAAACACACAACATAATTAGCATAAAACACTGATCATCAGCTGATTCCATGATCAGCTGATACACTATTTACTACTATTTATTACAATTTAACATATACAAGGAATAACACGGGTAAATCATTATACCATTAAGATACTACGGGTACAAGAGTCGTATTATAAATTGGCGCACCAACTAGTGAGGCTGAAATTAGGGAGTATTAGGTGAAGAAATTGAAACAAGCAAATTAATTTCCTAATTTTTAGCTGGCGACTGCTATAAGTTCCAAAAAATAATAAAAATGCATAAAAGGGCGTCGTCATTGAGACGGACGAAGGAGGCAGAGAAGGAAGTCAGGATGGAAGAGAAAGAAGTAACATCGGTGGAGGATGTGGAGACGGTAGCAAGAAAGGAAGATAGAGGAGACCCGAATCTTATAAAACTAATGGAGTTAATGAATAGTATGAGTGAAAAAATGGACAGAAATAAGGAAGAAACGAATGACAATTTTAAGAAGTAGAAGGAAGAAATGAAGGAAGATTTGAAGAGCATCAAGGAAGATAACAGACAAACAAATGAAAAAAATTGATAGTATCCAGGAAGATAACAGGCAAACAAATGAAAAAATTGATAGCATCAAGGAAGAATTCACTGAAAACTCAAGGAAACAAAATGAAATTTTGAGTCAAAACTTATTAAAACAAATGCAGGAACAAAACAAGCAAACGAACGAGAAATTTGATAGTATCAAGGAAGATAACAGACAAACAAATGAAAAAATTGATAGCATCAAGGAAGATAACAGACAAACAAACGAGAAAATAGACGGTATGAAGGAAGAGATTAACGAGAACTCAAGGATACAAAATGAGAAAATGAGTGAAAATTTAATAAAACAGATGGAGGAGAGATTTGACCAAAACAAAGAAGAAACTAACGAAAATTTTAGGAAACAAAACGAAACCACTAATGAGAGTTTAAAACGGATAAATGAGAAAATTGAGAGTATTAAAGAAAGTACTAACGAAACCTTAAGGCAAACTATAAGTGACAATAATAACCAAATGAAGGAAGAATTCAGGTAAATTAATGAAGAAAATTTAAGAAGAATTAATGGTAGAATTGAACAGGTCAATGATACAATTAACCAGAAGATGGACAAAATCGATGAGGAAAGGAAGCAAGAAATAGCTGACATTAATGAGAGATTGAGAAAAGCTAACGAAACCATTACACAAAATAAAGCAACGATAAATACCAGAATAGACCAGGTCCAAGAAAATAGTCGTATTCAAAGAGAAGTAATACAAAAGGAACAAGAAAATTTGGTAAATTTACAGAAACAAACCGGAGAAAGGTGTGACAATATTAACACTACGGTGAACAATTTAACTGGTCAAGTACGCCAAAATCAAGAAGAAATTGAGTTAATTAGAACCAGACAAAATAATATTACTCATGTTTCCACAAACGAAACCAGAGAAGGGATTAATTTCAAAAATTATCGTAGAAACCCCATGGAATTCCTGGCCAGAATCGAGGAACATTTTAATAAACATCGAATAACTATCTGGAGCTCGATTAGAGAGATGTTGGATGAGCATTTTAGGGAGATTACGGACAACAGGTGGACAGCAACCAGGAATGAGATAGTGGACTACGCTCAATTTAAAAAACTGTTTAAGAAAAATACTGGTCCGAAGCGATACAAAATATTATAAGGGACAACATTTGTCAGGGAAGATATGATGTAAATAGAGGTACATCTCCAACTACTTACTTCTGGGGAAAGGTGTGTTTGGCGAGACACCTAGAGCCAAGAATACCAGAAGAATCCCTAGTAACTAAAATGGCATACCATTATGACACAGGAATTGCCAGAGCACGCCTGGGAAGCCAGACTAAAACGGTCCACACAATGGCTGACTTATTAGAAAATTATGAACATGAGGGTTACTACAAAAGAAGCAGACAACGAACTGATCAGTGTGGTTCAAGAAATAATAACCATGGTATGAATCCTAATCCCTATAATAACATAAATAACCGGAATAATTATAACTTTAATGGCAACGATCGTAGTTCCAACCAAAATTTTACTCCAAATAATAACCAACCAACAAACTTCAATCGAAATCTAAATAACAATAATAGTAACAACAGGCCCAATCAAAATTACCATCCGGGTAATAGGATTAATAATAATTATAATAACTACCGAACAAACCAAAATTATAATAATTTCAGAAATAACTCAGGAGTTAATACCAATAATAATAACCAGGGTAATTATAATAATAATCGTCCGTACAGACCAAGAATAAATTATATTAGTGCAGAAGAAGGGGATTACTGGAGATACCATCAACCTCGGAGGAACAGTTTTAATAACAGTTATGATCAAAGAGGAAATCTCAGAGGGATGAGTCACCATTATAACCGAGTAAGAAGTAGAAGCCAGGAGGACTTCCGAGAATCAAGGGGAAGTGAACAATTAGACAACCGAGAGGTTGAACAACCAGGAACCAACACACCATTCCAGGCAAATCAACAGTCATGCCTGGAAAATAATCATGATAGCCTTAATTTAAACGGAGTGAGGCAGTAATAAACCCTCGCGACCCCTTACTGCTACTAACTACTGGGTACAAAAACCACCAAATTCAAAAATATAGTAATAACAAATTACTACCAACTAATTATGAAAAACTAATTATGGAAAATAAAAGAAGTTTGAAATACAAAAATCACCAAATTCAAAAATATAGTAATAACAAATTACTACCAACTAATTATGAAAAACTAATTATGGAAAATAAAAGAATTTTGAAGTATAACAACAACCAAAGTTTAAGGACGGATAGTCAAAATCTTACTATTATTTACAATTATTATTTGAAAAATCTTCGAGAAGAAATGTTGGAGGAAACGGTGACAAGTAGAATCAACCAGCATAATGAAATTTTATACATAACCGCTCAAATTGAAGGAATTCGTACACGAATAATGATAGATACTGGTGCAAATGTATCACTTATTAACGACGCTGAACTGGAGAGAATACAGAAACAAAGTAAAAATATAATACCTACCTTACCTGTCAATAATGTTATTTTAATAGGTGCCACTGGGCGTCCAAATAAAACAGTGAGAAAACAAGTGTCATTGGAAATAGAAAGCAAAGGTGTTACAATTAATATTATATGTTTGGTCGCAATCGGCCTACCATTCGAATTATTAATCGGATGCGATATGCTGAGGAAATATCCAGCCATTATTGATTTGAGCAAGGAGAAGGTGTCCTTGAACTCAGAAGGTGTTATGTGGACGGCAGAGTTAATAGGAAGCGATGGTGCCCCTCTGAACCGTACCCATCACCAAGTTAGGGAATTAAATTTTTTAAAGAATGACACCCAATGCAGAAAAATAATCTATAATATGACAAATGAAGACCTGTGGAACAGTAAATTACAGGAGATAAGAGAGTTTAGACACCAAGAAACAAATAATTTGACAGCAAAACAAGTAGAAGATCTCATTATAATATATAAGAAGTATAAACATGTATTTTCAGAAAAACCAGGAAAAGTAAAAAACTATCAGCGTAGAATACAATTTAAACAACCAGCAAAATGTCACAAATGAAACATAAGTAATTATGTCCTCACACCTAATGAAGTGTTCAGAAATAATTACTTCTGAAGGGAGGCAATTTGTAACGAAACAAAATGTTACAAAAGAATAGTAAATAATAGTGGAATCCGATCCAGAGAGGAACCAAGAAATAATAATTTATAGCAAATTAAAGGAAACCTAGTTGGTTTGACTTATTTAATATTATCCAGAAACCCAGAAATAACCCAGTAGAATAGGGCAGTAAACACACAAAAATTAAATAAATAAACCTAGTAAGCCTAAATAATCAACTTACCCTGAATAACAACCAAACAATAAAGAGTACCTATTTACAAAATAAAAATTGTATTAAATAAAATCTTATTGACCTATAATAAGAATAGAAAAAGGGGACACAAACCTTTACAGTGATGAGTGATATAATATAAATAGTGACACAGACTACCGTTAAACAGTGTTATTTATTATTTATAAAAAGTGTTATTATTATTATCATACAGACAATAGTTTAAAAGTATGAAATAATTAAAGTTGTTAAAAACAAGTATTATTATTATTAAGAGTTTTTGTTGTATGTTATAAGCTTTTGTCACCAGTTAATTTATGTAAATATATTTATCTCAGGTAGTCAAAGTAGAAATTACAATCAACCATAACAAATTGTTCGACCACATATCATAGAAATTCAAATTAATAAGGTTTTACAGTTATAAACTGAGGCATGTTTAGTATCAAATTGTTTATAATTATATAATTAATCATCATGTAAACATTACATGTATCATTAGAGTATAATAATAAAATTATCTATTAAAGGTAATTTATAAACATGTAAAGTAATTAATGGGTGTTGATCCTATAACACTTAACCTGTACATAAATGGCCAATCAAAATTTAAGAAGTTTCTATGAGTTCAGTGACTAAAAAAGAAGAAATAACACTTAATTGTTAATTGTGATGGAAAACAGTTGAATAGTGCGTGTCTAGATGTAATTAAAAAAAAATATATATATATAAAAATAGATAACCCGTTTGTGAAAGTAGATCTGAATGACCATCATCGAAGATAATAATCCCTCCACTACAATTTTCATGAACAAGTAACACACACAAGCAAGAAATTATCCAGAATAAACCAGAAACCCTTCAGCAATATCGTCTAGATGTGTAAAGTATAATTTGACAATATTTTTTTCCAACAAGGAACAACCACTAGACAATATAACAATTTACACTAACACTAATCACTAGTAAACATTTTAAAGTGAAAACAAATTCAATATCTAAACGAACAGTGATTACAAGGAAAACATTTATTGTACACATTAATAAACTTCATCATTCTCTGACACGGACAATATAGTAGCCATGATGTTGACATCGCTCTAACCTACATGCTTTTACGAAGCGTATTGAATATCGTCAAACCTTGTATGTTACTTAATATATAATTTTTGTAATTTTTTAGATTATAAGTAATATATTGTTTGTAAAGGTACTCTCTATTATTAATTATCATGTAAAGGAACTTTTCGTAGCAGCCACAAGAATTCCCACGAAATATATTAAAATTATTTAATTGTTAAATCCTGAGATAAATATCGATTGTGACAACCGTATGTATCGAATGGAATTTTCCAATAATTTGAATTTATATTACAGAGATTAAACCATTATGTTATGTTATTAAATCATATCCATGCGTTATTAATTCAGGAACGTAATATATTATCAGCATTTATTTTATAATTAACAAGGATAAGAAGAATTCGGGGAGTCATTGGAAGTACGCAAACTGCGAAACCAAGATTAACCTCAAATAATAGGTTAAAGCCTAATATCGAAGGTGACTTGAAAATTTTGGGATGACTCGACCGCTATTTTTTGAATTGATTTTTGGAGTTCTAACTACTGAACTGGAATAATTATAATTCTGATTCAGAACCCAAGGCAGAATAATTCAATTCTTTTACTTATATATTTAAATCACATTCGTAAACACACAACATAATAAGCATAAAACACTGATCATCAGCTGATTCCATGATCAGCTGATACACTATTTACTACTATTTATTACAATTTAACATATACAAGGAATAACACGGGTAAATCATTATACCATTAAGATACTACGGGTACAAGAGTCGTATTATAAATTGGCGCACCAACTAGTGAGGCTGAAATTAGGGAGTATTAGGTGAAGAAATTGAAACAAGCAAATTAATTTCCTAATTTTTAGCTGGCGACTGCTATAAGTTCCAAAAAATAATAAAGATGCATAAAAGGGCGTCGTCATTGAGACGGACGAAGGAGGCAGAGAAGGAAGTCAGGATGGAAGAGAAAGAAGTAACATCGGTGGAGGATGTGGAGACGGTAGCAAGAAAGGAAGATAGAGGAGACCCGAATCTTATAAAACTAATGGAGTTAATGAATAGTATGAGTGAAAAAATGGACAGAAATAAGGAAGAAACGAATGACAATTTTAAGAAGTAGAAGGAAGAAATGAAGGAAGATTTGAAGAGCATCAAGGAAGATAACAGACAAACAAATGAAAAAAATTGATAGTATCCAGGAAGATAACAGGCAAACAAATGAAAAAATTGATAGCATCAAGGAAGAATTCACTGAAAACTCAAGGAAACAAAATGAAATTTTGAGTCAAAACTTATTAAAACAAATGGAGGAACAAAACAAGCAAACGAACGAGAAATTTGATAGTATCAAGGAAGATAACAGACAAACAAATGAAAAAATTGATAGCATCAAGGAAGATAACAGACAAACAAACGAGAAAATAGACGGTATGAAGGAAGAGATTAACGAGAACTCAAGGATACAAAATGAGAAAATGAGTGAAAATTTAATAAAACAGATGGAGGAGAGATTTGACCAAAACAAAGAAGAAACTATCGAAAATTTTAGGAAACAAAACGAAACCACTAATGAGAGTTTAAAACGGATAAATGAGAAAATTGAGAGTATTAAAGAAAGTACTAACGAAACCTTAAGGCAAACTATAAGTGACAATAATAACCAAATGAAGGAAGAATTCAGGTAAATTAATGAAGAAAATTTAAGAAGAATTAATGGTAGAATTGAACAGGTCAATGATACAATTAACCAGAAGATGGACAAAATCGATGAGGAAAGGAAGCAAGAAATAGCTGACATTAATGAGAGATTGAGAAAAGCTAACGAAACCATTACACAAAATAAAGCAACGATAAATACCAGAATAGACCAGGTCCAAGAAAATAGTCGTATTCAAAGAGAAGTAATACAAAAGGAACAAGAAAATTTGGTAAATTTACAGAAACAAACCGGAGAAAGGTGTGACAATATTAACACTACGGTGAACAATTTAACTGGTCAAGTACGCCAAAATCAAGAAGAAATTGAGTTAATTAGAACCAGACAAAATAATATTACTCATGTTTCCACAAACGAAACCAGAGAAGGGATTAATTTCAAAAATTATCGTAGAAACCCCATGGAATTCCTGGCCAGAATCGAGGAACATTTTAATAAACATCGAATAACTATCTGGAGCTCGATTAGAGAGATGTTGGATGAGCATTTTAGGGAGATTACGGACAACAGGTGGACAGCAACCAGGAATGAGATAGTGGACTACGCTCAATTTAAAAAACTGTTTAAGAAAAATACTGGTCCGAAGCGATACAAAATATTATAAGGGACAACATTTGTCAGGGAAGATATGATGGAAATAGAGGTACATCTCCAACTACTTACTTCTGGGGAAAGGTGTGTTTGGCGAGACACCTAGAGCCAAGAATACCAGAAGAATCCCTAGTAACTAAAATGGCATACCATTATGACACAGGAATTGCCAGAGCACGCCTGGGAAGCCAGACTAAAACGGTCCACACAATGGCTGACTTATTAGAAAATTATGAACACGAGGGTTACTACAAAAGAAGCAGACAACGAACTGATCAGTGCGGTTTAAGAAATAATAACCATGGTATGAATCCTAATCCCTATAATAACATAAATAACCGGAATAATTATAACTTTAATGGCAACGATCGTAGTTCCAACCAAAATTTTACTCCAAATAATAACCAACCAACAAACTTCAATCGAAATCTAAATAACAATAATAGTAACAACAGGCCCAATCAAAATTACCATCCGGGTAATAGGATTAATAATAATTATAATAACTACCGAACAAACCAAAATTATAATAATTTTAGAAATAACTCAGGAGTTAATACCAATAATAATAACCAGGGTAATTATAATAATAATCGTCCGTACAGACCAAGAATAAATTATATTAGTGCAGAAGAAGGGGATTACTGGAGATACCATCAACCTCGGAGGAACAGTTTTAATAACAGTTATGATCAAAGAGGAAATCTCAGAGGGATGAGTCACCATTATAACCGAGTAAGAAGTAGAAGCCAGGAGGACTTCCGAGAATCAAGGGGAAGTGAACAATTAGACAACCGAGAGGTTGAACAACCAGGAACCAACACACCATTCCAGGCAAATCAACAGTCATGCCTGGAAAATAATCATGATAGCCTTAATTTAAACGGAGTGAGGCAGTAATAAACCCTCGCGACCCCTTACTGCTACTAACTACTGGGTACAAAAACCACCAAATTCAAAAATATAGTAATAACAAATTACTACCAACTAATTATGAAAAACTAATTATGGAAAATAAAAGAAGTTTGAAATACAAAAATCACCAAATTCAAAAATATAGTAATAACAAATTACTACCAACTAATTATGAAAAACTAATTATGGAAAATAAAAGAATTTTGAAGTATAACAACAACCAAAGTTTAAGGACGGATAGTCAAAATCTTACTATTATTTACAATTATTATTTGAAAAATCTTCGAGAAGAAATGTTGGAGGAAACGGTGACAAGTAGAATCAACCAGCATAATGAAATTTTATACATAACCGCTCAAATTGAAGGAATTCGTACACGAATAATGATAGATACTGGTGCAAATGTATCACTTATTAACGACGCTGAACTGGAGAGAATACAGAAACAAAGTAAAAATATAATACCTACCTTACCTGTCAATAATGTTATTTTAATAGGTGCCACTGGGCGTCCAAATAAAACAGTGAGATAACAAGTGTCATTGGAAATAGAAAGCAAAGGTGTTACAATTAATATTATATGTTTGGTCGCAATCGGCCTACCATTCGAATTATTAATCGGATGCGATATGCTGAGGAAATATCCAGCCATTATTGATTTGAGCAAGGAGAAGGTGTCCTTGAACTCAGAAGGTGTTATGTGGACGGCAGAGTTAATAGGAAGCGATGGTGCCCCTCTGAACCGTACCCATCACCAAGTTAGGGAATTAAATTTTTTAAAGAATGACACCCAATGCAGAAAAATAATCTATAATATGACAAATGAAGACCTGTGGAACAGTAAATTACAGGAGATAAGAGAGTTTAGACACCAAGAAACAAATAATTTGACAGCAAAACAAGTAGAAGATCTCATTATAATATATAAGAAGTATAAACATGTATTTTCAGAAAAACCAGGAAAAGTAAAAAACTATCAGCGTAGAATACAATTTAAACAACCAGCAGAATGTCACAAATGAAACATAAGTAATTATGTCCTCACACCTAATGAAGTGTTCAGAAATAATTACTTCTGAAGGGAGGCAATTTGTAACGAAACAAAATGTTACAAAAGAATAGTAAATAATAGTGGAATCCGATCCAGAGAGGAACAAGAAATAATAATTTATAGCAAATTAAAGGAAACCTAGTTGGTTTGACTTATTTAATATTATCCAGAAACCCAGAAATAACCCAGTAGAATAGGGCAGTAAACACACAAAAATTAAATAAATAAACCTAGTAAGCCTAAATAATCAACTTACCCTGAATAACAACCAAACAATAAAGAGTACCTATTTACAAAATAAAAATTGTATTAAATAAAATCTTATTGACCTATAATAAGAATAGAAAAAGGGGACACAAACCTTTACAGTGATGAGTGATATAATATAAATAGTGACACAGACTACCGTTAAACAGTGTTATTTATTATTTATAAAAAGTGTTATTATTATTATCATACAGACAATAGTTTAAAAGTATGAAATAATTAAAGTTGTTAAAAACAAGTATTATTATTATTAAGAGTTTTTGTTGTATGTTATAAGCTTTTGTCACCAGTTAATTTATGTAAATATATTTATCTCAGGTAGTCAAAGTAGAAATTACAATCAACCATAACAAATTGTTCGACCACATATCATAGAAATTCAAATTAATAAGGTTTTACAGTTATAAACTGAGGCATGTTTAGTATCAAATTGTTTATAATTATATAATTAATCATCATGTAAACATTACATGTATCATTAGAGTATAATAATAAAATTATCTATTAAAGGTAATTTATAAACATGTAAAGTAATTAATGGGTGTTGATCCTATAACACTTAACCTGTACATAAATGGCCAATCAAAATTTAAGAAGTTTCTATGAGTTCAGTGACTAAAAAAGAAGAAATAACACTTAATTGTTAATTGTGATGGAAAACAGTTGAATAGTGCGTGTCTAGATGTAATTAAAAAAAAATATATATATATAAAAATAGATAACCCGTTTGTGAAAGTAGATCTGAATGACCATCATCGAAGATAATAATCCCTCCACTACAATTTTCATGAACAAGTAACACACACAAGCAAGAAATTATCCAGAATAAACCAGAAACCCTTCAGCAATATCGTCTAGATGTGTAAAGTATAATTTGACAATATTTTTTTCCAACAAGGAACAACCACTAGACAATATAACAATTTACACTAACACTAATCACTAGTAAACATTTTAAAGTGAAAACAAATTCAATATCTAAACGAACAGTGATTACAAGGAAAACATTTATTGTACACATTAATAAACTTCATCATTCTCTGACACGGACAATATAGTAGCCATGATGTTGACATCGCTCTAACCTACATGCTTTTACGAAGCGTATTGAATATCGTCAAACCTTGTATGTTACTTAATATATAATTTTTGTAATTTTTTAGATTATAAGTAATATATTGTTTGTAAAGGTACTCTCTATTATTAATTATCATGTAAAGGAACTTTTCGTAGCAGCCACAAGAATTCCCACGAAATATATTAAAATTATTTAATTGTTAAATCCTGAGATAAATATCGATTGTGACAACCGTATGTATCGAATGGAATTTTCCAATAATTTGAATTTATATTACAGAGATTAAACCATTATGTTATGTTATTAAATCATATCCATGCGTTATTAATTCAGGAACGTAATATATTATCAGCATTTATTTTATAATTAACAAGGATAAGAAGAATTCGGGGAGTCATTGGAAGTACGCAAACTGCGAAACCAAGATTAACCTCAAATAATAGGTTAAAGCCTAATATCGAAGGTGACTTGAAAATTTTGGGATGACTCGACCACTATTTTTTGAATTGATTTTTGGAGTTCTAACTACTGAACTGGAATAATTATAATTCTGATTCAGAACCCAAGGCAGAATAATTCAATTCTTTTACTTATATATTTAAATCACATTCGTAAACACACAACATAATAAGCATAAAACACTGATCATCAGCTGATTCCATGATCAGCTGATACACTATTTACTACTATTTATTACAATTTAACATATACAAGGAATAACACGGGTAAATCATTATACCATTAAGATACTACGGGTACAAGAGTCGTATTATAAATTGGCGCACCAACTAGTGAGGCTGAAATTAGGGAGTATTAGGTGAAGAAATTGAAACAAGCAAATTAATTTCCTAATTTTTAGCTGGCGACTGCTATAAGTTCCAAAAAATAATAAAGATGCATAAAAGGGCGTCGTCATTGAGACGGACGAAGGAGGCAGAGAAGGAAGTCAGGATGGAAGAGAAAGAAGTAACATCGGTGGAGGATGTGGAGACGGTAGCAAGAAAGGAAGATAGAGGAGACCCGAATCTTATAAAACTAATGGAGTTAATGAATAGTATGAGTGAAAAAATGGACAGAAATAAGGAAGAAACGAATGACAATTTTAAGAAGTAGAAGGAAGAAATGAAGGAAGATTTGAAGAGCATCAAGGAAGATAACAGACAAACAAATGAAAAAAATTGATAGTATCCAGGAAGATAACAGGCAAACAAATGAAAAAATTGATAGCATCAAGGAAGAATTCACTGAAAACTCAAGGAAACAAAATGAAATTTTGAGTCAAAACTTATTAAAACAAATGGAGGAACAAAACAAGCAAACGAACGAGAAATTTGATAGTATCAAGGAAGATAACAGACAAACAAATGAAAAAATTGATAGCATCAAGGAAGATAACAGACAAACAAACGAGAAAATAGACGGTATGAAGGAAGAGATTAACGAGAACTCAAGGATACAAAATGAGAAAATGAGTGAAAATTTAATAAAACAGATGGAGGAGAGATTTGACCAAAACAAAGAAGAAACTATCGAAAATTTTAGGAAACAAAACGAAACCACTAATGAGAGTTTAAAACGGATAAATGAGAAAATTGAGAGTATTAAAGAAAGTACTAACGAAACCTTAAGGCAAACTATAAGTGACAATAATAACCAAATGAAGGAAGAATTCAGGTAAATTAATGAAGAAAATTTAAGAAGAATTAATGGTAGAATTGAACAGGTCAATGATACAATTAACCAGAAGATGGACAAAATCGATGAGGAAAGGAAGCAAGAAATAGCTGACATTAATGAGAGATTGAGAAAAGCTAACGAAACCATTACACAAAATAAAGCAACGATAAATACCAGAATAGACCAGGTCCAAGAAAATAGTCGTATTCAAAGAGAAGTAATACAAAAGGAACAAGAAAATTTGGTAAATTTACAGAAACAAACCGGAGAAAGGTGTGACAATATTAACACTACGGTGAACAATTTAACTGGTCAAGTACGCCAAAATCAAGAAGAAATTGAGTTAATTAGAACCAGACAAAATAATATTACTCATGTTTCCACAAACGAAACCAGAGAAGGGATTAATTTCAAAAATTATCGTAGAAACCCCATGGAATTCCTGGCCAGAATCGAGGAACATTTTAATAAACATCGAATAACTATCTGGAGCTCGATTAGAGAGATGTTGGATGAGCATTTTAGGGAGATTACGGACAACAGGTGGACAGCAACCAGGAATGAGATAGTGGACTACGCTCAATTTAAAAAACTGTTTAAGAAAAATACTGGTCCGAAGCGATACAAAATATTATAAGGGACAACATTTGTCAGGGAAGATATGATGGAAATAGAGGTACATCTCCAACTACTTACTTCTGGGGAAAGGTGTGTTTGGCGAGACACCTAGAGCCAAGAATACCAGAAGAATCCCTAGTAACTAAAATGGCATACCATTATGACACAGGAATTGCCAGAGCACGCCTGGGAAGCCAGACTAAAACGGTCCACACAATGGCTGACTTATTAGAAAATTATGAACACGAGGGTTACTACAAAAGAAGCAGACAACGAACTGATCAGTGCGGTTCAAGAAATAATAACCATGGTATGAATCCTAATCCCTATAATAACATAAATAACCGGAATAATTATAACTTTAATGGCAACGATCGTAGTTCCAACCAAAATTTTACTCCAAATAATAACCAACCAACAAACTTCAATCGAAATCTAAATAACAATAATAGTAACAACAGGCCCAATCAAAATTACCATCCGGGTAATAGGATTAATAATAATTATAATAACTACCGAACAAACCAAAATTATAATAATTTTAGAAATAACTCAGGAGTTAATACCAATAATAATAACCAGGGTAATTATAATAATAATCGTCCGTACAGACCAAGAATAAATTATATTAGTGCAGAAGAAGGGGATTACTGGAGATACCATCAACCTCGGAGGAACAGTTTTAATAACAGTTAGGATCAAAGAGGAAATCTCAGAGGGATGAGTCACCATTATAACCGAGTAAGAAGTAGAAGCCAGGAGGACTTCCGAGAATCAAGGGGAAGTGAACAATTAGACAACCGAGAGGTTGAACAACCAGGAACCAACACACCATTCCAGGCAAATCAACAGTCATGCCTGGAAAATAATCATGATAGCCTTAATTTAAACGGAGTGAGGCAGTAATAAACCCTCGCGACCCCTTACTGCTACTAACTACTGGGTACAAAAACCACCAAATTCAAAAATATAGTAATAACAAATTACTACCAACTAATTATGAAAAACTAATTATGGAAAATAAAAGAAGTTTGAAATACAAAAATCACCAAATTCAAAAATATAGTAATAACAAATTACTACCAACTAATTATGAAAAACTAATTATGGAAAATAAAAGAATTTTGAAGTATAACAACAACCAAAGTTTAAGGACGGATAGTCAAAATCTTACTATTATTTACAATTATTATTTGAAAAATCTTCGAGAAGAAATGTTGGAGGAAACGGTGACAAGTAGAATCAACCAGCATAATGAAATTTTATACATAACCGCTCAAATTGAAGGAATTCGTACACGAATAATGATAGATACTGGTGCAAATGTATCACTTATTAACGACGCTGAACTGGAGAGAATACAGAAACAAAGTAAAAATATAATACCTACCTTACCTGTCAATAATGTTATTTTAATAGGTGCCACTGGGCGTCCAAATAAAACAGTGAGAAAACAAGTGTCATTGGAAATAGAAAGCAAAGGTGTTACAATTAATATTATATGTTTGGTCGCAATCGGCCTACCATTCGAATTATTAATCGGATGCGATATGCTGAGGAAATATCCAGCCATTATTGATTTGAGCAAGGAGAAGGTGTCCTTGAACTCAGAAGGTGTTATGTGGACGGCAGAGTTAATAGGAAGCGATGGTGCCCCTCTGAACCGTACCCATCACCAAGTTAGGGAATTAAATTTTTTAAAGAATGACACCCAATGCAGAAAAATAATCTATAATATGACAAATGAAGACCTGTGGAACAGTAAATTACAGGAGATAAGAGAGTTTAGACACCAAGAAACAAATAATTTGACAGCAAAACAAGTAGAAGATCTCATTATAATATATAAGAAGTATAAACATGTATTTTCAGAAAAACCAGGAAAAGTAAAAAACTATCAGCGTAGAATACAATTTAAACAACCAGCAAAATGTCACAAATGAAACATAAGTAATTATGTCCTCACACCTAATGAAGTGTTCAGAAATAATTACTTCTGAAGGGAGGCAATTTGTAACGAAACAAAATGTTACAAAAGAATAGTAAATAATAGTGGAATCCGATCCAGAGAGGAACCAAGAAATAATAATTTATAGCAAATTAAAGGAAACCTAGTTGGTTTGACTTATTTAATATTATCCAGAAACCCAGAAATAACCCAGTAGAATAGGGCAGTAAACACACAAAAATTAAATAAATAAACCTAGTAAGCCTAAATAATCAACTTACCCTGAATAACAACCAAACAATAAAGAGTACCTATTTACAAAATAAAAATTGTATTAAATAAAATCTTATTGACCTATAATAAGAATAGAAAAAGGGGACACAAACCTTTACAGTGATGAGTGATATAATATAAATAGTGACACAGACTACCGTTAAACAGTGTTATTTATTATTTATAAAAAGTGTTATTATTATTATCATACAGACAATAGTTTAAAAGTATGAAATAATTAAAGTTGTTAAAAACAAGTATTATTATTATTAAGAGTTTTTGTTGTATGTTATAAGCTTTTGTCACCAGTTAATTTATGTAAATATATTTATCTCAGGTAGTCAAAGTAGAAATTACAATCAACCATAACAAATTGTTCGACCACATATCATAGAAATTCAAATTAATAAGGTTTTACAGTTATAAACTGAGGCATGTTTAGTATCAAATTGTTTATAATTATATAATTAATCATCATGTAAACATTACATGTATCATTAGAGTATAATAATAAAATTATCTATTAAAGGTAATTTATAAACATGTAAAGTAATTAATGGGTGTTGATCCTATAACACTTAACCTGTACATAAATGGCCAATCAAAATTTAAGAAGTTTCTATGAGTTCAGTGACTAAAAAAGAAGAAATAACACTTAATTGTTAATTGTGATGGAAAACAGTTGAATAGTGCGTGTCTAGATGTAATTAAAAAAAAATATATATATATAAAAATAGATAACCCGTTTGTGAAAGTAGATCTGAATGACCATCATCGAAGATAATAATCCCTCCACTACAATTTTCATGAACAAGTAACACACACAAGCAAGAAATTATCCAGAATAAACCAGAAACCCTTCAGCAATATCGTCTAGATGTGTAAAGTATAATTTGACAATATTTTTTTCCAACAAGGAACAACCACTAGACAATATAACAATTTACACTAACACTAATCACTAGTAAACATTTTAAAGTGAAAACAAATTCAATATCTAAACGAACAGTGATTACAAGGAAAACATTTATTGTACACATTAATAAACTTCATCATTCTCTGACACGGACAATATAGTAGCCATGATGTTGACATCGCTCTAACCTACATGCTTTTACGAAGCGTATTGAATATCGTCAAACCTTGTATGTTACTTAATATATAATTTTTGTAATTTTTTAGATTATAAGTAATATATTGTTTGTAAAGGTACTCTCTATTATTAATTATCATGTAAAGGAACTTTTCGTAGCAGCCACAAGAATTCCCACGAAATATATTAAAATTATTTAATTGTTAAATCCTGAGATAAATATCGATTGTGACAACCGTATGTATCGAATGGAATTTTCCAATAATTTGAATTTATATTACAGAGATTAAACCATTATGTTATGTTATTAAATCATATCCATGCGTTATTAATTCAGGAACGTAATATATTATCAGCATTTATTTTATAATTAACAAGGATAAGAAGAATTCGGGGAGTCATTGGAAGTACGCAAACTGCGAAACCAAGATTAACCTCAAATAATAGGTTAAAGCCTAATATCGAAGGTGACTTGAAAATTTTGGGATGACTCGACCGCTATTTTTTGAATTGATTTTTGGAGTTCTAACTACTGAACTGGAATAATTATAATTCTGATTCAGAACCCAAGGCAGAATAATTCAATTCTTTTACTTATATATTTAAATCACATTCGTAAACACACAACATAATAAGCATAAAACACTGATCATCAGCTGATTCCATGATCAGCTGATACACTATTTACTACTATTTATTACAATTTAACATATACAAGGAATAACACGGGTAAATCATTATACCATTAAGATACTACGGGTACAAGAGTCGTATTATAAATTGGCGCACCAACTAGTGAGGCTGAAATTAGGGAGTATTAGGTGAAGAAATTGAAACAAGCAAATTAATTTCCTAATTTTTAGCTGGCGACTGCTATAAGTTCCAAAAAATAATAAAGATGCATAAAAGGGCGTCGTCATTGAGACGGACGAAGGAGGCAGAGAAGGAAGTCAGGATGGAAGAGAAAGAAGTAACATCGGTGGAGGATGTGGAGACGGTAGCAAGAAAGGAAGATAGAGGAGACCCGAATCTTATAAAACTAATGGAGTTAATGAATAGTATGAGTGAAAAAATGGACAGAAATAAGGAAGAAACGAATGACAATTTTAAGAAGTAGAAGGAAGAAATGAAGGAAGATTTGAAGAGCATCAAGGAAGATAACAGACAAACAAATGAAAAAAATTGATAGTATCCAGGAAGATAACAGGCAAACAAATGAAAAAATTGATAGCATCAAGGAAGAATTCACTGAAAACTCAAGGAAACAAAATGAAATTTTGAGTCAAAACTTATTAAAACAAATGGAGGAACAAAACAAGCAAACGAACGAGAAATTTGATAGTATCAAGGAAGATAACAGACAAACAAATGAAAAAATTGATAGCATCAAGGAAGATAACAGACAAACAAACGAGAAAATAGACGGTATGAAGGAAGAGATTAACGAGAACTCAAGGATACAAAATGAGAAAATGAGTGAAAATTTAATAAAACAGATGGAGGAGAGATTTGACCAAAACAAAGAAGAAACTATCGAAAATTTTAGGAAACAAAACGAAACCACTAATGAGAGTTTAAAACGGATAAATGAGAAAATTGAGAGTATTAAAGAAAGTACTAACGAAACCTTAAGGCAAACTATAAGTGACAATAATAACCAAATGAAGGAAGAATTCAGGTAAATTAATGAAGAAAATTTAAGAAGAATTAATGGTAGAATTGAACAGGTCAATGATACAATTAACCAGAAGATGGACAAAATCGATGAGGAAAGGAAGCAAGAAATAGCTGACATTAATGAGAGATTGAGAAAAGCTAACGAAACCATTACACAAAATAAAGCAACGATAAATACCAGAATAGACCAGGTCCAAGAAAATAGTCGTATTCAAAGAGAAGTAATACAAAAGGAACAAGAAAATTTGGTAAATTTACAGAAACAAACCGGAGAAAGGTGTGACAATATTAACACTACGGTGAACAATTTAACTGGTCAAGTACGCCAAAATCAAGAAGAAATTGAGTTAATTAGAACCAGACAAAATAATATTACTCATGTTTCCACAAACGAAACCAGAGAAGGGATTAATTTCAAAAATTATCGTAGAAACCCCATGGAATTCCTGGCCAGAATCGAGGAACATTTTAATAAACATCGAATAACTATCTGGAGCTCGATTAGAGAGATGTTGGATGAGCATTTTAGGGAGATTACGGACAACAGGTGGACAGCAACCAGGAATGAGATAGTGGACTACGCTCAATTTAAAAAACTGTTTAAGAAAAATACTGGTCCGAAGCGATACAAAATATTATAAGGGACAACATTTGTCAGGGAAGATATGATGGAAATAGAGGTACATCTCCAACTACTTACTTCTGGGGAAAGGTGTGTTTGGCGAGACACCTAGAGCCAAGAATACCAGAAGAATCCCTAGTAACTAAAATGGCATACCATTATGACACAGGAATTGCCAGAGCACGCCTGGGAAGCCAGACTAAAACGGTCCACACAATGGCTGACTTATTAGAAAATTATGAACACGAGGGTTACTACAAAAGAAGCAGACAACGAACTGATCAGTGCGGTTTAAGAAATAATAACCATGGTATGAATCCTAATCCCTATAATAACATAAATAACCGGAATAATTATAACTTTAATGGCAACGATCGTAGTTCCAACCAAAATTTTACTCCAAATAATAACCAACCAACAAACTTCAATCGAAATCTAAATAACAATAATAGTAACAACAGGCCCAATCAAAATTACCATCCGGGTAATAGGATTAATAATAATTATAATAACTACCGAACAAACCAAAATTATAATAATTTTAGAAATAACTCAGGAGTTAATACCAATAATAATAACCAGGGTAATTATAATAATAATCGTCCGTACAGACCAAGAATAAATTATATTAGTGCAGAAGAAGGGGATTACTGGAGATACCATCAACCTCGGAGGAACAGTTTTAATAACAGTTATGATCAAAGAGGAAATCTCAGAGGGATGAGTCACCATTATAACCGAGTAAGAAGTAGAAGCCAGGAGGACTTCCGAGAATCAAGGGGAAGTGAACAATTAGACAACCGAGAGGTTGAACAACCAGGAACCAACACACCATTCCAGGCAAATCAACAGTCATGCCTGGAAAATAATCATGATAGCCTTAATTTAAACGGAGTGAGGCAGTAATAAACCCTCGCGACCCCTTACTGCTACTAACTACTGGGTACAAAAACCACCAAATTCAAAAATATAGTAATAACAAATTACTACCAACTAATTATGAAAAACTAATTATGGAAAATAAAAGAAGTTTGAAATACAAAAATCACCAAATTCAAAAATATAGTAATAACAAATTACTACCAACTAATTATGAAAAACTAATTATGGAAAATAAAAGAATTTTGAAGTATAACAACAACCAAAGTTTAAGGACGGATAGTCAAAATCTTACTATTATTTACAATTATTATTTGAAAAATCTTCGAGAAGAAATGTTGGAGGAAACGGTGACAAGTAGAATCAACCAGCATAATGAAATTTTATACATAACCGCTCAAATTGAAGGAATTCGTACACGAATAATGATAGATACTGGTGCAAATGTATCACTTATTAACGACGCTGAACTGGAGAGAATACAGAAACAAAGTAAAAATATAATACCTACCTTACCTGTCAATAATGTTATTTTAATAGGTGCCACTGGGCGTCCAAATAAAACAGTGAGATAACAAGTGTCATTGGAAATAGAAAGCAAAGGTGTTACAATTAATATTATATGTTTGGTCGCAATCGGCCTACCATTCGAATTATTAATCGGATGCGATATGCTGAGGAAATATCCAGCCATTATTGATTTGAGCAAGGAGAAGGTGTCCTTGAACTCAGAAGGTGTTATGTGGACGGCAGAGTTAATAGGAAGCGATGGTGCCCCTCTGAACCGTACCCATCACCAAGTTAGGGAATTAAATTTTTTAAAGAATGACACCCAATGCAGAAAAATAATCTATAATATGACAAATGAAGACCTGTGGAACAGTAAATTACAGGAGATAAGAGAGTTTAGACACCAAGAAACAAATAATTTGACAGCAAAACAAGTAGAAGATCTCATTATAATATATAAGAAGTATAAACATGTATTTTCAGAAAAACCAGGAAAAGTAAAAAACTATCAGCGTAGAATACAATTTAAACAACCAGCAGAATGTCACAAATGAAACATAAGTAATTATGTCCTCACACCTAATGAAGTGTTCAGAAATAATTACTTCTGAAGGGAGGCAATTTGTAACGAAACAAAATGTTACAAAAGAATAGTAAATAATAGTGGAATCCGATCCAGAGAGGAACAAGAAATAATAATTTATAGCAAATTAAAGGAAACCTAGTTGGTTTGACTTATTTAATATTATCCAGAAACCCAGAAATAACCCAGTAGAATAGGGCAGTAAACACACAAAAATTAAATAAATAAACCTAGTAAGCCTAAATAATCAACTTACCCTGAATAACAACCAAACAATAAAGAGTACCTATTTACAAAATAAAAATTGTATTAAATAAAATCTTATTGACCTATAATAAGAATAGAAAAAGGGGACACAAACCTTTACAGTGATGAGTGATATAATATAAATAGTGACACAGACTACCGTTAAACAGTGTTATTTATTATTTATAAAAAGTGTTATTATTATTATCATACAGACAATAGTTTAAAAGTATGAAATAATTAAAGTTGTTAAAAACAAGTATTATTATTATTAAGAGTTTTTGTTGTATGTTATAAGCTTTTGTCACCAGTTAATTTATGTAAATATATTTATCTCAGGTAGTCAAAGTAGAAATTACAATCAACCATAACAAATTGTTCGACCACATATCATAGAAATTCAAATTAATAAGGTTTTACAGTTATAAACTGAGGCATGTTTAGTATCAAATTGTTTATAATTATATAATTAATCATCATGTAAACATTACATGTATCATTAGAGTATAATAATAAAATTATCTATTAAAGGTAATTTATAAACATGTAAAGTAATTAATGGGTGTTGATCCTATAACACTTAACCTGTACATAAATGGCCAATCAAAATTTAAGAAGTTTCTATGAGTTCAGTGACTAAAAAAGAAGAAATAACACTTAATTGTTAATTGTGATGGAAAACAGTTGAATAGTGCGTGTCTAGATGTAATTAAAAAAAAATATATATATATAAAAATAGATAACCCGTTTGTGAAAGTAGATCTGAATGACCATCATCGAAGATAATAATCCCTCCACTACAATTTTCATGAACAAGTAACACACACAAGCAAGAAATTATCCAGAATAAACCAGAAACCCTTCAGCAATATCGTCTAGATGTGTAAAGTATAATTTGACAATATTTTTTTCCAACAAGGAACAACCACTAGACAATATAACAATTTACACTAACACTAATCACTAGTAAACATTTTAAAGTGAAAACAAATTCAATATCTAAACGAACAGTGATTACAAGGAAAACATTTATTGTACACATTAATAAACTTCATCATTCTCTGACACGGACAATATAGTAGCCATGATGTTGACATCGCTCTAACCTACATGCTTTTACGAAGCGTATTGAATATCGTCAAACCTTGTATGTTACTTAATATATAATTTTTGTAATTTTTTAGATTATAAGTAATATATTGTTTGTAAAGGTACTCTCTATTATTAATTATCATGTAAAGGAACTTTTCGTAGCAGCCACAAGAATTCCCACGAAATATATTAAAATTATTTAATTGTTAAATCCTGAGATAAATATCGATTGTGACAACCGTATGTATCAAATGGAATTTTCCAATAATTTGAATTTATATTACAGAGATTAAACCATTATGTTATGTTATTAAATCATATCCATGCGTTATTAATTCAGGAACGTAATATATTATCAGCATTTATTTTATAATTAACAAGGATAAGAAGAATTCGGGGAGTCATTGGAAGTACGCAAACTGCGAAACCAAGATTAACCTCAAATAATAGGTTAAAGCCTAATATCGAAGGTGACTTGAAAATTTTGGGATGACTCGACCGCTATTTTTTGAATTGATTTTTGGAGTTCTAACTACTGAACTGGAATAATTATAATTCTGATTCAGAACCCAAGGCAGAATAATTCAATTCTTTTACTTATATATTTAAATCACATTCGTAAACACACAACATAATAAGCATAAAACACTGATCATCAGCTGATTCCATGATCAGCTGATACACTATTTACTACTATTTATTACAATTTAACATATACAAGGAATAACACGGGTAAATCATTATACCATTAAGATACTACGGGTACAAGAGTCGTATTATAAATTGGCGCACCAACTAGTGAGGCTGAAATTAGGGAGTATTAGGTGAAGAAATTGAAACAAGCAAATTAATTTCCTAATTTTTAGCTGGCGACTGCTATAAGTTCCAAAAAATAATAAAGATGCATAAAAGGGCGTCGTCATTGAGACGGACGAAGGAGGCAGAGAAGGAAGTCAGGATGGAAGAGAAAGAAGTAACATCGGTGGAGGATGTGGAGACGGTAGCAAGAAAGGAAGATAGAGGAGACCCGAATCTTATAAAACTAATGGAGTTAATGAATAGTATGAGTGAAAAAATGGACAGAAATAAGGAAGAAACGAATGACAATTTTAAGAAGTAGAAGGAAGAAATGAAGGAAGATTTGAAGAGCATCAAGGAAGATAACAGACAAACAAATGAAAAAAATTGATAGTATCCAGGAAGATAACAGGCAAACAAATGAAAAAATTGATAGCATCAAGGAAGAATTCACTGAAAACTCAAGGAAACAAAATGAAATTTTGAGTCAAAACTTATTAAAACAAATGGAGGAACAAAACAAGCAAACGAACGAGAAATTTGATAGTATCAAGGAAGATAACAGACAAACAAATGAAAAAATTGATAGCATCAAGGAAGATAACAGACAAACAAACGAGAAAATAGACGGTATGAAGGAAGAGATTAACGAGAACTCAAGGATACAAAATGAGAAAATGAGTGAAAATTTAATAAAACAGATGGAGGAGAGATTTGACCAAAACAAAGAAGAAACTATCGAAAATTTTAGGAAACAAAACGAAACCACTAATGAGAGTTTAAAACGGATAAATGAGAAAATTGAGAGTATTAAAGAAAGTACTAACGAAACCTTAAGGCAAACTATAAGTGACAATAATAACCAAATGAAGGAAGAATTCAGGTAAATTAATGAAGAAAATTTAAGAAGAATTAATGGTAGAATTGAACAGGTCAATGATACAATTAACCAGAAGATGGACAAAATCGATGAGGAAAGGAAGCAAGAAATAGCTGACATTAATGAGAGATTGAGAAAAGCTAACGAAACCATTACACAAAATAAAGCAACGATAAATACCAGAATAGACCAGGTCCAAGAAAATAGTCGTATTCAAAGAGAAGTAATACAAAAGGAACAAGAAAATTTGGTAAATTTACAGAAACAAACCGGAGAAAGGTGTGACAATATTAACACTACGGTGAACAATTTAACTGGTCAAGTACGCCAAAATCAAGAAGAAATTGAGTTAATTAGAACCAGACAAAATAATATTACTCATGTTTCCACAAACGAAACCAGAGAAGGGATTAATTTCAAAAATTATCGTAGAAACCCCATGGAATTCCTGGCCAGAATCGAGGAACATTTTAATAAACATCGAATAACTATCTGGAGCTCGATTAGAGAGATGTTGGATGAGCATTTTAGGGAGATTACGGACAACAGGTGGACAGCAACCAGGAATGAGATAGTGGACTACGCTCAATTTAAAAAACTGTTTAAGAAAAATACTGGTCCGAAGCGATACAAAATATTATAAGGGACAACATTTGTCAGGGAAGATATGATGGAAATAGAGGTACATCTCCAACTACTTACTTCTGGGGAAAGGTGTGTTTGGCGAGACACCTAGAGCCAAGAATACCAGAAGAATCCCTAGTAACTAAAATGGCATACCATTATGACACAGGAATTGCCAGAGCACGCCTGGGAAGCCAGACTAAAACGGTCCACACAATGGCTGACTTATTAGAAAATTATGAACACGAGGGTTACTACAAAAGAAGCAGACAACGAACTGATCAGTGCGGTTCAAGAAATAATAACCATGGTATGAATCCTAATCCCTATAATAACATAAATAACCGGAATAATTATAACTTTAATGGCAACGATCGTAGTTCCAACCAAAATTTTACTCCAAATAATAACCAACCAACAAACTTCAATCGAAATCTAAATAACAATAATAGTAACAACAGGCCCAATCAAAATTACCATCCGGGTAATAGGATTAATAATAATTATAATAACTACCGAACAAACCAAAATTATAATAATTTTAGAAATAACTCAGGAGTTAATACCAATAATAATAACCAGGGTAATTATAATAATAATCGTCCGTACAGACCAAGAATAAATTATATTAGTGCAGAAGAAGGGGATTACTGGAGATACCATCAACCTCGGAGGAACAGTTTTAATAACAGTTAGGATCAAAGAGGAAATCTCAGAGGGATGAGTCACCATTATAACCGAGTAAGAAGTAGAAGCCAGGAGGACTTCCGAGAATCAAGGGGAAGTGAACAATTAGACAACCGAGAGGTTGAACAACCAGGAACCAACACACCATTCCAGGCAAATCAACAGTCATGCCTGGAAAATAATCATGATAGCCTTAATTTAAACGGAGTGAGGCAGTAATAAACCCTCGCGACCCCTTACTGCTACTAACTACTGGGTACAAAAACCACCAAATTCAAAAATATAGTAATAACAAATTACTACCAACTAATTATGAAAAACTAATTATGGAAAATAAAAGAAGTTTGAAATACAAAAATCACCAAATTCAAAAATATAGTAATAACAAATTACTACCAACTAATTATGAAAAACTAATTATGGAAAATAAAAGAATTTTGAAGTATAACAACAACCAAAGTTTAAGGACGGATAGTCAAAATCTTACTATTATTTACAATTATTATTTGAAAAATCTTCGAGAAGAAATGTTGGAGGAAACGGTGACAAGTAGAATCAACCAGCATAATGAAATTTTATACATAACCGCTCAAATTGAAGGAATTCGTACACGAATAATGATAGATACTGGTGCAAATGTATCACTTATTAACGACGCTGAACTGGAGAGAATACAGAAACAAAGTAAAAATATAATACCTACCTTACCTGTCAATAATGTTATTTTAATAGGTGCCACTGGGCGTCCAAATAAAACAGTGAGATAACAAGTGTCATTGGAAATAGAAAGCAAAGGTGTTACAATTAATATTATATGTTTGGTCGCAATCGGCCTACCATTCGAATTATTAATCGGATGCGATATGCTGAGGAAATATCCAGCCATTATTGATTTGAGCAAGGAGAAGGTGTCCTTGAACTCAGAAGGTGTTATGTGGACGGCAGAGTTAATAGGAAGCGATGGTGCCCCTCTGAACCGTACCCATCACCAAGTTAGGGAATTAAATTTTTTAAAGAATGACACCCAATGCAGAAAAATAATCTATAATATGACAAATGAAGACCTGTGGAACAGTAAATTACAGGAGATAAGAGAGTTTAGACACCAAGAAACAAATAATTTGACAGCAAAACAAGTAGAAGATCTCATTATAATATATAAGAAGTATAAACATGTATTTTCAGAAAAACCAGGAAAAGTAAAAAACTATCAGCGTAGAATACAATTTAAACAACCAGCAGAATGTCACAAATGAAACATAAGTAATTATGTCCTCACACCTAATGAAGTGTTCAGAAATAATTACTTCTGAAGGGAGGCAATTTGTAACGAAACAAAATGTTACAAAAGAATAGTAAATAATAGTGGAATCCGATCCAGAGAGGAACAAGAAATAATAATTTATAGCAAATTAAAGGAAACCTAGTTGGTTTGACTTATTTAATATTATCCAGAAACCCAGAAATAACCCAGTAGAATAGGGCAGTAAACACACAAAAATTAAATAAATAAACCTAGTAAGCCTAAATAATCAACTTACCCTGAATAACAACCAAACAATAAAGAGTACCTATTTACAAAATAAAAATTGTATTAAATAAAATCTTATTGACCTATACTAAGAATAGAAAAAGGGGACACAAACCTTTACAGTGATGAGTGATATAATATAAATAGTGACACAGACTACCGTTAAACAGTGTTATTTATTATTTATAAAAAGTGTTATTATTATTATCATACAGACAATAGTTTAAAAGTATGAAATAATTAAAGTTGTTAAAAACAAGTATTATTATTATTAAGAGTTTTTGTTGTATGTTATAAGCTTTTGTCACCAGTTAATTTATGTAAATATATTTATCTCAGGTAGTCAAAGTAGAAATTACAATCAACCATAACAAATTGTTCGACCACATATCATAGAAATTCAAATTAATAAGGTTTTACAGTTATAAACTGAGGCATGTTTAGTATCAAATTGTTTATAATTATATAATTAATCATCATGTAAACATTACATGTATCATTAGAGTATAATAATAAAATTATCTATTAAAGGTAATTTATAAACATGTAAAGTAATTAATGGGTGTTGATCCTATAACACTTAACCTGTACATAAATGGCCAATCAAAATTTAAGAAGTTTCTATGAGTTCAGTGACTAAAAAAGAAGAAATAACACTTAATTGTTAATTGTGATGGAAAACAGTTGAATAGTGCGTGTCTAGATGTAATTAAAAAAAAATATATATATATAAAAATAGATAACCCGTTTGTGAAAGTAGATCTGAATGACCATCATCGAAGATAATAATCCCTCCACTACAATTTTCATGAACAAGTAACACACACAAGCAAGAAATTATCCAGAATAAACCAGAAACCCTTCAGCAATATCGTCTAGATGTGTAAAGTATAATTTGACAATATTTTTTTCCAACAAGGAACAACCACTAGACAATATAACAATTTACACTAACACTAATCACTAGTAAACATTTTAAAGTGAAAACAAATTCAATATCTAAACGAACAGTGATTACAAGGAAAACATTTATTGTACACATTAATAAACTTCATCATTCTCTGACACGGACAATATAGTAGCCATGATGTTGACATCGCTCTAACCTACATGCTTTTACGAAGCGTATTGAATATCGTCAAACCTTGTATGTTACTTAATATATAATTTTTGTAATTTTTTAGATTATAAGTAATATATTGTTTGTAAAGGTACTCTCTATTATTAATTATCATGTAAAGGAACTTTTCGTAGCAGCCACAAGAATTCCCACGAAATATATTAAAATTATTTAATTGTTAAATCCTGAGATAAATATCGATTGTGACAACCGTATGTATCGAATGGAATTTTCCAATAATTTGAATTTATATTACAGAGATTAAACCATTATGTTATGTTATTAAATCATATCCATGCGTTATTAATTCAGGAACGTAATATATTATCAGCATTTATTTTATAATTAACAAGGATAAGAAGAATTAGGGGAGTCATTGGAAGTACGCAAACTGCGAAACCAAGATTAACCTCAAATAATAGGTTAAAGCCTAATATCGAAGGTGACTTGAAAATTTTGGGATGACTCGACCGCTATTTTTTGAATTGATTTTTGGAGTTCTAACTACTGAACTGGAATAATTATAATTCTGATTCAGAACCCAAGGCAGAATAATTCAATTCTTTTACTTATATATTTAAATCACATTCGTAAACACACAACATAATAAGCATAAAACACTGATCATCAGCTGATTCCATGATCAGCTGATACACTATTTACTACTATTTATTACAATTTAACATATACAAGGAATAACACGGGTAAATCATTATACCATTAAGATACTACGGGTACAAGAGTCGTATTATAAATTGGCGCACCAACTAGTGAGGCTGAAATTAGGGAGTATTAGGTGAAGAAATTGAAACAAGCAAATTAATTTCCTAATTTTTAGCTGGCGACTGCTATAAGTTCCAAAAAATAATAAAGATGCATAAAAGGGCGTCGTCATTGAGACGGACGAAGGAGGCAGAGAAGGAAGTCAGGATGGAAGAGAAAGAAGTAACATCGGTGGAGGATGTGGAGACGGTAGCAAGAAAGGAAGATAGAGGAGACCCGAATCTTATAAAACTAATGGAGTTAATGAATAGTATGAGTGAAAAAATGGACAGAAATAAGGAAGAAACGAATGACAATTTTAAGAAGTAGAAGGAAGAAATGAAGGAAGATTTGAAGAGCATCAAGGAAGATAACAGACAAACAAATGAAAAAAATTGATAGTATCCAGGAAGATAACAGGCAAACAAATGAAAAAATTGATAGCATCAAGGAAGAATTCACTGAAAACTCAAGGAAACAAAATGAAATTTTGAGTCAAAACTTATTAAAACAAATGGAGGAACAAAACAAGCAAACGAACGAGAAATTTGATAGTATCAAGGAAGATAACAGACAAACAAATGAAAAAATTGATAGCATCAAGGAAGATAACAGACAAACAAACGAGAAAATAGACGGTATGAAGGAAGAGATTAACGAGAACTCAAGGATACAAAATGAGAAAATGAGTGAAAATTTAATAAAACAGATGGAGGAGAGATTTGACCAAAACAAAGAAGAAACTATCGAAAATTTTAGGAAACAAAACGAAACCACTAATGAGAGTTTAAAACGGATAAATGAGAAAACTGAGAGTATTAAAGAAAGTACTAACGAAACCTTAAGGCAAACTATAAGTGACAATAATAACCAAATGAAGGAAGAATTCAGGTAAATTAATGAAGAAAATTTAAGAAGAATTAATGGTAGAATTGAACAGGTCAATGATACAATTAACCAGAAGATGGACAAAATCGATGAGGAAAGGAAGCAAGAAATAGCTGACATTAATGAGAGATTGAGAAAAGCTAACGAAACCATTACACAAAATAAAGCAACGATAAATACCAGAATAGACCAGGTCCAAGAAAATAGTCGTATTCAAAGAGAAGTAATACAAAAGGAACAAGAAAATTTGGTAAATTTACAGAAACAAACCGGAGAAAGGTGTGACAATATTAACACTACGGTGAACAATTTAACTGGTCAAGTACGCCAAAATCAAGAAGAAATTGAGTTAATTAGAACCAGACAAAATAATATTACTCATGTTTCCACAAACGAAACCAGAGAAGGGATTAATTTCAAAAATTATCGTAGAAACCCCATGGAATTCCTGGCCAGAATCGAGGAACATTTTAATAAACATCGAATAACTATCTGGAGCTCGATTAGAGAGATGTTGGATGAGCATTTTAGGGAGATTACGGACAACAGGTGGACAGCAACCAGGAATGAGATAGTGGACTACGCTCAATTTAAAAAACTGTTTAAGAAAAATACTGGTCCGAAGCGATACAAAATATTATAAGGGACAACATTTGTCAGGGAAGATATGATGGAAATAGAGGTACATCTCCAACTACTTACTTCTGGGGAAAGGTGTGTTTGGCGAGACACCTAGAGCCAAGAATACCAGAAGAATCCCTAGTAACTAAAATGGCATACCATTATGACACAGGAATTGCCAGAGCACGCCTGGGAAGCCAGACTAAAACGGTCCACACAATGGCTGACTTATTAGAAAATTATGAACACGAGGGTTACTACAAAAGAAGCAGACAACGAACTGATCAGTGCGGTTCAAGAAATAATAACCATGGTATGAATCCTAATCCCTATAATAACATAAATAACCGGAATAATTATAACTTTAATGGCAACGATCGTAGTTCCAACCAAAATTTTACTCCAAATAATAACCAACCAACAAACTTCAATCGAAATCTAAATAACAATAATAGTAACAACAGGCCCAATCAAAATTACCATCCGGGTAATAGGATTAATAATAATTATAATAACTACCGAACAAACCAAAATTATAATAATTTTAGAAATAACTCAGGAGTTAATACCAATAATAATAACCAGGGTAATTATAATAATAATCGTCCGTACAGACCAAGAATAAATTATATTAGTGCAGAAGAAGGGGATTACTGGAGATACCATCAACCTCGGAGGAACAGTTTTAATAACAGTTAGGATCAAAGAGGAAATCTCAGAGGGATGAGTCACCATTATAACCGAGTAAGAAGTAGAAGCCAGGAGGACTTCCGAGAATCAAGGGGAAGTGAACAATTAGACAACCGAGAGGTTGAACAACCAGGAACCAACACACCATTCCAGGCAAATCAACAGTCATGCCTGGAAAATAATCATGATAGCCTTAATTTAAACGGAGTGAGGCAGTAATAAACCCTCGCGACCCCTTACTGCTACTAACTACTGGGTACAAAAACCACCAAATTCAAAAATATAGTAATAACAAATTACTACCAACTAATTATGAAAAACTAATTATGGAAAATAAAAGAAGTTTGAAATACAAAAATCACCAAATTCAAAAATATAGTAATAACAAATTACTACCAACTAATTATGAAAAACTAATTATGGAAAATAAAAGAATTTTGAAGTATAACAACAACCAAAGTTTAAGGACGGATAGTCAAAATCTTACTATTATTTACAATTATTATTTGAAAAATCTTCGAGAAGAAATGTTGGAGGAAACGGTGACAAGTAGAATCAACCAGCATAATGAAATTTTATACATAACCGCTCAAATTGAAGGAATTCGTACACGAATAATGATAGATACTGGTGCAAATGTATCACTTATTAACGACGCTGAACTGGAGAGAATACAGAAACAAAGTAAAAATATAATACCTACCTTACCTGTCAATAATGTTATTTTAATAGGTGCCACTGGGCGTCCAAATAAAACAGTGAGATAACAAGTGTCATTGGAAATAGAAAGCAAAGGTGTTACAATTAATATTATATGTTTGGTCGCAATCGGCCTACCATTCGAATTATTAATCGGATGCGATATGCTGAGGAAATATCCAGCCATTATTGATTTGAGCAAGGAGAAGGTGTCCTTGAACTCAGAAGGTGTTATGTGGATGGCAGAGTTAATAGGAAGCGATGGTGCCCCTCTGAACCGTACCCATCACCAAGTTAGGGAATTAAATTTTTTAAAGAATGACACCCAATGCAGAAAAATAATCTATAATATGACAAATGAAGACCTGTGGAACAGTAAATTACAGGAGATAAGAGAGTTTAGACACCAAGAAACAAATAATTTGACAGCAAAACAAGTAGAAGATCTCATTATAATATATAAGAAGTATAAACATGTATTTTCAGAAAAACCAGGAAAAGTAAAAAACTATCAGCGTAGAATACAATTTAAACAACCAGCAGAATGTCACAAATGAAACATAAGTAATTATGTCCTCACACCTAATGAAGTGTTCAGAAATAATTACTTCTGAAGGGAGGCAATTTGTAACGAAACAAAATGTTACAAAAGAATAGTAAATAATAGTGGAATCCGATCCAGAGAGGAACAAGAATTAATAATTTATAGCAAATTAAAGGAAACCTAGTTGGTTTGACTTATTTAATATTATCCAGAAACCCAGAAATAACCCAGTAGAATAGGGGAGTAAACACACAAAAATTAAATAAATAAACCTAGTAAGCCTAAATAATCAACTTACCCTGAATAACAACCAAACAATAAAGAGTACCTATTTACAAAATAAAAATTGTATTAAATAAAATCTTATTGACCTATAATAAGAATAGAAAAAGGGGACACAAACCTTTACAGTGATGAGTGATATAATATAAATAGTGACACAGACTACCGTTAAACAGTGTTATTTATTATTTATAAAAAGTGTTATTATTATTATCATACAGACAATAGTTTAAAAGTATGAAATAATTAAAGTTGTTAAAAACAAGTATTATTATTATTAAGAGTTTTTGTTGTATGTTATAAGCTTTTGTCACCAGTTAATTTATGTAAATATATTTATCTCAGGTAGTCAAAGTAGAAATTACAATCAACCATAACAAATTGTTCGACCACATATCATAGAAATTCAAATTAATAAGGTTTTACAGTTATAAACTGAGGCATGTTTAGTATCAAATTGTTTATAATTATATAATTAATCATCATGTAAACATTACATGTATCATTAGAGTATAATAATAAAATTATCTATTAAAGGTAATTTATAAACATGTAAAGTAATTAATGGGTGTTGATCCTATAACACTTAACCTGTACATAAATGGCCAATCAAAATTTAAGAAGTTTCTATGAGTTCAGTGACTAAAAAAGAAGAAATAACACTTAATTGTTAATTGTGATGGAAAACAGTTGAATAGTGCGTGTCTAGATGTAATTAAAAAAAAATATATATATATAAAAATAGATAACCCGTTTGTGAAAGTAGATCTGAATGACCATCATCGAAGATAATAATCCCTCCACTACAATTTTCATGAACAAGTAACACACACAAGCAAGAAATTATCCAGAATAAACCAGAAACCCTTCAGCAATATCGTCTAGATGTGTAAAGTATAATTTGACAATATTTTTTTCCAACAAGGAACAACCACTAGACAATATAACAATTTACACTAACACTAATCACTAGTAAACATTTTAAAGTGAAAACAAATTCAATATCTAAACGAACAGTGATTACAAGGAAAACATTTATTGTACACATTAATAAACTTCATCATTCTCTGACACGGACAATATAGTAGCCATGATGTTGACATCGCTCTAACCTACATGCTTTTACGAAGCGTATTGAATATCGTCAAACCTTGTATGTTACTTAATATATAATTTTTGTAATTTTTTAGATTATAAGTAATATATTGTTTGTAAAGGTACTCTCTATTATTAATTATCATGTAAAGGAACTTTTCGTAGCAGCCACAAGAATTCCCACGAAATATATTAAAATTATTTAATTGTTAAATCCTGAGATAAATATCGATTGTGACAACCGTATGTATCGAATGGAATTTTCCAATAATTTGAATTTATATTACAGAGATTAAACCATTATGTTATGTTATTAAATCATATCCATGCGTTATTAATTCAGGAACGTAATATATTATCAGCATTTATTTTATAATTAACAAGGATAAGAAGAATTCGGGGAGTCATTGGAAGTACGCAAACTGCGAAACCAAGATTAACCTCAAATAATAGGTTAAAGCCTAATATCGAAGGTGACTTGAAAATTTTGGGATGACTCGACCGCTATTTTTTGAATTGATTTTTGGAGTTCTAACTACTGAACTGGAATAATTATAATTCTGATTCAGAACCCAAGGCAGAATAATTCAATTCTTTTACTTATATATTTAAATCACATTCGTAAACACACAACATAATAAGCATAAAACACTGATCATCAGCTGATTCCATGATCAGCTGATACACTATTTACTACTATTTATTACAATTTAACATATACAAGGAATAACACGGGTAAATCATTATACCATTAAGATACTACGGGTACAAGAGTCGTATTATAAATTGGCGCACCAACTAGTGAGGCTGAAATTAGGGAGTATTAGGTGAAGAAATTGAAACAAGCAAATTAATTTCCTAATTTTTAGCTGGCGACTGCTATAAGTTCCAAAAAATAATAAAGATGCATAAAAGGGCGTCGTCATTGAGACGGACGAAGGAGGCAGAGAAGGAAGTCAGGATGGAAGAGAAAGAAGTAACATCGGTGGAGGATGTGGAGACGGTAGCAAGAAAGGAAGATAGAGGAGACCCGAATCTTATAAAACTAATGGAGTTAATGAATAGTATGAGTGAAAAAATGGACAGAAATAAGGAAGAAACGAATGACAATTTTAAGAAGTAGAAGGAAGAAATGAAGGAAGATTTGAAGAGCATCAAGGAAGATAACAGACAAACAAATGAAAAAAATTGATAGTATCCAGGAAGATAACAGGCAAACAAATGAAAAAATTGATAGCATCAAGGAAGAATTCACTGAAAACTCAAGGAAACAAAATGAAATTTTGAGTCAAAACTTATTAAAACAAATGGAGGAACAAAACAAGCAAACGAACGAGAAATTTGATAGTATCAAGGAAGATAACAGACAAACAAATGAAAAAATTGATAGCATCAAGGAAGATAACAGACAAACAAACGAGAAAATAGACGGTATGAAGGAAGAGATTAACGAGAACTCAAGGATACAAAATGAGAAAATGAGTGAAAATTTAATAAAACAGATGGAGGAGAGATTTGACCAAAACAAAGAAGAAACTATCGAAAATTTTAGGAAACAAAACGAAACCACTAATGAGAGTTTAAAACGGATAAATGAGAAAATTGAGAGTATTAAAGAAAGTACTAACGAAACCTTAAGGCAAACTATAAGTGACAATAATAACCAAATGAAGGAAGAATTCAGGTAAATTAATGAAGAAAATTTAAGAAGAATTAATGGTAGAATTGAACAGGTCAATGATACAATTAACCAGAAGATGGACAAAATCGATGAGGAAAGGAAGCAAGAAATAGCTGACATTAATGAGAGATTGAGAAAAGCTAACGAAACCATTACACAAAATAAAGCAACGATAAATACCAGAATAGACCAGGTCCAAGAAAATAGTCGTATTCAAAGAGAAGTAATACAAAAGGAACAAGAAAATTTGGTAAATTTACAGAAACAAACCGGAGAAAGGTGTGACAATATTAACACTACGGTGAACAATTTAACTGGTCAAGTACGCCAAAATCAAGAAGAAATTGAGTTAATTAGAACCAGACAAAATAATATTACTCATGTTTCCACAAACGAAACCAGAGAAGGGATTAATTTCAAAAATTATCGTAGAAACCCCATGGAATTCCTGGCCAGAATCGAGGAACATTTTAATAAACATCGAATAACTATCTGGAGCTCGATTAGAGAGATGTTGGATGAGCATTTTAGGGAGATTACGGACAACAGGTGGACAGCAACCAGGAATGAGATAGTGGACTACGCTCAATTTAAAAAACTGTTTAAGAAAAATACTGGTCCGAAGCGATACAAAATATTATAAGGGACAACATTTGTCAGGGAAGATATGATGGAAATAGAGGTACATCTCCAACTACTTACTTCTGGGGAAAGGTGTGTTTGGCGAGACACCTAGAGCCAAGAATACCAGAAGAATCCCTAGTAACTAAAATGGCATACCATTATGACACAGGAATTGCCAGAGCACGCCTGGGAAGCCAGACTAAAACGGTCCACACAATGGCTGACTTATTAGAAAATTATGAACACGAGGGTTACTACAAAAGAAGCAGACAACGAACTGATCAGTGCGGTTCAAGAAATAATAACCATGGTATGAATCCTAATCCCTATAATAACATAAATAACCGGAATAATTATAACTTTAATGGCAACGATCGTAGTTCCAACCAAAATTTTACTCCAAATAATAACCAACCAACAAACTTCAATCGAAATCTAAATAACAATAATAGTAACAACAGGCCCAATCAAAATTACCATCCGGGTAATAGGATTAATAATAATTATAATAACTACCGAACAAACCAAAATTATAATAATTTTAGAAATAACTCAGGAGTTAATACCAATAATAATAACCAGGGTAATTATAATAATAATCGTCCGTACAGACCAAGAATAAATTATATTAGTGCAGAAGAAGGGGATTACTGGAGATACCATCAACCTCGGAGGAACAGTTTTAATAACAGTTATGATCAAAGAGGAAATCTCAGAGGGATGAGTCACCATTATAACCGAGTAAGAAGTAGAAGCCAGGAGGACTTCCGAGAATCAAGGGGAAGTGAACAATTAGACAACCGAGAGGTTGAACAACCAGGAACCAACACACCATTCCAGGCAAATCAACAGTCATGCCTGGAAAATAATCATGATAGCCTTAATTTAAACGGAGTGAGGCAGTAATAAACCCTCGCGACCCCTTACTGCTACTAACTACTGGGTACAAAAACCACCAAATTCAAAAATATAGTAATAACAAATTACTACCAACTAATTATGAAAAACTAATTATGGAAAATAAAAGAAGTTTGAAATACAAAAATCACCAAATTCAAAAATATAGTAATAACAAATTACTACCAACTAATTATGAAAAACTAATTATGGAAAATAAAAGAATTTTGAAGTATAACAACAACCAAAGTTTAAGGACGGATAGTCAAAATCTTACTATTATTTACAATTATTATTTGAAAAATCTTCGAGAAGAAATGTTGGAGGAAACGGTGACAAGTAGAATCAACCAGCATAATGAAATTTTATACATAACCGCTCAAATTGAAGGAATTCGTACACGAATAATGATAGATACTGGTGCAAATGTATCACTTATTAACGACGCTGAACTGGAGAGAATACAGAAACAAAGTAAAAATATAATACCTACCTTACCTGTCAATAATGTTATTTTAATAGGTGCCACTGGGCGTCCAAATAAAACAGTGAGAAAACAAGTGTCATTGGAAATAGAAAGCAAAGGTGTTACAATTAATATTATATGTTTGGTCGCAATCGGCCTACCATTCGAATTATTAATCGGATGCGATATGCTGAGGAAATATCCAGCCATTATTGATTTGAGCAAGGAGAAGGTGTCCTTGAACTCAGAAGGTGTTATGTGGACGGCAGAGTTAATAGGAAGCGATGGTGCCCCTCTGAACCGTACCCATCACCAAGTTAGGGAATTAAATTTTTTAAAGAATGACACCCAATGCAGAAAAATAATCTATAATATGACAAATGAAGACCTGTGGAACAGTAAATTACAGGAGATAAGAGAGTTTAGACACCAAGAAACAAATAATTTGACAGCAAAACAAGTAGAAGATCTCATTATAATATATAAGAAGTATAAACATGTATTTTTCAGAAAAACCAGGAAAAGTAAAAAACTATCAGCGTAGAATACAATTTAAACAACCAGCAGAATGTCACAAATGAAACATAAGTAATTATGCCCTCACACCTAATGAAGTGTTCAGAAATAATTACTTCTGAAGGGAGGCAATTTGTAACGAAACAAAATGTTACAAAAGAATAGTAAATAATAGTGGAATCCGATCCAGAGAGGAACCAAGAAATAATAATTTATAGCAAATTAAAGGAAACCTAGTTGGTTTGACTTATTTAATATTATCCAGAAACCCAGAAATAACCCAGTAGAATAGGGCAGTAAACACACAAAAATTAAATAAATAAACCTAGTAAGCCTAAATAATCAACTTACCCTGAATAACAACCAAACAATAAAGAGTACCTATTTACAAAATAAAAATTGTATTAAATAAAATCTTATTGACCTATAATAAGAATAGAAAAAGGGGACACAAACCTTTACAGTGATGAGTGATATAATATAAATAGTGACACAGACTACCGTTAAACAGTGTTATTTATTATTTATAAAAAGTGTTATTATTATTATCATACAGACAATAGTTTAAAAGTATGAAATAATTAAAGTTGTTAAAAACAAGTATTATTATTATTAAGAGTTTTTGTTGTATGTTATAAGCTTTTGTCACCAGTTAATTTATGTAAATATATTTATCTCAGGTAGTCAAAGTAGAAATTACAATCAAGCATAACAAATTGTTCGACCCCATATCATAGAAATTCAAATTAATAAGGTTTTACAGTTATAAACTGAGGCATGTTTAGTATCAAATTGTTTATAATTATATAATTAATCATCATGTAAACATTACATGTATCATTAGAGTATAATAATAAAATTATCTATTAAAGGTAATTTATAAACATGTAAAGTAATTAATGGGTGTTGATCCTATAACACTTAACCTGTACATAAATGGCCAATCAAAATTTAAGAAGTTTGTATGAGTTCAGTGACTAAAAAAGAAGAAATAACACTTAATTGTTAATTGTGATGGAAAACAGTTGAATAGTGCGTGTCTAGATGTAATTAAAAAAAAATATATATATAAAAATAGATAACCCGTTTGTGAAAGAAGATCTGAATGACCATCATCGAAGATAATAATCCCTCCACTACAATTTTCATGAACAAGTAACACACACAAGCAAGAAATTATCCAGAATAAACCAGAAACCCTTCAGCAATATCGTCTAGATGTGTAAAGTATAATTTGACAATATTTTTTTCCAACAAGGAACAACCACTAGACAATACAACAATTTACACTAACACTAATCACTAGTAAACATTTTAAAGTGAAAACAAATTCAATATCTAAACGAACAGTGATTACAAGGAAAACATTTATTGTACACATTAATAAACTTCATCATTCTCTGACACGGACAATATAGTAGCCATGATGTTGACATCGCTCTAACCTACATGCTTTTACGAAGCGTATTGAATATCGTCAAACCTTGTATGTTACTTAATATATAATTTTTGTAATTTTTTAGATTATAAGTAATATATTGTTTGTAAAGGTACTCTCTATTATTAATTATCATGTAAAGGAACTTTTCGTAGCAGCCACAAGAATTCCCACGAAATATATTAAAATTATTTAATTGTTAAATCCCGAGATAAATATCGATTGTGACAACCGTATGTATCAAATGGAATTTTCCAATAATTTGAATTTATATTACAGAGATTAAACCATTATGTTATGTTATTAAATCTATCCATGCGTTATTATTTCAGGAACGTAATATATTATCAGCATTAATTTTATAATTAACAAGGATAAGAAGAATTCGGGGAGTCATTGGAAGTACGCAAACTGCGAAACCAAGATTAACCTCAAATAATAGGTTAAAGACTAATATCGAAGGTGACTTGAAAATTTTGGGATGACTCGACCGCTATTTTTTGAATTGATTTTTGGAGTTCTAACTACTGAACTGGAATAATTATAATTCTGATTCAGAACCCAAGGCAGAATAATTCAATTCTTTTACTTATATATTTAAATCACATTCGTAAACACACAACATAATAAGCATAAAACACAGATCATCAGCTGATTCCATGATCAGCTGATACACTATTTACTACTATTTATTACAATTTAACATATACAAGGAATAACACGGGCAAATCATTATACCATTAAGATACTACGGGTACAAGAGTCGTATTATAAATTGGCGCACCAACTAGTGAGGCTGAAATTAGGGAGTATTAGGTGAAGAAATTAAAACAAGCAAATTAATTTCCTAATTTTTAGCTGGCGACTGCTATAAGTTCCAAAAAATAATAAAGATGCATAAAAGGGTGTCGTCATTGAGACGGACGAAGGAGGCAGAGAAGGAAGTCAGGATGGAAGAGAAAGAAGTAACATCGGTGGAGGATGTGGAGACGGTAGCAAGAAAGGAAGATAGAGGAGACCCGAATCTTATAAAACTAATGGAGTTAATGAATAGTATGAGTGAAAAAATGGACAGAAATAAGGAAGAAACGAATGACAATTTTAAGAAGTAGAAGGAAGAAATGAAGGAAGATTTGAAGAGCATCAAGGAAGATAACAGACAAACAAATGAAAAAAATTGATAGTATCAAGGAAGATAACAGGCAAACAAATGAAAAAATTGATAGCATCAAGGAAGAATTCACTGAAAACTCAAGGAAACAAAATGAAATTTTGAGTCAAAAAATATTAAAACAAATGGAGGAACAAAACAAGCAAACGAACGAGAAATTTGATAGTATCAAGGAAGATAACAGACAAACAAATGAAAAAATTGATAGCATCAAGGAAGATAACAGACAAACAAACGAGAAAATAGACGGTATGAAGGAAGAGATTAACGAGAACTCAAGGATACAAAATGAGAAAATGAGTGAAAATTTAATAAAACAGATGGAGGAGAGATTTGACCAAAACAAAGAAGAAACTAACGAAAATTTTAGGAAACAAAACGAAACCACTAATGAGAGTTTAAAACGGATAAATGAGAAAATTGAGAGTATTAAAGAAAGTACTAACGAAACCTTAAGGCAAACTATAAGTGACAATAATAACCAAATGAAGGAAGAATTCAGGTAAATTAATGAAGAAAATTTAAGAAGAATTAATGGTAGAATTGAACAGGTCAATGATACAATTAACCAGAAGATGGACAAAATCGATGAGGAAAGGAAGCAAGAAATAGCTGACATTAATGAGAGATTGAGAAAAGCTAACGAAACCATTACACAAAATAAAGCAACGATAAATACCAGAATAGACCAGGTCCAAGAAAATAGTCGTATTCAAATAGAAGTCATACAAAAGGAACAAGAAAATTTGGTAAATTTACAGAAACAAACCGGAGAAAGGTGTGACAATATTAACACTACGGTGAACAATTTAACTGGTCATGTACGCCAAAATCAAGAAGAAATTGAGTTAATTAGAACCAGACAAAATAATATTACTCATGTTTCCACAAACGAAACCAGAGAAGGGATTAATTTCAAAAATTATCGTAGAAACCCCATGGAATTCCTGGCCAGAATCGAGGAACATTTTAATAAACATCGAATAACTATCTGGAGCTCGATTAGAGAGATGTTGGATGAGCATTTTAGGGAGATTACGGACAACAGGTGGACAGCAACCAGGAATGAGATAGTGGACTACACTCAATTTAAAAAACTGTTTAAGAAAAATACTGGTCCGAAGCGATACAAAATATTATAAGGGACAACATTTGTCAGGGAAGATATGATGGAAATAGAGGTACATCTCCAACTACTTACTTCTGGGGAAAGGTGTGTTTGGCGAGACACCTAGAGCCAAGAATACCAGAAGAATCCCTAGTAACTAAAATGGCATACCATTATGACACAGGAATTGCCAGAGCACGCCTGGGAAGCCAGACTAAAACGGTCCACACAATGGCTGACTTATTAGAAAATTATGAACACGAGGGTTACTACAAAAGAAGCAGACAACGAACTGGTCAGTGCGGTTCAAAAAATAATAACCATGGTATGAATCCTAATCCCTATAATAACATAAATAACCGGAATAATTATAACTTTAATGGCAACGATCGTAGTTCCAACCAAAATTTTACTCCAGATAATAACCAACCAACAAACTTCAATCGAAATCTAAATAACAATAATAGTAACAACAGGCCCAATCAAAATTACCATCCGGGTAATAGGATTAATAATAATTATAATAACTACCGAACAAACCAAAATTATAATAATTTTAGAAATAACTCAGGAGTTAATACCAATAATAATAACCAGGGTAATTATAATAATAATCGTCCGTACAGACCAAAAATAAATTATATTAGTGCAGAAGAAGGGGATTACTGGAGATACCATCAACCTCGGAGGAACAGTTTTAATAACAGTTAGGATCAAAGAGGAAATCTCAGAGGGATGAGTCACCATTATAACCGAGTAAGAAGTAGAAGCCAGGAGGACTTCCGAGAATCAAGGGGAAGTGAACAATTAGACAACCGAGAGGTTGAACAACCAGGAACCAACACACCATTCCAGGCAAATCAACAGTCATGCCTGGAAAATAATCATGATAGCCTTAATTTAAACGGAGTGAGGCAGTAATAAACCCTCGCGACCCCTTACTGCTACTAACTACTGGGTACAAAAACCACCAAATTCAAAAATATAGTAATAACAAATTACTACCAACTAATTATGAAAAACTAATTATGGAAAATAAAAGAAGTTTGAAATACAAAAATCACCAAATTCAAAAATATAGTAATAACAAATTACTACCAACTAATTATGGAAAATAAAAGAATTTTGAAGTATAACAACAACCAAAGTTTAAGGACGGATAGTCAAAATCTTACTATTATTTACAATTATTATTTGAAAAATCTTCGAGAAGAAATGTTGGAGGAAACGGTGACAAGTAGAATCAACCAGCATAATGAAATTTTATACATAACCGCTCAAATTGAAGGAATTCGTACACGAATAATGATAGATACTGGTGCAAATGTATCACTTATTAACGACGCTGAACTGGAGAGAATACAGAAACAAAGTAAAAATATAATACCTACCTTACCTGTCAATAATGTTATTTTAATAGGTGCCACTGGGCGTCCAAATAAAACAGTGAGAAAACAAGTGTCATTGGAAATAGAAAGCAAAGGTGTTACAATTAATATTATATGTTTGGTCGCAATCGGCCTACCATTCGAATTATTAATCGGATGCGATATGCTGAGGAAATATCCAGCCACTATTGATTTGAGCAAGGAGAAGGTGTCCTTGAACTCAGAAGGTGTTATGTGGACGGCAGAGTTAATAGGAAGCGATGGTGCCCCTCTGAACCGTACCCATCACCAAGTTAGGGAATTAAATTTTTTAAAGAATGACACCCAATGCAGAAAAATAATCTATAATATGACAAATGAAGACCTGTGGAACAGTAAATTACAGGAGATAAGAGAGTTTAGACACCAAGAAACAAATAATTTGACAGCAAAACAAGTAGAAGATCTCATTATAATATATAAGAAGTATAAACATGTATTTTCAGAAAAACCAGGAAAAGTAAAAAACTATCAGCGTAGAATACAATTTAAACAACCAGCAGAATGTCACAAATGAAACATAAGTAATTATGTCCTCACACCTAATGAAGTGTTCAGAAATAATTACTTCTGAAGGGAGGCAATTTGTAACGAAGCAAAATGTTACAAAAGAATAGTAAATAATAGTGGAATCCGATCCAGAGAGGAACCAAGAAATAATAATTGATAGCAAATTAAAGGAAACCTAGTTGGTTTGACTTATTTAATATTATCCAGAAACCCAGAAATAACCCAGTAGAATAGGGCAGTAAACACACAAAAATTAAATAAATAAACCTAGTAAGCCTAAATAATCAACTTACCCTGAATAACAACCAAACAATAAAGAGTACCTATTTACAAAGTAAAAATTGTATTAAATAAAATCTTATTGACCTATAATAAGAATAGAAAAAGGGGACACAAACCTTTACAGTGATGAGTGATATAATATAAATAGTGACACAGACTACCGTTAAACAGTGTTATTTATTATTTATAAAAAGTGTTATTATTATTATCATACAGACAATAGTTTAAAAGTATGAAATAATTAAAGTTGTTAAAAACAAGTATTATTATTATTAAGAGTTTTTGTTGTATGTTATAAGCTTTTGTCACCAGTTAATTTATGTAAATATATTTATCTCAGGTAGTCAAAGTAGAAATTACAATCAACCATAACAAATTGTTCGACCACATATCATAGAAATTCAAATTAATAAGGTTTTACAGTTATAAACTGAGGCATGTTTAGTATCAAATTGTTTATAATTATATAATTAATCATCATGTAAACATTACATGTATCATTAGAGTATAATAATAAAATTATCTATTAAAGGTAATTTATAAACATGTAAAGTAATTAATGGGTGTTGATCCTATAACACTTAACCTATACATAAATGGCCAATCAAAATTTAAGAAGTTTGTATGAGTTCAGTGACTAAAAAAGAAGAAATAACACTTAATTGTTAATTGTGATGGAAAACAGTTGAATAGTGCGTGTCTAGATGTAATTAAAAAAAATATATATATATATAAATAGATAACCCGTTTGTGAAAGAAGATCTGAATGACCATCATCGAAGATAATAATCCCTCCACTACAATTTTCATGAACAAGTAAGACACACAAGCAAGAAATTATCCAGAATAAACCAGAAACCCTTCAGCAATATCGTCTAGATGTGTAAAGTATAATTTGACAATATTTTTTTCCAACAAGGAACAACCACTAGACAATATAACAATTTACACTAACACTAATCACTAGTAAACATTTTAAAGTGAAAACAAATTCAATATCTAAACGAACAGTGATTACAAGGAAAACATTTATTGTACACATTAATAAACTTCATCATTCTCTGACACGGACAATATAGTAGCCATGATGTTGACATCGCTCTAACCTACATGCTTTTACGAAGCGTATTGAATATCGTCAAACCTTGTATGTTACTTAATATATAATTTTTGTAATTTTTTAGATTATAAGTAATATATTGTTTGTAAAGGTACTCTCTATTATTAATTATCATGTAAAGGAACTTTTCGTAGCAGCCACAAGAATTCCCACGAAATATATTAAAATTATTTAATTGTTAAATGCTGAGATAAATATCGATTGTGACAACCGTATGTATCAAATGGAATTTTCCAATAATTTGAATTTATATTACAGAGATTAAACCATTATGTTATGTTATTAAATCATATCCATGCGTTATTATTTCAGGAACGCAATATATTATCAGCATTTATTTTATAATTAACAAGGATAAGAAGAATTCGGGGAGTCATTGGAAGTACGCAAACTGCGAAACCAAGATTAACCTCAAATAATAGGTTAAAGCCTAATATCGAAGGTGACTTGAAAATTTTGGGATGACTCGACCGCTATTTTTTGAATTGATTTTTGGAGTTCTAACTACTGAACTGGAATAATTATAATTCTGATTCAGAACCCAAGGCAGAATAATTCAATTCTTTTACTTATATATTTAAATCACATTCGTAAACACACAACATAATAAGCATAAAACACTGATCATCAGCTGATTCCATGATCAGCTGATACACTATTTACTACTATTTATTACAATTTAACATATACAAGGAATAACACGGGCAAATCATTATACCATTAAGATACTACGGGTACAAGAGTCGTATTATAAATTGGCGCACCAACTAGTGAGGCTGAAATTAGGGAGTATTAGGTGAAGAAATTAAAACAAGCAAATTAATTTCCTAATTTTTAGCTGGCGACTGCTATAAGTTCCAAAAAATAATAAAGATGCATAAAAGGGCGTCGTCATTGAGACGGACGAAGGAGGCAGAGAAGGAAGTCAGGATGGAAGAGAAAGAAGTAACATCGGTGGAGGATGTGGAGACGGTAGCAAGAAAGGAAGATAGAGGAGACCCGAATCTTATAAAACTAATGGAGTTAATGAATAGTATGAGTGAAAAAATGGACAGAAATAAGGAAGAAACGAATGACAATTTTAAGAAGTAGAAGGAAGAAATGAAGGAAGATTTGAAGAGCATCAAGGAAGATAACAGACAAACAAATGAAAAAAATTGATAGTATCAAGGAAGATAACAGGCAAACAAATGAAAAAATTGATAGCATCAAGGAAGAATTCACTGAAAACTCAAGGAAACAAAATGAAATTTTGAGTCAAAACTTATTAAAACAAATGGAGGAACAAAACAAGCAAACGAACGAGAAATTTGATAGTATCAAGGAAGATAACAGACAAACAAATGAAAAAATTGATAACATCAAGGAAGATAACAGACAAACAAACGAGAAAATAGACGGTATGAAGGAAGAGATTAACGAGAACTCAAGGATACAAAATGAGAAAATGAGTGAAAATTTAATAAAACAGATGGAGGAGAGATTTGACCAAAACAAAGAAGAAACTAACGAAAATTTTAGGAAACAAAACGAAACCACTAATGAGAGTTTAACACGGATAAATGAGAAAATTGAGAGTATTAAAGAAAGTACTAACGAAACCTTAAGGCAAACTATAAGTGACAATAATAACCAAATGAAGGAAGAATTCAGGTAAATTAATGAAGAAAATTTAAGAAGAATTAATGGTAGAATTGAACAGGTCAATGATACAATTAACCAGAAGATGGACAAAATCGATGAGGAAAGGAAGCAAGAAATAGCTGACATTAATGAGAGATTGAGAAAAGCTAACGAAACCATTACACAAAATAAAGCAACGATAAATACCAGAATAGACCAGGTCCAAGAAAATAGTCGTATTCAAATAGAAGTCAAACAAAAGGAACAAGAAAATTTGGTAAATTTACAGAAACAAACCGGAGAAAGGTGTGACAATATTAACACTACGGTGAACAATTTAACTGGTCAAGTACGCCAAAATCAAGAAGAAATTGAGTTAATTAGAACCAGACAAAATAATATTACTCATGTTTCCACAAACGAAACCAGAGAAGGGATTAATTTCAAAAATTATCGTAGAAACCCCATGGAATTCCTGGCCAGAATCGAGGAACATTTTAATAAACATCGAATAACTATCTGGAGCTCGATTAGAGAGATGTTGGATGAGCATTTTAGGGAGATTACGGACAACAGGTGGACAGCAACCAGGAATGAGATAGTGGACTACGCTCAATTTAAAAAACTGTTTAAGAAAAATACTGGTCCGAAGCGATACAAAATATTATAAGGGACAACATTTGTCAGGGAAGATATGATGGAAATAGAGGTACATCTCCAACTACTTACTTCTGGGGAAAGGTGTGTTTGGCGAGACACCTAGAGCCAAGAATACCAGAAGAATCCCTAGTAACTAAAATGGCATACCATTATGACACAGGAATTGCCAGAGCACGCCTGGGAAGCCAGACTAAAACGGTCCACACAATGGCTGACTTATTAGAAAATTATGAACACGAGGGTTACTACAAAAAAAGCAGACAACGAACTGATCAGTGCGGTTCAAAAAATAATAACCATGGTATGAATCCTAATCCCTATAATAACATAAATAACCGGAATAATTATAACTTTAATGGCAACGATCGTAGTTCCAACCAAAATTTTACTCCAAATAATAACCAACCAACAAACTTCAATCGAAATCTAAATAACAATAATAGTAACAACAGGCCCAATCAAAATTACCATCCGGGTAATAGGATTAATAATAATTATAATAACTACCGAACAAACCAAAATTATAATAATTTTAGAAATAACTCAGGAGTTAATACCAATAATAATAACCAGGGTAATTATAATAATAATCGTCCGTACAGACCAAGAATAAATTATATTAGTGCAGAAGAAGGGGATTACTGGGGATACCATCAACCTCGGAGGAACAGTTTTAATAACAGTTAGGATCAAAGAGGAAATCTCAGAGGGATGAGTCACCATTATAACCGAGTAAGAAGTAGAAGCCAGGAGGACTTCCGAGAATCAAGGGGAAGTGAACAATTAGACAACCGAGAGGTTGAACAACCAGGAACCAACACACCATTCCAGGCAAATCAACAGTCATGCCTGGAAAATAATCATGATAGCCTTAATTTAAACGGAGTGAGGCAGTAATAAACCCTCGCGACCCCTTACTGCTACTAACTACTGGGTACAAAAACCACCAAATTCAAAAATATAGTAATAACAAATTACTACCAACTAATTATGAAAAACTAATTATGGAAAATAAAAGAAGTTTGAAATACAAAAATCACCAAATTCAAAAATATAGTAATAACAAATTACTACCAACTAATTATGGAAAATAAAAGAATTTTGAAGTATAACAACAACCAAAGTTTAAGGACGGATAGTCAAAATCTTACTATTATTTACAATTATTATTTGAAAAATCTTCGAGAAGAAATGTTGGAGGAAACGGTGACAAGTAGAATCAACCAGCATAATGAAATTTTATACATAACCACTCAAATTGAAGGAATTCGTACACGAATAATGATAGATACTGGTGCAAATGTATCACTTATTAACGACGCTGAACTGGAGAGAATACAGAAACAAAGTAAAAATATAATACCTACCTTACCTGTCAATAATGTTATTTTAATAGGTGCCACTGGGCGTCCAAATAAAACAGTGAGAAAACAAGTGTCATTGGAAATAGAAAGCAAAGGTGTTACAATTAATATTATATGTTTGGTCGCAATCGGCCTACCATTCGAATTATTAATCGGATGCGATATGCTGAGGAAATATCCAGCCACTATTGATTTGAGCAAGGAGAAGGTGTCCTTGAACTCAGAAGGTGTTATGTGGACGGCAGAGTTAATAGGAAGCGATGGTGCCCCTCTGAACAGTACCCATCACCAAGTTAGGGAATTAAATTTTTTAAAGAATGACACCCAATTCAGAAAAATAATCTATAATATGACAAATGAAGACCTGTGGAACAGTAAATTACAGGAGATAAGAGAGTTTAGACACCAAGAAACAAATAATTTGACAGCAAAACAAGTAGAAGATCTCATTATAATATATAAGAAGTATAAACATGTATTTTCAGAAAAACCAGGAAAAGTAAAAAACTATCAGCGTAGAATACAATTTAAACAACCAGCAGAATGTCACAAATGAAACATAAGTAATTATGTCCTCACACCTAATGAAGTGTTCAGAAATAATTACTTCTGAAGGGAGGCAATTTGTAACGAAGCAAAATGTTACAAAAGAATAGTAAATAATAGTGGAATCCGATCCAGAGAGGAACCAAGAAATAATAATTGATAGCAAATTAAAGGAAACCTAGTTGGTTTGACTTATTTAATATTATCCAGAAACCCAGAAATAACCCAGTAGAATAGAGCAGTAAACACACACAAATTAAATAAATAAACCTAGTAAGCCTAAATAATCAACTTACCCTGAATAACAACCAAACAATAAAGAGTACCTATTTACAAAGTAAAAATTGTATTAAATAAAATCTTATTGACCTATAATAAGAATAGAAAAAGGGGACACAAACCTTTACAGTGATGAGTGATATAATATAAATAGTGACACAGACTACCGTTAAACAGTGTTATTTATTATTTATAAAAAGTGTTATTATTATTATCATACAGACAATAGTTTAAAAGTATGAAATAATTAAAGTTGTTAAAAACAAGTATTATTATTATTAAGAGTTTTTGTTGTATGTTATAAGCTTTTGTCACCAGTTAATTTATGTAAATATATTTATCTCAGGTAGTCAAAGTAGAAATTACAATCAACCATAACAAATTGTTCGACCACATATCATAGAAATTCAAATTAATAAGGTTTTACAGTTATAAACTGAGGCATGTTTAGTATCAAATTGTTTATAATTATATAATTAATCATCATGTAAACATTACATGTATCATTAGAGTATAATAATAAAATTATCTATTAAAGGTAATTTATAAACATGTAAAGTAATTAATGGGTGTTGATCCTATAACACTTAACCTGTACATAAATGGCCAATCAAAATTTAAGAAGTTTGTATGAGTTCAGTGACTAAAAAAGAAGAAATAACACTTAATTGTTAATTGTGATGGAAAACAGTTGAATAGTGCGTGTCTAGATGTAATTAAAAAAAAATATATATATAAAAATAGATAACCCGTTTGTGAAAGAAGATCTGAATGACCATCATCGAAGATAATAATCCCTCCACTACAATTTTCATGAACAAGTAACACACACAAGCAAGAAATTATCCAGAATAAACCAGAAACCCTTCAGCAATATCGTCTAGATGTGTAAAGTATAATTTGACAATATTTTTTTCCAACAAGGAACAACCACTAGACAATATAACAATTTACACTAACACTAATCACTAGTAAACATTTTAAAGTGAAAACAAATTCAATATCTAAACGAACAGTGATTACAAGGAAAACATTTATTGTACACATTAATAAACTTCATCATTCTCTGACACGGACAATATAGTAGCCATGATGTTGACATCGCTCTAACCTACATGCTTTTACGAAGCGTATTGAATATCGTCAAACCTTGTATGTTACTTAATATATAATTTTTGTAATTTTTTAGATTATAAGTAATATATTGTTTGTAAAGGTACTCTCTATTATTAATTATCATGTAAAGGAACTTTTCGTAGCAGCCACAAGAATTCCCACGAAATATATTAAAATTATTTAATTGTTAAATCCTGAGATAAATATCGATTGTGACAACCGTATGTATCAAATGGAATTTTCCAATAATTTGAATTTATATTACAGAGATTAAACCATTATGTTATGTTATTAAATCATATCCATGCGTTATTATTTCAGGAACGCAATATATTATCAGCATTTATTTTATAATTAACAAGGATAAGAAGAATTCGGGGAGTCATTGGAAGTACGCAAACTGCGAAACCAAGATTAACCTCAAATAATAGCTTAAAGCCTAATATCGAAGGTGACTTGAAAATTTTGGGATGACTCGACCGCTATTTTTTGAATTGATTTTTGGAGTTCTAACTACTGAACTGGAATAATTATAATTCTGATTCAGAACCCAAGGCAGAATAATTCAATTCTTTTACTTATATATTTAAATCACATTCGTAAACACACAACATAATAAGCATAAAACACTGATCATCAGCTGATTCCATGATCAGCTGATACACTATTTACTACTATTTATTACAATTTAACATATACAAGGAATAACACGGGCAAATCATTATACCATTAAGATACTACGGGTACAAGAGTCGTATTATAAATTGGCGCACCAACTAGTGAGGCTGAAATTAGGGAGTATTAGGTGAAGAAATTAAAACAAGCAAATTAATTTCCTAATTTTTAGCTGGCGACTGCTATAAGTTCCAAAAAATAATAAAGATGCATAAAAGGGCGTCGTCATTGAGACGGACGAAGGAGGCAGAGAAGGAAGTCAGGATGGAAGAGAAAGAAGTAACATCGGTGGAGGATGTGGAGACGGTAGCAAGAAAGGAAGATAGAGGAGACCCGAATCTTATAAAACTAATGGAGTTAATGAATAGTATGAGTGAAAAAATGGACAGAAATAAGGAAGAAACGAATGACAATTTTAAGAAGTAGAAGGAAGAAATGAAGGAAGATTTGAAGAGCATCAAGGAAGATAACAGACAAACAAATGAAAAAAATTGATAGTATCAAGGAAGATAACAGGCAAACAAATGAAAAAATTGATAGCATCAAGGAAGAATTCACTGAAAACTCAAGGAAACAAAATGAAATTTTGAGTCAAAACTTATTAAAACAAATGGAGGAACAAAACAAGCAAACGAACGAGAAATTTGATAGTATCAAGGAAGATAACAGACAAACAAATGAAAAAATTGATAACATCAAGGAAGATAACAGACAAACAAACGAGAAAATAGACGGTATGAAGGAAGAGATTAACGAGAACTCAAGGATACAAAATGAGAAAATGAGTGAAAATTTAATAAAACAGATGGAGGAGAGATTTGACCAAAACAAAGAAGAAACTAACGAAAATTTTAGGAAACAAAACGAAACCACTAATGAGAGTTTAACACGGATAAATGAGAAAATTGAGAGTATTAAAGAAAGTACTAACGAAACCTTAAGGCAAACTATAAGTGACAATAATAACCAAATGAAGGAAGAATTCAGGTAAATTAATGAAGAAAATTTAAGAAGAATTAATGGTAGAATTGAACAGGTCAATGATACAATTAACCAGAAGATGGACAAAATCGATGAGGAAAGGAAGCAAGAAATAGCTGACATTAATGAGAGATTGAGAAAAGCTAACGAAACCATTACACAAAATAAAGCAACGATAAATACCAGAATAGACCAGGTCCAAGAAAATAGTCGTATTCAAATAGAAGTCAAACAAAAGGAACAAGAAAATTTGGTAAATTTACAGAAACAAACCGGAGAAAGGTGTGACAATATTAACACTACGGTGAACAATTTAACTGGTCAAGTACGCCAAAATCAAGAAGAAATTGAGTTAATTAGAACCAGACAAAATAATATTACTCATGTTTCCACAAACGAAACCAGAGAAGGGATTAATTTCAAAAATTATCGTAGAAACCCCATGGAATTCCTGGCCAGAATCGAGGAACATTTTAATAAACATCGAATAACTATCTGGAGCTCGATTAGAGAGATGTTGGATGAGCATTTTAGGGAGATTACGGACAACAGGTGGACAGCAACCAGGAATGAGATAGTGGACTACGCTCAATTTAAAAAACTGTTTAAGAAAAATACTGGTCCGAAGCGATACAAAATATTATAAGGGACAACATTTGTCAGGGAAGATATGATGGAAATAGAGGTACATCTCCAACTACTTACTTCTGGGGAAAGGTGTGTTTGGCGAGACACCTAGAGCCAAGAATACCAGAAGAATCCCTAGTAACTAAAATGGCATACCATTATGACACAGGAATTGCCAGAGCACGCCTGGGAAGCCAGACTAAAACGGTCCACACAATGGCTGACTTATTAGAAAATTATGAACACGAGGGTTACTACAAAAAAAGCAGACAACGAACTGATCAGTGCGGTTCAAAAAATAATAACCATGGTATGAATCCTAATCCCTATAATAACATAAATAACCGGAATAATTATAACTTTAATGGCAACGATCGTAGTTCCAACCAAAATTTTACTCCAAATAATAACCAACCAACAAACTTCAATCGAAATCTAAATAACAATAATAGTAACAACAGGCCCAATCAAAATTACCATCCGGGTAATAGGATTAATAATAATTATAATAACTACCGAACAAACCAAAATTATAATAATTTTAGAAATAACTCAGGAGTTAATACCAATAATAATAACCAGGGTAATTATAATAATAATCGTCCGTACAGACTAAGAATAAATTATATTAGTGCAGAAGAAGGGGATTACTGGAGATACCATCAACCTCGGAGGAACAGTTTTAATAACAGTTAGGATCAAAGAGGAAATCTCAGAGGGATGAGTCACCATTATAACCGAGTAAGAAGTAGAAGCCAGGAGGACTTCCGAGAATCAAGGGGAAGTGAACAATTAGACAACCGAGAGGTTGAACAACCAGGAACCAACACACCATTCCAGGCAAATCAACAGTCATGCCTGGAAAATAATCATGATAGCCTTAATTTAAACGGAGTGAGGCAGTAATAAACCCTCGCGACCCCTTACTGCTACTAACTACTGGGTACAAAAACCACCAAATTCAAAAATATAGTAATAACAAATTACTACCAACTAATTATGAAAAACTAATTATGGAAAATAAAAGAAGTTTGAAATACAAAAATCACCAAATTCAAAAATATAGTAATAACAAATTACTACCAACTAATTATGGAAAATAAAAGAATTTTGAAGTATAACAACAACCAAAGTTTAAGGACGGATAGTCAAAATCTTACTATTATTTACAATTATTATTTGAAAAATCTTCGAGAAGAAATGTTGGAGGAAACGGTGACAAGTAGAATCAACCAGCATAATGAAATTTTATACATAACCGCTCAAATTGAAGGAATTCGTACACAAATAATGATAGATACTGGTGCAAATGTATCACTTATTAACGACGCTGAACTGGAGAGAATACAGAAACAAAGTAAAAATATAATACCTACCTTACCTGTCAATAATGTTATGTTAATAGGTGCCACTGGGCGTCCAAATAAAACAGTGAGAAAACAAGTGTCATTGGAAATAGAAAGCAAAGGTGTTACAATTAATATTATATGTTTGGTCGCAATCGGCCTACCATTCGAATTATTAATCGGATGCGATATGCTGAGGAAATATCCAGCCATTATTGATTTGAGCAAGGAGAAGGTGTCCTTGAACTCAGAAGGTGTTATGTGGACGGCAGAGTTAATAGGAAGCGATGGTGCCCCTCTGAACAGTACCCATCACCAAGTTAGGGAATTAAATTTTTTAAAGAATGACACCCAATGCAGAAAAATAATCTATAATATGACAAATGAAGACCTGTGGAACAGTAAATTACAGGAGATAGGAGAGTTTAGACACCAAGAAACAAATAATTTGACAGCAAAACAAGTAGAAGATCTCATTATAATATATAAGAAGTATAAACATGTATTTTCAGAAAAACCAGGAAAAGTAAAAAACTATCAGCGTAGAATACAATTTAAACAACCAGCAGAATGTCACAAATGAAACATAAGTAATTATGTCCTCACACCTAATGAAGTGTTCAGAAATAATTACTTCTGAAGGGAGGCAATTTGTAACGAAACAAAATGTTACAAAAGAATAGTAAATAATAGTGGAATCCGATCCAGAGAGGAACCAAGAAATAATAATTGATAGCAAATTAAAGGAAACCTAGTTGGTTTGACTTATTTAATATTATCCAGAAACCCAGAAATAACCCAGCAGAATAGGGGAGTAAACACACAAAAATTAAATAAATAAACCTAGTAAGCCTAAATAATCAACTTACCCTGAATAACAACCAAACAATAAAGAGTACCTATTTACAAAATAAAAATTGTATTAAATAAAATCTTATTGACCTATAATAAGAATAGAAAAAGGGGACACAAACCTTTACAGTGATGAGTGATATAATATAAATAGTGACACAGACTACCGTTAAACAGTGTTATTTATTATTTATAAAAAGTGTTATTATTATTATCATACAGACAATAGTTTAAAAGTATGAAATAATTAAAGTTGTTAAAAACAAGTATTATTATTATTAAGAGTTTTTGTTGTATGTTATAAGCTTTTGTCACCAGTTAATTTATGTAAATATATTTATCTCAGGTAGTCAAAGTAGAAATTACAATCAACCATAACAAATTGTTCGACCACATATCATAGAAATTCAAATTAATAAGGTTTTACAGTTATAAACTGAGGCATGTTTAGTATCAAATTGTTTATAATTATATAATTAATCATCATGTAAACATTACATGTATCATTAGAGTATAATAATAAAATTATCTATTAAAGGTAATTTATAAACATGTAAAGTAATTAATGGGTGTTGATCCTATAACACTTAACCTGTACATAAATGGCCAATCAAAATTTAAGAAGTTTGTATGAGTTCAGTGACTAAAAAAGAAGAAATAACACTTAATTGTTAATTGTGATGGAAAACAGTTGAATAGTGCGTGTCTAGATGTAATTAAAAAAATATATATATATATAAAAATAGATAACCCGTTTGTGAAAGAAGATCTGAATGACCATCATCGAAGATAATAATCCCTCCACTACAATTTTCATGAACAAGTAACACACACAAGCAAGAAATTATCCAGAATAAACCAGAAACCCTTCAGCAATATCGTCTAGATGTGTAAAGTATAATTTGACAATATTTTTTTCCAACAAGGAACAACCACTAGACAATATAACAATTTACACTAACACTAATCACTAGTAAACATTTTAAAGTGAAAACAAATTCAATATCTAAACGAACAGTGATTACAAGGAAAACATTTATTGTACACATTAATAAACTTCATCATTCTCTGACACGGACAATATAGTAGCCATGATGTTGACATCGCTCTAACCTACATGCTTTTACGAAGCGTATTGAATATCGTCAAACCTTGTATGTTACTTAATATATAATTTTTGTAATTTTTTAGATTATAAGTAATATATTGTTTGTAAAGGTACTCTCTATTATTAATTATCATGTAAAGGAACTTTTCGTAGCAGCCACAAGAATTCCCACGAAATATATTAAAATTATTTAATTGTTAAATCCTGAGATAAATATCGATTGTGACAACCATATGTATCAAATGGAATTTTCCAATAATTTGAATTTATATTACAGAGATTAAACCATTATGTTATGTTATTAAATCATATCCATGCGTTATTATTTCAGGAACGTAATATATTATCAGCATTTATTTTATAATTAACAAGGATAAGAAGAATTCGGGGAGTCATTGGAAGTACGCAAACTGCGAAACCAAGATTAACCTCAAATAATAGGTTAAAGCCTAATATCGAAGGTGACTTGAAAATTTTGGGATGACTCGACCGCTATTTTTTGAATTGATTTTTGGAGTTCTAACTACTGAACTGGAATAATTATAATTCTGATTCAGAACCCAAGCCAGAATAATTCAATTCTTTTACTTATATATTTAAATCACATTCGTAAACAGACAACATAATAAGCATAAAACACTGATCATCAGCTGATTCCATGATCAGCTGATACACTATTTACTACTATTTATTACAATTTAACATATACAAGGAATAACACGGGCAAACCATTATACCATTAAGATACTACGGGTACAAGAGTCGTATTATAAATTGGCGCACCAACTAGTGAGGCTGAAATTAGGGAGTATTAGGTGAAGAAATTAAAACAAGCAAATTAATTTCCTAATTTTTAGCTGGCGACTGCTATAAGTTCCAAAAAATAATAAAGATGCATAAAAGGGCGTCGTCATTGAGACGGACGAAGGAGGCAGAGAAGGAAGTCAGGATGGAAGAGAAAGAAGTAACATCGGTGGAGGATGTGGAGACGGTAGCAAGAAAGGAAGATAGAGGAGACCCGAATCTTATAAAACTAATGGAGTTAATGAATAGTATGAGTGAAAAAATGGACAGAAATAAGGAAGAAACGAATGACAATTTTAAGAAGTAGAAGGAAGAAATGAAGGAAGATTTGAAGAGCATCAAGGAAGATAACAGACAAACAAATGAAAAAAATTGATAGTATCAAGGAAGATAACAGGCAAACAAATGAAAAAATTGATAGCATCAAGGAAGAATTCACTGAAAACTCAAGGAAACAAAATGAAATTTTGAGTCAAAACTTATTAAAACAAATGGAGGAACAAAACAAGCAAACGAACGAGAAATTTGATAGTATCAAGGAAGATAACAGACAAACAAATGAAAAAATTGATAACATCAAGGAAGATAACAGACAAACAAACGAGAAAATAGACGGTATGAAGGAAGAGATTAACGAGAACTCAAGGATACAAAATGAGAAAATGAGTGAAAATTTAATAAAACAGATGGAGGAGAGATTTGACCAAAACAAAGAAGAAACTAACGAAAATTTTAGGAAACAAAACGAAACCACTAATGAGAGTTTAACACGGATAAATGAGAAAATTGAGAGTATTAAAGAAAGTACTAACGAAACCTTAAGGCAAACTATAAGTGACAATAATAACCAAATGAAGGAAGAATTCAGGTAAATTAATGAAGAAAATTTAAGAAGAATTAATGGTAGAATTGAACAGGTCAATGATACAATTAACCAGAAGATGGACAAAATCGATGAGGAAAGGAAGCAAGAAATAGCTGACATTAATGAGAGATTGAGAAAAGCTAACGAAACCATTACACAAAATAAAGCAACGATAAATACCAGAATAGACCAGGTCCAACAAAATAGTCGTATTCAAATAGAAGTCAAACAAAAGGAACAAGAAAATTTGGTAAATTTACAGAAACAAACCGGAGAAAGGTGTGACAATATTAACACTACGGTGAACAATTTAACTGGTCAAGTACGCCAAAATCAAGAAGAAATTGAGTTAATTAGAACCAGACAAAATAATGTTACTCATGTTTCCACAAACGAAACCAGAGAAGGGATTAATTTCAAAAATTATCGTAGAAACCCCATGGAATTCCTGGCCAGAATCGAGGAACATTTTAATAAACATCGAATAACTATCTGGAGCTCGATTAGAGAGATGTTGGATGAGCATTTTAGGGAGATTACGGACAACAGGTGGACAGCAACCAGGAATGAGATAGTGGACTACGCTCAATTTAAAAAACTGTTTAAGAAAAATACTGGTCCGAAGCGATACAAAATATTATAAGGGACAACATTTGTCAGGGAAGATATGATGGAAATAGAGGTACATCTCCAACTACTTACTTCTGGGGAAAGGTGTGTTTGGCGAGACACCTAGAGCCAAGAATACCAGAAGAATCCCTAGTAACTAAAATGGCATACCATTATGACACAGGAATTGCCAGAGCACGCCTGGGAAGCCAGACTAAAACGGTCCACACAATGGCTGACTTATTAGAAAATTATGAACACGAGGGTTACTACAAAAGAAGCAGACAACGAACTGATCAGTGCGGTTCAAAAAATAATAACCATGGTATGAATCCTAATCCCTATAATAACATAAATAACCGGAATAATTATAACTTTAATGGCAACGATCGTAGTTCCAACCAAAATTTTACTCCAAATAATAACCAACCAACAAACTTCAATCGAAATCTAAATAACAATAATAGTAACAACAGGCCCAATCAAAATTACCATCCGGGTAATAGGATTAATAATAATTATAATAACTACCGAACAAACCAAAATTATAATAATTTTAGAAATAACTCAGGAGTTAATACCAATAATAATAACCAGGGTAATTATAATAATAATCGTCCGTACAGACCAAGAATACATTATATTAGTGCAGAAGAAGGGGATTACTGGAGATACCATCAACCTCGGAGGAACAGTTTTAATAACAGTTATGATCAAAGAGGAAATCTCAGAGGGATGAGTCACCATTATAACCGAGTAAGAAGTAGAAGCCAGGAGGACTTCCGAGAATCAAGGGGAAGTGAACAATTAGACAACCGAGAGGTTGAACAACCAGGAACCAACACACCATTCCAGGCAAATCAACAGTCATGCCTGGAAAATAATCATGATAGCCTTAATTTAAACGGAGTGAGGCAGTAATAAACCCTCGCGACCCCTTACTGCTACTAACTACTGGGTACAAAAACCACCAAATTCAAAAATATAGTAATAACAAATTACTACCAACTAATTATGAAAAACTAATTATGGAAAATAAAAGAAGTTTGAAATACAAAAATCACCAAATTCAAAAATATAGTAATAACAAATTACTACCAACTAATTATGAAAAACTAATTATGGAAAATAAAAGAATTTTGAAGTATAACAACAACCAAAGTTTAAGGACGGATAGTCAAAATCTTACTATTATTTACAATTATTATTTGAAAAATCTTCGAGAAGAAATGTTGGAGGAAACGGTGACAAGTAGAATCAACCAGCATAATGAAATTTTATACACAGGGTGTCCACAGAAATTCTGTTTTAATTTTCCCTGACTTTCCCTGACCTACTTACAGAAATTTCCCTGACTCACTAAAATGCATAGTACGTTAATTCTTTGAGCATTATATTTTACAAGGAAGAAAAAAGAAAACCTAGCCTCCACCTTCCCCATAGCTGGCCTAATTCTCTCTCCACTTTCTTTTTTCTTCCTCTTTTATTTTATTTATTTTTTATTATTTATTTATTGAAAAATACAAATACATTGATGGCATTTTAAAAATAAATATTTCCATTATCACCTAAAGGTAACACTTAGGTAACGTAAGAATGAGAGTATTTTCACTAGAACTTAATAAAATAATATATGAACAAGATAAAATGGACTAATTAATAGAACAACTTACATGGTAACAAATAATTATAATAATCAGCTATAGCTTTCAAAATTGAAAATGAACCAGTCCGACAGGATGAGAATGAAAAAGGAAAATATGCACTCCTTCAAAATTTACTAGTGTGATCTCTTCATGTTGTCCAGCAGTTTTTTCTTTTCCCCAATTTCTACATCCTCCATTTCTCTTTCAAGTTTCAACTTTTTTCTTTTTTCTTCCAACTCTTTCAACTGTAATTCAATTTTCCTTTTCTCTATTTTCTTTTTTTCCTCTTCTGACTGCATTTCTTTTTTCTTTTCCAAATATGATTGATATCTTCTTCTTGAAGATCTGACCGAGGTAAGCATACTTCTGTTGATAGTCACATTCCTCAAACCACCTAGATGCTTTATGCTATCACAAATAACTCTTTGGGACACAAGGGATTCTTCTAGAAGATTTTCAACTAGTAAATGCTTATTGACAGAAAAGCCAGATTCAACTGATGCATTACCATGGGATAAAATGAAACACAGCTTCATTACAGACCAGAGATCTTCATATTTCTTATCTTCTCCTAAAAGGCCGTAGTAAAATTCGTCCAATCCCATGTCATCAGATGTTTTGGAAATGAAATCGTTAGCTTCTTCAGTTAGCAAAGAAAACTGTCGTTTGGCCTTTTCAGCACTTTTATCACATATTCTTCTATGGCTGTGCAGGTTTTCTAGAACAACATCAATCCTTTTTATTGCCAAACTGGGTTTGAGCATTATCATTTTAGGGTCTAAGGCAGTGAGGCCTCGTGCTAAATGTGATTTCAAAGGACGTTTCTCTCTGAGTTTTTCTATCATGGTGGTAAGGAGATTTTTGAACTCATTTTTAAAAACAAGTTTCTCTTTTTCTGAGCATTAGTTTGTTTCATTAAGCTTTCTGCAGCATAACCAACGTCCACCTTTTCTACTGAAACCAGATTGGCACTGTCTTGCAAGTCCAAGTTCATTAATTTTTGAGTAGTACTTTCTTCAGCTATTTTTTCACAAATCTCATCATTAGGTTTTTCATAAGTCGTTCAAGTGAAGTAAAGAGATAAGAGACCATAGGCTTCTGACTTTGGAACCTTCTCAGGAACGGCTCAACGTCTGACAATATGCTTCTGAAAGCACTTAGTTTTGCCTTAAAAAATGGATTTTTCATAGCTTCTCTAAGGTATTGCAGGTTTTTGTTGTCTTTTTCGTTGTATTCTTTTACAAATTTATCGACATGATCAAATATTTTGAGAGCTTGATCTACACAGCGACCATTTTCCAGCCATCTTACTGCTGTGAACTTAAAAGGGAAAGAGGTGCTGGTTGTAATATCTGAGTATTTTGCTCACCAAGCTAGGCTATCTTTGAAAAGACTGTAGAGATCTAAAAAAGTGAAAAAGTTCCCAACCAGTTTTGGAGATCCCAGTCTTCAGGGCTCCATTAACTGTATGCAAACTGCATATGCCAATATCAAGAAGGGACTTTCCCTCTGGATTTAAGACTTGCAAATGGCTCTCGAGTTTTTTCATAAAACAGGTTAATATTCGGCCAGTCCATTGAGATTTGCAAAATATTTCCTAAAGGTAAGGAGAGCCCTTGAATAAACCCATCTAACAAGTGATCTGCAGTTGCCCTGCCTAAAAATACACTATTCCAATATCGTGTTGAAACTTTCTGAAGGTTTACTTCCCAAAACCTTACACACAAGTCCATTTGTCCTCTTTGAACAAATTTGTTCAGAGATTCATCAAAACAAACAACATAGTCAGAGCACTGTTTCATGTTATTTTGCAACATTTCTTGAAAATATGGGGCTAACCCATGATTTATTACATAGGAAGCCTTAGTCTTGCCCATAGAAAAGCTCCGAGCGATTTTACTGTCTGGAAACATATTTTTGAAGGCTGCAGAGGTTTCATCACAAGAGTTTAGAGACATTTTCCCAGTGATGACGTGGAGAGCCCATATTGCTTCGGCTGACGTAACATCATCTTCATTCATACTGAAACTCTTTAAACTTGTTTGACTTGTTTCTGGCACTACTAATAATTCTTTTGTAGCTGAAGTTGAAGGTGTTGGCTGCACATCTTTTAATGGAGATGGAGTAGTAAGAAAAGAAATTGCCGGCTGGGAAGCCTTTGCTCTCATGTTTTTTACATGAGTTGGTCCCTTAGTATGAGAAACAATTGCTTGTTTCCCCATATTGCATAGTTTAAAAGATTTGAGACACACTTGACAATAAGCCGAATTTGCATCACTAACCACCAAGTCCAACCAACCACTAAATTCCGGAAACACTTTACTGTCCAGCCAAAGTTTATTAAACAAACATTTCTTGTTAGCCATTGTAATGAGTTTAAGTCAGCAGCCTAAAAAAACTGAAAATAGAAAAATAATTAGCTAAATCGGTTGAAAAAAGGACACAAGGGCACAACAAAAAATATATAATTGTCTACAATAGTCTGGGTTACGGCAGACTAGAGCATTCAAAATTCCCCTCAAATCCATCATCGGAGAAGATTTCCCTGACTTTTCAGATTTTTCACGGGTTGCGGCAGACTAGAGTAAAAAATTACCCTCAAGTCTGTAATCGGGGAAGATTTCCCTGACTTTCCAGATTTTTTGTTTATTTCCCTGACTTTCCCTGACCAACTTTTTTTTCCCTGACTTTCCCTGACTCTCCCTGACTTTCCAGAATGTGGACACCCTGTACATAACCGCTCAAATTGAAGGAATTCGTACACGAATAATGATAGATACTGGTGCAAATGTATCACTTATTAACGACGCTGAACTGGAGAGAATACAGAAACAAAGTAAAAATATAATACCTACCTTACCTGTCAATAATGTTATTTTAATAGGTGCCACTGGGCGTCCAAATAAAACAGTGAGAAAACAAGTGTCATTGGAAATAGAAAGCAAAGGTGTTACAATTAATATTATATGTTTGGTCGCAATCGGCCTACCATTCGAATTATTAATCGGATGCGATATGCTGAGGAAATATCCAGCCATTATTGATTTGAGCAAGGAGAAGGTGTCCTTGAACTCAGAAGGTGTTATGTGGACGGCAGAGTTAATAGGAAGCGATGGTGCCCCTCTGAACCGTACCCATCACCAAGTTAGGGAATTAAATTTTTTAAAGAATGACACCCAATGCAGAAAAATAATCTATAATATGACAAATGAAGACCTGTGGAACAGTAAATTACAGGAGATAAGAGAGTTTAGACACCAAGAAACAAATAATTTGACAGCAAAACAAGTAGAAGATCTCATTATAATATATAAGAAGTATAAACATGTATTTTCAGAAAAACCAGGAAAAGTAAAAAACTATCAGCGTAGAATACAATTTAAACAACCAGCAGAATGTCACAAATGAAACATAAGTAATTATGTCCTCACACCTAATGAAGTGTTCAGAAATAATTACTTCTGAAGGGAGGCAATTTGTAACGAAACAAAATGTTACAAAAGAATAGTAAATAATAGTGGAATCCGATCCAGAGAGGAACCAAGAAATAATAATTGATAGCAAATTAAAGGAAACCTAGTTGGTTTGACTTATTTAATATTATCCAGAAACCCAGAAATAACCCAGTAGAATAGGGCAGTAAACACACACAAATTAAATAAATAAACCTAGTAAGCCTAAATAATCAACTTACCCTGAATAACAACCAAACAATAAAGAGTACCTATTTACAAAATAAAAATTGTATTAAATAAAATCTTATTGACCTATAATAAGAATAGAAAAAGGGGACACAAACCTTTACAGTGATGAGTGATATAATATAAATAGTGACACAGACTACCGTTAAACAGTGTTATTTATTATTTATAAAAAGTGTTATTATTATTATCATACAGACAATAGTTTAAAAGTATGAAATAATTAAAGTTGTTAAAAACAAGTGTTATTATTATTAAGAGTTTTTGTTGTATGTTATAAGCTTTTGTCACCAGTTAATTTATGTAAATATATTTATCTCAGGTAGTCAAAGTAGAAATTACAATCAACCATAACAAATTGTTCGACCACATATCATAGAAATTCAAATTAATAAGGTTTTAGTTGATTCACATAGCGTTTAGTTGATTATGTTTTACATGTTGTGATAGTGCAACTGTTGTTATGTGCAACTTTTTATTGTCCCAGACAGAGATGAGATTCCTCTGATTCTGTTGAGTGTATAGTTGAGGAACGGCGGAGAATGGATGCCAAATAGAGCCCCTCTGACTCCGAACCCGCTATAAATGTTAGGGAATTATAATATCTCAAGAATTAAATCAACAACTGTGAGGTAAAATGAAAGAACAAAGGAGTTTGTCACAAGAATCAAGATGTGTATAATGTAAAGAAAAAATGTATTATTGAAAAACAGGGAAATTGTTAAATTAAGAACCAATATATGATATAACTAAATGACCAAGAGTATAAAAAACTTGACCAATACTAGTAAGCCGAAAATAATACTAGCTGTGAACTAGATCAGCACACCAACAAACTATTAAATTCAAGAAAGAGAGAAGCAGTAATATTATAATTAAACAAAACAAGGTGATAATTTCTATAAAACTAACTATAAAACTTTTCTCAGAGTGATGAATACACTGCATGACACTACAACTTAAAAACAATGACTGACTATAACTAATGGACAAACAAAGTTCAAAAATAAGATGTCAAGTGAACCAGTTCAAGACATTGATGTGTAGAGTCATATAATATAAACTAAATAACCAATGACTTTAATAAGATAATCACAAATAACAGCATTTTGGCTGAAAATAATAGAACAATGATACAGAAATAACAGACTATTACTATACTAGCTGTAGCCACAAAGCTATAAAAAATAGCTTTACCAACAAAGATGCAACAATATAGAATAAGGATAATTATAAACGGAAGCCTTATGTGTAAATAAGCAACTTCCTAAGTAAATGAAATGTAATTAGAAATAATAATAATAAGCAGGGAATAAACCTTGCAGTATAACTGTATCTAGACCCTGCATAAACGAGTGTATGTCAGTAAATTAATAGGGAACCAGGACCCCTAATTAACATTAAATTTACAGAATAGTAAATATAACGAATAAGGTGTGAAATACCACCACTTGATTAATAGTATATGCCGTAAAAATAAGTAGGCCATGTAAAAATGTATTTAGGGAATAAGGAATTGTCAGAATAATGTATGGTCATAAATATACTAAGATTTAATATTGTTCAGCTGTAAACAACTTTTAGTTGTAATAATGTATGTACTTTTATTCATGTAATAACATTCAAAAGAGAAAACCGATGTAAATAATCAAATGTCAAAGATAGGGAAATAGTCGCATTTTGCATTATTAGCAGACGACACTAAGAAACCATGTTTCAGGACGGTATTTCTATGTATTGTCAGTGAAAACTAGGTTCAAACCGGCATTAAGCCACATCAAAATAAAGAGCAGAAACTAAGCTTTAATTTGATGATAATAACTTAAAGAATGGAATGGTAATAATTTAATAATTAGTGTTAGCATCATTTTTTAACAAGATTTAAGAAATTGCATATGAATACAAACAATAACAACAGTGGAGTACAAAAGACGCGTCGGTGGTGTTTCTTAAAAACATTACGTCACTATGACATAATTTTGTACCAATCACAAAAGAGTTTACTTAGCGAAAATTATTCCTAACGGCGATCGAGAAGCTGGTATATAATCAGAGGGACGCTAAGAAATTCGGATTCGCATCATTCTTCACGAGCTAACCAGTTGCGTCTCGGCATTGTTTTACATTTTAATAATCTACTACAGCATAATTGTAGTAAATACTTTAAATTTTATCAAACTAACTATTGGAAAGGCGAGTCATCGTCTATGAGTGCATCGAAAGTTAATAGTGAATCTTTTTAAACAGTGCGTGTATTCGGAATGAGCAAATTTAACATAACCTGTAAAGGCCACAACCCATTATCAGTAAGAAGAGGGTTATTTCTCGTTTCCAAGTGCGATTAAAGTGTAGTGTATTAGCGATCAATATAATCCGATCGTTAAAGTGTTCATTTTTAATCGATACGATTAAAAATCAAGGTACTACGGTGACCAATTTTATTGTTTATATACCTACCATTGATCGTAGCAATTAACATACTTGTACTGACGCAAAAACAATCAAACTATTCATAGAGAACACTGTATTCATTTATTTAGAGGGTTTAATAACCCGACGTAAGAATATATGTGTTAGAATTATTTATTACAATATTAATTAGAATATAAGCAGACGAAATTCTCGTTAACCAAATATTTAATTGCAAGTTTTTAAAGAGGCCAAAAATGAATTACTATCATAGTAGTATTTATTAAAAGCAATTAATATCGTTCTATTTTGTATTTTCAAGAACTTACCCTTGAGGTACCTAGTCAATTAAGATAAAAATTTTGTTAATAAACATAAGAGTTTTTATATTGTGCTTAAACTGAGCTAGACCAGTCAGTAAACGGATAACTTGCGATCCGAATTGTATTATTGTAAATGTATTATTCAATCCAATTTTAGAGGTTATAATAAACCGATAATGTTATACAGCAGTAACTTTTGTTTTTAATTATTTTAATTTAGCTAATCAGCCCTCAGCATTGCAGACACTGAGGTACATTAAAACAGAAATTTTTCAGTATACCATTTGAAATACTTTCAATTCAATAAGCATTTAAAGATTGAAACAGTAAAAGGTAAACATACACAATTATAAAATTAGAAGTTTGTTTTTTATGGGACATTTCTCTAAGAAAACCCATATGGTGCCCACATAACATTCAAGGTGTTATAAACCCTTGTTTATAAATTTTAGACTGGTCAAAAAGGTAACTTGACAGTTTATTCAGTGGCGGTGAACGTCTGAACATCAAGTACGACAACCAGGTACGTGAAGTGTTCATTATTATAATATATTTCTCCAGACAACACTTGACTTATACTTACACCGATGACATTTTTCTATAGAAGAGGAGTTCGACTTCAAGTTCGATGCGACCGTTACATTCATTAGCAGAACAACAAATTAATGTTTTATTACTACAAATTAATAAACCATATCACTACAATTAAATTATATTTTACCAATCATAAAAATAATTACTGCATGTAATACAAGAGACTCCATTAAACTACAAATCGAACAAATAGATAATTAAACAATACATCTATAAATTATATCAATTATACAGGGAGGATATTAGTTATATTACAGATTTGGCTTCCATCGCGGGGCTTAAGTAAAGACGGACGACACAGTTATATTACAATATATATAATTAAGATTGTAGCTAATTGTTTTATTTTGAATTAATTTTTTTGAAAATTACTGAAATTAAAATGTAAGAGAGAGAGAAGGAAAATTTTGGATGCAATGATGGGGTTGGAAGGAATGTATAAAGTTTTGTTCATTTTGACTGGAGAAAGATAAACTTAATTGTATTTTTGGAATTTAATAAAGTAAGCTTAATTTGAATATTTAACTATGAATTATTATTTATTTCAAGCAACCATATTGTCTTCAACATGTCTAATTCGAAATCCTGGATACGGTAAGTAAAAATTTTGAATTGGTACTAGACAACATGGCGGCACTAGCCGTAAGTGTACAACATAAACAAAGCACATTAGTAAATTTCTAAATCTAAAATAAACTAAGTTTATTAGTTAACAAATTATAAGTTCAAGTACTATTACCATTTCTATAATTCTGTAAAATGTAACACTTCTTGATTTATATAACGTACAGATCATTTACAAAATTGGCCATAAGAGTTTAAAAATGTTTAAAAGGTTTAATTATAATGACTAGAAAATACAAGTTACAGTACACAGCCTGTATAAGTTTCATAAAAAATATAAGTTTCATTAAAAATGAGAGCTTAATATTATTAAGATATTTAAAAGAATTCCATTTGAACGGCCTGTACAATCTCATTAAAAGGTAAAATTTTAAATTTCATCAATATATGCATAAATTTAAAGAGATGCTGAATTCACCCGGCCGCATGAGTGTACCAGAACCTGCTCGACTTGACCAAGACTGACCTGTTCAAAACCTGCAAGATATGGCACCAACAGGTGTCTACCTTTTGATTAGAGAAAAATGTATAAAAGTAACAACTCACAAACCGAATAAAAAAAAAACCCCAGCCCTTGTATGCAGAAAAAAAATTAAATGCCAAACCCTGTAGTAAAATGCAAATTGAAACCAAACCAGCCGGTTTGGTATATCATGAAACCCATACCCCTATACTTAATTAAAAAGGTCTCTCCACAACTTTTGCACCCATTATACAGAATAAAAAGCACCCTGGTACCCTCCCACGGCCAGTTTACAATTATACTTGTTTGAACGATATTATTATATTAAAGTTACATTGAAATTGGCTTGCCAACGCATACACTCGATTAACAGTGTCACTGTATAAAGATCATCTGATTGTGTTACATACACCTCACATAATGTCTTCTGCCGGCCAGGATTGAATTAATAAAATAGGTAAATATCACCTCATATGAAGCGGGCGGTTACATGGTTGTTTGCAGCAGCTACGCCTGCCTCCTCGGTCGCAGAACAAAGTTTAGCTGTTCATGGCATGAAGAAGGTAACAGCACGTCATGCGTTGGTCAGATCTCCGTCTGAGGCGAGAACCCTGCAGATTCGGAATGATTAATGCACTGACCACACACGCTTAATAAATACTTGTCATATATAAGGCATGTATGACCCACAGTAACATATCTCGACAGGCACACAGTCCGTTCGCCACGTGGTATTACATTCTATCACCAAATCTTGCAAAACTGATTCTTTAACGCCCATCAGCTATGGACAATTAACAATTACACAGTACTACTTGTAGGCGGTCTTAAAGTTTACAAAAGAATAAATTACTTAAAAAAGGTTTATACTTCCGGTCACACACACGCGTTCATACATAGTTAGCAAGGTCCCCAGTTTTCACTAAATTACATAATTTTCTTACATCTCTTTACCATATTGAATAATCAGGGAGTTAATGCAATTAATAGGCGGTATTAAAGTAGAACAAAATTAATTAAATATCTCACAATAACCAACACACATCTGATCAACGCCACGTGCATTCTATCTGTTCGCATCTAGATTAATTACGGTTCGAATTTAAAATTTTCACTACCAAATTATTATATATATATATATACACACACACACACACACAAGGCACTTACCGGAAGGTCTTAAGCGATTAGCTTGTCATTAAAGATGAGAAGAACCCACAAGAAAAATGCTCTGCTGACGCGAGGGGGTAGACAGGTTTGTTTTCGTGAGCGTAGCGAGTCAGCAACTGAATCTCGCAATGTGCATGGGACCGCATCCTAAATTCGGCCCGCTAGATAGCGTCCACAGCCGGAACATGGTCATACAGATATCGTGTTCACCAACATTGATAACTAATATCGAATTTATTATTAGAAATATCGTATTTTATTTCATACGACCGCCGGGTTATGCACACACCAGCACAACTTTCAAAAAAATATAAGAATGATTTTCACCTACTCCTTGTGAGAATCATTTTTCATTTATCTGTAAATGAATTAATTAAGAAGCATAAAATGAAGTGAATGTATGGTAAGAAATAAAACATAGGAGTGCTAGTACTAGTTACCAGTATAAAGAAACAAAACTACTTTCTTGCAAAATTGTTATAGTAAACGATTTTTATTTATTTTTTTTTTTTTTGCAGAGAGAGAACCACTCATATCACATATATTCACCTAATAAACAGTACATTTATCAGCAGAGTGTCACAAAAGCAATTAATGTTCATTGTTCAAGTTCACAACCAATCATTTTCTATACTGCAGAATGACATTACACAGAACACGAATGACGAGTAATACTCTGTTAATAAAAAGTAAACTGCTGGAATCAGTTAAGAAGCTTTCCACAAACTATAAGGCTACAAGATTTATACTTTAAGATTAACCACTATTATTCCTTTGGTGACCCAAATAATTAGTAATTATCCATTGACTAACATACTAGTTTAATAAAAAGGCACAATAAAACCCCCACAACTCGTCATTAGTTAATTGAACAAACTGCAGGAAGCAGTTTAGAAGCAGGAGCCATTCAAATGCATACAAAAAGATTCCATGGTTTTGTGAAACCAACAAGTGCTACAAAATATAATTGAAATATAATGCTACAGTTTGTTAATTTCTAAACTTGATCCTGATGTAAACAACAAGCAGTAAACCTGAATTTGATTGGTTAGATGAGAGGTTTCATCAATATTCTCCGCTAAAAAACAAATTTGTTCGCATATAAGCATGCACAGGTGTCAGTTTCATTAGTACAGTTTAAACACTTTATTTAATACAACTAAAAATAAGTTAAGTGATTTTACACTTCTTTAAGTTATGTTGTTTTGTTAAGAAACTTTTAAGTTCGTAGTGTACATGCCCCTGTGTTGTATCACTCCACTCTGCTTACATCAATACCCACTCTAATGCTGCCAATATAACACTATTGAATAATCTAAACTGAATTATGGTCTCGTATGGTAAGCATACATAAACTTACACATTGTCACATTACTGATGATGTCTGGGACTATTGATTAATCCCCCTTTTTTAATTCCATAGAATTACAGCTGTAGTTTGTTTTTTAATTGCTTGTATTTTCTGGGTCTTTCCACATTACAAGTTTTGAAACCTTAAGAAAAAAGTAGGGCTCTATTGCACACCGATCACCTAGTTTATCATTTAACTCTATTGGCTATAATGGAAAATCATTTGTCTCTCCATAAATTTCCTTACCTATTTATGTTTAAAGAGGAAGTTTCATGTTTTTTCTAATAATAAGAACAAACTTACTAGTTCACCTCCTGGTAAGTTGACAGATGACAGTAGCAGAACAGAGTCTAATCTTGAATATGTGTCCACCTTCCACCGTTTCTGTTGTACTTCTGTAATACGCCCAACAATAACATCTCCTACCTCTCCACTGTACCGAGATTTTAGAGGCCTTACTAGAACCAATTTGTTTACTCTTTCTATTATACCAGCAACAGATGCTTTTAAATCATCACCATCTGCATATGTACCATGACCCCTGAAGCATTAAAGTTACTTTATGTAATTTACATGTTAAAAATCATATTAATTACAAACATGTACTTTTGAAAAGCATACTGTCAACAATGTACAGTAATCATGAAAATTTATACTATTTTCTACTCCAATAAAATAATTACGTGAAATACGGCAAACTGATTTTTGTCTTAGAACTTCATGTCAAAAAAAAAAACTCAACGTAATACAAGGCCTACATTTTTATCATCCAATAATTATAATTAATAATAATATAAAAATAATTATAATGTAATATTTTTACCATCATGGGGAGGTATTAACATACATTTTGAATATCAGTTACATATTTGGTATCATAAAAGACATAATTTTGTTGTTATTGATATATAATAAATATGAATACCAAACTAAATTTACTCTGAAATTCTACGTTACTACTTCATATGTTGTACATTATAAAGCAAGCTGCCAATATTAACTAGCCCAGTTATACAATGTATGTGATAATTGTATATATTTGTAATACATAGTACCGTCACCACTGCACAGGTTTGTAACTTTCGAAAGGTCTGCTGAAATACAGCGTGATCTTAACACAAACGTTGTTCTGGGCTTGGTGTCATATGAAATCTTTACAGATAATATAAAAGTTTCACAATGTGAGGAGTACTAGGTTATGTTAACTATCTACCTCATACATCCACTCTGACTTGTAATATGTTCTCCAGGTGTGTAAAACTTAGGCGGTCTATCAGCACTTGTTATTACTGCATTCACTCTTTGATTTGCCAAACGTATCACCACGCTTTGCGACATTCTGTACGAATGTTTACAAAACCTTAAAATACATGTACACCGCGCAAAACAGGTATTAAGGGAAACGGAACACAACATATAGTACATCAAAACCTTCGGTATTGTAGTTATGTATGTTAAAGGTTTATTTTATACATATATACAATTTTCATAGAAGTGTATATAACGTTATTACTTGTTTATTTGATTTTATAATAATTTCCTTCACATTTGAAAGAAGTTTGATCCAATTGGAGGTAAAATACACCGACAATCTTGTTACAAGAAATCCAAGAAACTACACAATACACATTGATATATTGCTGCGCTAAACTTTTATGTCATTATTTAAGGCATATATATGTGTGTAATTTTATAAAGTTTCAAAATACACATTTCAAATATACACCTTGAGTAGCTGCTGAAGGGCCGTCTTTGACTTGACATGCCTTATGCCTTGCCTTTGATTCAGCTGACAGCTGGTAATTTCCAACGTGTAAAATACAAAGAAGGCGCCTAAATATTGAATTATAGGGGAATTTTAACAAATGGTTTGGGAATAATATGCTATTCTTTCTCAGACTTTCTTTTCTTTTAATCCATATATCGGCATGTGTGTGTTTCTTCGATAGTGTTGTCAATTTTCTGAGCGGTATTACAGACCCCATACACTATTCCACGGTAAGCGTTGTTTCTGAGCAGTGTGATGACAGATGGATACCGGCTGATGTTGAAGGTAAACAGGGTAATTTTGATGTGTTAGTGTACATTGTTCTCAATAGAATAATAATTCTTTGTAAGGCAAAAAACCAGAGTGTAGCAGATTTTTTACTATTAAATCTTTTTTATGTACCAAAACTAGTGTTCAGACGTTTTAAAATTAACGTGCATTTAAAGAGGTTATGTGAATATGTGGGTGGTGTGCAAGTGGCTTGACAGTTGAGGTTAGCCATAGTTTAGTAATAATTGTAAATTAATCAATGATGAAAGGTTTTGTGAGTTTTGGCCATTAACGAGACACAATTTTACAACATTTGTGTCTATGTTTCGACAAAATTTATCATCAACAATATCTGTATAGGGGCATTACAGCAATCATTAATAGGCCAATACACATACTGTGTGTGTGTGTGTGTGTGTGTGTTTTATGTAAAGAAAAATAAAAAATATTGGTTCCAAAAATATTACATATATATTAATAATCCTATATTATTCAGATATACTATTGCATACATATTTATAATCATTGTATGTATATCAGTTAGTTCTGTATTCCCATATAGAGGTCCTGATAATGACAATAAATTTGGTAATCAGAAGGCTAACACAAATGTTTTAAAATTGTGTAGTCAATGACTGAATCTCACAAAATTTCCATCATTGCAAGTTGTCAAAAAGTGAAAGTTGCAGTTTTGTTAAGCGGCTTTGGCGTACTGTGTATAATGTATTTACTTATAATTTTTCCAAGTTTTTATCTATGATTATTGTCACTTGATGATTGGCGCACTAACCTTTGTTAGTGCAATATATGCCAAGATATACCATATGTGTCCATGTGTCACCTAGGAGTATATGGTACTGGTCGAGTCCAGTTATAAAAGGATTGTGTGGGTGCCTTGCTGCACGTACGTAAAACTAACATGAAAGTTGTTAAATGATGTCGTCCAAGGATCAAAGACCAAATCCGTTTCTCAACCGATGAGAAGAGATTTGACAGGGGGCTTTGCCCACTAGGTGAAGTCTTCTGTTGAGGATGCTTTGTAACTTTCTTTTTACTTCCATGTAGTGATGTAAAATGCCCGGGCATTTGTAAGTTGGGGCAAATGCCCAAAATCCATAAATGCCCGGGCATTTATTCATTTTAAAGATATATTGATAAGGCAACGCTTATAAATAATTTTTCTAAGCTGATGTATTGGAAAAGTTGTTTTGCAATATTGCTTCTTTAGTGGTTTGGTAGACATATTGAAAATGTTGCTTGAGTGTTAGTTTTGTTATTGGGAAAAAAATGTTGACTAAACGTAACTTTTTTACTTCTTTAATGGGTTCAATACTTTAATTGGCTTATGAATAATACATAATAGGCTATAGTAACTATTGAAAAAAGAAAACAAATAATTAGGTTGATAAATTAATTTGAAATGAAGTATAATTGTCTTATATTAGGTAGCGTAGATAGGTAGATTATCTACTGCGAAAAAAATTAATGAAATTGTCCATATCGCTTTTGAATCACTTTCTTCAGTTTCCTGATGTTCATCACTTTTTTCTGATGAAGTGTCATGAAGTTCTGGCTCAGATTCTTCTGATTCATCAAACTCTAGGCCTATAATTTGTTCTTCATTGGATACTGGGGTTTTTCCCCCTTTGTCTTTGTCTGGAGTCCAGAAAAAAGACTCTGGACTACTCTGTTCGGGTTTTTTCTGGAGCTTAGGTGTTCCATGCATCAATTTCCAATTGTATGCGAGATATGTTAACTTTGCTGCCCTCTCAGATGTAAGTCTGTTTCTTTTCTTACTATGTATCCAGCCAAAAGTGCTGAAAGTTCGCTCTGTGGCAGCAGACGTAACGGGTGCCCCAAGAATTTTTATAGCAACTTCCACCAGTTCACAAGTTCCTCTCAAACCTCGTGAACAACATCTAATCCTGTGTTCTTTGCTGTGTTACAAACAAAGCTTATTGCATCAAGCATCTCGATAGGCTTCAGATTACTACCTTGTGCTGCTGGATCAAGAAGATTAGCTGCAAGGTGAATAGACGATACACCAAATTCCTTCCTAGCTTGGAATTTAGCCAAGATTGCCTTTTCTTCTGCAGATTGCAGTGGAGAGGACGGTAGCTTCTCGATGAGAATTGCCTCCAACTCATTGAACTTTTTGGCTATTTTATGAACTTGAGGCTTATTGGATTCAAAAGCCGTAATCAAATGAACGATTGGGTTCATCAGCTCTATCATTTTGTCAACTCTCACCCAGAAAACATCATCATCAAGAACTCTCTTCTTTATTTCAGGCTTCAGGTATGATTGCGCCTTTTCGTTGACAACTAAGGTTTGTAGGACAACTTTGTTTGACTGCAAACTCTCAAGGCAGAAAAGATGGCTCCCTCACCTAGTCTTTCCTGGGAACTTCAGTGAAATCCTATCTTTGAATTTTTTTCAGCTGATATTTCATCAAACAATGCTTGTAAAATGTGGCTGTGTTTTACTGTTTTGACAACCTCAACTGCGTTTGCCATGAAATTTTTGATTGTTTGACAGCCTAAAATATCTGAGCACAATAAGTTTAATAGGTGAGCTAGACACCCGAGAGGAACAATATGAGGAAACTTAACCTTTACCAGATTCAATGCAGCTTTCATGTTTGCAGCATTATCACCAATCGCCACCAGAAACTTTTCTGGTCCATACTTCTCCATTAAATTTGTGATAAGCTGAGCAAGGTACTTGGCATTGTGACTGTTGCTGTTAGTCATTACAAACTTAACAAAAATTGGTTCAGGCTTTGAAATTATGAAGTTAATAATTGATTCATTTTTGAGGTTACTCCAGCCATCACACTGCAGATGGAGATTTTTTGCCTCCTCTAGTTGCTTATTTATGTTACCTTGCGTTTCTGTGTACTGAGCATCTAAGTAAGTAGAGGATAGCCGATATCTTGAAGGCAACTGGAAGGAAGGCCTGATTCTTTTGAAAAAATCTATCCAAAGTGGATGTTCTACCATGGACAAGGGAGATCCACAGACGAATATGGCCTTGGCGAGGCTTTGGTTCAGCATCTCCTGAAAAAATACAGCATACCATTAGACTCAAAAAGTAGGCTTGTCTTAATGTTGTAAATTAGTTAACTTAGTTCAATCATTAAATAACGTAGCTTCTTAACAAATTATAAGGTCAACAAAGATTAGTTAAACAAAATAGCATTCTAACCTAATCTAACCGCCGCGGTGCAAGGTAGGCTAAAGGTAGTCTACTATATGATACGCAAGTACCGAATAAACACATGCATTAACAATTTGCAGCAAAAATATTCCTTTACAGGCCTACTTGCCTATTTAACTTAAACATCAAATATCCTTAAAGCTTAAAATTACATTTGGCCTAGTTTGTTTTAACATTTGTTGATGAGGTTAGGATATGTAGAAGATGAGGTAGCCAGGTAGCCTAGATCTAGAAGTGAGAAATTTGTTATAATAATATATATATATATATATATATATATATATATTGCACATCGTAAACCTCATGTTTGTTCATTTACAAACTTAAGTAAAACCTTTTGGATGGATAATATACTAGGCCTTAGGCCTAGTTTTCTCTAAAGCCTATACCCAACATTTGAAGTAGGTCTAATAATGTTTGTGTATTTTTTAAATGTTTACTTATATTGGTTTGAATATACATGTGGTCAACAAATGAAGGGATTCCTTTTGGAGTTGAGGACGAAACAGGTTGCGGAAGAAACTCACTGGAAGAACTTGATTTAAATGATCCTGAGCTTGGTCCTGGTTTGTTGAAATCCTCCACTTCAACTATTAAGGGTTCATAAGGGCTTTTCTTTTTAATAGGTTTTTCAATCATTGTACTTAACTCAAGCACTTTTTTTTAATCCTGAGGGCACTTGAAACACTTTTTTATCTGATTTTCCATTTTGTTGGAATGTGACTGTTTGTACTCCTTAAAACAATATTTACAAGATACTCCTTTCCCTTTCAAATTGAAAAAGTTCCAAACAGGTCCTTTTTTCTTAACCATTTTGCAATTATTCAATCTAACACTTCAAATAACACAAAGAAGGGGTTAGCTTATCTCACTCAACCACTCACAGACAGCCCTATTCCACAACTAAATGGCTGCCAGACTGCCACCAATCTCCCCCCTCCAAGTCCACAACAAAATGGCTGCCCCCAATCTCCCCCTCCAGAAATCCTCAGCTATTATTAGTAAATCCAACTCCTAGCTTAATTTCCCACTCCTCGATGAGTAATTAAAAGTTTTTCTTAAAACCTGTAAAAAATATAAAGTTATTTTTCTGTTTAGGCATATTTCTGTTCTTTTTTCTAAAATTCATAATGAAAATATAATTACCTGATAATTGACTCATAATTAATATCTAAAAATTTTTTTTTTAATATATTTTTGTTACCAGTATATTACCTAATAAATCTAATTTATTGTAAGTTAATCTTAATAACATTTTTAAACTGCATAGGCCCTAAGTAGTACATATTTTCCTTAATTATTCTCCCATTTAGTTATCTTTCATAATATTGTTAGGGTGCTATTTAGAAGCTATGATAATTATTAGCAATATTAAGGCATTATAACATGTTTTTTTTTGGCAAACGCCCTAGTGAAAATATCAAAGATTACAAAGAATCTCGTTTTATTCCAACCGTTTCAAGTTTATTCATGAAATCTACCTTTAATAATGGTTTTTATGATATTTTATAAGCTCTAGTAATTATTATAAGCAGTCAAAAGTTAAAGCAATACTTTTTTTTTTATAAATGCCCAGATTTTGGGCGCTTAAAATTGCTTTGGGCAATTTCCCAGGCAAATGCCCATTTATAAATGTCCTGCCCACTGGGCATTTGCCCGGCCCACATCTATACTTCCATGTCCCATAAGGAAATGGAAGTATGGTCATGGCAAAAAAAAAAATCGTGTTCGAGATAATGGCAGATTCTGATTATACTACCCTCAAAACATGAAAAAAGTCATTTTTCGTAAAGTGTCTGTGTGTAGAAATTTTCTATGGCAAACGATAACTGCCGCAAATTCAAACAGAATCAAATAATTTTTTGCATACAGTTCTGAATTGTAGAGGACTCGAGGCCTATTGATTTTGGTGAAGATCGGTTAAGGGGAAGGGGTAGTTTACCTGCAACCTTGTACGTTTTAACAAGAGTAAAGTACTTAATTTTGATAAATAAAGTATCCTTAAAAGAAGGTCATAATAATCCACTGTAGAAAGGTAGATGAAATATCTATAAATGAAAAGGGTAGTTGAAGGGGAAGGGGGTAATTTTCTATAAATTAAAATGGTAGTTGATGAGGGAGGAGATAGTTTTACTTCCATGTTCCATAAGGAAATGGAAGTATGGTCATGGCGAAAAAAATCTTGTTCGAGATAATGGCAGATTCTGATTATCTGTCTGTGTGTAGAATTTTTTTGGCAAACGATAACAGCCGCAAATTCGAACAGAATCAAATAATTTTTTGCATACAGCCCTGAATTGTAGAGGACTCAAAGCATATTGTTTTTGGTGAAGATCGGTTAAGGGAAAGGGGTAGTTTACCTGCAATGTTTTATGTTTTAACAAGAGTAAATTGCTTAATTTTGATAAAGTATCCTGAAAAGAAGGTCATAATAATCCACTGTAGAAAGGTAGGTGAAATATCTATTAATGAAAAGGGTAGTTGAAGGGGGAGGGGGTAATTTTTTTACTTCCATGTTCCTTAAGGAAATGGAAATATGGTGATGGCAAAAAAAATCGTTTCGAGATTATTGCAGATTCTGATTGTACTACAGTACACTCAAAACATGAAAAAAAGTAATTTTTCGAAAAGTGTCTGTGTCTGTCTGTCTTAGATTTTTTTCTATGGCAAACGATAACAGCCGCAAATTCAAACAAAATCAAATATTTTTTTGCATGCAGCCCTGATTTGTAGAGTACTCAAGACCTATTGTTTTTGGTGAAGATCGGTTAAGGGAAAGGGGTAGTTTACCTGCAACTTTTTTTTTTAATCAAGGGTAATTATTTTCTATGGCAAATGATAACAGCCGCAAATTCAAACAAAATCAAATAATTTTTTGTATGCAGCCCTGATTTGTAGAGTACTCAAGACCTATTGTTTTTGGTGAAGATCGGTTAAGGGGAAGGGGTAGTTTACCTGCAACATTTTATGTTTTAAGAAGGGTAATTTTTTCTATGATGAATGATAACTGCCGTAAATTCAATCAGAATCAAATAATGTTTTGCATACACCCCGGAATAGTAGAGTTCTCAAGACTTGTTGGTTTTGGTGAAGATCGGTTAAGGGAAAGGGGTAGTTTACCTGCAACGTTTTTTTATCAAGGGTAATTTGTTTCTATGGCAAACGATAACAGCCGCAAATTCAAACAGAATCAAATAATTTTTGCATACCTTTTTGAATTAAAGAGAACTCAAGGTCTGTTGATTTTGTTGAAGATCGGTTAAGGGAAAGGGGTAGTTTACCAGCAACATTTTATGTTGTAACAAGGGTAATTTTTTATATGACGAACGATAACTGCCGTAAATTCAAACAGAATCAACTACATTTTTGCATACCTTTTTGAATTAAAGAGAACTCAAGGTTTGTTGATTTTGTTGAAGATCGGTTAAGGGAAAGGGGTAGTTTACCAGTAACATTTTATGTTTTAAGAAGGGTAATTTTTTTTTACGAATGATAACTGCCGTAAATTCAAAGAGAATCAAATAATTTTTTGCATACTTTCCTGAATTGTAGAGAACTCAAGGCCTACTGATTTTGGTGAAGATTGGTTAAGGGAAAGGGGTAGTTTACCTGCAACATTTTATGTTGTAACAAGAGAAATGTTTCCATGACGAACGATAACTGCCGCACATTCAAACAGAATCAAATATTTTTTTGCATGCATCCCTGCGTTGTAGAGGACTGAAGGTCTATTGATTTTGGTGAAGATCGGTTAAGAGATAGGGGTACTTTACCTGCAACGTTTTATGTTTTAACAAGAGTAAAGTACTTAATTTTGATAAATAAAGTATCCTGATAAGAAATTCATAATAATCCACTGTAGAAACATAGATGAAATATCTATAAATGAAGAGGTTAGGTGAACGGGGTGGGGGTAATTTTCTATAAATGAAAATTGTAGTTGAAGGGAGAGGGGAGAATTTTGTATATGTGTACTACGTTATCGGCAACAAAGAAGTAGTTCTTTGTTAAAATTCCTTCCCGGGCTGTTTAGCTTTAGTCCAATGTTTTCTGAAAAACCAGACTTTTCGGCAGTGCCATCGACTGCCATCATCAGTGAAAATCGAGTGCAAAAACGTGAGGTGGTATACGTTAGTGACCACAGTATTGTGGTTAAGGCTGAAGCAATAAGTAGAAAGAAGTAGTTTCTATGGAAATATTTCATTTCGAATATGCTTTTAAATATAAATCTTCGAACATGGAAGTCATGTATGGTTCTCCTTACCGATATTTAATAAATTAAAATGGTAGTTGATGATGGAGGAAGTAAATTTTATAAGTTTTATATGTGTAATACGTTAATGACAACAAAGAAGTAGTTTCTATGGAAACATTTCATTTCACTTTAACAAAATTCTATATTTTTCATTTTAATTTAAATCTTATATGAGTGAAAACATATTGTTCCTGGCAGGCAAGCATATCTCAATTATGTAATGTTTACGTTCCCAAAGTTTTATTATTGTGCTTACTGCAATAAAAAGGCAGGCAGGACACACACACACAATTTACGTTATTTCTGGCCTCACTCATTTTACTTCCATGTTTATTTTCTTACGTTTGCACGCTTTTTAAATGGAAAGTGCCAAAACCCACACAACACAACGTGTGCAAGCCGAAAAGGTGGACAGCGATTTGCTTCATGTGGATCGCTCACCAGTGTAACTGCACGTGTTTACAGAGGAATGGTTCATAGACAGACTTTTCGTCATATTTGAGTGAACCCTCTGCAAGATGCTCAGGGTCCATGAGAGACTTAGGAGTAATCCTTCTTTTCCGCGTGTTTGTGCTGTGAAACGTACACTGTAGATTTACAGCTTTACTCTGAGCAACGCTCCTTAGGGAATGTTGAATGTTGGAATTTTTTTCTACGGTGTACCCTCATACACACTAAAACCTGCTCTGATGTTGTGATTACGGACATAATAATATTAAAACTTTTGAAACTTAAACACTACTTAATAAAGATCAAACATTATAACAAGCCATTAATTTTGTGCATATTTTGAAGCAATAAATGTTTTAATAAATTAATACAATCTGTGTACCGGTACGTATTTCTGTTATAATATAAGAATTACAAACTAATATGTGCATGTGTGTATGTATCAAAAATATATAAATATTTTTCTCCTGTGGAAACTTGATTGCCCCTCCTGGAAAATATTTTGACCTCACTGATGACTAGGTATTTACTAGCCTGTATGGAATATAGCGTTATGACATGGATCAGAATGGTGGGTGTTAAACAGAAGACACAAACGTATTAAGGAAGAAATGTTTTGCAGAGAAATTTATAATTATACGGGCAAACAGAATCGTTGTTCTGGAATTCAGAAGACGAATGGAAAGAACGAAAGAAAGACTCGACTAGTTTGTATTAACAGGAAAGACTTTGATAACACTATAGTCATCATTCACCCTCGGCCGATAACTTGCAGCGAGAGCCTAAGTTCATTACAGGAATCAGATCGCAGCTCCCTTTGGCCAGCTCTTCGTTCGACCTACAAACATTTTATTCAAAAGTACAGTCCTTCCTCACGAAGGTTGAGGATAGTCTTCACCCACCTGACATGGGGGTGCCATTTTAGCTGATACGTCATTTCTTCAGAACTCAAGCATACATTTAGTTAATATTTAAATGATTTTAAATATAAATTTTATGACATGGAAGTCATGTATGGTTCTCCATACCGATTTTTGTATTGAGGATAGGTATCCCCAGACAGAGGGTGCATAAGTATGACTGGCAGCAGATATGTGGTGACGATCATTTTGCCCATTTTACATTGTTGTAGGCAGGCTGACCAGTAGTGGAAACAGCCAGCCCAGACACATGGACGGTTGCTTGTGAACTGTCTGGATGTGGGAGTGCAAGTAAGCCATGTGATGATAAAGATGTAAACCAAGTTACTTGACTTCCTTGAACGAGCACAAGTATGTTCTGCTGATTTGCAGATGCTGTCACGGATCTTTCTGGCACTTAGAAAATACCATCATGGAACTCTTGGTTGTGTTTACAGCTACTTTCCAATTATCAATCCAGTTCCATAGCCTTGGAGCCAAAGAGGGCTCACCCAGTACCTTTGGGTGCCTGAGTTTTTGATTTAGCGGGCTGAGTTACAAGTAACTTACTACTTCAGGATGCCTCAATGGTGGGAGGGGCCCCTGCAGCTTTCGTTATAGAAGTACCGCCCTGTATTACAGGAAACCAGAGTTGTTAGCTGCATGGGCTTGACCACAATTAATGCAGTAATAGAGCTTCTTGTCATTAATAATGCAGGCCTAGGTGAGATGATCTCTCGAAAATTCCAAACAAGCCAGAGCACTGTGGCAGACACGAGTGTGATTGCCCAAAGGTTTGGCACGGGTGTAATTTGCCTGGGGCACAGGTTGGTCCCACGAAAATGCAGAACCCATATAACCTGGTTAAAGAAAACTTTGATTGGCGGACTCGCCTGTACCGTGTAATACAGTAACGGCGCGAAGATAGGACTCAAAGGTCTTGATTTTCATTGAGGATCAGTGTAGCGTCAAGACCCCTGAGAACCACTGACTGGGGCTTCACTTATATGGGAGAAAAGGTGTGATACTGTATGGAAGAGGCTTGCAAAAAAAAGCTCACCCATATGGTGGCACTTCGCCTGACAGACAACAATTTTGACGTTTTAAAGTCATTGTATTGGTATCCACGTCATAATTATTATAATTAAAATTTAAAGTTTTTTACCTTAATCCATCTATGTGACCGCTTAATTTTGTCTTCTTTGTCTTCTTACGCGTTTCGGATTATGTTAATCCATCAGAGATTATGGATTTGGCAGTACGTCGCTAACCAGTATTGAGTGCGCACTCACATCCGCGTACGTCGCTGTGTTTGTGGAATATATACTTAAATGTCTTTTAGTGTAACTTTTAATGTTTTAACGAAGTCATAACCGACGAATTTTTTAATCTCTGATGATGGATTAACATAATCCGAAACGCGTAAGAAGACGAAGACAAAATTAAGCGGTCACATAGACGGATTAAGGTAAAAAACTTTAAATTTTAATTATAATTTTGACGTGTCGCCCCAAGGAGTTTCATGTCAATCTTGTTAGCCAACAACATCAGGTGAGCTGTGTCCCCCAGTGTTGCGCCTTTTATTCTATTGGCAGTGCTCCTGATTGCCTCATGCTGGTGACCGGGAGCCATTGGATACTGTAGTATCACCGTGTGACAACTCCACCGGGCCTTGTGTCACTATTTGTGGACATGTAGGGCCAGCTGTTCTGCTCTACTTCACATACCTGCCTTCTGAATGATCCTGTTGTATTGGAAGTGTTTTCCCATACTGGTTCAGATCCAGAGTAATACCGATCTTTTCCTGGACCAGCGAAGCATGTGTGTCCAGTTCCTGGTCAGGGTACCACTATTTCTGGTATCTGTCTTTTCACATACAGGCCCCTACTTAGCTACTTCTCTCACTTTAGTTGTTGGGGTATCTGCTATATGTCTTCCCATTGTCAGTCAATAGTGTCTTGTGGTAACCCCACTGAGGGAAGGTGCATTCCTTCAGATAGAGGAAATGGTGGCGACACATCCTCCCTGTGTACCTTTGATTCCACCTATTGAGACGTCACAACAATGATATAGCGTTTACTGGGTCGCGTTAGCAGATAGGTACCCATGACATCCAGAGTGATGGTGTTCCAGCATCGGCTTGGTCAGTGAGAGCTTTGGTAGTGTGGCCTGGGATTCGGTCTGTGTTTGTAAATAACACACAACTGGCAGCCCCGAACATAGTTGCAGATATTGACGATCCTCCAATCTAGGCCAAAGTTTTGCCAACAGCCCAGAATGAGGGGGCTTCCTCCCTTTGGAGTCATCGCAGAAGTGCCGGATGACCTCCAAAGCAATGCTCAGCAGTATGCATAGTCCTGGGTCCAGATGGCATTGTCTTTCCAGACCAAGCCTTTGTCCACCCGGTAGCCTTTTGCTGTGGCCCCACAGGGTTGGCCTCTCCTTGCTTGGCACTCAGGGTCATTCTCTGCACCTCCTGTACTATGTGGATTCCCACAGACATGGGGTAGCTCCTGCGACCTCACTTGATGGCACCATGTCGGTGGTATAACAACAATTGTCTCAATATAATGTTGGGGGGGGGGGGTGAAAATAATTGTAATAACTCAAAAACTGTGTGCTTTCATGGAAAAGTGTATACCAACTTTTTTTTTCTTAGAATTCAAATATTTGTCAGCTACAGGTGTTATTATTACTTTTTTCCACCCACTGAGAAGGAATGAGAACCATCTCATGATGGAAAACAAACAAATTTTTTTTTAACTTTTATCTAGACATTACACAGAAGATAAAAAAAAAGTTTCATGTCTATTTGTTCTATTATAGACAGTTCCAAGGTAAAATGCTCCATTCACTGAACTATGGGCACCGGGTGGGTTCAAGTGGGTGCAGGGACAGTTGCGGGAGTCGGAATTGGGGCCGCTGGGATAAAAGAAACAGGATCTGTGGGCCTCTGGGATGTCGTAAGAGTTGGGAGCTGTGGTGACTTGGATGATTGTTTTTTCAAGATTGCTTAATAGATATGGCAAGCTTGGGAGCTGGCAGGATGGGCATATCCTCATTGCCATATGTGTCAGTGGATTCTCACAATCATGAGGACAGTTATTCTTGTGTTGATTCTCCTCACAATGCACACACCATGTGGCAGACAGAGAGCTATGCTCATGCTGCTGACAGTGTAACACTGCTTTGGACTAGGCTGGGACTCAAAAGCTTGGACTTTTACTTTGAGTTAAAAGAGAGTATTCTCCTGATAGATGTTTTTTGGTATTATGTATCTTGTGTACCTTTACCAGGAAGATGTTATGGGCAAGATGCCTGCAGGGGGAGAAAAGTGAGTTTAGACTATTAATAATGTAGCCCATTAACTCTGACTGGCTGTTTTGCTTGAAGGGTCTGAGTAAATTATAGGGCACCAGCCTACAGATGGATAAGTCATGTGGACGGGCTGCCTCCTTATGGGCCATGACTTCCGATAATTTTTATTTAGGATTGTTAGATTCAAGACTGGCCAAACAAGTCTGGAAATATAAATCTATAGGACACGGTGTATGGTGTTTGCTTAACTTCCTTGAGGGATATGTCGGCAGGGATGCCAATGATTTCAACTTTTAATTCCCTCTCTTTTGGCAAAGTGTAGGTATGGAAAGGAATCATGGCATCAGTGAGAAGTTTCTGTGTAATTCGGAAACTCTTGGTGATGATGGATCTCCCACCTTGCCATACATGTTTATTGTTTATAATAAATATACATGTTTATAATACATGGAAGGTGTTCACAGAAGAAACTTGGTGCAACTCCCAGATAAGCCATTCAATATGTCAGCAATATGGACCAAGTTGAGATTTGAGTTGGGATGTCACTGCAGGTCGCTCTGCAGTCGAATGTGGCTTGCAGGGACAGTCTGAACCTGTGGAATCACTACTGCCTCACTGTTTGGAAATACAGTGCACGCCACTTATTGTGAACACTTTAGGACATAGCTAGCCTGATAACATTAACCAATTGATAACAATGAACGAAAGAACCAAGTAGAACTTTGGAAAGTTGTTTATTCACTTGCTAGTACACTACATACAGTATAATGAAACGTAGTACAGTACAACAAAAACTTACATGTAGGCCAACTGTATTGGCATCAATTAAAAAAGTCTTTTATTGTTGTTTGCCTCTGGCTTTCTCTCAATAGATCATTAATAAAGCGTTCATACTCATAATGTTTCTGAAAATCTACTGACCTGTGCTGGACACCGCATCGTAACACTTTTAACGCCTCTCTCATTTCAGCGTTTGTTGGAGGTTGAGAATGTTCAGTAGCATCATCATCTTCTGCTTCAGCCTCTTCTTCTCCCACTTGTGAGTCTGAGGATGTGGCAGCTTCACACACGTCGTCTTCTGTCGGTTCAGCAACAACAATTATGTCTTCGTCGATCTCCGTCTATTCTTGAAATTCGTCTACAGTCATGTCTAATGGACGAGTGTCTGCTGTATCTTCAGACTCTGGGGCCTGTTTTGAAAATCCTCCATGCTTGAAGCAGTTCCGAATCGTACTTCCTGAGACATTATTCCATGACATGGCCAGGAGGTGCAGGGCCTCAAGAATATTAGTTTGTTTTGCAAGGTCATTTGCACTCAGTTCTTTTGTATTCTCCATGTTTTCTAGGATTCTTGTGCGCATCTCATGGCGATAATATCCCTTTAGGGTTCGAATGATCCCCTGGTCGCATGGTTGTATCAATGAAGTCGTGTTGGCAGGTAAGAACACAAGATTGATGTTCTTTAACTCACAGTTTACATTGTGTGCTGTACAATTATCAATCAGCAAGACAATCTTCCTGTTTAACCTACTATCTCATTTTAATAGCCATTCTTTGAATATTAATGCAGTCATCCATGCATTAGAGTTTGAATGATAGTCTACTGGAAATTTCTTCACACCTTTAAAGCATCGTGGGTTCCTTGCTTTTGCCAATTACCAGAAGCCTTTCTTTGTCACCATTCATATTTACGCAGCACAAGACAGTTAACCGTCCATTGGATGTCTTACACCTTTTAGCACTTTCATTCTTGAACAAATAAGTATGCTCAGGCAAGGCACAATAAAGTCCGGTCTCGTCTGCATTAAACACACAATCCGGAGAGAACATGGCTATAATTTTTGGCCACTCCTCTTCTATCCATCTTTCAGCACCAGAGAAATCAGCATCCTTCTGTTCACCATGCATTCGTTTGTACACAATGTTCTCTCGTTTCTTCCAACAATGAAACCATCCTTCTGTTGCTACAAAATCATCTTTTCCCATTTTCTTAGCAAGTTCTTCTGCTTTTTGTCACCTCAGAGGTCCATCAACACGAGCATCTTGTTCACGAACATTAGTGAACCAAAGTTTTATAGCTGATTCAACCGCATTGTCTTTACCACCACGAAACCTCTTACAATTCAAGTTTTGGTTTGCTTTTCCAGCCCTCACAATACTGTCCCGATTTTTTAACAATTTGCACAGAAGAGGTTGTGAAATCTGTAACTGCACTGCCGCACTGCATTGACTCATTTTAGGCAATTTGTCATAGCGTTCTATGATTGAAAGTTTTTCTTTAAGGTTTAAATCTTTACGTTTATTCTCCACACTAGCCATAATTTCACTGCAATAACGTAAACTTCACAATGTAAAAGCTGTAGCTATATTGAAGGGTCGAACATGGGTTTATTGCTCGAAAGTGAAAGTTGAGCGGGTGAATGGCCGACTGCACCCCCTTCTACTTCGTCCTTCAGAACTTGTAAACACTATGACCAGAGGGACAAAGAGTCGCAGACAGTGTAATTCGTTTTGTGAATGCAGTACAGTCACCCCAGATATTCTCAGACAAAAGTTTTACGAAAGCAAAAATGTGATAACATAAACCGAATTATTGATTACAATGTTTTTCAATGTTTTAATATTCGTCCGGACGGGTCTTCATGAAAGTGATAAGAATATCCGAATGATAACATTATCCGTGATCACAATAAGCAGCGTGCACTGTATTTGCCTCACTGTAATAAGTATTTGAAAGAAAATAACATGGAAGTAATACCAGGAATACCAGACATATGTGAAATGCCAGAGTGGGCAAAACATTTAACCAGAAAAATTTGTTCTTGTTTATTCCGTTGGAGAACCAAAGAATAAAACTCAAAGTACATAACGAAAAGGGGAATGTTATAGAATATCAACAAAAATATGAAATTTTTACACTGTTTTTATTAAAAGAGAACAATGAAAGTACTTTTAGTTTTGAAAAAATATTGGCAGTTTTGTCCAATCCAGAAATGAAGGAAATTAAGTGACAAATTGTCTATGAATTCCCAGGAAGTGTTTCTGTATTTGAAAAATTATAAATTTTGATTCTGTTATTTACTTGTCGTATTATGTTCCTGTATCATTTCTTTGCGATGGTTATTAAACAGAGTGTCTTGAATATCTTTTTTCCATTTATTTTTCAAACAGACCAAGATGGCCTGTAAACATTCAGTTAGGATTAAGAACTCAGTATGAAATAATACAATGTCAGCTAGTTTACAGTTGCTCCTATGATGTTGAAGTAATTGGAAATGAATTAGGTAATTGTAAATTGAATTTTAGAGGTCTTTAATATTGATAATTTAAACAATTTTTTTGTATGCAACATAAAGTTTGAAATGACTATTGAATACAGTTATTTCAAATTTAAAGCCTATACATAATTTTTAGTGAATAAAAATGTTTCAGTTCTTCATATTTTGTTTACAGAATGTTGCCAATCTCTGATCTGTCCTCTATAGAGAAAAGAAACTGTCATAAATTTTGCTTTGTGAGTCTGCGTCATTTTTCAGAAGGTCAGCCTTTGGGAAACCCATGTCCATTAAAATGCATAAAGATTTAGAAAGGTGATTTTTAAAATGTTCATTATAGAGAGTTATCCACTTTTCAGAGTGTCCGCTAACTAGAGCTTTTACTGTATTGTTTTAACTTATAGTACATATGACAAGTGGACTGTGTCAATTTTCTACATGCTGCAGTGACTCTATGACCCTAATGAAATATGGCTAATGAAATAATATATGACTATACAGTCTTTCTAATGATTTGTATACACTATTACATCACAGAACATTAAGATTTTTAGACAAAAGTATGTTCTGTGGCGGAATAGTGTATATAAATCATTAATTATACTCAGACACGTCATGGGCAACACAACCATCCAAAAAACATTCTTTTTTTCAGCTGTAAAAGGTGTTAATCTCATCTCAAGTTTTCTATTCAAGTCAGATAACACAGTGCTAGTTTACAAGTGTTTCTATATATTTTCAAATTTTTTTTTAATACTGTGTAAAAAAAGATTTGTAACAAATACTCCAGATGACCATCTCTCAAAACCTGTACTTTGTTTAAAGCGTTTGTGACAAAATATAGTTCATCCTCATTTTGCCTTTGGCAGTGTTAAAGAATTAAAATTAATTTACATTTTTTTATCCGTCGTGTGACTTCTTATTGTATTTTTTAAATAACGCGTTTCGAAGCGCAAGGCCTCATCTTCAGATTTTAGTCCCGTGTGGATGCCGTTAACACATTAAAATTAAACTACAACACATTAAAATAAAACACATTACACAAGTTAACCGATGTCTGGGTGCGCACCCTTTGCTGGCTCGTGACGAGACCGTAGAGGAGTTGCAGGCAGTGCGTTCTACGGTCTCGTCACAACGCCCCACCACCGATTGCTGTCTATTCCTGCTTAATATGAATTTGTCAATAACCATATCGTATAGCTGATGCGATTTAAAATTCAGCTGGTCATTTAACATGTTATTAGGACTGCACTTAAACGCCCGGTATATTTCAAATTCTTCGGCTGCGTTCATGTATGGTCCCTTATTGCAGAGATGCAATGGCTTGCAGTTGGTGTCAAAGTTGGTATAATTATGGTTATGCACCATTAAGTGTTTGGCATATTTTGATTTACAGGCATTTAAGTTATTTTTAGGTAGAAGTTCTTTAAACCTCTGTCTAAATGCCCTGCCGGTCTGACCAATATAAACTATATCGCAGTCATTACAAACCATTTTGTAAACACCCGTTCTTTTTCTTTAAACTGTTGTGTTTTAGGCCGTAATAATTTTTGAACATTATTTGTGGTGCGGAACGATACTAGGTTATGTTTCCGAAATTTGTTTTTTAAAATCATAGGTATATTATTGGTGTACTCAATTGAAATAAACTTAACTTTATTATTTTTGTTACGTGTACTGATGACGTTCTTCTTTTTATGTTACGTAATAACCGTTCGGCCATTGAGCTTCGGTACCCATTCACTTCCGCTATATACTTAATTGTATTTAATTCATCTATATAATCATTGTACTCGAGAGGTATACTTGTCAACCGGTGTAAGAGGCTATTGAAAGCGGCCATTTTTTGAGTATACGGGTGATAAGATTTGGCGTGTATAACGGAATCAGTTGCTGTAGGTTTTCTGTATATCTTGTAACGAAATCTATTGTTATGTTTTATTAAAGTTAAATCTAAGAAATTTATTTCATTATTTGTTTCTACTTCTGCTGTGAATTGTAGTTTTGTATTGATACTATTCATAAAAGACTTTAGATTATCTATTTGTCTCATTGTCCCATTAAAAATAACAAAGGTATCATCTACATATCGTTTGTAAAAAATAATCTGGTTATTGAATTTATTGGTTACCAAAAGCAAATATGTATTTTCAAAATGATTAAGGTATATGTCAGACAAGAGTCCAGATAAAGGTGAACCCACAGCGATAGTCCCTCTTCTTGAATAAAAAATCGATTATCAGATGAAAAATAGTTCTGTTTTAAAATGACACCAAGAATATATAGTAGTTCATTTATTTCTTGAGGACCTAAACTGCCAGATTTTTCTAAGTTGTTTTTCAGAATCTCAACCGTGGCTTGAACTGGTACATTTGTGTATAGGTTATTCACATCAAAAGACACTAATTTATATTGAGTTTCAATATTAATATCTCTTGTTAGGTCCACTAACTCTGAACTATTTTTAATACTGTGATTATTTTCTAATGTTATATTGTTTTTTATTATCTCGGCTAATTTCTTGGCTGCTTTGTATCCTGGTGCTGTAGTGTAATTTATAAGAGGTCTTATTGGTGTGTCTTCTTTATGGATTTTAGGTAGACCGGTAAAATGAGGGGCTTGTGCAGCCATTGGTTTCAGGTACCGACGTGCAATATCATTAAAGAGATGTGTGCATTTATTGATTTCATTATTAAGACTTTTCACAAATTTGGAAGTGGGGTCTACATCAATGGGTTTTATATTATTGTTGTGGATGAAGTCATAAACTGTTTGCTGGTATACCTCTCTTGATATAATAACTAATGTGTTACCTTTTCCGCTTTAGTAACTATAGCATTATTTTCCTCAACTTTCTTTCTAATTTGTTTAATAACTCTTAAATCATTTAAATAGACTGATTTTAAATTAAAAGGTTGTGAATGATTCTTTTTGTGTATACTAAGGGCCTTATTTAGTTCACTGTTAATCAAAACTCTTAGTTCGTTTTGTGAATTTTGTTGGGCACTGTTTTTATCGCTGCTTCAGCATGTATTATTTCATGTGTTCAATGGTTTTTATTAAAATCAGGCACATTATATTTCAAACCTTTATTAAGTAAATTCAGTTCTCTCGAGTCGAATTAAATGTCTGTTAAATTGGATACACGGCTATAAAACGGATGTTTACATTTAGTAATCGCATTATTGTGTTGACTTGAAATCAGGTTATTTATTTTCTTATCGTGTTTCTGGGCAATCGGTAATATGACCTTCACAATACGGTTGTTCATATACTGCATTTAGTTAAATATAAGTACCAGATGTATTGTGTGTAATAATTTTAAATTTGATTTGTAAAGTAATTCGTTTAATCTGGTCTTTTTATTGTACAACTGTCTTATTTCTTCTTTTATCCATGTTACTTCTGCAATACGTTTAACCTTCTTGGCAACTTCTGACGTGTTGTTAATGGGTAATGTGCTATATTTGGGTATAATATTCAACTGTAGGCACTTTTTGTTAAATTTTATGTGCAGATTGGTCTTCAGTAATTTAATTTTAATGTTAATATATTTAAATACCGTAGATGCCTGACAGGCTTCTAATTTTAAACTCATTGTTCTGTGGTATCCAAGTCACATTTCAATACAGATTAAAATTAATTTAAATGTGTTTAAACAATGAGTTTAAAAGTGTTAAAGAACTTCTAAAAACAGGAATCAAACCAGGAAGGTGGATTGCTAGGTTATCCCAACAAGTTGAAGTATTAAAATCTCTAATGATTTTATCTTTTCATTAGCTGTAATGCAGTCAAAACATTTCATTTATACTTGCAGTGATTCCCTTGTTGATGGTACGAGAATACAGTTTTTTATCTACATAGAATACTCTTCTATGAGACTTACACAGTGGTATAGCACAGTGCTTCAAACTCTTGAAGGCTCTCCCCTTCAAGAGGAGATTCTCGCTTTAAGTTGTATACGGTATACTTCGCATGAATGCTGTTCACCGTACCATAATGCCAGAGCTTTTTTTTAATTTAGCATAGATGTTATGGCTGTCTGGTGGCATTTTCTGTATTAGTTCTGTAGCAGGTCCTTTTAAAGCAAGAATTAGTGAAAGCCCGTTCTCTTCTTCAGTCCATTTATTTAAGCGAGCGGCAGCTTCAAATCGGCGAACATAAGTGGCCCAAATTCCATAAAACGTTGGGGCCCCAGTACAGATAATCGCACTGTTTTGTTATTTTTAGTTTTTGGATCATCTTCAGCATTTATTAACGGTCATTCTTTAGCAACTATTTCTCTCACTAAATGTTCAACTTCATTTTAATTTTTTTATTGCATTTTTAATGGAATCTTCTAATCTTGACATATTTGCTTTTTCATTTTTATGGATACATTTTGCTTCTTGTTGTTTTTCTGCTTCTTCTGCTTCCCATGTTTGCCGTAACATTGCTCGGAATGCTTCTATCGCCTGGCTGGTATCCATGTTAACAGATCAATTACAACATAACACAATTCTTCTACAAAGTTTGCTCTGTTTCCACTGCTAAAGATTCTGTCCCACTTCTGACACCACTGTTACAATGGTCACCTTCATCATTGTATGGTACAGTGGAAAACAAAATACGAGACACCAATGAAGTCACTAATCACCAGCTTTAATTATCACAATTAAACAGTTTATAATCAAAAAGATAGTCTCTTACAACAAATCAAATAAAAATTGTTCACACACAATAAAAGTGTCAACTAATAGAGTCATGCGCACTAATCACTTTTCACTAATACACCACTTGTGACGCACTGTGTAAATCGCCCAACATAACACTGAACTGTAAGTGGCATGTATGGGCTATGTAAGCGTTGCAGGGTTCCATAATATGCGTCTTTAACAAACAAACTAAAATTCTAGAGAATACTTCAGCATGACCATGGCAGAAACCACACCATTGGGCTAGTCAAGAAGCTTCTAGAACAACACCAACAAATGTACGAGACGTTCCTTATTACGTAGTACTGCCTTGCATGGCAAGCGTCACGTACGCATTACAGCTGCGGGAATAGCTGAGAAAAGAGTAGAACAACATTCTCCAATGTACTAGAACATTCCGTAATGGCATAACAACTTTTCCGTATTATGTAACAATATCCTGAAATGCCTCAGACAAAGAATCCTTTAAGATAAGGGAACTCAAATTAGCAAAGGCCTTTACTCTAACCCGGGACCTTAAGAAAAAAGGAAAGAAAAACCTTTCCATAAGTGCGAAAGTCTGCCATTATAGCACTGTGATCAGGCCGGTGGATGTATGGAGTAGAAAACAATGTGCTTTCAAAATTTGGAACGTCTTCTTAAAATTGAACGAAGAATTCTTCAGAAAATTTATGGCACCAAGAAAACTGAAGATGGGTACAGGCATAGACCCAAAGAAGAGCTGTACAGGGATCTGGAAGATCTGGAAACGGCTGTCCAAAGGAAAAGACAGATTCCTGGGACATATGATTCGGATGGATTGGTCCAGATTAAATAAACAAATTTTCAAAATATTTGGAAGGAGGAAATTATGAAACTGGGTATCTCTTTGAACGACTGTGTGGACAGAAATACATACAGGAACAAAATTCAAAATCTTGAAGTTCTCTGAGAAGAAGACGAGAAAGGGGTGTACAGAGGAAAGGAAGGCGGAGCATAGTGTGCGAATGAGGGCCTTCTGGCAGGAGAAGGAAAGGAAATTATATTCGCGTGGTCCACGGCTAGCCTGTTCATGTAAAAAAAAAAAAAAAAAAAAAAATGGTGGTGGTGGTAACATTAATATTTTAACAACATTAAAAATTATGTACAGGGTGGCGCAGGGAAACGGGAAAATTTGAAGTTGATGTTGGCAGCCCTGTAGATGTAGCAGAAGTGAAACTGTCTGTCTAGCAGTAACGGACATTTAGTTACCATGGAGCGGTGTAGAGCGTGCGGTCGCCGTAAGGGTGTTTTACCGACATGGTGACAGTTTGACAGCTGCACAACGAGAGTTTTGGTGCCACTATCAGATCCCGCCCCGCGGTGAAGTTCCTTCGTTACACACAATCGAAACGTGGGTTCGTAATTTTGAAGAGACTGGTTCAGCTTTGAAGAAAAAGCCTAGTGGGGGTGTACGGTCTGTATCTACCTCAGAAAACATTGTTGCCGTGCGAGCTGCCATCTTAAGGAGTCCTCGTCGGTCAGTGCGAGAAATTGCCTCGACATTGCAACTTGGACGTCGGAGCGTTCAAAGAAGACTCCATGAACTTCAATTTCATCCGTACAAACTTCAGATTGTGCAACAACTGAATCCTAATGATTGTAAGACATGTTTGAATTGGTATCCAAGTCACTTATTGACAAAATCTGTATAATATTTACCTTATTTCTTCCGTCGTGTGACTTCGTGTTGCGTTCAATTTGATTAACGCATTTCGAAACATACGTTTCGTCTTCAGAAATAAATAAAAATTCACTCTTAGCGAGGTCGTTACATATTAAAATTGCAAATATTGGAAAACGATTCCATACATTTCACGTTACATGAGTGCACACTCAAGTCAGACCGATCGGACACTGACTATCAATAGCTATTGCATAAACAGGTTTATTGCGGTATCGTAGACCAGGTTTGATTTGAAATTTAAATGATCATTTAGCACGAAGTCACGACTGTGTACGTCATTGTACTCTCTATATATATCGAATTCTTCCAAGTTGGGAAGGGGTTTCCAAAAACGTTTTATTGAACACACACCAAAGGACAACCTGAAGGGTCAGACAACACTATCCAACATAAAATTCAACTATGCACGTCACTTGATAAATGAAAATCATAAATATACAAGCTTTAATTCCAACTTGAAACCCATTTATTTTTGTAATAAAGGCACTTACATGAACGCCGAAGTTACACGACGGAAGAAATAAGGTAAATATTATACAGATTTTGCTAATGATTGTTTATTGCGCCTGCAAATTTGTGAACAATTGTTGGCTAAAATCAATGAGGATGCTAACTTCATTCAAAATCTTTGGATGTCCGATGAAGCCCATTTTCACTTAAGTGGATACGTGAATAAGCAGAACTTCCATTACTGGGCTCAAGGAAACCCTGCTCAGCTTCACCAGCGTCCATTACACAGTACCAAAGTTACCATATGGTGTGCAGTGTCGTGTCATGGGGTGATAGGCCCTTACTTTTTTGAAGATGAACGAGGCATTGCTGTCACTGTGACGTCTGAACGTTTTGTCATCATGCTAGAGACATTTTTGGCTCCAAGACTCCATACTTTTCCAAATCTTGACATTCAGCACACCTGGTTTCAACAGGATGGTGCCACCTCACACACTGCCAGTCTATGGCAGCAGTGAAACGTTTGTTTGGGAATCGCATAATTTCAAGGTATGCTAACATCGCTTGGCCGCCCCGATCTCCAGCCCTTTCAGTCTGTGACTTCTTTTTATTGGGACATCTGAAGAGCATCGTGTACCAGACTAGACCAAGAACCCTTGCTCAGCTCAAGACACAGATTGAAGAGGAAATCGCCAAAATCCCAGGTGACACATTGTGCCGTGCTATGCAAAACCTACAGAAACAACTTACTGAATGTGTACGGGGCAGCATTTAACTGATGTAATTTTTAAAAAGTGATGCCTAATGTAATTTTCATATATTTTGAGCCTCAAATAAAGTTTTGTAACGTTCCTTCATTTTTTTCAAATTATTTCAAATTTTCCTGTTTCCCTGCGCCACCCTGTATTATTATTATAAAAAAATTGTAGAAAATGGAAAGATGTTGTATAAAATTTCAACTACTGGACTGTTAAATCTAAACAGTAAATTAGAAAGGTTCGATTTCAAACTGTTCAGATTTCCTGGGTTTCCTTTGGGGGGGGGGGTGATCATAACCTTTGTTTTATCTGCATTAACCTGTAATCCTATCTCTTCTGGTTCACCTTTGAGTTCCTGGAAAGTCACTTTTGCTCTTCGTTGGGATCTTGCCATAATATTAATATCATCTGCATACCCTACGATCTGGACCATTTTATGTTCTAATGTTGAATTCCTATCAATTGACAATTTCCTGATCACATATTCAAGTGCTAAATTGAACAATGTTGGTGCCATCCCATTGCCCTGTTTTAACGCTCTCGTGACATTAAAAGGATCAGTTGTACCCATTTGCAATTTGACTTTGGCTGTTGTCTGTATCATTGTCTATCTTGTCAGTTGTACTAATTTAACAGGTATTTGAAAGTACAGCATAATTTCGAAAAGTTTATTCCTATCTATACTGTCATACGCTTACCTAAAATCTACGAAGATTTTGTTAGGTCCAGATTTTTTTCCCACATCTTCTCCATCAGTATTTTGACTGTGAAGATTTGGTCTATAGTGGATCTTCCACTTCGGAAGCCACCTTGGTATTCCCGCAATTTATCTTTCAACATGTGGTTCCAGTCTCTTCTGCAGTATTCGAGTGAATATTTTGTAACCTGTACACAACATTGAGATACCTCTATAATTTCTGCAGTCTAATTTATTCCCTTTTTTAAGCTAATTTTCCATTTTTCAGGCATATGTTCCTCCTTCCATATTTCTTGAATCAATTTGTGCATCTCTCCTTCTATGCCGCCGTATTTTATTAGTTAGTTTGAGATTGAGTCAACTCCTGGGGCTTTATCTTCAAATCTTGTATAATAGTCTTCTACTTCCTGCAGACTGGGATCTTCTACGTGATCGTCATTTATTTGTGGTTCTTCAGAGTTTTGTTTCCTTGTACTTGATATCTTTGGATTCAGCAGTTTATCAAAGACTTCCTCCCATCTGTGTTTTATTTTTAATTCATCTCCTATTATATTACCTTCTTCATCAAACAAAAATTCATGTTGGCTATAAAGCCGTCTTTAATATTATTGATTTTCTGGAAGTCCAAATAGTTAATCAGTTTAAATATTTGGGATAGTGGATGGCAAAAGACAATTAAGAAATAAATTAAATAAGGAAAAGCATACAGGCTACAAATAGAGCATATGCTTCATTGACATCTATATTCAAGACAAGGAATATCCACCATCAGTCCAAGGTCACATTATATAAAGTTATGGTTAGACCGGTGATAACATATGGAAGCGTGACTTGGACTCTGAACAAACAAGCCGCTAACATACTCAATACTTTTGAAAGGAGAATTTTGAGGAGAATATATATTGTTACGTGACATTTTTACCATGCCCTAGTAACATAAATATACCATGATTATATTATTAAAAAGTACCAGGAGACATAATATTTTAAGAAAGACTTAATTGAGTATGTTTAATTTTAATTGTTTATTGTATGTTATGTTTATTATAATTAAAGTAAGAACTTACTTATGAAATTTGTTTTTTGTGTGCAGACTGTAAAGTTGTAAACACAGTCAGTTAAGGGGAATTATAACATATTACTAATAGTTATTAGTAATCAGTTTTTGTCACATTTATTAATATTATGTATACTAGAGTTAACTGCATGGAAGTAGTACCGTCAAGGTCACTCACTTTCACTGCTTCTCCCTGTCACCTCCACGCCCCTCGCCCAGCGTTGTTGCCGGCTAGTAGGCCTACAGTGTGTAGCGTTTTAGCAGTGTTACGAAAACAAATTTCATACATCCACCTTATATTCCTCGTGTCAAATTTATTTATGCGTATCGCGTAAATGAATTTGTTTTATCAGGAATAATTAGTTGTGGCTAACACTACTCAGTTAAATTCTGGGCGCCAGAATTTGAGCTATAAAAATTTGTGTGAGTCGGCAACATATTTTTTGTTGTCGCGTAAATATCTACAGAGTTTCTATCTTTGCGTTTCTTCTCTTTCTTTGGCTTTTTTTGTTACGATTTGCAGTTCTCTGAAACTACTATTTATACTGCGCTGGTTTTTCTTATGTTAGAATCTAAAGCTTTTAGTAATACACACCCTAACTTTACGAAGTACCATTAGGTCAGTTATTTTGTGATTTCCGTGCAGTGAACTTACTTATTTAAAGTTTTAGGCCTACTGTTTTCTTCATGGGCGGTTATCCTACAGACTGACAGTTGTCTGAGAACGCTGACCTTGCGTGCTGTTGTCGCTTTAATTTTTTCATACTTACGGTCTTTTCCCTTTTGTAAATGAATTTGTTTTTGTTCTCTGCACGGTCGTTCCTAAGCCATATGGTTCGGAAGTTCTGTTAGGTATATGTACACATTTGGTATGCAAATTGCGTATACCCTGTCGGCATGTCTTTTCAGTAAATATTGCTGTCTGAGACTTTTATGAATGCCTTTGTCATTTTACACTCCCTTCAAAAATGTGTATGTTTACTGGCTGCGCTACTACCTTTCTTCCGTTGCACAAATATAAATAGGACTGAGCAATTTCTGTAAACAAAATTGTCGCTGTTGTGGCAAAAGCCAATCCCATTTCAGTTACAGTATCCCATTCCAAGTAGGTTGGGTGAACGAGGTAAGGAAGAGACGAATTAGCAACAAACATCCAAAATATTTATCGTCCTTAGTATTGTTGACAGACATTTTGTGCGTTTCATGTGAACAGTTGACGTCTTTATTGTAGACAGTGTGTTTATTTCAATAATCTGTATTTATTATGAGTGATATTGTGGAACAGTATCCTACATTTAGTTCGAGTACAAGCAACGGTGGTGTACGTGCAGGCCGAGAGGACATTAGAAAACAAAGTAAAGTCATCATAGCAAACGTTTACAAGTTTTTTAAAAATCTTGCGTATAATGAAGAAGCCAGGAGGAACATAAACTTTGCACAAGTTCGAAAATTGACAGCGGAAGCTTGTGGCATTTCTGAACAGTCGGTTGCTTCGGCAGATGATCAAGGCGTGAGTGTTGTGTTCAGTTCTCCAAGGAAAATGTATAAACAGGAACACAAAAACACTGAACTGGACGATTTTAATAAACAAATAGTCCGCAGGACCTTACTAGAATATTACGACCGAGGGGAATACCCCACTGCAAGCAAAATTCGAGCTGATCTCTGTCAGAAAATCAATTATTCTGGTTCAGAAGCCTCCGTACTTCGCCTTCTGAAAGTGCTTGGTTTTAAATTTAAGAAGTGCAACGATGGACGAAAATTTTTTATGGAGCGCAGAGACATTGCTGCCTTGAGAGCGAAGTTTTTGAGAACCATGCATAAACATCGTACGGAGGACAACAGGCCTATAATTTATTTGGATGAAACCTGGATATCACAGAATCATACGAATAAATACATCTGACAAGACTCCAGAGGGAACGGTGGGCTGAAAGTACCTACTGGTAGAGGTGGCCGGCTGATTATTGCACATGCTTGATCCGCAAGTACAGGTTTCATAGCAGGTGCCAAACTTGTCTTCCGTGGCAGTAAGCATTCAGCTGCATCTGACTACCACACAGAAATGAATGCTGAAGTTTTTAATACCTGGTTTGTTGGTATGTTGCGCTCCTTGGAAGAAGGCTCTGTCATCGTGATGGATAATGGCAGCTATCATTCTGTACAAATAGATAAACCACCATGTTCAAACTGGCGTAAAGCGGATATCATGGAGTGGCTGCGTAAGAAGAGAATTTCATTTTCCACAGCTGAAACCAGGGATGAACTTCTTTCTAAAGAAGAGATCCGAACGGCCAAGAAGACGTACGAATTGGATCAATTGGCAAATGAAATGGGACATACAGTAGTGCGCCTGCCACCATATCATTGTCAGTATAATCCGATCAAGCTGATATGGGCCCAAGTTAAACGGTATGTTGCAAACAAGAATACGACTTTCAGATTGGCCGATATTGAACAAGTTGCACACTAAGATTTGGACAGGATAACTCAGGAAGACTGGGAGAAGTGCGTAAGACATGCGGAGGCACTACAAGAAGCCGATTACTCAAAGCAGTGCACGAGAGACACCACAGTGGAGCCCTTCATCATACACTTACGTGTGAATAGTGACAGCGAACCTGAGTCCAGTGAATCCGAAGACGAATTACTGCAGGAGTGTTAAAAAGTGTATATAGGTGGTAAACGTGTCTATAGCGAAGCGTAGTATTTTCTATTTTTATTGAAACATAAAAAACCGTGTGTGCGTGTTTTCTTCAGGAGTGTTATGAATGTGCTCTGTGCTATCACTTTGCAAAGTGATAATTGTGTGACTAACCCTATTTAAGGTGAGTTTTTCAACATACTGCTTATTTATAATAGTCATAAGGAATTCTATAGTTCATAAAATAAGGAAAATTTTAATTATAAAATTAGTAAGGACAATGCATAAAATATAAAATTATAAATTTAAATTCTATATTTAAAGAATTATAATATATTAATATGTAAGTAAGGAATTTTAAATTTATTTCATGAGGCATTTGTATTTGTTGTTTATAAAATTATCCTTATTTTCTTAAGAAATCCAATTCGTTTCACGTTTATACATACCATTATTTTTATGCTACTTGTGCATGTAACGTCTTATAGTATAGTTCTAATTTTTTTACTTAATTATTAATAACCAGCGCAGGAAATAAAAATAGAATATTTTTCTGAGTCACGAATAGTGCGGTGTCTCTTCAATAATTAAATGGGGCAAGCTTAAGACACACGATGCGTATAAAAATTCGTTCAAACAAACTATAGCTGACGCGTTGCATTGAATGTTATGTATAAGATACGGAAATTAATTGTTAATTAATTATTAACAATATGTTAATTGTGATGTAATTATTATTAAGAATTATTGACAATGTACTCTAATGCATGTATTAGAAACTTTCTCACTTTGTTATATTCTTTACATTAAGTAGGCTTACTTACTAGTGTAGCATTTTTCGGAAGAAAGGGAAACTGTTGCTTAGTGGCAACGCTGTAAGTAAGCGGTGTGACCTTGACAATACTACTTCCATGCAGTTAACTATAGTGTTAATAACACTAATGTTAGTCTTAACAAGAAAGTACCAAAATCATAGTCAGTCAAATTATATGAATAAGATTTCTATTAAAATAATAAGGAAACAATGTCAGTTTATGTTAAAAGATTACCAAATGTATAAAATAAATTTAAGAAAGTGAAAGGTACAAATAGAAAATAATAAATAAGTTTGGAACAAAAATAATAAAAAAAATGTAAATCATTAACTCAGGAAATATAGATCAGAAAATAGTCAAGAGTGATGTCAAAATGATCAGTTTTTTATCAGAAGAACAAAGAAACAAATAAAAAGAAGATAAGAGCTCTTATAAAAAAGGTATATCCTTTTAAAAGAAAATGACATATAAAATAGTAAAAGGTTTGTTTATATTATTCTTATGATGTCACCAGGGTGATATAAAAATGTTACTTGGAAACCAAGGAGATATCTAAGAGAGGCCTTAGCAACTAATATGTTGAGGAAGAAAATTGATGGATTCTAAAAAAAAACTGAATGCAAAAAGGTTGATTTAAATACTTATAGTGAAAAATAAATTATAATATGTGTGATATTAGTGCATCTCCAGATAAACAATTGAAGAATTATATATATCAAGATTAAAATAGAAGAAAGAATTGCTACAAGAATCTACAGAATTAAACCAGGACATCTCTGAAGAAATTGGACCAATTGACACAGGGAGAGAAGTATTTTTTGATCTAAAATTAATCTGAAATATTCCCTGTTAAACCTGATCTAAAGGTTTCAAAAAACTTTGAACACGCTTTTTATAAAAAACCATAATTAAGTTTCACTGAGAACATTAATGATTAATAATATGGACATAAGCATAAGCCACCATTGATGTATAGTGCTAACATAAGTTAAAGCTAATTAAGTCTAAAAAACATTTTTATAACTTAACCTATACACTGAACTGTTTTACACTCTTAATATAATCCTTTTAAGATACATTGTGACTATTTCTCATCATATGTATTGTGGTACTTTCCCTGTCAATACTGTTGTTATATCGTAGTCGAAAGGACCTACTGAACATTATAATTGTATTTTATTTATAAAAAATAAATTATAAAATGTTTTTAAAAAGCCTGAGATCTAAGAGTTACTGCTGCCACTCTGAGCTTATAAAAATACAGCTGGCCAAACTTTGTTAAAAATTATGTTTTACATTTAGAACAAATTAAAGAATAAATAAAGGATTTGAGTTTACAAAATACAGAAAAAGGTTTATTTGTTTCTTATTTCATGAAAACAAAAAGGGTATGATATTCTGAACAAAATATCTGATACTGTGAGTTGACCTCAGTAATTAGATTAAGTTGGCAACACTCATCAATTGAAAATCTTAGCAGATTCCTTTTAAAAATGTGGTGATGAGTACAAATTATCATATCCATTGCTGAAAGAAAAGAATAAAAGAGAGTTCATTACAGAATAAAGAGACCATATACTATTTACATAAATTTGAACAAAAATTTATTATTGATATTTCACCAATAAAATTTATTTGCAAACGGTGATTGCAAATTGGCGCTCAACAAACATCCCCCTGAACAGATACTCATCCTTAATTTAATATTAACAAAAATATATACAAATAATAACAGAGTTAAACAAGACACAAATTCAGATAAATAACCATAGATTCGAGTCTAGATGTAACAAATTGGCTATCCCAATAGTGGAGCTAAATAAAATATAATTTAGAAAGAACGATTATTAGATTTGTATAATAGAATAAGAGAGGGTAACAACTCATACATGTTACAATATGTACCTATCCAAGTCACCTATGGAGAATGCATCACAATGAGGAGCTATACAAGCTGTATAAAGACAATGATCTGGCCACCACCATCCAACTGCATAGATTGCAATGGGCAGGACACATCATTAGGAGGGAAGGCAACCGAATACCTAGGAAGGTACTGTTTAATCAAATCAAGGGTAGAAGGCCTGTCGGAAGACCTCACTGGATTCATGCAGACATTCTTCAGTACGTCAATCAAATGTTTTGGGTATCTCTTTTTATTCAATACTTCCCAGAGTTTATTTGTTTTACCCTATCAAAAGCCTTCTCCAAATCAATGAAGGCTATATGAGTCTCCAAATTAAATTCTCCTAAAACCGTTCTGATTGTTCAGTATGAGAGCTTCCGTAATGACAGTTAGTTTAATATTTTTGCATAGAATTTATAGCCAGTATTTAAAAGGCTAATACCCCTGTTATTCGAGCACTTACGTTGTTCCCTTTTTTAAATATTGGAACAACCCAAATTTGGTGGAATACCAGGTTTGAGGTATTCTAGCAGTCGTCCAGCATTTATTGAAAAAGTCCAATAGTCTATGCAGAAGACTTTCTCCACTATGCATCAACATCTCTGCACTAATGCCATCAGGTCCAGGTGATTTCCTATTTATAATTTTTCCAAAGGCCTGTTGTAATTCCTCCTCTGTAATCAGATCCTGTCTGAAACAACCTGTCAGAAACATCCAGTTCCTCCACATCCCCTTCAGTGCCCTTCATGTCACACCATAATTCAGCATACTGCTCTACCCACTCTTTTTCAGGAATATTATTTAATCTGATTGTATGTTCTTCCTACTTCTGTAAAACTGTAATGACCTTGTACGCAAATTCCTATCGACCATGGAGGTCATGTTCCACCTGACTTATAAAGTTTTCCCACGATTCTTCATGAGCCTTTCGTACCAAAGACTTTGCTAAATTTCTCTTCTAATGATAATTCTCTTATATTGAAGAAATTTCTTATATGCTTTCTTTTTATCCTCTACAGCTGCTCTAATTTCAACAATTCCAAATTCATAGACCCATTTTTCTTCTGTGCTTCTTCCTTGTATCAAGTACCTTATATGCTGCCTGATGAATCACTGTCATTACTTTGTTCCACTCTTTGTGTATGTTGCCCTCCTGTCTTACTTGCCACAGGTAGTTATCTAGTCTTTGATGGTATAGGCCTAATAGTTTTATACGTGGACCACCATCAAGTACGTCTGCGTACATTACTGTGCATTGACACAATTTATTAAAAACTGCAAAATAAGTATTGTTCGATATTTCGGATATCGAACTGGTCAATAATTAAGTTTCCGAGGTTGGCACTATGACTTTTGCGAAGCCGATTCATGCACCGGGCCTGAACCCGTTGTCATACGCCAACCACTGTAGTGTTCACATCCACAAGCCGGATTTTTTGGCAGGTAGAAATCCTTCTCATGTAACCCATCTTCTTTCCAACCAGTCTTTTCTGCCTGTGTGTCAGGATCAACCATTCGTGAGATTTCGGTAAGTCATTTTATTGCTAATTATTTGATCGCTAGCAATTCTGCATGTTGCACTGCTCAAAGAGCTCACCAGAGGTTAACTTTATACTGTAAGAAAAACCGTCATACCTTCAGACTTTCAATCTTTCAAATAATATCGTACATATTATATCTACCAGAGGATTCGTGAGGTTGCTAGTTTTTCAATTTAATTGCTTGCCGTTTCTAATGGGAACACGTGCTTTGTAATTTTTCTTGTTGATGCTGGCCGTGATGGGTAAATGGGGTACAAGCCAGTTTTGGCTGTGTGATTTTTATTTTAATCACCAACGTGCCGTGCTGTTTCATTTTTTTGTGCCTGCTCGTGGATTTTGCATGCTGCTAGTTAAAATTATAACAATGTTCTTCATTTGCATGTTATGGCACGGATACACGTTGGTACGATAGGCATGTGGACCATTATTTTGCGTTTAATGCTGTTGGTTGGTATGTTGGCAGTTTCATCGTGTGTGCGTGGGCCAGGTGAGCAAATATTGTGTCATATTTTTGCACCTTGATTTTTTTGGTAATCGTTTGATTACTGGGTCAATTCCTGAGGAGTTTGTACCCATCCTGTTATGGTCTGCTTTACACGTGAAGTCGACGTGTTACGTCCTTGCGAATGTGTAAGGCATGAGGGGACGGTTGGTTTTTAGGTTATCCGGTTTTTCGGTATAGCCTGCATTTATATTTAATTTTTTTTGGAATTGACTATTACCTTTTTGGTGCGGTTTATATTTGGCATATGCGCAATATCCTGTCCATACACGCTGCGTTGGCCATGATAAATTTTTGCAGTTAATGTGTCTAAGTTATTGTGTTTGTATCGTTAACTGTTGAATTTTTGTATATTGTACCTTGTTGTGTATTAGTGTATTTTTGTGCATTTATTCTATTTGGTATTACACGTTTTTGTGTACAATTTTGTGTACCATTATTTTGCACCGTATGTGTGTTAATATTGTGCAACTTGTTGTTTTTTTTTCGTGCTTTTGCACTATGCAAATTAATCTTTTGCATTTTTTGAGTATGTGATTTATTGTGTTTTGTACTATTAGCCTTTTGGATTGTGTAAATTGTATTTTGCCTTGCACTAATTTACTTTTGTATTTATTATGTTCGGCATTGTTTATGAAAACTAGTTTATTTCAGAGGCCGATTTATCTAGATTACTGTTAGGCTAGGTCTGGGTTGTGACTATTGTTTAATTTCTAATTCTCTCGTCCAGGGTGGTTGTCGGTTGCGCGAAATTTTTTAAATCAGAATGCCTGCTAAATTGTCGCTGGCAGCTTTTGACCGGACCACTTCGGTGGGAATACTTGCGTTGCAACACTTAATAAATAGGTTGGAAGGGTTGCCACAATTGAGAGTCGTGGATCAACATGAGGCCGGTATCTTGGCCTCCAGGTTGTCAGAAGAATATCAGGATCTTCTAGGTAAGGTAGATCCTTACCTATCGGCAGAGTCATTGCCCCAGGAATTGGACGAGGACCACATTTTTTCGGTGGTAGCACAAATTAAAGATATTTATGTCCGGGGAAGCGTTTTAGCGTCAAAACTAACTAAACCAGAGATACCGGTTGGTTCCGGTCGGTCTTCAGCGGCAGGTGGCGGGCACTCAGGTGTTCTCGTTCATGAGTTGCCGAAGCTTTCTTTACCTTGTTTTGATGGCCAGTCCGAGTTTTGGTCGAAGTTTACCACATTAGTGGATGAAAGTCTTGCCCTCACCCCAAAACAGAAATTGTTATATTTATTGACTCATCTTAAGGGTGAGTCTTATGAGAAGGTTGCCGCGCTTCCCATAGTTGACCATAGTTATCAGCTTGCACTGTCAACTCTTAAAAGCCGTTATCACAACCCTCGTTTGGCCGCCCGGGTCTATTGTACCAATCTGCTTCAATTACCAGCCACTTCTATGCGATCAGCTGCGTCTATTAGAAAATTGGTAGACAGCTTCAATGCTAACTTTTCAGCGTTGTCAGCTCTAAACATTGCTGATATATATCAAGCAATATATGCGTCTTTTGTATTTGCAAGGCTGGATTTATCATTACGTGAACGCTTTGAGGTGTCTGTTACGGTCAAAGAAAATCTCCCTTCTCTAAAAGAAATTATGACATTTTTAACCGCCATGGCGGAACAAAAAGAACAGGCATCTTTGGAATCGGCTTTACCTGCTCTTCCTAGCACTAGCCACCAGAAAACTCAGAAGGTTTCCTTTTCTAAGGCTACTCCTCTTGCTGTGTCCACGTTATCTGCGGAGGTTACGCACGGGATTCATCTAATTCACGTTGCCTTCATTGCGATTCCCGGACCCATGTGCTTCTCAAGTGTCCGGCGTGGCTGAGTAAGGATCCTAGGGCTCGATTTCAAAGTCTCAAGAATAAAAAAATGTTGTCTTTCGTGCCTCCAACATAAACATTCGGGATGGTGCAAAACGTGTGGCTCTAAGTACCACCACACCTTACTTCATTTCAAAAATGTCCGTCCGTCTCCGTCTCGTTCACAGATTTCTGAAACAGCTGAACTCAAGGCTTCGGGGTCATCGCTTGCTGACCAAGTTGATCTGTCTAGCACTACTCTGACCATGTCTCTGCCCCATCCTGCAGGGGTTCTGTTAGCCACATGTCTAGCAGTCTTGTCGTCTCCCAATGGTGGTTATATCGTAGTGAGGGCCATCCTGGATAGCGCGTCCCATGCTTCTTTCATCACTGAAGCGTGTGCATCTCGCTTAAAGTGCGCTTGTTTTGACGCTTCAATAAGTGTCACTGGGGTAGGTGATATTGCCACCAAAGCAAAAAGGGTGTGCCATATTTCCTTGGAAACTTTAAAACGCGAGGTTGTGGCATCTAACCATGCTTTCGTAGTTCTTTCAAAGATCTCATCGGACTCACCTAGGTTCCAGGTGTTGCCTGAAGTTAAGCAGGCTACGAAAGACCTTTTGTTAGCTGACCCTACCTTCGATGTAGCAGCCCCAATTGATGCGTTGTTTGGAGCCGATATTGTAGCGGCTATTCTTTTGGGAGAGACTATTCCCTTGGGTGCAGGTTTGCCTGTTGCAGTTAGGACACGTTTTGGGTTTGTAATTATGGGTAGAGCCCCAATTTCACTTAATTGTGCATTGACTTGTGCTAGCGGTCTCACTGGCCTTCCTTTGGATCTGGTGTCTGCGCATCAGCTTCACTGTCATTTCCACCACTTTTATCCTTCAGTCACAACATTATCAACGGATACAACCAACCTACTTGAGCAAGTTCATCGGTTTTGGGAGGTCGAAGAGCCTCCAGCTTTGCCCCACCAGTTATCTGAAGAGGATCACTTTGCTAAAAGGTTTTATATGGAGTCAACAAGTCGGTTGCCGTCGGGTCGTTACCAGGTGCGCTTGCCGTTTTTCAAAATCTCTTCTCACACTTTGGGAAATTCCCTTAAGGGAGCTATGTCTCGGTTTTCCCATTAGAAAGGAAATTTGCGTCTAACAATCAGTTTAAGAGCCAGTATGTGCAATTTATAACTGATTATGTTGCTCAGGGGCATATGTCGCTGGTGTCTGACCCCAATTTTCCAAAATATTTTATCCCACATCATGGCATCTTTAAGGTTAGAGGCGATACTTCAAAAATAAGGGTGGTGTTTGACGCCAGCATGAAGACATCCTCCGGAATTTCCTTAAATGACGTGTTATGTGTCGGCCCTAAGTTGCAGACCTTACTGTCCGATGTTTTGACTTTGTTTCGGCGTTTTTGCCATGTCTTCACGTGCGACATCGAACAGATGTATCGCCAAATTGCCATGCATCCTGATGACTCGGCGTACCTATGTATTTTATGGCATGAGGAGGTTACCGCCCCACTAAGGGTTTTCGCTTTGCATACCGTTATTACTTACTTACTTTTCAGGCGTTGCGAACCATGCAGCGGCTGGCTCAGGATGAGGCAGTTAATTTTCCTGTGGGAGCGGCGGTACTTAGCCGTAATATTTTTGTTGATGATATTGCTGCTGGTGCTGATTCAAAACCAGAGCTTTGCAAATTACAACAGGAATTAATCCTGTTGTTATCGTCAGGAGGTTTCAATTTGAAAAAATGGTGTACTAATCAACTTGACTGCCTGCCTGAGTCAGCCGCTCAGAGTAATTCCGTCGTTTCTAAGGATATTCTGGGTTTGAGTTGGGACCATTCAACCGATTGCTTCTCATTTCCTCCTTTGGCCTGTTGCAGTAATGCTCAGGTACAATTCACCAAACGTGTCGTGTTATCCCAGATGGCACAATTATTTGACCCATGTGGTTGGCTTTCGCCAGTGATTTTCAGGGCCAAGGCCTTTTCCAAAAACTCTGGGCTGAGGGCTTGGAATGGGATGCTCCTCTCAATGATGACTTAAATGGTTATTGGAGTCAATTCCTGTCCTCTCTGAATCATCTTTCGGTAATCACTATTTCTCGGCCATTCCTCCCTAAAGGTCGGCGTATTGAAAAGGTTATATTACATGGTTTCTGTGATGCTTCCCAGTTGGGTTACGCGGCAGTCCTTTTACCTGTCCATTTATACTGACTCTGGTCCTCCGGTGGTTTCGTTGGTGTCTTCTAAAACTAAAGTGGCACCTCTTAAAACTTTATCAATCCCACGTTTGGAGTTGTTGGGAGCTTATCTTTTAGCCAAAGTAGTTTGTCATTATGTTGGCTTATTCTCTTCATGTTTTCAAATGAGTCAAATTTTCTTATGGACAGATTGTTTTGGATTGGCTGAATGTGCCTACTTTTAAATTGAAAACGTTTATTGCTAATCGGGTGGTTGCCATTACCGAGTGGACCAATACTAAGTTTTGGCGTCATGTTCATGGTGTTTCGAACCCCGCTGATTTGGCCTCTAGAGGTACTTCAATCTCCAGCCTCCAGTCGTCGACATTGTGGTGGTCAGGGCCAGATTGGCTAAAGCTTGATTCTCTGCACTGGCCCCCTATTAATCGACCGAATTACGACGTGCAAGATGTTGCCTTGGAGACCAAGGTCTCTTCATTTCTTACTCAGGAGCCCCGGGTAGAATTGTTCGATCACTTGTCCTCGTGGCCCTTAGTGGTGGGGGTTACCTCAGTTATCTTAAGGTGGGCTATGCCTTCGGGGGTTGAACCTTCCACAGCCGTGGGTTGGAAGAGGTTAGCTGTTAACTATATTTTACGCTACATTCAGCGCAGCGTGTTTGGACAGGAGCTCGCGGCTCTTCGTTTAGGTAAGCGGCTCCCGGTCCGCATTCAGCGCCTGGTCCCGTTTATTGACGATTTTGGCCTCATTCGAGTACACGGTCGCTTGACCAACTCTACGGTAGTTAGAAATCGTTTTCCGGTTTTACTGCCTAAGCATCACCATCTAGTCGGGTTGCTAATTCATCACACCCATGTGTGGTTAGGTCATGCTGGTCCTTTGCAAGTTTAATTTCAGCTGGCTCAAAATTATTGGATTTTGTCCGCACGTCAGGTCATAAGAACCATAATTTGGAAATGTCTTCCTTGTTTCAGGACGCGTCCTCGCCCCACCAATCCGTTAATGGGGGATCTGCCAATCCCTAGGGTTAATCCGGCACCTCCATTTTATTCTTCCGGCATGGATTATGCTGGCCCTTTTTTGGTACGGGCTTACGCTGTTCGGAAGGCGCCTATAGTCAAAACGTACCTATGCATTTTCATCTGCTTAGCCACTAAAGCAGTTTACTTTGAAGTAGCTATGGATCTTTCTACTTCACAGTTTATTGATGTGTTGAGGCGATTTATTAGTCATCGTGGAGCTCCTCGAACACTGTATTCGGATTGTGGCAGGAATTTTGTGGGGTCGCGCTCCGAACTTAAACGGGAGCTAAAAAATATTCTCTCTAATCCTGACATGTCAGCTCAGATAACAGCTTTTGCTGCCGATAACAACATTGATTTTAAATTTATCCCTCCGTCTGCCCTTCATCAGGGTGGCTTGTGGGAACGGGCTGTCCAGTCGGCCAAGTTTCACGTGAAACGCATGATTGGGACCAGGTCGTTGACTGTAGCGGAATTTTCGTCATTATGTATTTGTATAGAAGCGATCTTAAATTCCCGTCCTTTAACTGCCCTATCTTCAGAGCCAAGTGATTGCCAGGCTCTAACGCCTGGTCATTTTCTGGTTGGCCGCCCCATTACCGCACCCCCGGAAGCTGAAGTCTCGTTAAATGAAGGGACAGTCCGCCATTACAAACAAATTGCCGCTTTGCTCCAAGCATTTTGGAAAAGGTGGCATTTGGAATACTTGACGGCACTTCATGCCAGATCGAAGTGGTCGTCTAAGTCCAGAAACTTAATGGTTGGGGACCTGGTTGTTATGGAGGAACAGAATTCTCCTCCCCTGATGTGGCCTCTTGGCCGAGTTTCAGCTGTGTTTCCGGGGAGCGACAGGGTTGTTCGTCACGTTTTAGTTAAAACTTCCGCAGGGTCTTTTGAACGACCTGCTATTAAATTATACAGGTTGCCTATAGCTTCTTGACTGTGTTTGTCTTGTTTTTGGGTGAGCAAAATTAGTCTTAATGATTGTGTTGTGGACTTACTTGACACTTTTCTGGGATTCCCCAGGTGGTTCCTTCCAGCTGTTGTCCGCATTGAAGTTTACATTGTGGAATGTTTCTGGCCTGGCGCTGTGCCAGTCTATTGGGAGTTATGGATGCTCAACAAATCAACAACAACAAAATAGTAAAAAAAAATGATAAAAAATAAAAAAGGAAAAAAAATTGTAAAAAACTAGGGAATGTTAACTAAGTTGATTAGCTGAGTTTTAAGTTGTGCTTGGCTGGGCAATTGTTTATTCCATGTTGTTGGGTTTTGTCTGCTCTACCCGAACCTTTTGGATTGCTCGCCTGGTCGATGCACCCGCGGCGGAGTTATTCGGCATTTTTTTTCTAATTAATTGCATGTTTGGTTGTATGTTTTAAATTTTCTTGTGTTTGCATGTAACCCCCTCCTATGTTGGAGGGTAATTTTTCACAGTGTGTTCATGTTCACTAAAAATTTTTTTGTAATGTATTTTGTGCAGTTCTCTTGGCGTATTTGGTTGTTGACCCATTGCGGTCAACGGGGGCCGGTGTTCGATATTTCGGATATCGAACCGGTCAATAATTAAGTTTCCGAGGTTGGCACTATGGCTTTTGCGAAGCCGATTCATGCACCAGGCCTGAACCCGTTGTCATACGCCAACCACTGTAGTGTTCACATCCACGAGCCGGATTTTTTGTAACCCATCCTCTTTCCAACCAGTCTTTTCTGCCTGTGTGTCAGGATCAACCATTCGTGAGATTTCGGTAAGTCATTTTATTGCTAATTATTTGATCGCTAGCAATTATGCATGTTGCACTGCTCAAAGAGCTCACCAGAGGTTAACTTTATACTGTAAGAAAAACCGTCATACCTTCAGACTTTCAATCTTTCAAATAATATCGTACAAGTATAAATAATGAATATTGTCAATATTGTAATGTAATCAAATCTATAATTTAATTTGGTTAATTACCTTATTATTGTTAAAATAAAATAAACAACTCCTTTTCTTATTTTTTTTTTTCTGAAATTCAAATAAATTTATTATTCCTCTTTGACATTTTTTAATTTTTTGTTGACATTCAATGTCTCTTCATTTATTGGTAATTCATTTCACTATAAAACAGGTTAATTACCTTCTGTCACGCTTCTTAAAATCCAAATACAGGATAACTCGAGTTTCGACAACTAATGTGTCATCATCAGATCCTCGTGAATATAATTAATACTACATTTGTCGATGTTTACACATCTCGTCGAATAATAAAAACAACACATACATAGTACAAAAAATATTTAAATAATTTAACACACAGTAAAAACAAAATAAAACAGAATGAAACGCAATACATGTGGTTGCCGTGGACCTGCACAGGAACGCATCACACGGTAAAACTAATCGATACCGACTTGACCTTCAATTAACTTTATTGATCCTGACTTTATTGATCATTGATTCTATTGAATAAAATATTATTTTTATGTATTGAGTTTTCATTTAGGATGCGATCGTAATTCTCTTTAGTGGCTTTATATATCTCAAACCGTTCGAGAGTGTCCAGTTTAAGTGATTTCTTGCATTTATGTAATATGTCCAAACTCTCACTAATACTTTTTATGTTGTGATCTTGTAAACTTAAATGTTCAGCAAATGTGGATCTTCTTATATTTGACTTAGAGCTTGGGATGTGTTCTTTATAACGCAAGTTGAGCGAACGACCCGTTTGTCCTATGTAGAATTGTGAACAATCTGAGCAATTAAGCCTGTATACGCCAGTACCGTCATATTCATCGAAAGATTTATTTTTGTTTTTAAACTTAAGTTTGTTCTCGAGCTTATTATTTGCTTTTGAAGCCAATACAATATTTTGTTTTTTCAATTGGTTTTTTAAGGTATGATGTAACATTTCGCCATACTCTATTGCAATATATTGTACTTTTTCTTTAGGCACGTCAATATTTATTGGTCTGTTTTGTTTCTTATTTATTATTTTATCTATTAGGTTACTTTTATATCCATTGGCTGTCGCTATGTGTTTAATAATGTCAACTTCGTTTTTATAGTCTTCTGTGGAGAGGGGCAATGCCGTTATTGTCTATCAATTTCCTTTTCATTTCATTAAATACTTTGGTTTCTTTATTGTAACAAGCTTTATATTTTTGGCTTTCAAAACGTTCTTTATTTTATTATCAACTGCATGTCTTACAACTGTTTTTGTTTCCTCATCGGATATAGAATTTATTGCCGTTTCAGCATTCAAGATTTCATTTATGAGTGATTGTTTAAATCCATTGTTTTTAAAACTGTATTTTAAGCCTTTGTTTAAAAGATTAGTTTCTTCGTTATTGAAGTTAATTTCGGTAAGATTAACTATACGAGGATAAAATTGATGACTTATTGTATTGTTCTTTTGAGGGTCGTTCTGTTCTTTCAATAGGTTACTAATTTTTTTATTTTGTGTTTTCTTTTTCTTAATAATGGTTTTGTTTATTTGTTTTTCTATTAACTATGTAACATTGTCGATTTGTGATTGATGTAAGTTCTGTAACAGTTCGAGATGTTTTTTCATAAGTACCGTTTTAAGTAAGCTCTTTTTACTATATAATTGTTTGATTTCATTTTTGATCCATAACTTTGTAGCTAATTCTTTAGTTTTTTTAGCACTATAGGACTTAGATATTATTTTTATCTGGACAAAATCCGGTACGATCCGCAAATCTAAACATGTTTTGTTGTATCTGATATTTAGTGTTGTTTTTAGTAGTTTTAACCTAATATTCATATATTGATAGCCAATTTTTGCCTGACTGGCTTCCAATATATAATAAATTGCCTATCAATATTGTAACATGACATAAGATAGCGCAAAATACCACTAATGATTAATAAAAGAAAAAGCTGAAGGTAGGAAGAAAGGTTAAAAAACTTATAACTTGAAAATTGATGACCCAACTACGAAATAACAATTGACTAAGAAACTGACTATGACTTAACCCAATAGATTGAAGAAACAAGAATGAAGGAACGAGAAACCAGAATGTAACCCAAAGTATGACCACAATCATTGTAACCCCAAGAAGTAACTACTAAATAAAATGTAAAGTAAATGCACTAAAACAGATAGGGCATAAATAAAATGTAAAATATATAAACCATGAAAAGTAAAATATAGATATTATGTATGGTAAACAAAAAGAAAAGAAACATGAATGTATAAATATAAGATAGGAAGTTAGAAATAAAAAATACCGTATTGACTAATAAACTAGCCAAAAGCAAGTAAAATATAATTGAGCTGAGTAAAGACAATAATTAATACCAAAAGTGACCAATGTGAAATGAGAATAAAACAAATATTAATGACTAATAACCACCCAGTGATAATAGATAAAGAAACCTCATGTGAAAGGAAAAGTGCAGTGTGAGTGCATACAGTGTAGAATTAGTAAAAAAGCAGACTATATTGATATAGCAAAACAATCTTTAAAAACATGTTAGATAGTAAGAATACTAAACTAATTGTACCATTATTAATTTAAGTGATAGAAAGTAAGAATTACAAAAAAATAAGGTAAAAGTTAAAATATTAGAGTGGAAGATGGGAGGAGACACTAGGTTTAGTGAAGGAATTTGTGAATGAGTTTTATTGTTTAGATTAGTGTGAAAAATTATTATTATAAGAGTTTTGTTATTGTAAGAACTATAGTATTAATAAACTTAGAAGATAGGTGAGATAGAAGTAAGAAACCGATAATAATTAGAAGTTTAATTACAGGCTTGGACCTGGTAAGAAAATATTTTAATAATAAAAGGTGTGTTGTTAAAAGCACCAATGTTTTTTTTTTTGTTAATTAGTTTCTATAGAAAATGTTTAATGAACCACTAAATAAAGTTAACGAATTGTAAAGAATGTTGAATAGGAGTGTTGTGAAACCTAGGCTTTAGGCCTAGCATGAAGGAAAGAATTTTGTAAGTTTAAAGAGAAAACAATAACCAAGGGTCAATTAGAGTATATAAAATGTTTAAGTACTTAAGTAAGAATATCAGGTATAAATATGTATAAATAATATTCAGTTTAAAGATAATTACAAAAGAAATATCAATAAGAAAATAAGAAAAATATTATTAACTAATCAAAAGTAACCATGAGGGATATCAAAATAATCTTTAGTAAAAAAGCAAAACAATGGTGTTAGTATAATTCATATTAGTACTAGCATAAGAAAGTAATTATAATTTAAAGGATTTTTACATATTTGAACAGAAATGAAACGTTAGAATATAACAATGTTATAAGATGTTGACCAATGAGAACTAGTAAAACTTGAAAGGTTACCATGACAACTCAAGCTTGTTACACATTATGACCGTTGAAATCTACTTACTTCATTATTGACTAACATAGAGGGTGGACGTATGGAGCCCTTGATGACAAATTAATTTTAAAATCTTTAAGTTTATATAAATTTTAATGAAGAAGTGCAAAAAGAATATTTGAAGGAACCATTGATGAGATGATCATTATTTAAAACATTTATATAACAAATATTATGACCAAAAATGGAAGGAAGTAAATCAAATTAATAAACGACCAATTCTGGAGGAAGAACTGAAAATACCTAACTCAACCTGAGGAAGAAGATCATCTACAAGAACTGATGGAAGCTGGTCATTGAATTTCAATCATTTGAACGGGGATCTCAGAAAATCCAAAGAAGAAAGGACTCTTAGACGTGTTCCAGAAGAAGAAGAGGATCGCAAGAGAAGCTACGTTAAGGAATCGATGAGTATAAATTAAATACTTCACCCCAAAATTAAACTTTCAATTACCCATAGTAAACGAACAATTTTATTTTCACTTCACAAATCACTGAATTAACGTTTGAACTGAACTTGATTAAATAATCACTTTCGATAAACCATATCGACCACTGAATATTGATTTTATATTAAACTAATTGTAAAAACATAACTTGTTAACAAATGTTAATCTAGCATGCACTATTTCTCATTGCCAATAACTTATTTTTCATGTTTTAAAATATCGACTATTGGGTATTAGTTATAAGAAATACAGGGTGGCCCATAAGTCAGTTGGCAAAATTGCAAATAGCACTTTCATTGTAGAGGTGCAGCAGGGATACAGATACAGATAACGCATACAGATAGTTAATAGCATAGTTCTCATGACCTACAAGAAATGCTCAAAGTGGCCTCCATCCTTTTCTAGTCAAGTCAAGTAACTACTATGCTAGTCAATCGAGCGTCTACATACTGCTAGTGCCAACTGACTTATGGGCCACCCGGTATTATAAATTTATGTGCATTTATTAGTCTGTAATCCAACTTCTGTAGTCCAAAGAACTTATCCCTGAGATTATTTTTATAAAACACAAAACTGTACGCCATTGTGGCTTTTACGTATGAACTGGACGAAGCCGGATGCTGCCAACTGAGCAACTTGTAAACGCCAGAGTTAAAATAAATATATGTTTCATTTATCAACTGTAATTGACCAGATAATAAAAAGAAAGGGTTCAATAAATTTTCATATTTCTCAATTGCTGTATGTTTGAATAATTTCAAAAAGGTAATATAAGAATTTGGGACATAAACAATAAAATACTGCAGTTGACGAATTCGACTCGGCCAGACAGCGGGAACCAATCAGGTAGCGAGGCGGAAAAATTTGAACTGAGCGACGAGAATACAGTCGACTTAGTAAGTAATAAGAAAAAGTATAAAACGGCTCGCTACACACTATTAAATATACAAGAGTAAGTAAATAACACATCCATAAAAACCTATCAAACCAGGTAAACCGTCTTTATACAAAGTGGCGCCCAACGTGGGGCTAGAATAATTAAAAAACTATACAATTAAACCCTATAGATTCTAGCGGCGGCTGCAGAAAACCAGAACAGACAAGGCACAAAACACACAATGAAGGATCGGGATAAGATAATGGGAGTTAAAGATAAAAGGATGGAAGTTATGGAGGAAGAAATAGTGAATAATAATGAAACGGAGATAGAAGAAAAACAAACGAAAATTCCAGAACCAGAAAAACGATTCAGCTATGTGGAATGGATGACAACATTGTTTAAAAAATTCAGCAGAGAGATGGAGTACATCGAGAAAAATACAACGGATCACGAACGAGCACAGATGAGTCGTGTGAATGCAATGGGAACGCCAAACGACAAAATGTCATGGGAAGAAATTTATGATGAAATGTGGAAGCTGGACACCAAATGCAGTAAAGAAGAGACTATCGGGACAGCCCATGAAAAAGGTGATAACAAGGTGGAAAGAATGACTGAAGAAGATTGGGAGAGATTGTACAATAATGAAGAACAAATGAAAAACAAAAGAACGGGAGTATACGCACAGGTGACAGAGGAATATACGCAGAAGGAGTATGAACAATGGAGACAACTAATAAGACAACCAGAAAAACCAGTACAAACGGAAAACACAGAATTAAGAGAATGGATAAGGGTTATGTTTGAACTATCCAGAGAAGATATGTGTAATTGGAGGAAGGAACATAATTGAATAAAAGAGATCGACGGAATACCAAATAATAAAAACTTGGAACAATCAAATGTTCAATTACAAAAAGAAATAGTCAAGGACGTGGAAGTGAAGCAACAGAAGAAAATGCCAGAACTCACACAAGAAGAGATGCAGGAACTGATGAGGTTTATGATGGAGCAATTCGGACTAATTAATGACAATTTTAAGAAACAGGGTGAAAAATTGGACAAACAGAGAAGAAATGAAGGAAATTATGGATAAGGGTTTCAAAAGGATAAATGAAACAGTGGATAGGAGTTTCAAGAAATTAAATGAAACTTTAGATAGTGGTTTCGAGAAATTGCATGAAACACTGGACAGTACTTCTGAAAGTACTAAAGAAACATTGAATGAGAACAGGAAACCAGAAAATAGAAGATAGTAGGGAGGAAATGGAAATTACAGAAGACAAAAGGATACTATTATCTGAGAATAAAAATAACAGTACTAAAGAGAAGAATAAATACATGGAAATGAAGACTAAGAAAAGGCATCCAAGGAAACTCATAAATACAAGAGAAGAATTGGAGATGGTCAAGAATGGATTAATAAACGTATTTAATATACCAATTACTGACCATGAAGAAATCATAAATGTCCAAGATTATAGGAGTAGGTCAAACCAAATTGTAGAAATAACTTACTATAAAACTACAAGAATCAACTTGAAAAAATTCATAAGTAAATGGAATACAGGAGAGTCTCGGTAATTCGAGTTAATTGGGGCTGAGGCAACCTCGAATTTGGAAAAACTCGGATTATACGGATGAAGAAAAAAACAAAGAGTAATGTATAAACAAACGTTTATTGCTTACGGATAAGAAAACACAAACAATGTAGTACATACCTGAACTAGTTTAAACTCAAAAGATAAAAGGCACACAAATTTATTTTTTAAAGAAATTGTCCAGAGTCTTTTGTTTTAAAATAGAGCCTCGTTTTTTAGCAGCAATGTCACGCCATCTTGTAAGCAGCATCGTGTCGGTCAGTGTAGCTTCTGCTTGCTGTTCGACATAACGCAATGCAGTGTCTAGCGCTGCCAACCCCTCGGCGTGAGTCATCACGGGTACAGTCTCTGCAGTCACGTCTTCATCACTATTTTCTTCTGCCGCTTCATTCAGCATTTCAACGATTGAATCATCAGTCACTTCAAACTGTTCATCACTATTCAACCATTCTGAAACACCATTTTCATTTGACTGTTCACAACCAGGAAGTTTTTTTATCAGTCGTGCTAAGACCAACTCATGTTCGTCTGTGGTGTTACAACTGTTATTTTCTTCTTTTAAAATCTTGTTCCAAGACTTCTTTAGTGTTTCTGTCTTTATGTCATCCCATGATTCCGCCACCCAGTAAACTACGTCTTTCATTGTAGTATTCTTTAGAAATTCCACTATGGTTCCCTCGCATTCTGTAGTTTGTAGGAGCCTCTGCAGCAGACGACGACAATATTTCTTTTTCAAGCACTCAAAAACGCCTTGGTCCATCGGCTGTATTAAACTCGTCACGTTTGGGGGTAAGAACAATGCTCTAATTTCGCCACATTTCAGTTCTTCTTTGTCAGGGTGTGATCCAGCGTTGTCAAGGGTTAATATTGCTTTGGGAGGCAAGTTCTTTTCCTTTAGGTACTTTTTGGTCTCAGGAACAAAACTTTCAAAAAACCACTTCTTAAAAATATTTTTATCCATCCAAGCAGATTTCTGGTTGATGTATGTAACAGGAAGCGCAGACGGAGTGATGTTTTTTAAAGCTCTAGGCTTTGCAGACTTGACTATTAACATTAGCTTCAGTTTATGTTCTCCACTTGCATTCGATGCAGCAAGAACTGTCACCCTTTCTTTAGATTTTTTGTGGCCTGGCGCAGCATTTTCTTCCCTTGAAGCTAAAGTTTTAGTAGGCAGCATTTTAAAATTTAGTCCTGTCTCATCACAGTTGTACAACTGATCGAGAGTAAGTTTTTCTTCTTCTATAATTTTTTTAAATCTCTCACAGAACTGTGTGACAGCCTCAGAATCCGCAGATAGCTTTTCACCACACATTTCAAGCTGCCTTACACCGTATCGTTTTTTCCATCTATCCAACCATCCTGAACTTGCTGTAAAATCATCCTCGCCTTCCTTAAACTGGTTCCTGAAAAACATTGCTTTTTCTTGCAACATTGGGCCTGAAATAGGACTTCCTTTTTGCCTCTGTTGACTAAACCAAGTGAACAAAGCTGCACTCGTTTTTTCATAATCAGATTTCTTCATCGATTTGCGTTCACAGGTTAAAATCCCCATACACTTTTTAGAAGAATAGGTTTCAATCTTGTCTCTGTTCCTACGCCAGTCACCAACAGTCACTTCGCCGACTCCATAATCAGCAGCAAGTCTTTTTAGCGTTTCACCTCTGTCTAATCTTTTTAAGGCTTCCAATTTAACACTTAGCGGCACAAACTTCTTCTTAGGCCTACTCTTGTAACTCATTATATACAGTATAAATAACAATTTACTGTAGTGAAAAACTAAACGTTGAATATACTGTACAGTAAAATAACTAAAACAACAAGCAAACACTAGTAACAAAGCTTAGTAGTTACGCACAGGTACAACACTTGTATCAGCTGAGGCGGTCAGTCCGCTACTGATTTATTTACATATTTATTTTTAGCGTTTCATGCTGTAGACACTTGGTCTGGCATGAGTCACGATATGGCGGGAATGTTGTTTACATTTACTGACTGTATTTATTATTTTTTTCCAGCTCGAATTACACGGAACCTCGAAATACCAGGGCTCGAATTACCGAGACTCTACTGTATACTTAAAATAGAAAGGTACACTAAATTATCAATGAACCAACAAATAATAAATGTACCATTGAAATATCTATTCTACAAAAGAAATGTTAAAGTGATTGATATAGTCATGACTACTAATGAACACATAGTATTAGAAGGATTGTTGTACAAGGAAACAGAGACCTATACCACAAGGACAGAATTAGTTATGAACACCAGAGTAGTCCGAACAACAAGTGCCGATCAACCTATGGACCATGGGTAAACCAAAGGCGAACATTGCTGCAAAATGGGACTGATGTTAGAGATAACCGACACAGCATTGATGAAGGAAGAAAGAAGAAGAAGAAGGAATAGTTATCTAAATTCCAAAAAAGTAAGAACAGCTTACAAATGAAATATTTGAAACGATAAATTTATAAAAAAAAAAGAATTTTGAGAATAAATAAGTACCAAAATTCAAAAAATACAAGTAAGGACAACTTACAACCAAGTGTGTGAAACTAAATAAGTGAAACAAGTTAATTTTGAAAAAAAAAATATATAATGAAGCATCATGCAAACTGAAATAAAATATTAACATTTAACAAAAGTGATGACATTATTTAACATCATTAAATAACCCTATTACAAAAGGGGGATCACAAAGAATTATCATTTAAAAAAAAAGGAACCAACAAGACAGTCAAATAATGGATGACAATGACATACTAAACGGACTCTCAATGATGAAAAATGTATAAGTAAACCAGAAAACAGCTACAATGTTGATATTAATTATAAATGAGGAGAGAAGCGATAACAAACAAAATAACTATCATATGAAATAAATTAAAGAAACAGTACAAAAATATGTTAAGAACATCACCACAGACATAGAGAAGGAATCCAAATAAATCAATGAGAAGAGAAGGTTATGATATGAAGAAAAAACAGAATAATTAATCCCAAGAGTGTTTTATTGTATTTATATTATATGAGTCGAAAATAGACGACTATTATTATTAACAGTATTATTATATGATGATATTATGTTGAGATAAGTCCAACAATCATATTATTTTATGGAGCAGATAGGCATGACCTCTGAACTCAAAATGTGTATAAATGGATAGCAGAGTAATAGAGCCACACGTGCCCTCTGGCTAGTACCAATTTATATGAATGGAAGAGCAGAAAATTTTAGGGAGATAGAACATACAAGGGATAACACTCATAATAAAAGAGTAAAGGAGGAGAATAATATCATTTCCAGAATCATGAACCATGAATTAATAAGGATAAACTAAAGAAGAAGATAATGATTGATGAATTCCATAATAATAACAACTTGTTTCAATAAACTATGTGATGATTTCAGAAAAACAATCTTTATTTTTGAAATAATCAATTTTGGTGGCGATGCATTATGTAACATGACATAAGATAGCGCAAAATACCACTAATGATTAATAAAAGAAAAAGCTGAAGGTAGGAAGAAAGGTTAAAAAACTTATAACTTGAAGATTGATGACCCAACTACGAAATAACAATTGACTAAGAAACTGACTATGACTTAACCCAATAGATTGGAGAAACAAGAATGAAGGAACGAGAAACCAGAATGTAACTTAAAGTATGACCACAATCATTGTAACCCCAAGAAGTAACTAATAAATAAAATGTAAAGTAAATGCACTAAAACAGATAGGGCATAAATAAAATGTAAAATATATAAACCATGAAAAGTAAAATACAGATATTATGTATGGTAAACAAAAAAAAAAGAAACATGAATTTATAAAGATAGGAAGTTAGAAATAAAAAATACCCTATTGAATAATAAACTAGCTAAAAGCAAGTAAAATATAATTGAGCTGAGTAAAGACAATAATTAATACCAAAAGTGACCAATGTGAAATGAGAATAAAACAAATATTAATGACTAATAACCAGCCAGTGATAATAGATAATGAAACCTCATGTTGTGACGATTTAAAACAAATTTTAAATAGCACAAAACAAAAAATTTTTTTGTGTTCGTAATAACACATAATAAAATAATCCACCCCCCCCCCTGCTGTAGCAAATACCTGTACAAACAAGTGAAAAGCCAGTACGGACACGCAAATTATACAGTTGTTACGCTAATTAAAATAGTCATTGTAATGATCTCTAAAAAACGTGATAGTTACAAATGAAATACTGACGAAAATAAAGAAGCTGTGGTATAATTAATAGTAGCTAATTAAAGGTAAAATAATAATAATAAAAGAACGAACTACTTTTCTCTCGATGTGTAAACTACGCCAAATCCCTACTCACGGCCACAAAACCTACACCAGTCGTCACTGAATTGCGCCCAAGCCAACTGCTTTGCCATGCGTTGTCGCAAGAAATACGTGTTACATTACATAACTATGTATAAATAAATAGATGCTTCTTGGTAACAAGAGCAATAAGTAGAGGAGAGTGCAAATATGTAGTTAAAATGTAAAGGAAGTTATGTAGTTAAAAAGTAAATATATAAACAGTAGCCATCACATCTCTTTAAGTAAGTGTTTAACAATTGAAGTATGTACAATACCGAATCAGAATATAACATTAGTGCAGTTTAAACAAAATGTGAAAAGTGAAAACGACCGTCTGAAGGAAATCAACAACCACACTATGAGCATCACGCACCCAGAGACAGAGCATCAGGACTAAACTACCTACTTAGAGTCAACAGTTTAAATGGAGGACCACAAACTGCAGCTAAGATCATCCAGAAAACACCACCGTAGAGGATCATGAAGAGGACCAGTCGTGGACATACCCAATACCCAGGTGACACGGAAGCATAACTTCTGTGGTTATATTTCTTGTAACAACCCAGAGTAAAGACCGTATATTTCTTGTAAAGACTCATACAAATACTGCAAATTGTAACGTAATATGGATAGTTACTGTAACTAAATAATAAGTAAGCTGAAGATGGTTACAGGTATAACTAAGTCAATGGCTTCAAACTTATTATTATTCTTCAAATAGTTTACATAATGTCAAAATAATCTAGAATATCATAAAAATTAGAACCCGGGTCCGTGGTATTCAATGTAATATACAGCTGTATGGTTTTGAGTTACTGTAACTAAATAATAGTAACCTGAAGATGGTTACAGGTATAACTAAGTCAATATTAAATTAAACTATTCTTCAAATAGTTTACATAATGTCAAAATAATCTGGAATATCATAAAAATTAGAACCCGGATCCATGGTATTTAATGTAATATACAGCTGTATGGTTTTGAGCTCATCATAATAATGTTTTAAAAAGAATGAAAGCATTTCCTAATGAATTTATTCATTAAGAATCATGAATGTTGATATACAACCTGATATATCACAAACCTTATTTTGAAAGTTGTAATAAAGAGATGTCTTTGCTAAACCCAAGAGAGTGAGTAAATTTACGAAACCTCAGTCAAACTCCTAAACTTTACAGATTCCCAATTTCTTGGTAAGTAATCAGTAAATATAATGGCAGCCGGTTTAATTGACAAAGGCCAATTAAACTGGTTCCCCGTGTTATAATGTCAAGAAGAAGAGACGTTACAAAATGCGCAACTCTGCTTTCTTATAAGATAATTGTGTACGTCGTGGCACATATAAAATGCACTACTCTAATAATAATTCACTCTGTTTCATAAAAATAATTTACTCTGTTTAAATAACAAACAGTAACTTAATAAAAGGCGTAAATTTATTCACTCTATCCATTTGTGAACTAAAATTAAAGTAAAATAAAAAAATAATTTTTAATAATAATATAATCTAGTAGGAAAGGTAAATAAACGTAATATGCAAGTCCCCGCTTGTAAAAATATTCAATTCTCAACCTGACTGTAAACATGTGTTCGTTCAATGTTTACAAAGTTATTTCTTTATTTTATCAATCCTTGAAAATATATTCAGTGATGGTGAGAGTTTTATTATATAGTTAAAATTTTTGAAAGAGAATTTGTTTTATAATAATCAAATAAATTCAGCAATACTCAACGTTAGTAGATATGATGGGTATTGTCAATCGTCCATGTAAAGTAATGGGCCGGTGTTTATTCTTCCTACTTCTGATCTTGGGCTCAAAAATTGGTTGTCATCTTCTTCAAGTCGAACTACAGGTATTTTCCAGTCATCTGGATTAATTCCGAGCTGGTCCTTGGTGTTTATTAGTTGTAATGGCCCCTCATCTGTTGTTCTGGTACACCTTCTCAAAATTGTGGGCACTTATGCTGTTTTTCTATTGAAAATTTGGGCCCTTCACGGCATGGCGTCTCTCCAGTTTAGCGTCACTACATAAAATATTGTTCCTAACTGAAATTAGTCAATATTCGGTTGTTGTCATGGTTACTCAAAGTTTTTGATTGGCTGAAATTGGCTAAAGAGTATTGTTAGGGTATTTGAATTTTTATTTGAACTGGTTACAGATCTTCTAAATGTAATTAATCTTCAGTACTCCCTTTTTAGTAGTAAATATTATCACCACTGTTCATATTTTGGCTCAAGGATTAATTTGACATCCAATATTATAGTGTTCACTTAGGTATCAACATTTTGACAGTTTTGTGAATTTTATTTAATTATACTGTTTTCTTAATTTACATTATTATCATAATATTTCTGCCTTAACATGATTGTCTATCTGTATTTCATAATTTATGTGGTTTAGTCTTCCTAATGTCAGTGTTTAATTCTATAAAATTGAAGTTTTTTGTAGTTGACAGTTGGGAATTTGCTTAGGCTTAAACAGCAATTGACTATTTTTCTTTAATTACTGATATTACATTTTATCCTCCTTGTAATGGGTCCTGATTGTTTTAATACAAGATTCTGTTCATTTGTTCCATGTTTAAGTCAGTCCTTGTAATTGTGTGTAATTTTATTGTTTCCCTATATTAATTTGTCTACTGTCATTACTCACTTTCAGTGTCATTGTATTTGAATGTATGGTTTGTTTCTTGTTTACTGGTTTCTGTTGGTTTTAAAATCTTATTTCTTACAACATATAACATAACATCCAATGGTTTTAACAATTCCCATAGCTATAATTCTTATCATTTAAACATAATTATTTGGAACATAAACCTTAGTCATTAAAACATGATTCTTATTCATTTAAACATAATTATTTGAAACATATTATCCACTCATACTCTTCATCTCCTCATACTCTCTGATGAATTATAATTATTACTTGACATAAAAAATAAAGACATAAACATGAATTAAACATATTAATACAATGGTATATTGTTATGACTAACTCTAAATGACATTAAGCCATAACTGAATCTTCAACAACTGTTTACTATCTAATATTAATATATTTTTTTATTATTATCAGTTTGTCATGAAAAATATTCTTTAATGTATCATTTCAAATTAATGATATTGGATTCTTATTTCTGTGAATAAAATCATATATTTTGGTGTATTAACACACTGATAGTCATTCGTTCTTGAATACATGAGCAACAATACTAATTAACAAATTATTACCTAACATTAAGATTTGCAAACTAAAATATGACAAGTAGTAAGTACTACTATTATCTAAAACCTACTTATTATCTAGTCTGTTACACTTTGTTTCATTTTGTTATTAATACACTTGTGTTCACTGGATAATTGCTGTTAAGTGCCACAGTCCTTTCTGTGATTAGCCTTTCACTTATTTTTTTACCACTCACTGATGGTTTTTGATCACTCTTAAATCTTTAGTGTTTTTTCACTGATTATTTGGTGTCTATCCCTAGCAATAGGGATCTATTTAATTTGGGGTTTTCACACTATCACTTTGCACTTTATATGTTTAATTTAAGTGTTACTAGTGGGTATTATCTAACTTTAAATTCTCTTTCTCACTTTACTATGTTCACTATTTCTCTAACTCCCTACCTCTCACTTTACAAGGTTTAATTATAATATTAACAAGTTCATGTCGTTTTATTGTACCACGGATATGTTAGTATTATGCTAATGTGATTTGTCTTAGTTTACTCTATCTGTTTGGGTTATTGTGCCCTTCTATATCTTAAGTACTTAATGATTAGTATCTCTAACTTGTCTGTCCTTACAATTATTAATATTATATACAATTTTCGTTAGTGAGTCTATTTCTTTGGTTTAACACAATTTTTGTCTTCCTTCTTGGTTCACTTTATTTTGTCATACATTATACGTCACTTCCTTAGTGTTGTGGCTGATTGTATCATTACACTTCCATGTTAATCGTCTGTTAGTCACTATTCTTCTTATTTACACTATGTTGGTGCGGTGGCTATTTCTAGTCCATTTGCAGTTGTCATCATTTATGTTATTCTTGGTCCTTTGGGGCTAGTTCTACTCTCTCACTTACCATCTATTGGGCTATTCAGGTTAAATCATCTTATTTCTGTATTTACCATTTTTGGTTTGTTTGTTTGTTACTACTTTATGAATATAAGTTACTGTTCTGACTACCTTGATATGTCTGATCGTTTTGTTATTCTGATTCACCCATTCTTCAATTCTAAGTCATCCCTTTTTATATCTAGTGTTAATGACTAAATAATTTATCTTGTCATGTTTTCTTCATTATGGTTAGGTGAAGATATGTACCATTACATATTGCCCTGCCACTAAAATTGATCATTTCAACAAATATCGTTCAGTTTTTTGATTGGAATTATCAATCATTATTTCATTTTATTTTCTCAATCACTGGTTATTTTTGAGCAATAAGTTCTTTTTATTTTTGAGTGTCGATATTCTTCTTGTTCTTTGTATCATATTTTAGTTTAATGTTCTTATCCCTTTGATATCTAATTCCCTAACATTTTTCCCTATCATTATATTGAATCGGATCTGAGGGGTACTTTTGACTCCATTGGTCCGCCGTAAAATACACATTTGATTGCTGGACTTATCTACAGTCAATCATTATAAAATTATACAAGTAGTCTTAGTGCGACTATTAAATAAATATCATTTGTAGGATTCTTCACATTATTATTATTTAGTTTATACAATACATTATTTCAAATTATATTCTTTTTCTTTTATTCACACTCTCTAGCTCTTCGTGATTCGATATTATTAGTGGGTATGGTATACATGATCTTTTTATTATTATTTGTTTTGTTTATTTTTCTTACTGTTATATATTATTACATATATATTATTTATTATTCATACTGTTACTAGTTATTTATTAATTGGTTTCGGGATTTTTTGTTTTTTTCGTTTTTAATAATATTTTTTCATAGAGGTTTGGTTAAATGTCCCCTTTATTCTTTGTGTCTTTGGGTCTACGAACTCATATGTATTATTTTGGTTGTCTTTGCTTACTATGTAGGGTCCTGTGTACAGTAACAATAGCTTCTTGGGTATCCCTTCCATGGTGCTTGGTAATCCTCTGTTTTTGAGTAATATTTGCTCTCCAATCTGATATGGTATGGGCTTCGGTTGCATTTGCTTATATTTTTCTCTGATTTTGTCAGTCTTTTCTAATATTTTATTGTGAAATTGAACTTCATCGAATTGATATCCTTCGTCATTCGGAAATTGAAATTAATGGAGTAATTTCTCTTCTCACTGCTTCCTCCATAGAAATTTGTGAATGGGTAAGATGTTTTTATCAAGTTGACAGGCTCTCGGAATTGAATCTCGCACTGATAATCTCTGACCTTTCCAGGTGTATTTGAAAATACGTGCTTGTAACGCTTATATACTTCAATCAGTTGTTCAGCTTGTTGAGCTGTTAATTGAGCGCTCGTTTTCTCTCTCTGGAAAGTTCGGATTTCTTCGAGTTTTTCTTGCCATAGTTCTTCATTGTCGGTCTCGTCATAAATCCCATTATTTAGTACATGTTCTCCAGTATTTCTGTATTTTTGGATATGGTACATTGTTTCATGTGGCTGTATTTCTTCACAATTGGTCAGTTCAGCTATCCATTGTATGTCATTCTTCTTCAAAATAAGTTTGTATTTGCTCAGGTCAATTATGGCTGAGTACTGGCGCAGCATATCGCAACCAATTAGCATCCGGAATGGCAATCCACTGGCTACTAAAAACGTCATTGTCACAGTTTGTCCGTTGCTTGTCAGTTCGAGTTGCACTTGTTTTCGGACGGTTCTGTTTTGTCGTCCGGTCGCTCCTACAAGGACAATGTTGCTGATGGGTAGCATAAGTATAATTACTTACTTCTTGAATTTTCTGAAGCTCAATACTGTCGATTAATGAGATATTGGATCCAGTGTCTATCATAAATTGTGCTGGTACTCCGTTGACTTGCGTTGAAATATAAGCAATCTCGTTATGTTTACTATCAGATTGGTTGCTACCTTCTTCGAGGATTTCCTCTATAATATTCTTCAGATAATTATTGCGCACGATTGTAATTGTGCGTTCGCCGTTGGTTTGAGTAACGAAGTGATTTAACCCAATAGAATGGTTCAGTGAGGGTACAAGTAGTTTTTTCACTGCCGCTCCTAGTTTAACGTCATCTCGGACTGATTGTTACGATCGTCTTGCTGATTTGTTGGCGGACTTCCGCTCGTTGACGGTCGGGGTTCAGGCTGGTTGTGATCCTCTTCGTACCGGTCACGCCTGTACACTTCTTGGCTTCGACTTCGGCCCGTGTTGGTTCTGGTATCACGTCCGTAATTATTATCACTGTACCGGTGTCCGTAGGCATTTCGGTCGGCACTTCGTCGTCCTTGATAGTATGATCTATTTCTACCGTCACTTTCGGCCCTCACATAATGCACTTGACGATAGTTACGATCTGTGTTGTTGCGATTTCTATTGTCATTTATATTGCTGTTGAAATTTGGCCGGTTGTAATTGGTGTTATTCGGCCTATATTGTTGATGTTGTGTGTTATTTGGCCGATTGTATTGATTATTCTGATTGTTCGGCCTACTATTATTATTATAGCCGTTATTTTGTTGGCTGGCCGGGTTATTACGTATTATGTGACTCGTTTGGTGGGTTATTCACATTGTTACGACTGTTATATTTTGAACGGTAGTTATTGTTGTTATATTGGTAGCCGTTCTGGAAATTTTTGTTTTCGCCCCTGTCGTCCCGCTGTCGACTCCTACGATAATACCTCTCCCTTTCGTAATCTTCTAGTAGGGCTGCCATGGATTGGATGGTCTTAATTTGGCTACCCAGCCGCGCTCTGGAAACACCCTCTTCGTAATGAAAGGCGAGTTTCGTCACTAAACTTTCTTCTGGGATTTTCGGCTCCAGGTTCCTTGCTAGACATACCTTTCCCAGGAAATATGCCGTGAAAGTCGTCCCTCTGGTGGCGTCATATCTGCCGAAACATATACTGTCTCGCACGATGTTTTGCGTGGCCTCCGACCAGTATTTCCTTTTGAACACGTCTTTAAATTCCTCGTAATTCGTGAGGTCGTGTCTCGTGGCCGTCCACCAATTATCGTTTATATCACGAAAATACTCGTCCAGATACCCTCGGATAATGGTCCATCTGTTCTCCCGAGTTTTGGCCAGTTGTTCGTCCACTCTCTCTAAAAATTCCATCGGGTTTCGCCGGTATTGTTTGAAGTTAATTACTTCCCGGTTGTCCATGTGCTGGTACTGTGTCATTATCGGCGGCCTGTTGTTAATTACTTCCAGCTCCTCTCTGATTTTGGCAATCTCTCGTTGCTGGATTTCTTCGATTTTGTTTTTGTTTTGTTGGCCTTGTCCGCGAACCTCGCTCACGGCTGTGTCGATCTCCCGGCACTTCTCGCCAAAATCTGTTCGTACCTGTGTTATATTTTGTTCGGTTGCGGTTCTTATAGATTCTAATCGGATCTGGCTGTCTTCTTCCATGTTGGTCATTCGTTCGCCGAAATCTTCCTTCGTTCGTTGTATTTCACGGCTCGTGTCTTCCCATTTCCCGTGCATCTCCGACATTTCCTTCTCGATCTTCTTATTAATCCGCTCATTATTATTTTCAGTAGTTTTGCTCAACTCTTCCTTCAACCTTTCCATGTTTACTGCCATTTCTTTATTATTTTCGGCCATTTGCTGGCTGTTCTTTTCTATTTTTTCTTCCATGGTCTTACTATTTTCGGCCATTTGCTGGCTAAGTTTTTGGTTATCACCTTTTAACGACTCTATATTTTTATTGGTTTCTTCCCTGTTCTGGTCCAATTTTTCATTTAATGACGTTATATTATTGTTCGTTTTATTTAATTCTCCTTTGATATCTTCCATCAGTACTCTCATCATTCCCAGTAAACTCCCGTCCTCTGGTTGTGCGGGTTTCTCCGGTTGATTTTCTGGCTGCACGGGTTTGACTGGTTCCATTGGCGGTAACATTTGTTCGGCGTCTTCGACCGGAGTTACTTCCTTCTTATCCGCTCGAACTTCCTTTTCGGCCTCCTTCGTTCGCCTTAATGATGATGCCCTCTTCATCTTGTTGACCTTCTGTCGTACCTGCCGCTAGATATTCTATCGTAATTCTAGCCTCACTAGTTGGTGCGCCACTTTGTAATATTTATAAGTGTGTCGTGTGTATTATAATATTTAACGTTTGTGTAGTTGTTAGTTTTATCGAACGTAAATTGTGTCGTTCGGAAGCGTCTGGTCGCCTGCGTGCCTTACCTGTCCCTTCTCGCACTTTTAGTAATTCCGGGTAGTCGCCAAATTGTTTTTCTTGAAAACAATTAAAAGTTTTTATTTGTATAGTATGGTGATTTGTTATCGAAAATTCGAATAGTTCGCCGTCTGGCTTGTAACTGATTCTCGTGTGAGTGGGGGAACACGTGTTGCCAACTTGAATTAATGTTGGTTATGTCGACCCACTGCTAGTAAACAAAACATACATAATATTCTCTACAAATAAATACTGGACAGTTTGTTATCAGTACGCACTTTTTTATTAGGCTTTTGCTTGTTAATTATCGTTAACGCTTCATAAAAATATTAACTGTTATAATAAAATTTTAGCCTCGGCAATATAATCTCTCGCTCTGCGGAGCGCTAGGTTGGCAGTGCAATGTTTACAATTGACTCTGGTTATTATTTTACAAAATAAATCTGCCAATTGGGTTCTTTTAAGTACGAAACAGAGGTTTACATAACAAGATAACAAAATTAGAACATATCATTAAAAGTCTGTGATTATTAAAATTACACAAGATTCGCTATAAATTAAATATTGTGGTGTTGAAGTGTGGCAGTGTCGTAGTGTAACATAGGTTATCATGTGTTCGTTCAATGTTTACAAAGTTATTTCTTTATTTTATCAATCCTTGAAAATATATTCAGTGATGGTGAGAGTTTTATTATATAGTTAAAATTTTTGAAAGAGAATTTGTTTTATAATAATCAAATAAATTCAGCAATACTCAACGTTAGTAGATATGATGGGTATTGTCAATCGTCCGTGTAAAGTAATGGGCCGGTGTTTATTCTTCCTACTTCTGATCTTGGGCTCAAAAATTGGTTGTCATCTTCTTCAAGTCGAACTACAGGTATTTTCCAGTCATCTGGATTAATTCCGAGCTGGTCCTTGGTGTTTATTAGTTGTAATGGCCCCTCATCTGTTGTTCTGGTACACCTTCTCAAAAATGTGGGCACTTATGCTGTTTTTCTATTGAAAATTTGGGCCCTTCACGGCATGGCGTCTCTCCAGTTTAGCGTCACTACATAAAATATTGTTCCTAACTGAAATTAGTCAATATTCGGTTGTTGTCATGGTTACTCAAAGTTTTTGATTGGCTGAAATTGGCTAAAGAGTATTGTTAGGGTATTTGAATTTTTATTTGAACTGGTTACAGATCTTCTAAATGTAATTAATCTTCAGTACTCCCTTTTTAGTAGTAAATATTATCACCACTGTTCATATTTTGGCTCAAGGATTAATTTGACATCCAATATTATAGTGTTCACTTAGGTATCAACATTTTGACAGTTTTGTGAATTTTATTTAATTATACTGTTTTCTTAATTTACATTATTATCATAATATTTCTGCCTTAACATGATTGTCTATCTGTATTTCATAGTTTATGTGGTTTAGTCTTCCTAATGTCAGTGTTTAATTCTATAAAATTGAAGTTTTTGTAGTTGACAGTTGGCAATTTGCTTAGGCTTAAACAGCAATTGACTATTTTTCTTTAATTACTGATATTACATTTTATCCTCCTTGTAATGGGTCCTGATTGTTTTAATACAAGATTCTGTTCATTTGTTCCATGTTTAAGTCAGTCCTTGTAATTGTGTGTAATTTTATTGTTTCCCTATATTAATTTGTCTACTGTCATTACTCACTTTCAGTGTCATTGTATTTGAATGTATGGTTTGTTTCTTGTTTACCGGTTTCTGTTGGTTTTAAAATCTTACTGCCGCTCCTAGTTTAACGTAATCTCTGACTGATTTTTACGATCGTCTTGCTGATTTGTTGGCGGACTTCCGCTCGTTGACGGTCGGGGTTCAGGCTGGTTGTGATCCTCTTCGTACCGGTCACGCCTGTACACTTCTTGGCTTCGACTTCGGCCCGTGTTGGTTCTGGTAACTGGGTCTGTTTTAAGTTCAGATAAGCCTAAAATTTACAATTTTAGCTATTTATTGTAGGCCTTATAGTTTTTACAAATTTAGTATTTAAATGGTTTATAAGTGATTTTATGATAATATTTCCATTAAATAATATTACTCACTCCATGATTATTGTTTGTTGTTAATAATTTGTTGTTATAATACTCCAATATTGATTAATTTACTTTTTATCTGAATTGAGTACCCTTTAGGCCTAGTATTAGTTATTTCCAAATAAAGTTAATTTTCTTCTTTTGTCATTACATTTGTTATTATTTGTTTCTGTACTGATTACATTTTCATATCTTTGTGTTGTATGGACTAGTTTCTATTCGTTATATATAGTTTGATTGAATTTATTTATTTGAGTTTGATTCTATGATAGGTGATTTTGGTTTACAATACTGGTTTGTTTTTCTATTGTGGTGTTAATTTGCCTTATACTTTTTATATGGTTTACAATTTAATAAAAAATACAATATTCCTATTACCTACTTGCCTTCTCTGCCTTAACAAACTTGGAAATTATTTAACATTATTTTGAATACAATAGAACATCTTGTATCTACTAATTTTTATATTACCTAAACATAACAAAAATATCTTAAACTTATTATTTTTCATTGATATCATTTAACTATAATTATTCTAAAACATCCTATTACTAATGATGCTGTCAGTTATTTACTGTCCTTTGCATTTATTATATATAAATTGGTTGAACTAAAAAACATCTTATTTCTAATAACACTTTTCAGTTATTACACCGTCTTTGGTGTTCACTATTTCTAATTTGACTACACTATAAATATCTTATCATTAATAATACCTTCAGTTATTACACTGTCTGTTGTATTTAGGTCGCTTTTTTGTAACACTCACCTATAATAACACATCTTATGTCTACTAATTTCTTCATTGTATCTAATCTTTAAAACATTCTTATCACTAATAATATTCTCAGTTAGTAAACTGTCTTTTGTTCTTAAGTTAATTTTGTCTGGTATCTCTCTACACTAATGGTAGTCTCTTTTAAATAATTTTATTTTCTTTCACTGTTTATTTCTTATTGTATGTCACTTGTTATTCTTAAGCTAGGCTTACAAACTAGTTTACAGTTTTATTTTTCAATGTGTTGTGTCCTGTAACTTGTTATTTGGTCAGACAATTATTCATTGGGTTTAAATGTTTAAGAATTGGGTATATAAGAATTTGCACATAAGGTTTTAGTGGATATCTCTTCTTGTTGCGATATTCTTTTTATGGACCTTGATATGTTTGTCTCTTCCTTCTCATTATACTAGCATTTCCTTATCTTGTGGTTTCATGTCCTTTTCTTATTTACAACTCCTTATTAATTCGTTATTGGTTTTTGTCTTGGGGTTTCTCTCCTTCTTTATTTAATATATTTCCCCTTATTAATTTTTTGTTTACCTTTTTACCTTTTTTTTCTTTCCTTTTTACTGCTCCCCAACCTACTGGGTATACTGCTGTTGTATTGTTTTTATGTAGTTGGTTATTTGTATATGGACCAAGAGTTTTCTTTGTTATTTAGTTTGATTTTATTAACATTTTATCGACTTAATGAACAGTTTCTCTAGTTTAATCTTTAACCATTTATTATTCTCACTCACTATTGACATTTTGTTCTTTATTCATGTTGTATTAAGTTAAATTTTTAGGTGATAATTCTGTTATGCTACATATGCTCTCCTGTAAAAGTGATTAGTTCAGATCATACTCTTAGTATGGATGAAATAATTACTACTAATTCTTTTTATTTACCATATTTTATTCGTGATTTCACTTTATATACCTTCTTTTTCCACCCTTGCTTTCTCAGATGATATTTATCTCCTTCGTTAGCTTCTTTTTTCATTAATAAGTAATCATCAATCTTGTGTATAACATTATCATTTTATATCCTTTCTTATTTGGTGCTTCCTCACCTGTATGTTTACTCCCTAACATTCCCTAACATATGAGTTGGAACAGTTCAGAGTGGCACATTTGGCTTCAATCCCTGCTGTCCAATACTTCAATTAACTGAGCCCAGAGGAATTATCATCTCTGCTCAAAATATAAGACTGATGGAATTTTTCTACATCCAGTCATAAAAATAAATAATCAGTAAAAGTAGTCTCTTTTGACTAATAATAAACATCCTTGGATTCTTCACTTCATAATATTTTATATCAATTAATACTTTTATACACTTGACTCTTCTTCTCTATCAAAGCTCATTCCATATTATGTGGATTAGGTATGTGGTATAATATACATTTCATTGTTTCATCATTTCATCTTTTTATCTTGTTTACATAGTAATTAGCATTTATTAGATTTTTTTTTTTTTTTTTTGGTCAATGAGTTATTTTATTGCTCATGGCGTAACAGTAATTCCTTCTTTTTCAATTATCACTATAATAGTGGTTATTACAACAATATTATCATCATGGTACCAGGGTTTTTTGGTTTCTGGTCTTAGTACTTGGTTTTTACTTAGTAGGTCCTTCTTCATTGTTTCATCTTTATCAAGTTATTTTCTTAGTGAGTTTGGTTAAGTTAATTTGATTAAATTATAAAATATTCTGGTTTCTTCTCTCTTTTTCATTTGAAATTCTGTATCATTTTTGCCTTAAATTGTCTCATTTACATTGTTGGTAATAGTGGTCATAGTTAGCATAGTCACTATTACAATACAAACTATAGTGTAGTTTTTATAGCTGTGATATTTTGTTGAGGGTTTTTTCTCTTTATTAACACTGGTTTTTATGAAGGTTTGCTACGTTCCTTCTTATGACACTTTTAACATTTATTAATATATTGTTCTGGTAACATCATATTATTCAATTGTTTAATATTGGTTGTTCTCTTTATTTACTGGAACATGTTCTTTTTGCTTTGTCTCTGGAGAGTTTGAGAAAGTTTACACATTTGTACTCCATTTACTCTCAAATTCTTTAATGTAAGAGTTCACTCAAATTATGAGTGTAATTTGTTCTTACTCTTTTAGAATTTTGTATCTCTTTCTTACAAAATTTCTTTTTATATTTAATAGTTATATCTCATCATTCGTATGAGTTGTACTTACTATTTTTTAACTTTAGATATTTTCTCCAAAATTCTTTTTATATATAAGTTTTTAATAGTTCCTCTGAAACAGTTCAAGTAAGTAGGTCTTACAACTTTTTGAAGTTTTTATTATTTTAATAGTTTCTTCCAAATAATTCTTGTAAGTTGGTCTTACAACCCTTCTGAAATTTTTGTTATTTTAATAGTTTCTTACAAATAATTCTTGTAAGTTGGTCTTACAAATTTGGATTTAGACATTTTCTTCATCTAAATTATTTTTTATTCACAATAGTTTTTCAAATATTTGTTGTAAGTTGTCCTTACAAATTTTTTGAATTTTGGTATTTTATTCATCAAAAGTCTTTTTGTTTATTCATAATAGTTTTTTGAATGACTGGTGTAAGTTGTTCTTACAAACTTTTTGAATTTAGACATTTTTTTTTCATCTAACTTCTTTTTTATTCATAATAGTTTTTCAAATATTTTGTGTAAGTTGTCCTTACAAATCTTTTGAATTTAGTAATTTTATATCTCTCCTCTATATATTTTTTGATTGATAGTTGATTATAAGTTCCTTTTACTTTATTTGAATTGATATCTTTTAATACATAAGTATTGTTGTTATTATTATTAATGTTTACTTCGTTTTCTTCTAGCAAGTCCTTACGGATATCTTTTAAGTAATTATTATATATTATCGTAAAATTTGTCTTTTCTTCACTCAATTTTACCTCTTGTCCATACCCCGCAGATTGGAGCAGTAAAGGGTTATAGGGGTTTATTACTGCCTCCATTCGTTTAAATGCTCCGCATCATTACGGATTAGGCTGTTACCAGCATCAACTTGGAGTCCTGAAACTGCTTCGTTTGGTTCAGCACGATCGTCCTGTTGGGATTCCGTTACAGGTAGTCTTCGTTGATTGTCCAGGCTGGAACTGCGTCTGGGTTCATACTCTCTGTAACGATTACTTCCCTCATTTCCTTGAAAGGTTTCATACTCGTAGTATCGGCTCCTTCGTTGAGGCTGGTATCTCCTCTGTCCACTGCCTTCCGCTCTGATGTAGGTAATATGGGGTCGACATGTCCTGTAATTATTATTATTACCTCCATTCGGGTAATTTCTGTTATAATTACCATGATAATTGTTATTAAGGGGGTTGGGGTTTCTCTGACCATTTGGAACATAATTACTGTTATTATAATAACCGTTGTTGTTGGGCGGACGGTTATTATTATTATTATTATTGTTACCCTCATTATTATTATTTCTGGGAACATTATTATTATTATTATTATTGTTATATCTAGGAACATTATTGCTATTACGAAGGTTATTATTGTATTCGGCATTATTCCAGTTTGTGGAACTATAATTATTGTTGTTGTTGCCGTTCTGCCGATTATTATTATTTGAACTACTCGCATTATTCCTTGTTTCCGGCCTTTCGTATCTCCTGCGACTTTGGCGGTAGTAATCCTCGTGCTCATACATTTCTAAAAGTTCGGTCATTGCTTGTACAGTCTTTATTTGACTGTTTGTTCTAGCTCTTATAATATCTTCCTCATAGTGGTATGAGAGCTTGCTGACCAGGCATTCTTCCGGTATTCGGGGCTCTAAATGTTTGGCCACACACACCTTTCCCAAGAAATACGCTGTTAGAGTCTGGTTTCCATACGGGTTATATTTTCCATGACAGATCCCGTCTCTGGCGATATTTTGTGTCGATTCAGACCAATATTTGGCCTTGAATAGCCTCTTGAATTGTTGGTAGTCTGTCACTTCATCTCTTATTGCCATCCACCAATTATCGGCTATCTCCTTGAAGGATTCGTCCAGTACTTCTTTATTCTCTCTCCAGCGGTTGCCTCTGTGTTTAGTGAAGTACTCTTCGATTCTAGCTAGGAACTCCATAGGTTTATTTTTATAAAACCTGAAGTTAATACCTTCACGATTCTCGTTATTAGGACAACTGGTGATGGTGGTTGGTCGACTATGGAACAGGTCTGTATCTGTTTGATTCTGTCGCACCTGACTGTTGATACTGGTCACAGCAGCTTCAATGTCCTCACATTTTTCTGTGAATCGGTCCTGCACTTGCTCCCAGTCTTCCTGTGTTTCCTTTAGTTTTTCCTCTAAATTCTTCCTATTCGTTTCTTCGATGTTGGTAACCTTAGTATTTATTTCGGTCTTGATATTCTGTACTTCTTGTTCCGTCTGACTCCATCTTTCGTCAGCCCTTGTAATCTTTTGTTCGATCACCGTTATTTCCTCTTCTATTTTCTTGCTGATTGTCTCATGGTTTTCAGCTATCTTCTGACTCAATTCTTCCTTTAAGATTTCCATCCTTCCATTTAACCGGTTCATGTTCTCTTGGTTAGTCTCCCTCAATTCTTCTCTTAATTGTTGATTATTGCTTTCCATTTTCTTACTGGTTTCTTCCATCCTCTTATTGGTCTCCTCTGGTTTTTGGCTTATCTGGGTTAATTCCTCCTTCGACTGTTTATTGTCAGTCTTTATTTCCTCCATTTTCTCCTCTATTTTCTGAATATTTTCCTCCATCTTCTTACTATTCTCCCTTAATTCTTCCTTCAATCGTTGGTTATCACTTTTCATTTCCTTACTATTTTCTTCGATTTTATTACCCAATTCTTTTTTCAATTCCTTACTGTTTTCTTCCGCCTTCTTACTATTTTCCCTTAATTCTTCTTTCATTTGTTGGTTACTCTCCATTATTAGCCTGAGCATGTCCTTCATTTCCATATTCTCTGTTCGTGTCTGTTTGTCGGGTTGTTTCCCTTGGGATTCTGGTTCGGTTGGTTCTGCTGGAGGTAATCTCGATTCTATATCTTCCACGGGTGTCGCCTCCTTATCTTCCATCTCAGTTTCCTGTTCGGCTTCCACAGCCCTTTTCTTTGATGTTGCCCTCCTGTGCATCTTGTTTCTTTTTCTGACTTGTTGACAGCTGCCGAGCTAAAATAGGAAACCGGACGAATTGTCCTTATTTTATAGATCTATTAAATCCTATTTTCAGCCCTTTAGTTGGACGCCAGTTTGTTATATAACAAATTACAAATAAAAGATAAGATAATAAGTAATGAGGCCCCACTGTTGTGAACGCCAATTTGTAATTAAAACAAATAAATATTTATATGGGGTTTAAATAAGCTCCACATTGGTATGCGCCAATTTGTAATAAAACAAATAAAATTACAAATAATTAATGTATAATGTGTTGATAAGAAAAAATTTTTTTGTTATAGAAAAATTTTTTTTGTTTAATTAATTTAATTATTTACTTTAATAATTAATTAATTGTATATTTTTTAATTACTTTCGATTAAATAAATGAGATTTTGTGTTTTTGAAAATATTTGGTTCTATAGATAATCTATTTATGTAGTTGGATCTATTATTCTCTCTTCTAACTTTGCTCTTCTTCTTTTTCCTTCTGGTATATATCTCTAATGACTCTAAATTATTTTTTAGAAGAAATAATAAACTAGTATTTACTATACAAATAATTATAAACGTATGTAACTGAGTAATTATGATGTTTATTTCTTAACATTTGAAATTATGCGCCACTCTTATGCGCGTGGACCAGGCATTGATTGAGATTCGCTCAGGTCGATTGTGAACAAAATGACAAAATATAATGCTTACAAAATTAATTATTTCGGATTCTTTTAACTGTCAAAATGGTCAGAGAGGGCAAGGAACAAGATACAATACTTACAACTATCTTAGAATAAATTATGATTTGCTGAAAAATAACAGGATTATGAAAATTGTCAATTATTAAAATAAGATCGAACCATCCGTAGAATGACGTCACCGACTCGTGAAGGCTGTGTTCCGTTCGCTGTGCAAATCCAGTATGGCTGCCGCTCACTTTGTTGACTTTCTGCTATACAACGCTGACGCTATTCTTCTCGCTCAGAAATAAAATGTGAATTCCCTTCTCGGCGATGTCGTTCTGTGGTAGTTTACTGGTGCAGTGTTCTGTGTTCAAAATCTTGAGTTCGTGTCCAGATAATGTGGGTTGAATTTGCTTAAAATGGCGGTTGATTTCTCGTTCTAGTAACTGGGTATTACTATTGTAGTTGTTCTGGTAGTTATTGGTGTTATTTATAAAGTAGATGTGTTGTTTTCCATTTGTTAACCTCAGTAACACTTTTGGAAGTTGTTCGTCATTGTTTTTACACTATTTCTGGTTTTTAAATCTTCCGTCATTAATTCTGATTACTCGTTCACGATTAACAATAGACTGATGACTGAAAGTCGTCGTTTTGTGGTAATTTATAAAATGTCTTTTCCTCTTCCCATTGTTTTTTACAAATTTACATGTCTTGGATTTGATTTCAACTCATAAACTTATATAACAAGTTTTCCTATTTATTGCTCTAACATAATTATTTATTAATTTTACAAAAATCTAACTATTCAGCAATATTTTTAAGCTAATTTTACATAATTTGATATATAACTGGGTCTGTTTTAAGTTCAGATAAGCCTAAAATTTACAATTTTAGCTATTTATTGTAGGCCTTATAGTTTTTACAAATTTAGTATTTAAATGGTTTATAAGTGATTTTATGTTAATATTTCCATTAAATAATATTACTCACTCCATGATTATTGTTTGTTGTTATAATACTCCAATATTGATTAATTTACTTTTTATCTGAGTTGAGTACCCTTTAGGCCTAGTATTAGTTATTGCCAAATAAAGTTAATTTTCTTCTTTTGTCATTACATTTGTTATTATTTGTTTCTGTACTGATTACATTTCCATATCTTTGTGTTGTATGGACTAGTTTCTATTCGTTATATATAGTTTGATTGAATTTATTTATTTGAGTTTGATTCTATGATAGGTGATTTTGGTTTACAATACTGGTTTGTTTTTCTATTGTGGTGTTAATTTGCCTTATACTTTTTATATGGTTTACAATTTAATAAAAAATACAATATTCCTATTACCTACTTGCCTTCTCTGCCTTAACAAACTTGGAAATTATTTAACATTATTTTGAATACAATAGAACATCTTATATCTACTAATTTTTATATTACCTAAACATAACAAAAATATCTTAAACTTATTATTTTTCATTGATATCATTTAACTATAATTATTCTAAAACATCCTATTACTAATAATGCTGTCAGTTATTTACTGTCCTTTGCATTTATTATATATAAATTGGTTGAACTAAAAAACATCTTATTTCTAATAACACTTTTCAGTTATTACACCGTCTTTGGTGTTCACTATTTCTAATTTGACTACACTATAAATATCTTATCATTAATAATACCTTCAGTTATTACACTGTCTGTTGTATTTAGGTCGCTTTTTTGTAACACTCACCTATAATAAAACATCTTATATCTACTAATTTCTTTATTGTATCTAATCTTTAAAACATTCTTATCACTAATAATATTCTCAGTTAATAAACTGTCTTTTGTTCTTACGCTAATTTTGTCTGGTATCTCTCTACACTAATTGTAGTCTCTTTTAAATAATTTTATTTTCTTTCACTGTTTATTTCTTATTGTATATCACTTGTTATTCTTAAGCTAGGCTTACAAACTAGTTTACAGTTTTATTTTTCAATGTGTTGTGTCCTGTAACTTGTTATTTGGTCAGACAATTATTCATTGGGTTTAAATGTATAAGAATTGGGTATATTCATTGCGCATAAGGTTTTAGTGGATATCTCTTCTTGTTGCGATATTCTTTTTATTGACCTTGATATGTTTGTCTCTTCCTTCTCATTATACTAGCATTTCCTTATCTTGTGGTTTCATGTCCTTTTCTTATTTACAACTCCTTATTAATTCGTTATTGGTTTTGTGTCTTGGGGTTTCTCTCCTTCTTTATTTAATATATTTCCCCTTATTAATTTTTTGTTTAGCTTTCTACCTTTTTTTTCTTTCCTTTTTTCTGCTCCCCAACCTACTAGGTATACTGCTGTTGTATTGTTTTTATATAGTTGGTTATTTGTATATGGACCAAGAGTTTTCTTTGTTATTTAGTTTGATTTTATTAACATTTTATCGACTTAATGAACAGTTTCTCTAGTTTAATCTTTAACCATTTATTATTCTCACTCACTATTCACATTTTCTTCTTTATTCATGTTGTATTAAGTTAAATTTTTAGGTGATAATTCTGTTATGCTACTGTGTGTGTGTGTGTGTGTGTGTGTGTGTGTGTGTGTGTGTGTGTGTGTGTGTGTGTGTGTGTGTGTGTGTGTGTGTGTGTGTGTGTGTGTGTGTGTGTGTGTGTGTGTGTGTGTTTAAATGGCTTCTAATTTCAAGATAGTGTTTAGAATAGATTATATATTTTAACATACGTAGTATATAAGATTTAAATGTGCTTTTGTAACTTCGTCTCAGTCGTAAGAATGGCTCAATTTAACCCCGACTTATTGTTAAAGGACGAACTGAGCTATGAAGCTTTGTTACGCTGTCTCCCATACTCTAACGTAACGGTAGCGGAACTGCGCAAAACATTACGCGAGAATAGATCAGACGTGCCCTCGCTGTTAAATCGTTTAAGCGTAGTAGACTTTGAGAGTGAAAGGGAAACTTGCTATCATAAATATAAGGAGCTTACCTCCATTGCACAAACCCTGCGAGATGAGAAATCCCCCGCTGTAATTTTAAGAACCACGCAAAGAATAGAACATCTAACCCGCCACATCAGCAATTTGTTGAATTGGCCTGGTGATAAAGTTACTCCGCCTGACGTGCAAAAATTCGCGGAAGAAGCTTTACAACAATTACCTGAGATAATGCGCGAATTTCGTAGAAGGTCCGAATCTTTTAGAAGAGAAGAGATTGAAGAAGCGATGACGAAACTAAATATCTCCCCCACTCAATCTCCTACTCAAGAACAGCAATCCAGTGCTGTAAATTTTCAATTTCTCCAGGAATCTACTATAGAACCCAGTAAGGATCGGTTAACGGTTAGTCAAGTGAATACCCTCCCCATAACCGCAGCTCCACTTCTAAACGAACTAGAGAATATTACCAGTAATTACGATTTACCACCTCTTTTACAGACAAACCAATCAGCGGAAAAACATGTAATGACGCCGCAATTAAATTTCAGCACCGAGTTCTATGGAAAAATAACTCACCCCGTAGAACGGATTTTATCTGAAATACCCACCACTGATGGGCTGAATATTACTAAACTCCTAGGCTTTATTAAGTATCTGTTGCAAATAAAGGATCTGCGACAACTAAAAGACGACAAAATTTTTCAAGTACTTCTAACCAAATGTAGATCTCCTTTAAAAGATCGTGTGTTAGAGTCACTAAGGTATCATCACCCAGTAGAAGAACTACATACCTCCCTAATAAGACATTTCATCCCCACCGGTATCTACGAAGAATTAAAGTGGAATTCCGTACTTCGTGTGCAAGGAGTGTACGAGAGACTAGCTCATTATATATCTGAAATAAGGGAATCGGCCTTATTACTACAAGTCAACTGGAGTGAACAACAGCTAGTAGACACTATCTTAGTAGGACTATCTCCTGAGGAGCGATCTCGATTAGCACTTATGAAGAGACCCACCACGTTCACAGAACTGGAACTGTGTTGCATCCATTCATCCAACGTCTGGTATTCAGATCAGAACAGACGCGTGTTAATGTCCCAGACTCAACAAAGGACATAAATCGACACCCTTTGATTTACTATACAAGTATAAACCGAACCACCCGTTAGCCACCAAGTGGAAAATTCATGATTTATTACCCCTCGAAATAAATGGGAATAATATAAGAAAAATATGGAATGAAGCTCGCGCAAATTTTAGAGCGAATTTACTAAAATCGCGAAAATATCACGAGCAGAATAATAGGGAAATAAAGTACAAGGTAGGTGACTTGGTTATGTATAAAACTCACCTGACGAGTTGAGCCGTTGATAGGACCACCTCCAAGCTATCTTACCGATGGTGTGGCCCCTACACGATTCACAAGTACATCACTCCCGAAACAGTAGCACTGTACGAACCAAATACAGATAATTACATTCGCAGAAGTCATGTGTCACAAATAAAAAATTTTTCACCAAGGAGAAATACGATTGTGAGCAAGTAGGTAAACAAAGACAACGACCTAAGTATTATGAAATAAATATAGGCAACATCCTATATTGTAATTGAATATAAAACTCAAACACCTCGTAAGAATAAGAGCGAGGCCTGATCAACGTTAGCTCCTGTTCTACGAAAATAAAATAAATAATGAAAAGTCAGCTGACGAACCATAAACCCCTACCTAAGTGAACTAAAGGTAACATTATTGTTATTACAACATATTGTAGGTTACTGATTACGATGAACATGATGATAGTAATAAACTGAATAGTAGTTCACGTGTGCGATTCTTACAGTATAGCTGTATAAACGTATACAAGTGTGTACCTGAAATATACTGAAACATTCTCATGAGTGTAACTACGTAAAACGAGTGAAAAAAAAACCGGTAGTAGCCTTTAGAAATAGAAATAAAGTAGATTTAAGTATTTGTGTATTTTATGAGTGTTAAAGTTTAAGTGATTCAAATAGTATGTAAGATAATCGTATATTTCTTACGAATAAATTAGGGTAAATCAAAGTAACCTTGTAGAAAGAAATTTCATCATGAGGTTCTGAGCCAAATATAATTCTACCTCTTAGATATCTCCTTTGGAATCCACAAATGTCGTCCCATGTGTCTTCTTTAAGTAGAGGAGGATGTGTCGATTTAAAACAAATTTTAAATAGCACAAAACAAAAAATTTTTTTGTGTTCGTAATAACACATAATAAAATAATCCCCCCCCCCGCTGTAGCAAATACCTGTGCAAACAAGTGAAAAGCCAGTACGGACACGCAAATTATACAGTTGTTACGCTAATTAAAATAATCATCGTAATGATCTCTAAAAAACGTGATATTTACAAATAAAATACTGACGAAAATAAAGAAGCTGTGGTATAATTAATAGTAGCTAATTAAAGGTAAAATAATAATAATAATAAAAGAACGAACTACTTTTCTCTCGATGTGTAAACTACGCCAAATCCCTACTCACGGCCACAAAACCTACACCAGTCGTCACTGAATTGCGCCCAAGCCAACTGCTTTGCCATGCGTTGTCGCAAGAAATACGTGTTACATTACATAACTATGTATAAATAAATAGATGCTTCTTGGTAACAAGAGCAATAAGTAGAGGAGAGTGCAAATATGTAGTTAAAATGTAAAGGAAGTTATGTAGTTAAAAAGTAAATATATAAACAGTAGCCATCACATCTCTTTAAGTAAGTGTTTAACAATTGAAGTATGTACAATACCGAATCAGAATGTAACATTAGTGCAGTTTAAACAAAATGTGAAAAGTGAAAACGACCGTCTGAAGGAAATCAACAACCACACTATGAGCATCACGTACCCAGAGACAGAGCATCAGGACTAAACTACCTACTTAGAGTCAACAGTTTAAATGGAGGACCACAAACTGCAGCTAAGATCATCCAGAAAACACCACCATAGAGGATCATGAAGAGGACCAGTCGTGGACATACCCAATACCCAGGTGACACGGAAGCATAACTTCTGTGGTTATATTTCTTCTAACAACCCAGAGTAAAGACCGTATATTTCTCGTAAAGACTCATACAAATACTGCAAATTGTAACGTAATATGGATAGTTACTGTAACTAAATAATAAGTAAGCTGAAGATGGTTACAGGTATAACTAAGTCAATGGCTTCAAACTTATTATTATTCTTCAAATAGTTTACATAATGTCAAAATAATCTGGAATATCATAAAAATTAAAACCCGGATCCATGGTATTTAATGTAATATACAGCTGTATGGTTTTGAGTTACTGTAACTAAATAATAGTAACCTGAAGATGGTTACAGGTATAACTAAGTCAATATTAAATTAAACTATTCTTCATATAGTTTACATAATGTCAAAATAATCTGGAATATCATAAAAATTAGAACCCGGATCCGTGGTATTTAATGTAATATACAGCTGTATGGTTTTGAGCTCATCATAATAATGTTTTAAAAAGAATGAAAGCATTTACTAATGAATTTATTCATTAAGTAAGAATCTTGAATGTTGATATACAACCTGATATATCACAAACCTTATTTTGAAAGTTGTAGTAAAGTCTTTGCTAAACCCAAGAGAGTGAGTAAATTTACGAAAACTCAGTCTAACTCCTAAACTTTACAGATTCCCAATTTCTTGGTAAGTAATCAGTAAATATAATGGCAGCCGGTTTAATTGACAAAGGCCAATTAAACTGGTTCCTCGTGTTATAATGTCAAAAAGAAGAGACGTTATAAAATGCGCAACTCTGCTTTCTTATAAGATAATTGTGTACGTCGTGGCACATATAAAATGCGCTACTCTAATAATAATCATTCACTCTGTTTCATAAAAATAATTTACTCCTTTTTAAATAACAAACAGTAACTTAATAAAAGGCATAAATTCACTCTTAATTTGTGAACTAAAATTTTAAAAAAATAAAAATAATTTTAATAATAATATAATCTAGTAGGAAAGGTAAATAAACGTAATACGCAAGTCCCTGCTTGTAAAAATATTCAATTCTCAACCTGTCTGTATACTGACAGGCTGTTTCCTGTAGAATTCGTGTCGAGGAATGTATGATCTCGATCCATTGTTATTTCCCCCTTTAGCAAGGCCCCGTCATGCGAACAATAAATCACCCTCTTGCATTGAATCAACATCCCAACAGCTGGATAAAAGTGTAAACAATAGGGCACAGTGAACTCTCTGTGTGAAATTTCTTTCGCCTATCAAAAATGATATTCAATCATTATCTGTTGATATAATTTAGATTTGATTTGTTAGTATAAGATTGTTATCGTGTGTGTGTGTGTGTGTGTGTGTGTGTGTGTTTAAATGGCTTCTAATTTCAAGATAGTGTTTAGAATAGATTATATATTTTAACATACGTAGTATATAAGATTTAAAGGTGCTTTTGTAACTTCGTCTCAGTCGTAAGAATGGCTCAATTTAACCCCGACTTATTGTTAAAGGACGAACTGACCTATGAAGCTTTGTTACGCGGTCTCCCATACTCTAACGTAACGGTAGCGGAACTGCGCAAAACATTACGCGAGAATAGACCAGACGTGCCCTCGCTGTTAAATCGTTTAAGCGTAGTAGACTTTGAGAGTGAAAGGAAAACTTGCTATCATAAATATAAGGAGCTTACCTCCATCGCACAAACCCTGCGAGATGAGAAATCCCCCGCTGTAATTTTAAGAACCACGCAAAGAATAGAACATCTAACCCGCCGCATCAGCAATTTGTTGAATTGGCCCGGTGATAAAGTTACTCCTCCTGACGTGCAAAAATTCGCGGAAGAAGCTTTACAACAATTACCTGAGATAATGCACGAAGAAGGTCCGAATCTTTTAGAAGAGAAGAGATCGAAGAAGCGGTGATGAAACTAAATATCTCCTCCACTCAATCTCCTACTCAAGAACAGCATTCCACTGCTGTAAATTTTCAATTTCTCCAGGAATCTCCTATAGAACCCAGTATGGATCCGTTAATGGTTAGTCAAGTGAATACCCTCCCCGTAACCGCAGCTCCACTTCCAAACGAACTAGAGAATATTACCAGTAATTACGATTTACCATCTCTTTTACAGACAAACCAATCAGCGGAAAAACATGTAATGACACCGCAATTAAATTTCAGCACTGAGTTCTATGGAAAAATAACTCGCCCCGTAGAACGGGCTGTATATTACTAAACTCCTAGGCTTTATTAATCTATTAATCTGTTACAAATAAAGGATCTACGACAACTAAAAGACGACCAAATTTTACAAGTACTTCTACCCAAATGTAGATCTCCTTTAAAAGATCGTGTGTTAGAGTCACTAAGGTATCATCACTCAGTAGAAGAATTACATACCTCCCTAATAAGACATATCATCCCCACCGGTATCTACGAAGAATTAAAGCGGAATTCCGTACTTCGTGTGCAAGGAGCGTACGAGAGACTAGCTCATTATATATCTGAAATAAGGGAATCAGCCTTATTACTACAAGTCAACTGGAGTGAACAACAGCTAGTAGACACTATCTTAGTAGGACTATCTCCCGAGGAGCGATCTCGATTAGCACTTATGAAGAGACCCACCACATTCACAGAACTGGAACTGTGTTGCATCCATTCATCCAACGTCTGGTATTCAGATCAGAACAGACGCGTGTTAATGTCCCAGACTCAACAAAGGACATAAATCGACACCCTTTGATTTACTATACAAGTATAAACCAAACCACCCGTTAGCCACCAAGTGGAAAATTCATGATTTATTACCCCTCGAAATAAATGGGAATAATATAAGAAAAATATGGAATGAAGCTCGCGCAAATTTTAGAGCGAATTTACTAAAATCGCGAAAATATCACGAGCAGAATAATAGGGAAAGAAAGTACAAGGTAGGTGACTTGGTTATGTATAAAACTTACCTGACGAGTTGAGCCGTTGATAGGACCACCTCCAAGCTATCTTACCGATGGTGTGGCCCCTACACGATTCACAAGTACATCACTCCCGAAACAGTAGCACTGTACGAACCAAATACAGATAATTACATTCGCAGAAGTCATGTGTCACAAATAAAAAATTTTTCACCAAGGAGAAATACGATTGTGAGCAAGTAGGTAAACAAAGACAACGACCTAAGTATTATGAAATAAATATAGGCAACATCCTATATTGTAATTGAATATAAAACTCAAACACCTCGTAAGAATAAGAGCGAGGCCTGATCAACGTTAGCTCCTGTTCTACGAAAATAAAATAAATAATGAAAAGTCAGCTGACGAACCATAAACCCCTACCTAAGTGAACTAAAGGTAACATTATTGTTATTACAACAGATTGTAGGTTACTGATTACGATGAACATGATGATAGTAATAAACTGAATAGTAGTTCACGTGTGCGATTCTTACAGTATAGCTGTATAAACGTATACAAGTGTGTACCTGAAATATACTGAAACATACTCATGAGTGTAACTACGTAAAACGAGTGAAAAAAAAACCGGTAGTAGCCTTTAGAAATAGAAATAAAGTAGATTTAAGTATTTGTGTATTTTATGAGTGTTAAAGTTTAAGTGATTCAAATAGTATGTAAGATAATCGTATATTTCTTACGAATAAATTAGGGTAAATCAAAGTAACCTTGTAGAAAGAAATTTCATCATGAGGTTCTGAGCCAAATATAATTCTACCTCTTAGATATCTCCTTTGGAATCCACAAATGTCGTCCCATGTGTCTTCTTTAAGTAGAGGAGGATGTGTCGATTTAAAACAAATTTTAAATAGCACAAAACAAAAAATTTTTTTGTGTTCGTAATAACACATAATAAAATAATCCCCCCCCCCGCTGTAGCAAATACCTGTACAAACAAGTGAAAAGCCAGTACGGACACGCAAATTATACAGTTGTTACGCTAATTAAAATAATCATCGTAATGATCTCTAAAAAACGTGATATTTACAAATAAAATACTGACGAAAATAAAGAAGCTGTGGTATAATTAATAGTAGCTAATTAAAGGTAAAATAATAATAATAATAAAAGAACGAACTACTTTTCTCTCGATGTGTAAACTACGCCAAATCCCTACTCACGGCCACAAAACCTACACCAGTCGTCACTGAATTGCGCCCAAGCCAACTGCTTTGCCATGCGTTGTCGCAAGAAATACGTGTTACATTACATAACTATGTATAAATAAATAGATGCTTCTTGGTAACAAGAGCAATAAGTAGAGGAGAGTGCAAATATGTAGTTAAAATGTAAAGGAAGTTATGTAGTTAAAAAGTAAATATATAAACAGTAGCCATCACATCTCTTTAAGTAAGTGTTTAACAATTGAAGTATGTACAATACCGAATCAGAATGTAACATTAGTGCAGTTTAAACAAAATGTGAAAAGTGAAAACGACCGTCTGAAGGAAATCAACAACCACACTATGAGCATCACGTACCCAGAGACAGAGCATCAGGACTAAACTACCTACTTAGAGTCAACAGTTTAAATGGAGGACCACAAACTGCAGCTAAGATCATCCAGAAAACACCACCATAGAGGATCATGAAGAGGACCAGTCGTGGACATACCCAATACCCAGGTGACACGGAAGCATAACTTCTGTGGTTATATTTCTTCTAACAACCCAGAGTAAAGACCGTATATTTCTCGTAAAGACTCATACAAATACTGCAAATTGTAACGTAATATGGATAGTTACTGTAACTAAATAATAAGTAAGCTGAAGATGGTTACAGGTATAACTAAGTCAATGGCTTCAAACTTATTATTATTCTTCAAATAGTTTACATAATGTCAAAATAATCTGGAATATCATAAAAATTAAAACCCGGATCCATGGTATTTAATGTAATATACAGCTGTATGGTTTTGAGTTACTGTAACTAAATAATAATAACCTGAAGATGGTTACAGGTATAACTAAGTCAATATTAAATTAAACTATTCTTCATATAGTTTACATAATGTCAAAATAATCTGGAATATCATAAAAATTAGAACCCGGATCCGTGGTATTTAATGTAATATACAGCTGTATGGTTTTGAGCTCATCATAATAATGTTTTAAAAAGAATGAAAGCATTTCCTAATGAATTTATTCATTAAGTAAGAATCTTGAATGTTGATATACAACCTGATATATCACAAACCTTATTTTGAAAGTTGTAGTAAAGTCTTTGCTAAACCCAAGAGAGTGAGTAAATTTACGAAAACTCAGTCTAACTCCTAAACTTTACAGATTCCCAATTTCTTGGTAAGTAATCAGTAAATATAATGGCAGCCGGTTTAATTGACAAAGGCCAATTAAACTGGTTCCTCGTGTTATAATGTCAAAAAGAAGAGACGTTATAAAATGCGCAACTCTGCTTTCTTATAAGATAATTGTGTACGTCGTGGCACATATAAAATGCGCTACTCTAATAATAATCATTCACTCTGTTTCATAAAAATAATTTACTCCTTTTTAAATAACAAACAGTAACTTAATAAAAGGCATAAATTCACTCTTAATTTGTGAACTAAAATTTTAAAAAAATAAAAATAATTTTAATAATAATATAATCTAGTAGGAAAGGTAAATAAACGTAATACGCAAGTCCCTGCTTGTAAAAATATTCAATTCTCAACCTGTCTGTATACTGACAGGCTGTTTCCTGTAGAATTCGTGTCGAGGAATGTATGATCTCGATCCATTGTTATTTCCCCCTTTAGCAAGGCCCCGTCATGCGAACAATAAATCACCCTCTTGCATTGAATCAACATCCCAACAGCTGGATAAAAGTGTAAACAATAGGGCACAGTGAACTCTCTGTGTGAAATTTCTTTCGCCTATCAAAAATGATATTCAATCATTATCTGTTGATATAATTTAGATTTGATTTGTTAGTATAAGATTGTTATCGTGTGTGTGTGTGTGTGTGTGTGTGTGTGTGTTTAAATGGCTTCTAATTTCAAGATAGTGTTTAGAATAGATTATATATTTTAACATACGTAGTATATAAGATTTAAAGGTGCTTTTGTAACTTCGTCTCAGTCGTAAGAATGGCTCAATTTAACCCCGACTTATTGTTAAAGGACGAACTGACCTATGAAGCTTTGTTACGCGGTCTCCCATACTCTAACGTAACGGTAGCGGAACTGCGCAAAACATTACGCGAGAATAGACCAGACGTGCCCTCGCTGTTAAATCGTTTAAGCGTAGTAGACTTTGAGAGTGAAAGGAAAACTTGCTATCATAAATATAAGGAGCTTACCTCCATCGCACAAACCCTGCGAGATGAGAAATCCCCCGCTGTAATTTTAAGAACCACGCAAAGAATAGAACATCTAACCCGCCGCATCAGCAATTTGTTGAATTGGCCCGGTGATAAAGTTACTCCTCCTGACGTGCAAAAATTCGCGGAAGAAGCTTTACAACAATTACCTGAGATAATGCACGAAGAAGGTCCGAATCTTTTAGAAGAGAAGAGATCGAAGAAGCGGTGATGAAACTAAATATCTCCTCCACTCAATCTCCTACTCAAGAACAGCATTCCACTGCTGTAAATTTTCAATTTCTCCAGGAATCTCCTATAGAACCCAGTATGGATCCGTTAATGGTTAGTCAAGTGAATACCCTCCCCGTAACCGCAGCTCCACTTCCAAACGAACTAGAGAATATTACCAGTAATTACGATTTACCATCTCTTTTACAGACAAACCAATCAGCGGAAAAACATGTAATGACACCGCAATTAAATTTCAGCACTGAGTTCTATGGAAAAATAACTCGCCCCGTAGAACGGGCTGTATATTACTAAACTCCTAGGCTTTATTAATCTATTAATCTGTTACAAATAAAGGATCTACGACAACTAAAAGACGACCAAATTTTACAAGTACTTCTACCCAAATGTAGATCTCCTTTAAAAGATCGTGTGTTAGAGTCACTAAGGTATCATCACTCAGTAGAAGAATTACATACCTCCCTAATAAGACATATCATCCCCACCGGTATCTACGAAGAATTAAAGCGGAATTCCGTACTTCGTGTGCAAGGAGCGTACGAGAGACTAGCTCATTATATATCTGAAATAAGGGAATCAGCCTTATTACTACAAGTCAACTGGAGTGAACAACAGCTAGTAGACACTATCTTAGTAGGACTATCTCCCGAGGAGCGATCTCGATTAGCACTTATGAAGAGACCCACCACATTCACAGAACTGGAACTGTGTTGCATCCATTCATCCAACGTCTGGTATTCAGATCAGAACAGACGCGTGTTAATGTCCCAGACTCAACAAAGGACATAAATCGACACCCTTTGATTTACTATACAAGTATAAACCGAACCACCCGTTAGCCACCAAGTGGAAAATTCATGAATTATTACCCCTTGAAATAAATGGGAATAATATAAGAAAAATATGGAACGAAGCTCGTGCTAATTTGAGAGCGAATTTACTAAAATCGCGAAAATATCACGAGCAGAATAATAGGGAAAGAAAGTACAAGGTAGGTGACTTGGTTATGTATAAAACTCACCCAACGAGTAGAGCCGTTGATAGGACCACCTCCAAGCTATCTTACCGATGGTGTGGCCCCTACACGATTCACAAGTACATCACTCCCATAACAGTAGCACTGTACGAACCAAATACGGATAATTACGTTCGCAGAAGTCATGTGTCACAAATAAAAAATTTTTCACCAAGGAGAAATACGATTGTGAGCAAGTAGGTAAACAAAGACAATGACCAGACAACGACCTAAGTATTATGAAATAAATATAGGCAACATCCTATATTGTAATTGAATCTAAACTCAAACACCTCGTAAGAATAAGAGCGAGGCCTGATCAACGTTAGCTCCTGTTCTACGAAAATAAAATAAATAATGAAAAGTCAGCTGACGAACCACAAACCCCTAACTAAGTAAACTAAAGGTAACATTATTGTTATTACAACATATTGTAGGTTACTGATTACGATGAACATGATGATAGTAGTAAACTGAATAATAGTTCACGTGTGCAATTCTTACAGTATAGCTGTGTACACGTATACAAGTGTGTACCTGAAATATACTGAAACATACTCATGAGTGTAACTCCGTAAAACGAGTGAAAAAAAATCCGGTAGTAGCCTTTAGAAATAGAAATAAAGTAGATTTAAGTATTTGTGTATTTTATGAGTGTTAAAGTTTAAGTGATTCAAATAGTATGTAAGATAATCGTATATTTCTTACGAATAAATTAGGGTAAATCAAAGTAACCTTGTAGAAAGAAATTTCATCATGAGGTTCTGAGCCAAATATAATTCTACCTCTTAGATATCTCCTTTGGAATCCACAAATGTCGTCCCATGTGTCTTCTTTAAGTAGAGGAGGATGTGTCGATTTAAAACAAATTTTAAATAGCACAAAACAAAAAATTTTTTTGTGTTCGTAATAACACATAATAAAATAATCCCCCCCCCCGCTGTAGCAAATACCTGTACAAACAAGTGAAAAGCCAGTACGGACACGCAAATTATACAGTTGTTACGCTAATTAAAATAATCATTGTAATGATCTCTAAAAAACGTGATAGTTACAAATAAAATACTGACGAAAATAAAGAAGCTGTGGTATAATTAACAGTAGCTAATTAAAGGTAAAATAATAATAATAAAAGAACGAACTACTTTTCTCTCGATGTGTAAACTACGCCAAATCCCTACTCACGGCCACAAAACCTACACCAGTCGTCACTGAATTGCGCCCAAGCCAACTGCTTTGCCATGCGTTGTCGCATGAAATACGTGTTACATTACATAACTATGTATAAATAAATAGATGCTTCTTGGTAACAAGAGCAATAAGTAGAGGAGAGTGCAAATATGTAGTTAAAATGTAAAGGAAGTTATGTAGTTAAAAAGTAAGTATATAAACAGTAGCCATCACATCTCTTTAAGTAAGTGTTTAACAATTGAAGTATGTACAATACCGAATCAGAATGTAACATTAGTGCAGTTTAAACAAAATGTGAAAAGTGAAAACGACCATCTGAAGGAAATCAACAACCACACTATGAGCATCACGTACCCAGAGACAGAGCATCAGGACTAAACTACCTACTTAGAGTCAACAGTTTAAATGGAGGACCACAAACTGCAGCTAAGATCATCCAGAAAACACCACCGTAGAGGATCATGAAGAGGACCAGTCGTGGACATACCCAATACCCAAGTGACACGGAAGCATAACTTCTGTGGTTATATTTCTTCTAACAACCCAGAGTAAAGACCGTATATTTCTCGTAAAGACTAACTACATGTAATTATTCCTTATAAATATCTTCTAAACCCCACTGCTGGGTTCGCCAATCTATTACCCTTCAGGACTTACAGGTTCTTTATGCCTCACCTGGGATGTGTCAATTTACCACAAGACGGGTTTTAAATTAATTTATCCCTCTCTTTGTGTACATCCATTAGTAAACCTTGTTAATTCTATATAAATAAAAACACATGGAATAGTATCTGGTAATAATAATAATATTGAATTTTTATTCAAAAAAATTTCTATAGTCTATTCAGTGTAACTATTAATATAATTTATAAATCTCAGGGTCGATTCTCTTCTCTTTGTTTATATTATTTTTAGGTTCTTTTGGCTGATATAAAGGTTCAGTAATTATAAAGGAAAAACAAGTATAGAAAGTACATTACATTACAAACAATAATAATGATGAATAATATAAATTGAGTATTAATTATAAGAATATATATACGTTACACAATGTATCAGTTCAGTTTGGTTTCACACAGCCTTCTGGGATCCGTGATGGAAATTTCCAAAGTTCAGTTTGTTTATGTTGTCCAGATGACGGAATCGAGATGTTTTAAAGGTGATTTGTTTATGATATTTCCTTATCTGCTCCAATTTTATATTCTGTTATAGTTTGATATAAGGTTTTTTTACTTTCTATTATATTATTTTTTAATAATATTCATATGTTTTGTATAAATAATTAGCTTGTTTTCAGAATTTACACTCAACTCTCCTTCTTGGCTTATTATTTTCTAATAATCATCAACAACATTCTTTTTCTCTCTTTTGGTTTCCTGGATACACATAAATACTCTGGTCATATCTGTTCAAATTGAGATTTAGTTGTCATAGGATATTATTTTTATATAATACATTATTTTACCTTCTACATACAAGTTGCTTTTTAGTTATTACATCATAATACTTAATACAATTTACATATTATTTTATCTGACAAAACTATGAACAATTTTAATATCAAATATTATAGTTATTTGTAATTTGACAAATATTTTTGAATAATTTATTATTTACTGAACATTAATCATCTAGGCCTATGTTGACTGATTATATTTATATATTAGAAGACTCATAATCGATCCTGCTTACACTTGTTTTATATTAATTAATTTCTTTAAATATAAACAAACTGTTAATTAACAATTATATTCTAATTACTATAATTCCCTTTAGGGCTTAACTGAATGCACACTTTTAAACCATTGTCTGTGTGATTAATATCTATTAAACTTATATAACTCAACACTAATAAAGAAAAAACTAAATGTTAATGTCAGTATCATCTGCTACTATGGATTAGTAATCCATTTCATTAAATAATTGTTTATAATTACTATCCACTCACAGTTATTCTTAATTGAATCCCACTGTATCTCACATCCTCTTACCAATTAATTACACTTGTTTATATTACATTATTTGTAGCACATCTTAATTACATTTTACATTTACTTTTAAATTTGTATTGTACTTTATATGACTTTCTAATTGATTCATTCATTATTCATTAAATTTATTATCATTATTTATTTGTTTATGGACTACTCCAAATCTAACTGGGTACTGTCTTATATAGTATAGTAATCTGTCATAGTAATGTCTGTTGTAGGACTTTTGGTTTTTAAATAGATTCACACTTTTATTTATTATTGTTTCTTCTTTCAAATTATTTTGAGTTCGATTTGTTTAGATAACTTGTTGTTATTGCTTGCTGATGTCTTCAACAGTTGAAGTGTATGATATTATGGTATTAATATTGCTTGGTGATAAGATTGACATTTATTAAACAAATTCTTCATTATTATAGGCAAATTGAAACCTACTTTTCTTGTCAATACCAATTATTTTCTTCTTTATCTCTGGAGTTTATTTATATGGGTGGCTTTAACGAATTGTAATTCTTGAGTTTTCTCTTGGTTCATTGTGTATTCTATTTATATATTCCATTCTTTTATTCACATTGATTCCATACTAATGTTAAATGATTCCCCCTATATTAATATGGTATTATGAATGAATATCAGCGTTGAGTGGCCCTTTTACGTCCAATTGCTCATCCGAACATTCACATACCTGGTACAGTGCACACTGGCTGCTGCCCATAAAATAATTCTAAAGTGGCGCCTTAGCTTTCTCACTCTATAAATAAAATAATTATAAATCTTATCATTATACACATCATTGGAATCTTTTATCTTCTGAATATTTTTTCTTATTCTACATTGCCTTCCAATAACTCCATTTATTTATTATATTCAATATTACTGTTGGTATATTTCTTAAGTAGATTTCTTTCTCTTTTATATAACTTTACTTCAGAATTCAATGATTTATTAGCCTTAATGTCATTCACCTTTGTTATTCAGTACCTCTTGCAATATAGTAGTTTTAATTATCCTTCTATTATTCTATATCTTTTTATACTGCAACTCTTCTTCAGCAAGTTCATTTTCTAATTAGTTTATTAAATTTCTCTTAGGCTTTTGTCATTAATATTGTGCTCCATTATTATTATTATATTACTATATATATTATTTAAGCTTGATTTAAATAGATGCGCTTATTTCTTTTAGAGTTTTGGTGTCGTTACAAGACTCATACAAATACTGCAAATTGTAACGTAATATGGATAGTTACTGTAACTAATAATAGTAAGCTGAAGATGGTTACAGGTATAACTAAGTCAATATTAAATTAAACTATTCTTCAAATAGTTTACATAATGTCAAAATAATCTGGAATATCATAAAAATTAGAACCCGGATCCGTGGTATTTAATGTAATATACAGCTGTATGGTTTTGAGCTCATCATAATAATGTTTTAAAAAGAATGAAAGCATTTACTAATGAATTTATTCATTAAGTAAGAATCATGAATGTTGATATACAACCTGATATATCACAAACCTTATTTTGAAAGTTGTAATAATGAGATGTCTTTGCTAAACCCAAGAGAGTGAGTAAATTTACGAAACCTCAGTCAAACTCCTAAACTTTACAGGTTCCCAAGTTGTTGGTAAGTAATCAGTAAATATAATGGCAGCCGATTTAATTGACAAAGGCCAATTAAACTGGTTCCCCGTGTTATAATCTCAAGAAGAAGAGACGTTATAAAAATGTGAAAGGAAAAGTGCAGTGTGAGTGCATACAGTGTAGAATTAGTAAAAAAGCAGACTATATTGCTATATTCTTCGGATTGTTTAAATTAGCAGCCATCCTTACTATTTCTTTTATGAATTTGCTAACTGCTATAATTTTTATTGTTCGAATAAAAATAAGGTAAGGTATTTTAAAATAAGGTAAAAGTTAAAATATTAGAGTGGAAGATGGGAGAAGGAGACACTAGGTTTAGTGAAGGAATTTGTGAATGAGTTTTATTGTTTAGATTAGTGTGAAAAATTATTATTATAAGAGTTTTGTTATTGTAAGAACTATAGTATTAATAAACTTAGAAGATAGGTGAGATAGAAGTAAGAAACCAATAATAATTAGAAGTTTAATTACAGGCTTGGACCTGGTAAGAAAATATTTTAGTAATAAAAGGTGTGTTGTTAAAAGCACCAATGTTTTTTTTGTTAATTAGTTTCTATAGAAAATGTTTAATGAACCACTAAATAAAGTTAATGAATTGTAAAGAATGTTGAATAGGAGTGTTGTGAAACCTAGGCTTAAGGCCTAGCATGAAGGAAAGAATTTTGTAAGTTTAAAGAGAAAACAATAACCAAGGGTCAATGAGAGTATATAAAATGTTTAAGTACTTAAGTAAGAATATCAGGTATAAAAATGTATAAATAATATTCAGTTTAAAGATAATTACAAAAGAAATATCAATAAGAAAATAAGAAAAATATTATTAACTAATCAAAAGTAACCCATGAGGGATATCAAAATAATCTTTAGTAAAAAAGCAAAACAATGGTGTTAGTATAATTCATATTAGTACTAGCATAAGAAAGTAATTATAATTTAAAGGATTTTTACATATTTGAACAGAAATAAAACGTTAGAATATAACAATGTTATAAGATGTTGGCCAATGAGAACTAGTAAAACTTGAAAGGTTACCATGACAACTCAAGCTTGTTACACCTTATGACCGTTGAAATCTACTTACTTCATTATTGACTAACATAGAGGGTGGACGTACGGAGCCCTTGATGACAAATTAATTTTAAAATCTTTTAAGTTTATATAAATTTTAATGAAGAAGTGCAAAAAGAATATTTGAAGGAACCATTGATGAGATGATCATTATTTAAAACATTTATATAACAAATATTATGACCAAAAATGGAAGGAAGTAAATCACATTAATAAACGACCAATTCTGGAGGAAGAACTGAAAATACCGAACTCAACCTGAGGAAGAAGATCATCTACAAGAACTGATGGAAGCTGGACATTCAATTTCAATCATTTGAACGGGGATCTCAGAAAATCCAAAGAAGAAAGGACTCTTAGACGTGTTCCAGAAGAAGAAGAGGGTCGCAAGAGAAGCTACGTTAAGGAATCGATGAGTATAAATTAAATACTTAACCCCAAAATTAAACTTTCAATTACCCATAGTAAACGAACAATTTTATTTTCACTTCACAAATCACTGAATTAACTTTTGAACTGAACTTGATTAAATAATCACTTTCGATAAACCATATCGACCACTGAATATTGATTTTATATTAAACTATTGTAAAAACATAACTTGGTAACAAATGTTAACCTAGCGTGCACTATTTGTCATTGCCAATAACTTACTTTTCATGTTTTAAAATATCAACTATTGGGTATTTGTTATAAGGAATATTATAAATTTATGTGCATTTATTAGTCTGTAATCCAACTTCTGTAGTCCAAAGAACTTATCCCTGAGATTATTTTTATAAAACACAAAACTGTACGCCATTGTGGCTTTTACGTATGAACTGGACGAAGCCGGATGCTGCCAACTGAGCAACTTGTAAACGCCGGAGTTAAAATAAATATATGTTTCATTTATCAACTGTAATTGACCAGATAATATAAAGAAAGGGTTCAATAAATTTTCATATTTCTCAATTGCTGTATGTTTGATTAATTTCAAAAAGGTAATATAAGAATTTGGACATTAACAATAAAATACTGCAGTTGACGAATTCGACTCGGCCAGACAGCGGGAACCAATCAGGTGGCGAGGCGGAAAAATTTGAACTGAGCGACGAGAATACGGTCGACTTAGTAAGTATTAAGAAAAAGTATAAAATGGCTCGCTACACACTATTAAATACACAAAAGTAAGTAAATAACACATCCATAAAAATCTATCAAACCAGGTAAACCGTCTTTATACAATATATGAATATTAGCTTAAAACTACTAAAAACAACACTAAATATCAGATACAACAAAACATGTTTAGATTTGCGGATCGTACCGAATTTGGCCAGATAAAAATAATATCTAAGTCCTATAGTGCTAAAAAATCTAAAGAATTTGCTACAAAGTTATGGATCAAAAATGAAATCAAACAATTATATAGTAAAAAGAGCTTACTTAATACGGTACTTATGAAAAAACATCTCGAACTGTTACAGAACTTACATCAATCACAAATCAACAATGTAACATATTTAATAGAAAAACAAATAAACAAAACCGTTATTAAGAAAAAGAAAACACAAAATAAAAAAATTAGTAACCTATTGAAAGAACAGAACGACCCTCAAAAGAACAATACAATAAGTCATCAATTTTATCCTCGTATAGTTAATCTTACCGAAATTAACTTCAATTACGAAGAAACTAACCTTTTAAACAAAGGCTTAAAATACAGTTAAAAAACAATGGATTTAAACAATCACTCATAAATGAAATCTTGAACTCTGAAACGGCAATAAATTCTATATCCGATGAGGAAACAAAAACAGTTGTAAGACATGCAGTTGATAATAAAATAAAGAAAGTTTTGAAAGCCGAAAATATAAAAACTTGTTACAATAAAGAAACCAAAGTATTTAATGAAATAAAAAGGAAATTGATAGACAATAACGGCATTGTCACCAAAGCAGACAAAGGCCAGACACTCGTAATTTTAACTCACGAGGATTATAAATGTAAAATACAGGAATTTATCATAAACTATAACATTATTGAAATTAAGAGCGACCCCACCGATAGGTTTAATAATAATGTGAAATCAGTGTTAAATAGAACAAAATATATTATAACGAATGAAGAGAAAACATATTTAAAAATGATAGATCCTAAAGCACCTAGACTTAGAGGCCTTCCAAAAATACACAAAATATAATGCCTGTCTGTCCTTTAGTAAATTTCACGTTTGAACCATCGTATAAAATTGCCAAAAAACTTGATAAAATTTTAAGACAACATATAGTGTTCAATAAGAACTATAGTTTGAAAAATAGTTTAGAACTAGTGGATCTCACAAAAAACTTACAATCGAACCAAGACATACCTTTGCTTCATTTGACATAGTCAATTTGTACACAAATGTACCAATTAACGAAACATTGGAAATAACAAAAAGTTTATTACTATCAAAAGCCACATTAAACCACGAAATAGTCGATGAGCTTATTAATTTGACAAAAGTAGTATTGAAACAAAATTATTGTACTTTGATAATAAATATTATTTACAGCAATATGGATTAGCAATGGGATCCCCACTATCAAGTATCCTGGCAGAAATTTATTTAAACCATATCAAAACTAACGAAATATTATCACCTAACAACAAACATTATAACAAAATCTTATTTTATCGTCGATATGTGGACGACACGATAGTGATCTATAAAGGCAATTGCAGACAATTAGAGCTGTTTAATAAATATTTGAACACCATAACAAACAGTTTGCAATTTACATTAGAAACGGAAAAGAATAATAAAATAAATTTCTTAGATTTTACTTTAACAAAAATAGATAACAAAATTAACTTTAATATTTCTAGAAAACCGACAACCACAGATCATGCTATTCATGCCTTGTCTTATCACCCTTTTTCACACAAAATGGCATTTTTCAATAGCATGATACATAGATTGCTGTCATTGCCTCTGTCCACAGAAGACTATAAAAACGTAGTTGACATTAGTAAACACATAGCGACAGCCAATGGATATAAAAGTAACATAATAGATAAAATCATAAATAAGAAACAAAATAGACCAATAAATATTGTAGTTGTCTTGATTGTTCATCATCTTCTTTCACAGCACTACACTTTATCTAAAAATGAAACTTTTACTTGTGAACTTACTGTTTTTTCTTCTCGTCGAACGCGTTTCGGCATCGTATTCGCCTTCTTCAGCTTAGAGACAGACTGCCAGTATTTAGTAACGGTTGTTGTATGGAAGGTGTAGTGGGGGGGGTGCATGGAGGAAGGGGATTGGCGCGGGGATTCAAATTAATGTTTGTTTTTTGTATAATTGTGTCAAAAAGTGTATGTGATTTATATTGTAATTGGTCGTTAAGTATGTTGTTTGGTTGTGTTTGTATATTTTGTATTGTTCAGCTGTGTTGAGTTTTCGACCTTTGGGTAAGTAATGTAAAATTTCAAGGTTAGTGTCTAAGTTGGTGTAACTGTGGTTTTGTGTGTGTATATGTGTGGCAAACGCGGAGTGTATATTGTTGTTGGTTAAAGCTTTTAAGTGTTCAGAGTAACGGGATAAAAAAGATCTTCCCGTCTGGCCTATGTAGAAACTATTGCAGTTATTACAATTTAATTTGTACACACCTGTTTTGTTATATTTGTCTATGTCTGTGTTTGTATTATTGATGTGTTTTTTGATGGTATTGTTTGTTCTGTATGCTATTTTGTATTTGTGTTTTCTGAATGTGTTAGCGATTTTGTGTGTGTGGGAGTTGTGGTATGTGAGTGTGATGTATTTATTGTGCTGTGTGTTGATGGTATTTTGTGTTTTGCTGTTTTTGTTTTTGATGCGTTTGTGTAGTGTGTTTATTAAATTAGGGTTGTAACCGTTTTTTGATTGCTATGTATTTTATTGTGTCGAGTTCGTCGATGTAATCTTGTTTATTTAAGGGTATTTTAGTTAGTCTATGGAGCCTATGGTTGAAGGCCGCATGTTTATGTTGTGTTGGGTGGTTTGATGTGTTGTGTATAACCATGTCAGTTGTGGTTGGTTTCCTGTATATTGTAACGTGTCAAAATTGGGTAATTTTTTTTATTTATTGCATTTATGGGTTTTTATAAAAAATCTTTGTAAATTCATTTCTCAACGGTGACCAGAACACGTGAATAGAACAGTTGTGTAACAAAACAGCAACGCAATATTACGTTACGAAATCAGTTGAGGTATGTAGCCACCCTCGATTTCCACGAACTCTGCTTATGTGTGGTCATGCGCCTGTACGCATGACACAGGTATACGCACGGGTGGGACGCGAAGCAAATCAACCGACGCTGTCGAAAATGGCGCAGAAACGACGTTTTGGTGAGATCCACAACCCGAGCTGAAGGATATGCAAATTAAGGACCACCTCTTTAGTGACGTCAGACCAGAAGTGCCTAAATATCGTCGGCACACACTACAGAAAAGACCACTATATATCATGCACATGGTCGCTCAACTGTAACAAATCAACTATGAGCGACGACAAAATCCGCTGGCAGTGGACGTCGACTTCCTCCCGCTCGCAAGCGACGCTTGGAGAGTTCGTCTCTGTTTGTGTCGGCCGACACAGGGCCAAGTGCGCTCTGCCAAATTTTATCAGTATTTTATTTTATTAACTTCAAAAAATGAACTAAAAGAAACAAAACGTGTCAGTGTTAGCAGTGAGTATGGGAGAGGAACAAAATCAGTTACAATAGACCGCGACGTAATTACCAAAATCAGATAAAACGAATTCGAAGGGTTACCACGTGCCGGCTGGAATGGGTATCTTTTTATTAACATGTTAAGGGCGGGGTAATTTTCTATGTATGTGAGAGTGTAAAAAATTGCAGGCTGGGCTCTGTCTGCGTATGTGTAACAAGTAAGGTAAGATACTATTTTAAGCTAACATGTAGCAGATGATAAGCGAACAAAGAAAACTGTAATTTGATCTATAAAACAAGGAACTAAAATTTTGAACAAAATTTGAAATGAGTTTGAATTATTAAATTATCAATTCTCTTCAAACAATGTGTCAAATTAGTTATTTCGATTACCTTTAACACAGGTTTGCATCTGACGTACGTGTGATCGAATTCTGGACCCGGATATAAGAAGCTTTACAGGTAGGTGAAAATAAATTATAATTTTGTATTTTATATATTTAAACGGTATATAACTGCACAAATGGCGCAGCCGATTACAGGGACGATTTTATAAATTAAAAAATGTGCTGATATAAAATCCACACCTACGAAGATGCAAACGTGTGTTTTAGGTTAGCGGAATAAAATAAAAAGTGCGTTATTCACATAAAATTGGCTATACAATATATTATATATTGATTATATTATATGTACGAACAAGTATCAATTATAAAAAGTAAGAATGTCAGATAACGAAAATAAAGTAAATGAAACTAGTGTCGAAATTTTTGACGAGTCAAACATGAGTAATTTTGAGACACATTCGACTCCAAGTGCGAGTCAGAATAAAACAGAAATAAATGTAACAGATCAAAGCAATGTAACTGAAGATTCGGGGATTCAAATAACCCCGAAATTAGATAGGGAAAATAAAATTAATAATGAAGAAGTCAGCTTCACTGACAAAAATGTAGCAGCACAATCTACTCCAACGACGACACGAATTAAACAGTTGTCAATGGAAGATATGTGTAATTTCATGAAAACAATATCTGATAACTTGAGTAGTTTTAACGCGAAATTTGATGAACAGAAGAGTGACTCTGACGCTAAATTCAATGTATTAAAAAATCAGAATAATGAATTAGATATGAAAGTCAGTGTACAGAATAGTAAATTTGACGAGTTAAAAAATCAGAATAATGAATTAAAAAAGGAGATTCAAGAAATGCATAAATGTTTTGAAAATAATAATGAAACAATAAGAACTAGTTTGAGTAAATTAGAGCAGAGTAGTGAACGAATGGGAGCAGTTGTAATAAATCCAAATAAAGATAATACGAATGAAAATTATAATGACAAAGAGTCAACAAATGATAATTATGATATCGAAAATAATGAATGTAATACTGAGAATAGTAGTGTATTTGAAGAGTTAATATCAGAAAGTGATACGGTGAAAATAAAAAGTGAGAGTACTGATGAAATTGCAGAATGTAGTGATAATGAAATGTTAATGTATGTTTATGAGTTAGAGAGAGAGTGGAAAGATAGTATAGTGGTAGAATGGGGACAGAGGGTAGATTTTCCCCGTATTATTTATGATGATGATTTAATGTGTTCACAAGTATTGTTTTTGAAGGGCAAGAGTCCCGTATTGGTAGAAGATTTGAAGTGTTTATATTTGTTGTGTAATTTTGTACCCTCTGTCTGGAGTAATTTTGAGAGTGTGATTTGGTGTTATGAGGAGAGAGATTTAAATAGAGAATTGTATGTTGAGAAAGAAACAGAATTATATGAATTGAATAGAGAGTATGATGAGTGGAAAATAAGGTTAGAAGTGTGTCTAAGTAATAATGAGTTAATTGATAATACAAAAGTAAATAACCCGATAAGGAATATAATTACTGATGGAGACTTAACAAAAATACTTAACGTTGACTTGTTTAATGATTATTTTGGTAAAATGAATGAATTTGGTTTTTATAGTTATGACACACAAAGCAACCATTTGTTTGTCAATAAAACTGAACAGTGTTATATAAAACCAAGATTAATCTGGGACGATGGAGGGTAGACTATAAAACAATAAAAGACAGTTATAAACATTTTGTTTTATGGTTTTGACCCGGCAGATTTGGACAATGAAGTGTGAAAAACGGAACAGTTAGTGACAAAAGTTTGTAAATAATTGTAGGAAATGTATTTGTGTGCATTGTAGAATGTTAAGTAAACAAGTGTGTGTAGAGGGTTGTAATAATAATATTAATATTTGCAATTTAAATAAATAACTGAATAAATTTTGAAAACAGTAATTGGTTAATGGTGAGTGTTGTGATGGCAATGGAACTTGTATTTTTAGTAATTAATTTAATTAAACCAATTTGATATGTTTTAAATATTTTGATTGATTATTTAAATGTTGTGTAATTAAATTTTCTAATGGATTTAAATTATTTTTACGAGATTTGGAAATTTGGTAATTAAATGATAGATTGTTTGATTTAAACTAATATTTGTGTTAAATGTTTCAGAGGTGAGGTGAAAGTATTGGGGTGTAGGGGGTATATATTTTGTGTATGTCGTTTTAAATGAACTGTAAGTATAGAAATTTTATAGTACGAATCATGTATAATAAAAATGTTTACAGGTGTAACTTAGATGGAAAGATTTTATTCAATGATGAGATGGTTGAAATAATTGTGAAATAAAAATGATAATTAAAAAAAAATGTTAATAACTGAAAGATGATATATAATAATTATAAATAATAAATTTTGAAAAAATTAAGGTGAGGAATGAATTAAATGATTAATAAGTGATGCAAATGTTACATTAGAATGTATATAAAAATTTTAATTATTTAGTTAGTAAGTTGCTATTGCGGGGGTGGCCTGTGCCTTCGTAGATAGTGAAATGGGTTGGGGGTAACAGAGAGTGTTACCTCCATCGGAGGCCAAATGGCGAAAATGTGCGACACACCTTTTTCGTGCAAATTCAATTTGTACACTGATAGACGCTCGTGTCGCACATATTAATAACGATTTAGAACAGGCAATGAAATGCAAGTTAGATTTCCCCGACTTTTCGGGCGATTACTGCTTTACCAGCACTAATCGTGGATTTGGCTAGCGGTCAGCTATGGTCATACCAAGTCCCTTGACCATAGCTGACTTGAAATTGGTATATAGTAGAAATTAAATGGGGGGTGAAATTAGGGGAAATCCAGGTACTATGGAACAGCGGCTACCACTCTGTTCAAGTAGGAACAGCATAGCCAGGTGGTAGACCCATTTTAAGGGCGTTTAAATGTAACCAAGAATATGTTGATATCAAAAATGTTAAAATATAACTGCCGAAGCAGACACGGAGATGTCAAATTACTCCAAAATATGCAGTCTGTGGAAGCGAAAAGGCGCTACAGTCTTACATAACTTGCAATAGAGTGTGTGGATGGGAGGTGACTCAGAGGAGCCACGAATTTAAATTCTATAACATAAAAATTTGCTAACTCCAATTTTGATCTAATAAAAACGTTTATATTCCGCTCAAATAATTAAATGCTCATACATTCAGTATAAGGTGTTCATTCTATGTAAATGTAATATTTTATTGTAGTAGGTTAGATATAAGGGTTGATAGAAAGTATGTGTTTTATATAATTTGTGTATTTTTGAAACTAAGCAAATAACTAAACCGACTGGCAGGCGGTTCACATAAATTATCAGAATCAGAAAAAGGGGAAACAAGGAGGTTAGAAGTAAGTATTGATAAATATATATATTTCATGTGATTTGCGAAATTTTGAGATGTGTTTCCATTTTATTAGGAATATCAGCTGATCAGCAATAAAATGTCGCTGTTATATTGGTTGTAAATGTTCCAGGTAATTAATGTTTAATGTAATGTTTTAATGTATTACAGATGCTATTTAAAGCAATGAGAAAAGTAATTTAATGTGGTAAGATTTTAAAGGAATTGTCAGAAATAATAAAAGATAGTTTTTGGGGTGATGAATATTTTATGGGACAAGTAGATCAGTCCAAGTCCAAGTTGAAATTAAAGTTGAAATAGTAGAGATGAAAATAATGTAATGTTGTTTTGAGTTAATGTATGTTATAGAGTTTTGAGAAGTATTGATGTTGACACAGTAGTTATGGAGAATGTATGTAGAGCTTTGAGTGATATATTGATGTTTATAATTGATGATGTTATTTTGTTGTAGTCGAAGTAAGGTAATAAGATTGAGATTATTGGGGATGGTAATTTTGTAATAGGGGGTAGTGTAATGTGGGAGTCCGCAGCATAATGGTTGGGATGGGATGGGACCGATTTAGTGGGAAGGGTTTGCCTTAGGTAAAATCCAGGAACCAACATAATGGGAAATGAGTTTTTTTGGGGGGGAAACACTTATCCCAAGTACAAAGGGTTACAGAGTATTTTTTTATATTGAGACAAGGTGGCGAATTGAGTTTAATGGTAAGTTGGGGTTAGAGATTGTTGGATAGATGTTTTGATAGAGATGGGTGTCCTGATAGTAAGAGTTGTTAGTGGTTAGAGTCAACGGGAGAAAGATTATATATGTATACAGAGCAAATAGTAAATTAAATTGTTATAAGTATTTAAATCACCCACAGTAATGGAGAATAAGATTGTCAAATAAAGAGAGAGATTTATAATAAAAATATAAGATTTTTTATTTGAAACCAGTGACAAAGTTTGATAGAACTTGGAAATGTAAAGTTAGAAAGTATTTATTTTGAATAATTTAAATATGAATTTGATCATTAATCATAATAATATTTTGTTAATTTTGAATGTTTTATTTTATTATATTTTGTGTGTCAAGACAGAATTTTGCAGATGTTAAGTGTATTTTCAGACATAACTGGTACATAACGTATGTAGGTCAAGGTTGTGAACTTGACCTAGTTTTGATCAGCTGATAGTGAGGTCATAGAAATTACTAGTAAGGAAGTTAATTCAACTTTTGTTTTTTGATCAATTTATACAAATTTTAAATAATTTCCGTATGAAAGAAATATTTTAATAAATTGAAATTTTTGAATTTAAATTTTTTTTTGAATTCAAAATTTTGAAAAAAAAAAATTTCTTGATTTTTGCGCCTGCCAGATAATGGATATTTTTAAACTTTGATTATTTTATTGTTTGTGTACTAACCATGTTTATTATTATTGAATTATTTTGTTGAATTGTATTTTTAGACTCTAGGTAATCCATGTTAGGTTAAGGATGGTCTTAATTGTAAGAAATGTTTAAATTTATTTATTTTAACTAACAGAAATAACAGAAAAACCTAATGAAGAGAATAATTTGAAATATATACAAAATTTATGATTTGATTTTAAATGGAAACAACCAGTGAGTGGTATTTTAACGAATTTTTAAAGAAGTTTTCAATTTTCAATATGTAATGTGAGTGTGTGTGAGCCCAGTATCTGCTAAAGGCAGCCCAGCTTGCATATAAGGGGAAACATATCGGTGGAGGATCTGGCATAATCTAAGCCAGGGATTGAGGATTTTTGGGGTAGCATGATAGAAGGCGAGGTGCGCCGTGGTGCGTGTCTGTTCGATTTTTCGGTGTTGGGATCTTTTACAAGGAAGTCCAGTGATCTCGTTCAGATGCGCCCATAGTCGCCGAGCCAGGGGGGTCGTTTACCCATGCAGAGTAAGAACAAAAGGGGGGTTGTTGGCACCAGTTCCTCACCGGTCCTCTTAAGGGTTTTATCAATGAGATTTCTTCTGTTTTGGACAGAAGAATTCTCATTGAGGGGGTATTGTAACGTGTCAAAATTGGGTAATTTTATTTATTGCATTTATGGGGTTTTATAAAAAATCTTTGTAAATTCATTTCTCAACGGTGACCAGAACACGTGAATAGAACAGTTGTGTAACAAAACAGCAACGCAATATTACGTTGCGAAATCAGTTGAGGTATGTAGCCACCCTCGATTTCCACGAACTCTGCTTATGTGTGGTCATGCGCCTGTACGCATGACACAGGTATACGCGCGGGTGGGACGCGAAGCAAATCAAACGACGCTGTCGAAAATGGCGCAGAAACGACGTTTTGGTGAGATCCACAACCCGAGCTGAAGGATATGCAAATTAAGGACCACCTCTTTAGTGACGTCAGACCAGAAGTGCCTAAATATCGTCGGCACACACTACAGAAAAGACCACTATATATCATGCACATGGTCGCTCAACTGTAACAAATCAACTATGAGCGACGACAAAATCTGCTGGCAGTGGACGTCGACTTCCTCCCGCTCGCAAGCGACGCTTGGAGAGTTCGTCTGTTTGTGTCGGCCGACACAGGGCCAAGTGCGCTCTGCCAAATTTTATCAGTATTTTATTTTATTAACTTCAAAAAATGAACTAAAAGCAACAAAACGTGTCAGTGTTAGCAGTGAGTATGGGAGAGGAACAAAATCAGTTACAATAGACCGCGACGTAATTACCAAAATCAGATAAAACGAATTCGAAGGGTTACCACGTGCCGGCCGGAATGGGTATCTTTTTATTAACATGTTAAGGGCGGGGTAATTTTCTATGTATGTGAGAGTGTAAAAAATTGCAGGCTGGGCTCTGTCTGCGTATGTGTAACAAGTAAGGCAAGATACTAATTTAAGCTAACATGTAGCAGATGATAAGTGAACAAAGAAAACTGTAATTTGATCTATAAAACAAGGAACTAAAATTTTGAACAAAATTTGAAATGAGTTTGAATTATTAAATTATCAATTCTCTTCAAACAATGTGTCGAATTAGTTATTTCGATTACCTTTAACACAGGTTTGCATTTGACGTACATGTGATCGAATTCTGGACCCGGATATAAGAAGCTTTACAGGTAGGTGAAAATAAATTATAATTTTGTATTTTATATATTTAAACGGTATATAACTGCACAATATTTTGTACGTGTGTGTATTGTTAGTTTTGTTAATTGTTGGGACTAGAAAATTTATACTATTGTTTTGTTCAATTTCCAGTGTAAATTTTAATTTGTGGTGTATAGTGTTTATATATCAATAAATATTGACGTGCCTAAAGAAAAAGTACAATATATTGCAATAGAGTATGGCGAAATGTTACATCATACCTTAAAAAACCAATTGAAAAAACAAAATATTGTATTGGCTTCAAAAGCAAATAATAAGCTCGAGAACAAACTTAAGTTTAAAAACAAAAATAAATCTTTCGATGAATATGACGGTACTGGCGTATACAGGCTTAATTGCTCAGATTGTTCACAATTCTACATAGGACAAACGGGTCGTTCGTTCAAATTGCGTTATAAGGAACACATCCCAAGCTCTAAGTCAAATATACGAGAGAGAAGATCCACATTTGCTGAACATTTAAGTTTACAAGATCACAACATAAAAAGTATTAGTGAGAGTTTGGACATATTACATAAATGCAAGAAATCACTTAAACTGGACACTCTCGAACGGTTTAAGATATATAAAGCCACTAAAGAGAATTACGATCGCATCCTAAATGAAAAAGCAATACATAAAAATAATATTTTATTCAATAGAGTCAATGATATAGAACGAGATATTAGCTATGTCAGATCGATAAAGTTAATCGAAGGTCAAGTCGGTATCGATTAGTTTTACCGTGTGATGCGTTCCTGTGGAGGTCCGCGGCAACCACGTGTATTGCGTTTCATTCTGTTTTATTTTGTTTTTACTGTGTGTTAAATTATTTAAATATTTTTTGTACTATGTGTGTGTTGTTTTTATTATTCGACGAGATGTGTAAACATCGACAAATGTAGTATTAATTATATTCATGAGGATCTGATGATGACACATTAGTTGTCGAAACTCGAGTTATCCTGTATTTGGATTTTAAGAAGCGTGACAGAAGGTAATTAACCTGTTTTATAGTCTTAACCGCTTCTGGAGGCAAGTAAAATGTGTAAATTCATTTCAATTGTAGAACATGACAACTCTTATAATCTCAGGGTTAAAGTAAAATTCATGTCAAAGTATTGTTCAAGTCATAACATAACATAAAACCCATTATTTATAATGAATGTTTTGTAATTGTATGTTGTTAATGTAGGCCTATGTTGAACAGTGGTAGTAGGTCCTTTGGATCATACAGAAAGATAACTAAAACTGAACTCTTAATACTAATAATTAGAGTTTATTAATAAAATTAATTATTAAATTGTTTGTTTTATAATTGTTCACTGTAACTCTCTTTTTAAAATGTGATAATGTTTGTTAAAATATCTGGCTTAGTCTATCTGAATGATCTCACCAATCTGTAGTTTTCTTGAGAACTTCTTTCTTGATTTTTTACTTCAGTACATCAAATTTTCTTTTGTACTTGAGATTAAACTAGTATTCTTCTAGGTTGTTTCTAATGTTTTTTTCTGGATCATTTCATCCTTCATCAGTCATTAATTTTAATATACATTCAGTAGTAAATTTAATATGTTCTCCTGATTCTTTTCAATTTTTTCCAACAATAATTCTCCTTTACCCAAAACTCTAATTTATTAAGTTAAGGTCTTGGATCATATTTTTGGGTCTCAGGTTCGATTTTACATTTTATAAGTAATATTATTCCCTTGTATTTTATTTTATCTTCGTCACTAGATGATATTGTGAGTTCGTAACGTAAGATTTCTCTCTTTTTAGTTATTTACACTTTGTTTATTCATACCACACGAGCTATATAGTATTCTCATATGAATTATATGTTTCAACGATGTTCACTATAATTGGGTTGATACACTTTCAGTAGACACTTTTTTTTTCTTTTTATCGTTTCTCACTGTTTTTTTCACTTTCTATCACCATTACACAACATAACTTTGGTAATCATAATTTGATATGATTATGTATGTAAAAATTATATCATTCACCGTCTGTGATTCAATACTACAAAATAACTGTCTGAGGTACACATACCACCTCATAGTTTTACTCTGTTGCTTGTGACCTAATAAATGTCTTTTACTTATTAACTACGTTTAACATTTGTATATTTTAACTCTGTTAATTAATTATTATTTACATGTTTGTCTGTCACTTGATCTTCCCTTCTGGATATTATTGTCTTCGTAAGTCATGGTTCGTCATTGTCATAGTTAATATTTAGAATACTTTTCTTATATGCTGTCTTATCATTAGTTACACTCAATTATTATTTTTGTTCTCTGTACCTTTGGTCATGTTACATAATGCCCCGCCATCAAAAGTGATTATTTCTGAATACACTTCCTGGTGTTGAGGAAATAACTTATTTAATTTGAGGTTCTCGATAATATTTCTTGATCGATGCTTGGTTGTAAACCCCTTTGATTTTCTTGGAGATTGGGTTCCTTAACTCATAAGTGTTATTGTTTTTGTTTTGTGTAAAGAAATAAGGTCCTGTATAGAGTAGTAATAATTTTTTGGTAATTCCTTCTAGTGTGCTAGGTAACTCCCTGTTTTTTATCTGAAAATACATGTCGATACTTCTCATAGATTCTTATTAAATTCTCTACCTGTTGTTTAGTCAACTTCGCTTCTGTTTCCTCGTATTAGAGTTACCGGATTTCTTCTAACTTCTTCTTCCATAAATAATCATTGTCGATCTGGTATACTGTCTTCTCGGTTAGTGTGTGATTCCCTACATAATTTAATTGTTTAACATGGTAGCTGGATGGATTTGGAGGGGCACTTTCGCTTCCTATTAGCTCCGCCGTCCACACTACATCTTCTGAGTACAGAGATACCTTCTCCCTGCTCAGGTCGATGATGGTTCTAAGCACATCACATCCTAACAATATGTTGAATGGTAAGCCGCTTGTGACTAAAAATACTGTGGTTATGTTCACACCGTTGCTGTTCAGATTGAGGAAGACTTTGTTTTTTAACTGATTTGTTCTGGCGTCCCGTTGCTCCGAGCAAAGTAATATTATTAACTGGTAGGGTAGGTAATATTCTATGACATTCTCTTTGTATTCTCTCGAATTCCGTACTATTTATTAATGAGACATTTACCCCTGTATCGATCATAATTCGTGCTGTAGTTCCTTCTACCTTGGCGATTATATAAGTGATTTCATTATTATTGCTTATGGCATTGGTACATTCTTCTTCTAATAATTCTTCTCTTGGATTGTGTAGATAATTAGTATAAATGATCATTATTGTATTTTTATTCGTCGGTTTGTATGTTTGTCTTAAATACCCAGTAGATTGGAGCAGTGATGGGCTGTGAGTCGTTCTCACTGCCTCCTCTCGTTTAAAGTGTTGTCGTCAGTGTTGTTTTGTTAGTTTGGTTGACTTGTTACATTCTCTGGTGGTGACTCTGGTCACGCATTTGGAATGTATTCAAAATTATCGTAGGGTCGTCTCCTACTATTCTCTTCCTGACTTCGACTCCTTTGATCATGGTACCTCGGGGAATTATTGAATTCATGGTGGTCCCGTCGGTCGTCATCATTACCAAAACTCCTTTGCCTCTGGTACTGGTGTCTTCTAGGTCTGTTCTCTTCTGTTCTTACATGATTTACTCGGGGTCGATACATGCGATTTGGATTGTTATTATTTGGGGTCTGATTATTTCGGTTGGTATTATTAAAAGGGTGGTTATTATTTCGGTTATTATTTGCATTATTGGGATGATGATTCAAATTCCCTTGGTTGTGACGGTTATTATTGTCATTATTATTATGTTGGTAGTTCTGGTTATTATAATTATTTGTTACATTATTATTATTTCTCCCCTCGTAATTATCGTTCCTTTGTCGGCTTCTACGATAGTAGTTCTCATGTTCGTAATCTTCAAGGAGTGCGGCCATTGACTGAATCGTTTTGATTTGGCCACAGAGTCGCACTCTTGCGATTCCTAGTTCGAAATGGTAGGACAGTTTGGTGACAAGAGATTCTTCCGGTATCCGGGATTCCAAATTTCTTGCAAGACACACCTTCCCTAGAAAATATGCAGTTGGTGTCTGTCCTCGGGTTGTATCAAATTTTCCGTTGCAGAGGTTGTCATGTAAGATGTTCTGGGTTGATTCGGACCAGTATTTTGCTTTAAATAAATTTTTAAAGTGTTGGTAATCGGTGATGTCGTGCCGAGTCGTCGTTCATGTCCTTAAAATGTTCATCAAGCATTCCGCATATTGATGTCCATCTGGTTTCACGGTGTTTCATCAGGTTTTCGTCGATAAGTTCCAAAAACTCCATAGGGTTTTGCTTGTAATTTTGGAAGTTAATACCTTCCCGATTATCTGAAGTCGAAATATTTGACAAGTTGAAAGGTTGGTTCTGAAAAAATTCTAGTTCGTTATGTATGTTTACAAGTTCCTTGTCCCACAGTTCGTCAATCTTCTCCTTGTTTTGTTTTACCTGAGCACTGACGTCATTCACCTTCGTATCCATGTTTCCGTACCTCTCCACGAAGTGTGTTTCTACTCGTGTTATTTCTTCTTGATTCTCTTTTTGTAGCTTCCATGCAGATTATATGGTCCTCCTCAATATTCTTCATGCGTGTGTTGACGTCCTCCTTTATTTGTTGCATCTCCTGACTTGATTGGTTCCATTTTTCGTGTATTTAGGAAATTTGTTGTTTAATTCTGGTCATCTCCTCTTCTATTTTATGATGCGCTCTACATGAGTGAAAAGGTTATCCACCTGATGATGGGACTTTAAGTCCCGAAATGCGTAGTGTATATTGAGAACACAAAGAAGTTGCAAAGAAGGAAACCAAGGTAATTCTAATATTTAATAAATAGTGTATTAGTTTATAAGATATATAGTAAAAGTTTATAAGGAATAATTAATAACTGTTGAATTGTATTAGAGTTAAGTAATTTTGTTTAATGAAAACCATTATAGTCCATAGAACAAAAGACATTATGGGGTCTAGAGGGCAATTCACTGTTTTGTTAAAAAAGTTGATATTTATAGTTATCAGTACTAATATTAAAATGTCTTTTATAAGCATAAGATAAAAGGTACAACCACAAAAGTTTAGGTATGTACAAATAGGACTAGTTTTAAACAAAAATGTTAGAATAGGGCATCAGTTAAAAATGTTATTTTTGTTATTATTGAACAGAAATATGGTTTAAGAGATCTCAAAACGATCAGCGTAAAAAATGCAGTTTATTGGTGGTAATATCTTTATATAATAATGAAACTTTCTCTTGTGAACTTATTTGTCTATTTCCGTCGAACACGTTTCGGTGCAAAAAGACAAGTAAGTTCACAAGAGGAAGTTTCATTATTATATAAACTGTAGTGCTGTGAAAAAAGATGATGAACAAACAAGACAACTGTAATATCTTTGTTACAGTCAGTAGCATAAGGAAGATATGACAATTTTAAGATTTTTTAATATATTTGATTAAAAAAGGGACGCTTAGGTTGGCATCTGTTGATGAGCATTAAACCATAAAACGGAATTTTTGTGATTAAAAATGGAATGCTTGGTAAATTCCACCAATCAGGTGAAGCCACCCATAATGCACCATCAAAGAGACAGTCTTTCGCCGGTAATCATACAGTAAAGAACACCTCCTCTGTGGCAAGGAAATTGTAAATAGTCTCCAACCCAAAGTGTAAATAGTCTTGTCCCCAAAGTCTCTGACCCGAGTGAGGTTAGGTGGAGTGTAAACAAAAGGCGTGCTAACCTATAAGCGGGGACATAACCAAACAGTGAACAAGTATACTTTTTTAGCGTACCGTGTCACTTATTTTAAATAATTGTTTAGTGAACAAGTGTTGTGAATTAACGTTGTTTAATATTAAAACAAGTGTTTTAATTTTTTTTTAATAATTAAAGGACATTATAGTGAATAAATAATAACAGTGAATTATATTAAATGTATAAAGAAAAGGAAAGTATATAGTGCATCTAAAAAAATTGATAACCCAACTTAATATTTAAGTATCACTATACCACGGTAACTTTTATATACGCTTGTGAACTGAGTTTAATACCATCACAGTATAGAAACACTAACACTATTATAATTATTTTGTTTTTAACTATTATTGCGTTGTACGTAATATTTAAACTTGAATAACCTCGCTACCCGTGGTTAACCTCAAAAGCGGACTCTGTCCCATATACGAACTGTTCGTCACTTTAGATTTTAGTTATTGTTGTATAATATTATAATTAATGTTGGTATTGTAATGTTTTTTTCTTCAAAAAGGCATAATTTGTTAATTATTGTACTCAAAAGAACCCAAAAGGTTATTTTTTCCTAACGTAAATTGTAACCTATATCTCTGAAAATCTGAACTCATGCTATCAACTGTTGAGCGATAATTGAAACAAGCCTGGTCAATTATTATTATTACAAGAAGTGGTATTCATTATTATATCAGAAAAATTGAAGAGAATTCTAAAAGAAAATAAAGGAAAAGTGAAAGTAATTAATGGTGTATGAATTATCATTTTAATAATTAACATTTTATTAGAAATATAGGAACGTAGTGTTTAAATCAACTCCAGAAGAATAGGTTGGCAGTACCTGTTAGGGAACAACACGTGCTTTTTAAATCATTTAACTAGATCAGTGAACTCTAAAAAAGTAAAAAGAATAAATTAAATAAAACTTACGAATAACAATTAATACAAACTTTTAAGATCTCAATTAATAATAAACAACTAAAAGAAAATCAGAGCATTCTAGTTACAAAACCAATCACACTACGAATAATTTTATTTCATCATAAGTATTAATATTATTTGTAAAACATTGAGTTTTACAAATTGGCGCACCAACTAGTGAGGCTAGAAGTAGGAGAGAACTCATATTATTTCAGTGTATCCTCTTAATAATTTATACTCTAGTGGTGGCTACGATAAACAACGAAAATACCAAGAAGAGCAACTTCAGCAAAACGGACAGCAGAGGCGGAAAAGGAACTAGACATGCAAGATAAAGAGGCAACACCTGTCGAAGAAATTGAAATACTATTACCGACAGAAGAGACGGACAAAACCACCGAGAGTGTCAACAAGAATAGATTAATGGAATTCATGCAGGAGGTGTTTAAACAAATGAAAGCGGAAATTCACCATAATAACGAAACACAGAATCATTAAAACAACACATAAAGGAAAACAATGAAACGTCAAAACAGAACAATGAAACACTTAACAAGAAAATGGACAGTAAGAACGAAGCTTTAAAACAAATGAAGGAAGACAATGAAACATTAAAACGAAACACAGAATAATTAAAAAACAAATGGAAAATAATAATGAAGCGTTAAAACAACAAATGAAACAACAGTTAGAAGCATACAGAGAAGAAATAAAACACAGAATCACTGAAACAAATGAAAAGATTGAAAGAACTAATGAAACATTTATACAATTCCGTGAAGAAATTATAAGTCAAATAAACAATGTCGAAGATAACAGTAAAATTAGGGTTGAAAACTTCAACAAGAAACCCAGGAAAAGTTAGAAAAATTGCAAGACAAGATGGAGGAACAACACGACCAGATAGGGAATAACTTGGAATGAGTACAAGGTCAGGTAAATAACAAAAAGAGAAAATAGAAGAAATACAAAGGAAGGAATTGATTAACATTAGGGAAGAATTAGAAATATTATGAAACAGACCAATAAACTACGCGCATGTACCACTCGGAGAAAATAGAGATACAATTCACTTTAGAGAATATCAAAGAAACCCCCTAGAATTCCTGGAAAGATTGGAAGAATTATTTAATAGAAATAAGGAAAACCAGTGGCATATGATAAAAATCTTTTAGATGAGAGCTTCAAGAATATTACAGATAATTGGTGGACGGCGATAAGGAATGATGTCCACAATTATACCGAATTTAAACAAATCTTCAAAACCAAGTATATAAAAAGTCTATACAAAATATCGTCAGGGATAACTTATGCAATGGCAGGTATGACTCGACAAGAGGCCAAACACCGACAGCCTACTTTTTAGGTAAGGTTTGTATAGCAAGACACCTAGAACCAATAATCCTGGAAGAACGTCTGGTAACCAAAATATCATACAATTTCGAGGAAGGGATTGTATGGGCCAGACTGTGTGGACAAGTGCAAACGATCGGCGGAATGGAAGCCCTCTTGGAGAGTTATGAGCAGGAGGATTGTTATAGAAGAAATCGCCGGAGGCCCGAGAATCAAAACGAGCGGCGGAATGAACAGAACCGTGATAACAGACAGCGAGTAAATTATGCAAGAGCTAATAACGGTAATCAAAGTCCACAAAACAACCAATTCCGAGGTCGTAGAAGAAGTTTTAATAACGAACAGACATACAGAACCAATACCAAGAGATGAAGACAGCCGACGTCCCCAAAGGAGTCGAAGTGAGGAGAATAGACGATCTCTAAGCTGGGATGGAAGAAGAGACATACCATCCGAAAACCAGCATAGGAATGACCAAGAGCAACCAATAAACAATGACGGGAGTAGGGGAAATGGGAATCAGCAGTGAGAACACAGGATAGCCCATCACTGCAAGCAAACACGGGGTCAATCAGAACGATAAAAACGTCCAACCAAATTGAAGAACTTATAACTATTATTCGGAACTACTATTTAAAAAATATCCAGTCTGATTTGTTAGAAGAGAGAACAGTGGAGGAGGCTAAACCGAATAGTGACATAATAAATGTCAGAGTAGAACTACAAGGGGTGCTGACAGAAATAATGATCGACACATGAGCGAACATTTCTTTAATAGATAAAACCGAATTGAACAGGATACAAAAGGCAAATACGAAGAAAATACCCACACTGCCAGTCAACAACATAACAATCATAGGAGCAACCGGGAAACAAAATAAATCAGTAAAGCAACAAGTAATCCTTATGTTACAAGCAATGGAATAGGAATTCCTATGGTGTTTGTAGTAGCCCAAGGGCTACCCTTTAAGGTGTTAATAGGGTGTGATATGCTACGGCGACACTCTGCTATAATTAATCTGGCCAGTGGAGAAGTGAAACTGCGTTCAGACGGTTATGAATGGTGTACTGAGATAATTGGAAGCCAAGGTGCCCCTCAGTACAGACGTTCATACCACATTAGGGAAAATAATAGGACACCCATAGGAAACAAGGAGCTTGTAAGAACAGAATCAAAATTGTTGCAGGAAAAATTGCAAGAAATACTATCATTCCGAGGAAGGGGCTCTACCGACGTAATCAGTGTGGAACAGAAACAAAGGTTAGTAGATATCTATAATAAATACTGAAATGTATTCTACGATTCACCTGGTAAAGCAAAAAAATTTTTGTGTGAATTGAAGTTCCAGGAATCAGTAAATTTTAACCGGAAGTCGTATCCTATAGCCCAATCATTAAAAGAAGCGGTTAGAAAAGAAGTCCAACGCATGATCGAAGAGGACTTAATAGAAAAAGTAGTTCACCGTACACCAGCCCCATTGTTGCAATACCCAAAAAGGACGGACAGGTGCGTTTATGCCGCAACGCCCGTGAATTCAATAAAATGATCATAAGCGACCAAAACATCTCCAGGAGAGATAGAAGAAATAATGAAAAGTTTCCATGGTAGTAAATTTATGGGATGCCGTCTGCGGATACTGGCAGATAGAGTTATACCCAAACAGTCGCCAGTATGTTGCCTTTAACTTCGAGGGAAGAAACTACCAGTTCAAACGTTTACCTTTCGGATTAGTCAATTCAGTGGCTATCTTCATCCAATGTATGGACAAAATTTTGGGAAAGGAAGCGTTAGAGTTTTCAACTGTGTATGTGGATGATATATTGATAATGTCAGCAACATGGGATGAACATTGCCACAGAATAGAGGTGGTATTGAGAAAAAATTCAGCAAAATAACATCACACTTAAACTAGATAAATCCAAATTCATCACACAGGAACTACAATTTCTCGGATTTATACTGTCCGAAACGGGAATCGCGCCATCGCCCGAGAAGGTGGAAGTAATAAGTAATACAAAATTTTCCGAAACCTAAAAACATAAGGCAATTGCAATCCTTTTTAGGGATTTGCAATTATTATAGGAAATTTCAAGAAAATTAATCGGAGCTGACCGCTAAGTTTCAGCATTTATTTTCATCCAAGAAAAAATGGAAATGGGGCAAAATAGATGATGATAACTTTAGTGTAATTAATAGTAAATTTTTAAATTGTGTCATACTACACCACCCCGATTTTAACAGATATTACTTGAATTGTGATGCCAGCAACGTCAGCCTGGGTGCAGAATTGTATCAGGAAGACGAAGAGGGCAACCATCTAGTGGTTTTTCGCCAGTAGAGTGTTGAGCAGCTGTGGGAGGAATTATACTTTTACAGAGAAAGAACCACTTAGTGTAGTCTTCACATGTTTGAAATTTCGTACATACGAGGGTTGTCCAGAAAGTAACTTACGTTTCAGTGTGGGCGGCAATGGGGAGGGGCTAGTGCCGCCATCTTGGTGACACGGGAGGCATAACTCAGTATGCATCCAGCTCGGGCCAGTATAGGTCTGTGTTTTGTTTCTGTGCTTCAGTAATAATTTTTAAAATGAGTACTGCGATTGAAAATCCCGCGAGCTGTGAAGTGCACGATGATGAGCGGAGTGCCCGGTCGAGTGTTCTTACTGACAAATTGGTGGAGAAAATCAATAAAAAAATCCATGAAAATCGCCGCTTTACGATTACCGAGTTTCTTCAAATTTCACGTAGTTTGCTTCATGAAGTTGTCACGATAAAGCTTGATTACCATAAGTTTGGTGCGCGATGGGTCCCGAAAATGCTTACAGAAATGCACAAAAACCAGCGGATGGCATTAGCATTGTCATTTCTTCAAGCCTACGACAATGATGGTGATTCTCTACTGGACCGTATTATAACGGGGGATGAAACCTGGGTTAGATACGTTAATTGTGAAACAAAAAATCAGTCCATGGAATGGGGCCATACTCGCTCGCCCAAAAAACCGAGGAAGTGTGTGCAGACCTTGTCAGCAAGGAAAATGATGGTGACAGTTTTTTGGGACAGAAAAGGGGTTCTCCTGGTAGAGTTTATGGAACGGGGTACCACAATCAACTCCAAGGTTTACTGTGAAACCTTAAAAAAGCTGCGGAGAGCAATCCAAAACAAGCGACACGGTAAGTTGAGCTCCGGGGTATTGTTCTTCCACAACAACGTCCGACCGCATACAGCATCACGAACGCAAGAACATCTGGGAAAATTTGGATGGGAGCTTTTCATTCATCCCCCATACAGCCCTGATCTGGCACCGAGCAATTATCACCTGTTCATGCGTATGTAAAAGTGGCTGGCAACACAGCGCTTTGAAGACGAAGAGCTGAAGGCAGGCGTTAATGAATGGCTGAAATCACAGGCAGCAGATTTTTACGATGAGGGCTTTCAAAAACTCGTAAATCGTTACGATAAGAGGTTTAACTTGAATGGCGACTTTGTGGAAAACTAGTCTAAAAATGTAGTTTTCAACTGTGTAAATAAAAAAATTATTCTTTCGTTTTTTTATTTATTTATTCTAAAACGTAAGTTACTTTCTGGACAGCCCTCGTACATCTTGGGATATCCCTTGACCATAAGGTCAGACCATAAATCAATTTCATTTCTTAAAAAATGCAAACTCAACCATGACGACTGACAAGGTGGATCCTCATCCTGCAAGAATACAACATACACTAGGAAAGCAAGCAACAACGTGCCTGGAAAGCAAAACGTCGTGGCTGATGGGCTATCCAGAGTAAACATAGAGAGAGGAACCTTCGACATAGACCAGGAAGACATTGGAAGAGTATATCATATTCTACAATCTAGAGAAGACTTGGAAGGAGTTTTGAACCAAGTTTAAGAACTGCAAGCCACCGATCCAAAACTAAAATCAATCAGTGAAAGATTAGAGCATCCTGATTCAACTCTAATACCATTCTATTGTGTACATGACAATTTAATATTTACACGTCCCACTTCAAGAGACCATATAATGGAAGTTATATATCCCAAGAACCGCAGAGGGACCAGTAATACTCGACTATCATATTAGATACGGTCATATGGGACCTCTCAAAGTAGTAAAAGCCTTACAGGAACATAGGTATATAAAGGGGATCAACAAAAAGGTAAGACAGACGGTGAGATGTTGCAAGGTCTGTCAAATGGTAAAAGTGAATAATGAGCGAAAGGAAGGCATCCTGATCACCATCACTTCAAACAGGAACCTGGAGAATCTCTTTATCGACATATGTGGGCCATTCTCCAGGAGTGGAGAAAGAAGCAGATTCAGGTATATAGTTATTATTTTTGACCACTTTTCAAAATTCACAAAACTATACCCCAGAAGTAAAGCTACCACACAGAAAATTCTAGAAATAATAATAAGTAAGTACATACCCGAGGTGGGAAAGCCGGAAACGATGGTGACATACCATGGTACGCAGTTCAAGGGCAAAAAGTGGAGGACAGAATTACTGAATGTAGGAATCAAAACACATAAAACTTCAGTATATCACCCCAGCAGTAATCCAGCAGAACGAGTCCTCAGAGAAGTAGGGAGGATCCTGAGAACATATTGCCATGAAGAACACCGGAACTGGAGCAAGTACGTGGAAGCAACGGAAACATTCCTCAACCTGGCTTATCACGATACACTAGGAGCCAGTCCTTATCAAGTAATGTTTAACCAACCACCACCCAGTGAAATAACGTCACTGATACAATTCCCACCCATGGAAAAGGAAGATTTGGCTATGCCCACCATATATAACAGAGTCCTTCATAAGGCGGAACTGCGCAAGAAGAGAGATAAAAAAACAAAGCGAATATCATAAAATACAACCTATGAGAGAAGGTACTCATCAAAAACAGACAACTGCGTAGTTCAGTGGAAGGAATCGCAAAGAAATTATTATTGTTATATACAGGACCATTTATTATTACTCAGGACAAAGGTAATAATACCTACGAGTTAACGACACCAGTAACAAATCGAGTCAAAGGGGTTTATAATCAATCCGAAATCAAAAAGTTTTATGGAGTTTAAAGGGAATGAGAAAATTATTAATAGCCGTTTATTTCAGTAACTTATAAAACTCTACTGAAATAACCAGACTTGAAGGGGGGGCATTATGTAACATGATGTTTCCCTCAACATAAAGAATATCCCTTAATATAAAAAATGGTATTACTAAAATAATGAAGGACAAAACAATAATTGAGTATTTAACTTATATCATGAGGTATAAAGGTCAAACAATAAATTAAGATCATTGTAAAATAAAATAATATCTATAATAAATACTATATATAACTATCTGAAACTTTGTAACAAATAACTCCAGTAGAATGAATAAAAATACGACAAAATAGGTGAAACCCTATTCATCAGAACCTAACTGGGTTATCAAGTAGGAAAGTGAATATAAACTAAATAAGAATTTAATGAAACCAAACAATAAAGCTAGAGAATAATTCTACCTGAGTGTGAATGAAATCACATAGAAAATTCAGAGAATAATTATTATAAGATAAGTGTAATAACAGTTTTAATTTTGTATGAACATGTTACAGTGTAGGTTAGGTCAAAACGATCAGCATAAAAAATGCAGTTTAATGGTGGTAGTATCTTTGTTATAGTCAGTAGCATAAGGAAGATATGTCAATTTTAAGATTTTTTAATATAGGCCTATTTGATTAAAAAAGGGACGCTTAGGATGGCGTCTGTTGGTGAGCATCAAACAATAAAACAGAATTTTTGTGATTAAAAACGGAATGCTTGGTAAATTCCACCAATCAGAAGCCTTCACCTGTCAGGTGAAGCCACCCATAATGCACCGCCAAAGAGGCAGTCTTTCGCCGGTAATCATACAGTAAAGAACACCTCCTCTGTGACAAGGAAATTGTAAATAGTCTCCAACCCAAAGTGTAAATAGTCTTGTCCCCGACGTCTCTGACCCGAGTGAGGTTAGGTGGAGTGTAAACAAAACGCGTGCTAACCTATAAGTGGGGACATAACCGAACAGTGAACAAGTGTTGTGAAGTTTTTTTTAATAATTAAAGGACATTATAGTGAATAAATAATAACAATGAATTATATTAAATGTATAAACAAAAGGAAAGTATATAGTGCATCTAAAAAATGTATAACCCAACTTAATATTTAAGTATCACTATACCACGGTAACTTTTATATACACTTGTAAACTGAGTTTAATACCATCACAGTATAGAAACACTAACACTATTATAATTATTTTGTTTTTAACTATTATTGCGTTGTACGTAATAATTAAACTTGAATGACCTCGCTACCCGTGGGTATCGTCAAAAGCGGACTCCGTCCTATATACGAACTGTTCGTCACTTTAAATTTTAGTTATTGTTGTATAATATTATAACTAGCTAAAAGCGTCGCTTTGTGGTGACTCTCGAAGCTTAAATACAAAAAAAATATTATGTACAAATAAATAATCACAATATTTATATTTGAGCTTCACGAATCACCATCAAACCACCTTCTAAAGTTTTTACTCTCGACAACGCAACATATGTTACACCAATAGAAGTTTCCTTTTCTCCAATATCTACAACAGCTCTATCTAAGGTTAAACCTTGAGACTTATGAATTGTAATTGCAAAGACTAATTGTAACGGAAATTGTTTCCTTCAACAATTAATATTTCCACTTAAAATTCCAAAATTTAGTTATAGGTGGAATTGGAACACAACCACTATTTCATAAGTTGAATGAAAATAATTTCCAAAACGAACCATTATCACTCGTGGCATTTGATCAGGTGGACCATGATTTTCTTCGTAGATAATATCTTCAACGTAACCTAAAGCTCCATTCACTAATCCTTTTTCAACCCACAAATTAGAACATAACATAACTTTAGATCCAATTGATAAAATTATAAATGGTTCAAGTCCACCTGATAATTCTGCACTTGCTGATTTTGCTTTAGAACAATTATGAATAGCTGTAATATAAGCAACTGGTTAACGAAATTCTTTTAACTTTTGATGATTAAATTCTTTTACATTTTTATTTATTGCAAATAGCCTAATTGCATCGTTGAAAAAATGATGTTCATTTTGTGAAAAAGTTTGTATACTATGTGCCATTAATATTTCATAGTCTTGAACTGTACATTCACCATTACTAACACGATCAAGTATATCTCGAAATATTTGTTGCGATTCATTTTGTCGAAATGATGACGATAAAAAAAAATACTTTTGAATACTTGATGTAAATAATAATTTTCCTTCTAAAAGGAATTCACTTCCTTCAATTTTATCACTGTAAAGTGGTCTGTCATTAACAGGAGGTAACTGATTAATATCCCCCAAAAAATATACAAATAATCCACCAAACAGTTCATCTTGTCTTGATGGAATAGCTCTGCATACTCTTAAATCAATTTTCCTCAAAAGACTACATCACTTGCCGATATTGATAAAAAAAAATATACATGAAAAATGAATCTTGGATTTATGAAATATGTTTTATGATTTGTGAAATTTATTAAATATATTTTATAAACAACACAGCACACCAGTATCTTTCATTCAAGAAAAACACTAGAATATTCGGTATATACGTACACTGTTTGTCTAAAACCATGGAACGCATTAGTAACAGACTATATAGTAATATTAAAGAAATCTCACAGATGGTGACACTTTACATACATAGATATATAGATATATACACGTGTATAAATGAAAAAAATTATTACAATTATTTCTTGCCAAAATTAATTTTTTATGAAAATAATGATTGATGACACATCTAGACATGAATATGAATAATTATGTTCAATTTCAAGTCTAGAGGTTCAGTAGTTTTTCTGTAAAGTGTACCACAAAAATGTACCAATTGTTGCCTAGTAAAGGGACTCGCTTCGCTCGTCCGAATTAATGTTGATATTGTAATGTTTTGTTCTTCAAAAAGGCATTTTTTGTTAATTATTGTAGTCAAAAGAACCCAAAAGTTTATTTTTTCCTAACGTAAATTGTAACCTGTATCTCTGAAAATCTGAACTCATGCTACCAACTGTTGAGCGATAATTGAAACAAGCCTGGTCAATTATTATTTCAAGAAATGTTATTCATTTTTATATCAGAAAAATAGAAGAGAATTCTAAAAGAAAATAAAGGAAAAGTGAAAGTAATTAATGGTGTGTGAATTATCATTTTAATAATTAACATTTTATTAGAAATATAGGAACATAGTGTATAAATCAACACCAGAAGAATAAGTTGGCAGTACCTATTAGGGAACAACATGTGCTTTTTAAATCATTTAACTAGATCAGTGAACTCTAATAAAGTAAAAAGAATAAATTAAATAAAACTTACGAATAGCAATTAATACAAACTTTTAAGATCTCAATTAATAATAAACAACTAAAAGAAAATCAGAACATTCTAGTTACAAAACCAATCACACTACGAATAATTTTATTTCATCATAAGTATTAATATTATTTGTAAAACATTGAGTTTTATAATATATATAATAAAAATTTACACATTTACGATACATTAAGGTGAAATTAGAGGAAGAGCGAAGGACACATTGTAACAGTACATATCTTCACCGTATATTTAACAACAAATATAAGGGATAAAACACCCATTAACTAACACAAGAACACCTAAGAGAGGAATGATAAATGAATAACTGTGTACTAAATGTTATATCCGGTCCACAAACTAAGTAAACAATTAAAATAATTAAATCAGCAAACGAAGAATAATAAATAGTGATGAAGAAGAAAATATAGAAGTCAACATAATAATGTGATTAACCAAATGACCCAATAGATAAGGTAAGTGAGAGGACAAAAACAAATTATAATGACAACCAGCCCTAACAAGAGACTGAAGAGAATACAAATAAACACAAGTAAAGTGATAAGTGAAGAAGAATTAACAAATATATCATACAATGTGCCAATAATGTGTACCAATAGAGAATGAAACCAATAAAACACGGAATCTACAGAAGTAAGGAACAGTAAAGAGACACCAACATAGACAAACCATTATTAAAGACCTGACCACGACAAAAACTGTTTATTCTGAGATAAAAATATAATTAATAAACAAATAAACACAGTGAAATAAGATAATGCAAGATAAGAATGAATTAGTTATCACAGTAAGAATAGAATACCATGCATGCTTTTAATACAGGCAAATCCAATTAAAATAAATAAAAGAAAACCTGGTAATCACTAGTAGACATGTAAACATAACGAAAAAATAATAAATAATGGTTAACCAGAGCAAAAGTGTAAAATAATAACCTTTAAAACATTGAGATCAGAAAGAAAAGCATAGACCATTGTTGTCGGACAAGGGGGTCCCATGTAACCTCAATTCTGGTACAAATCAACTTGTAATTAGAGTAAATTAAGAATAAAACAATGTAAAACTAGTGTAGGTATACAATAATGAAAATAGACATTATAAAGACAAAGCTAGTGATACGATTTATTAATTGAAAGTGATATGTGTGGGGTTTAATGCAATTACACAGACTGAAATTGGACAGAAAGATGTACCCATTAAACACACTCAGAATTCCCATAATATTTTGAACCAGAAAAGAACAGCGACATGAATGTGCAATACAATATGTAATACTACTATTATAGTATAAAATAATTATAATGAAATGTTAATTTACCATAATTAAGAAAAATTAAGGTAACTGACTATACTAGATGCAGGAAGTATTAGTGAATTATTCACAATCACACATAATAATAGGAGGCTAACCATTATAAAACAATCTTTAGATTATAAAGACCATTTGTACACAAAAGAACCACTTAAAATTGAGTATATCATTAATCATGAACCAAATCATAATGACATGGCATACTAAGACTATGAATAATAAATGAGACTAAAAACAAGAAACTAATTATATTTGAAGAAAAACTGAGACATCCAGAAGTTGTAATGGACATCTTAGAATGACTGTATCACAATAAGAAATGAACAGAGCAAATTATTTCAATAAATAGAGTGAATCAAATTAAGGCCACAGAAAGCATAGATCAAATATTGTAACTTCATTAATGTTAAACAATTATTGTATTAGAATTTATCATAAAAGGACTTGAGAGGAACCATATGATTGAAATGTAATCACCGTTTGTTCAATTTCCTTAATTAATCATGTAAAATCATAAGAAATATGTCATAGTCGTAAGTAATAAACATTAACTTTTTAATTATAATATTCACATATGTCTTGTGAGGACTTATTTTAAAGAACAAATCAATTGTAATAACATGGTGTGGCTATATCAAGTATTACTCATAACGCAAGGACATTAAACCAATTTTAAAGATATTCTATTTATTTTGGACAAAAACGAGGGCGTAACAATGATACTCTCCAAACCAAAATCATTAGCAATTTTCTGCAAATTAATTACTCTGCCAAGGGAGTGACCTCTCTATAAGGAATAGCAGCATCTTTGAACCATTGGAATCGATCAAAATCGACCGGGGGGGTAGATGGAACAGCGAAGAGGAACAAATTTACATACACTTCATCTCAGACTAGCGAAGCGAGACGATGGCCATTTTCTGTGCGCGAAAAAAGTCGTATTCAAACCAAATCAGCTGTGCGAGTCTAAAAGTAAACAAATATGGTCAATCTAACCAACAAATTTTTAAGTGGTGAGTGCATCAAAAAAAGGCTTATACCATAGCGAATTATAATTGCAGAGTGCATAATAAGCTGCAATAAAGCGAAATAACAGGAAGTATGGTGTTTAATTATAATTATTGAATATTAACTGAAAACAGAAATTGTACGATTTCACATTTGAGACATGGAAGTAACCATGATACCTCATAGAGGTTAAAAGTGAATGAATAAATTAAATAACCTTCATTCACAAACATTAATGAACCTTATATGAATATTTTTTATAGAAACAATAAATATTTTTGACCTATATTACGAAAGTTAAACAACTTGGAGAAGTAAACAATGAATAGTATGAGCTCGAGTACAGGTTATCTAAACTGCTGATTTTGAGTGTTACAATACATAACAATCAATGAATATTTTTATCAAAATTATTTAAGCAACAGGTCATGATTGTTTACCTGACTAGAGTGCCGCATGCAATGGACATGATAATTAATAACGGACATTAAATGAACTTATAATTTTAATCACTTATGTATTTTGTTATGTATAGATTAAGGAGTTACCTGATATTTTGAATACTTAATACTTTGTAGCAATTCAGTATGCCTGAAGTTGTTTTAATGTTGACAACAGTCAAAGTCATAACCATATGTTAATAATTGTAAAAACGTTTAACATTAGTTTGTTTCTAAATATTAATTCAGTATGCCTGAAGTTAATTTAATGTTTACAGTAGTCAATCTCATACCATAGGTTAATAATTTTAAAAACTTTTATGTCATTTTGTTTCGAAATCTTAATTCAGTGCGCCTGAAGTAAATATAATGTTGACAATAGTCCAGATATAATTCCATGTTAATGATTTGAAAAAACTTTTAATATAATTGTTGTTTATAATAATTAATTTTGACTACTCATGTTAAACAGTAGTGGAGACATTTTCTGTTATGTATCTTGCAGTCTCAAAGGAACCATTGAGAATTTATAAACCTAATGAACCAAATTTCAAGGTGATCTTTTAAATTTATGTTAAATCAAATTATTTTAATTACCCTGAGATTAAGAGCTAATAAATAATAAAGTCACTGACTAACAAGGCAAACAGCCAGTAATAAATATCAAACAATAATTTACAATCTTATTAAACTAAAAAATGTTAATAAATTCAAATTGTGTAACAGAAAAAGAGTTGACGACTTTTATTGAATAGACAGTACTGTTACGAGTTAGATTACCAGTACAGGTAGCCCCCGTTATACGCGGTAGATGCGTTCCGGCAAAGTGCCGTGTAAAGCGAAACTGCGTATAACGGGGACTATTATAGACTGGCTCGATAGCGGCAAATAAATGTCATACAGCTTAGTATTGATATTGATCAAGTAGGCTTACGTTAAAAAGGATTTTAGTAATTAAAACAAACGGTTTTGTTATTGAAATTAATTTTATTTATTGACGAAATACACAAAGTCAGTATAAACAATACAGCAAATGAAAAATTTGTATAGTATCACACATATAAATTGAGTAAATTATGTTAAATAAAGGTACAGTAAGAGGTTATAAAAATAAAAAAGTTATACAGTACAATAGTTTTTACCAAATTAAAATTACTGTAAAATATTTTGAAAGAAATTCAGTTTTTTACTTACATTTAAGATTATTACTCGTGACCAACATTTCCTGTAGACTCAGAAGAGCTTGTTTCCTGTTCATTTGACACAACACTGCTTTGTGAAAAAAAGTTTTTTATGGACAGTTGAGTTGAGGATTTTAACTTTGAGTTACACAGTTCACGGTAGCACATTATAACATGTTCAACTTCTCTTTTAACTTTTCCACTTCTTGTTTCATTGGGATCATTGTTCTCAAAGTAGCTTAAAGCATTATTGATCATTTGGAAAGCCTCTGACATCCCTTTACCGGTTAATACTTTAACACATTCAGGTTCTTCATCTTCCTCGGACACTTCCACACAATTTTCGTCTTCCATGGATTGCAGGTCCTCGTTGCTCAGATCATCTTTTTCTTGTAGAAGGGCAGAAACATCTTCCTTGTCAACATCAGTGAATCCAACTTGGTGAGTCAAGCTCACTATTTCTTTGGTCGTTTGAGAGACACCATCAATTTCTTCACTGTTGTTGATTGATTCCACCGTAACCTGAGGCCATAGTTTTTTCCACGCCCTGTTCATACAGTGAAGTGTCAGTCCTTTCCAACATTTGTCTATGATTTCAATAGCCATCTTAATATTGAACTGTTTCCAGAATTCTTTAATTGACAGCTGGTCATTAGCATCACATGAGTTGTGAGAGTGTCTCCTTAAGGTAGTTGGTTTTGAATGCTGAAATTATGCCTTGGTCCATAGGCTGCAATATGGAAGTAGTGTTAGGGGGAAGAAACACAACCTTGATGCTTTCATTCACCTCACATATTTCTGAGGGATGGCTCGACACATTATCCAAAAGAATCAAAACCTTAAACTCAATGTTTTCCTTTTCACAGTAGCGTTTTAGTTTCTCTTGAAGCTCTTGTGAAACATAATCATAAAATATTTTTCCTGTCATCCAACCTTTCTTACTAGATTTCCAAACCACAGGCAGTTTACTTTTATCATAACCTTTAAGTGCTGGGGGGTTTCTGATTGATAAATCATCAATGGTTTTAATTTGCAATCGCCAAAGGCGTTGCCCCCAAAAAGCAATGTTCAACGGTCTTTAGCAGCTTTGAAACCAGGTGCAGTTTTTTCTTCAATAGAAATAAAAGTTCTGCTTGGCATTCTTTTCTAATATAGGCCAGTCTCGTCTAAATTGAAAACTTGCTTTGCCATATAACCACCTTTTGCAATAATATTTTTAAATGTAGTTTCTCTGAATTCATCAGCTCCTTCATTATCAGCAGAAGCAACCTCACCCGTAACTTTTAATCTGTGAAAAGCGTTGCGAGCCTTAAAACGGTTGAACCAACCTCTACTAGCTGTTAAATGTTGGTGGAATTTCATTGTCTTGTGTTAATTCTGCATAAAGACTTTTAGCTTTTTCTTGAATGATTGCCATAGAAATAGGCGCATTCCGCTGGTTGTGGTGTTCAATCCAGGTAGACAAAAGCTTTTCCATTGCATCTGATCTCGATGTAGCTACTCTTGCGACACTTAAATTCGTACAAGATTCAACACTTTTACGAATTGCGTCTGCGTTCGATCGGATCGTCCTTATAGACGACTCTGGAAGACCCATTACTCGCTGAATATCGACAACACGTTCGCCTTTATCGATACGTTTTAAAACTTCCAGTTTAATCTCCAATGAAAGAGAATTTCTCGCACGTTTTTTAGTACTCGCACTTGAATGTTCCTTGCATTTTTGTGACATTTTCAATAACTCGACAACACTGAACGAAATGTCACACTCACCACTCAGTGAAACGTGAACAGGAAATAATTGCTAGACGAGGTACACAGCGCAGTGCTACTGACAGCGATCGATAGCGAGAGGTGACCGACTACATTGTAAAAATAACTTGAGTCTGCAGACTGACAGCGTGAAGCCACTCGGGCAACTTCGGCAACCTTCGCTCTCATCTATGCCCGCCTATATTCTGTTGTCAGATGTGAGTTCGGTAAACGTTTGGTTAAAGTTTGTGTATTTATTTTAGCACAATAATTTTATTAAGTTCACGCCTTCAAATACGTAAACTCAAGAGTAAGTGTCTGTGTGTATTCGTGTATAACCTACCTATACATGTCCTGTAAGCATTTCGATATTTCATTTTAAAGTTTTGTCATTTTATTTTTAGTGTAACAGTTTTTATTAAGTGCACGCGCTGTAAGTATTCTCGAAGATAAATAATAAACACAATTGACAATAAATTCATATCATATCATTTCTTACATTTATAACCTTAATTGTGAGTCGTTAGTGAAATAGTTGTATTTAGTTAAGTAACGGACACATCATGGACAACAAAATCCAAGAACTTAATTGTATATTTGTTTCAGCGTTTATCACTCCAGAAACAAAAATAATTTATTAAATTGACTCCAGATAAATACGAAACCAACCTGCGAAGTTAGTGCACAGGTAAAGAAGCGTTTTACCACAACTTATTACAGCAATATATATCAAAACCAACATTGTGAGTACAAAAAACTGAACTCAAAAACCGGCTAAACTGTATAAAATAAATTTCCTTAATAAACGTATATTTCCTATAGGCTACTAATGCGACGATGTAGTCAAAAGGTTCATATTTATCTGGGGAGCCAGTGAAATTGTGTTTGTTTCTGGAGGAAACAAAGTTTAAAACAAAAACTACAATTCAGGGCAATAAGTGGAGTCGCCTACAACGATATGGTTAAATTAATCAGAGCCGTCTCTAGCTTATCTGGCGCCGGGGTGCGAACCCAGCTCAGGCGCCCCCTAACCATTTCAGCCCCCCCCCATCAGTGGTGTAGGTTTGGTAATGGCTACTACACACAGCGCCCGGCGGCTTGCAGGCGGTTATCATAGCGCTGCTGACTGCCGGCGGCTGTGCAGGAGGACAGCAGAAGGAGGAAGGGAGGGTTATTACACAGTAAAAATATGCAATTTTAATTCTATTATTACTATTTATTTATTATAAAATATTCACTTCTTACCATTTTGCTAACTTACACAACAATCAACAACAAAGTAACAGGATATAACTATGATAAAGAATTTTAAGTAACAAATTAAGAAAGTTTATTTACAGACATTTTCTGATCCTGAAAAGGTACCTAACCTTATTATTAAATTACTATACTAGATTAATTTTTCTTGCTTTACGAGCAGCAAAATCATTCACTATCTCCCGGGTTTCAATCTTGATGTCATGTTCAATACTTATTATGGCCAAATTTGTTAAATTATTTTGCGATAGCGTTGACCTCAAATAATTTTTGATTAATTTTAGCTTGGAAAAAGATCTTTCACCTTGTGCTACTGTCACTGGTAATGTTAAGTAAATTCTTATTGCAGTGCTTAAATTCAGAAAGAGGGAAATCAGATTATTTGCTAATAAATAATCCAATATAACTAGTGGGGTTGTGCAATCGCTGACGAAAAGTGGTAAAATATTGATTTCGTCGAAGAGATCGTCTTTATTGATATCGGAATTTAAACCATTGCTCAATTTATTTTGTAAATTGTTACAGAGCGTCTTTTTTTGTTGAGCATCAAAATCACTCCAATTCTGTAAATTTTGCAGAAAAGAAAAATCTGTATTACTATCGTTTAAAAGCTTGAAGCGTTCGCTAAATTGATTAATTGCTGTGTCTAATAGGTAATAATAAAAATGTACTTTAAAATGAGTTTCTGGGTCAGTTATTGGTTCATCTACAGCCTCGTAGTCAAACATTCTTCTCCTAGCACGGGGACGGGTCGTTTCGGGAAATACTGTAGCAGCATTGACCTCTTTGGCCACCGTTTTGGCGGTAGTGACCATTTCTCTAAACGCGGACTCTGATCGTATTTCTGTCAGTTCATCTTTCACTTTATTAAGCATTGTTGCTGCAACTGAGAGAATAACGTCTGATTTCTGCAACGCTTTGCTAACAATATTTATTTTACTGGAATGTCGTACCAAATTACTATTGAGCATATAAATTTGAAAGACATTAATTTTGATATTAAGGAATTTGCTGTGTTTCTTGTATCGGAATCTCTGGTGTTATCACAGTAAATTTTGTATAACGCGTCATATACTTTTCCTAAATTAAATCGAAGGGCTCTTAGCGCATCAACTCTGCTCTCCCATCGGGTAGTGGATAAGGGCTTTAAAGTTAAAGAAGGCATTTCGTTTATGAGTAATTGCCAACGTGCGGTTGATGCAGCAAAAAATACATATATATCTTGAACAATGGAGAAAAAATTCGAAATTTAAGAGAACATTTAGCGGCATCGTTTACAACTAAATTCAGACTATGTGGCGCACAAGGGATAAAGAATGCGCGTGGGTTTATATTCAGTATTCTTTTCTGGAGCCCTATGTTTTTCCCTGTCATATTGGCACCATTATCATAGCCTTGACCGCGCATATCCTGTAAATCGATATCACACGATGACAAATATTCTAATAGAAATGTCATTAACTGCTCACCAGTAGTATATTGTAACGAAACAAAATGTTACAAAAGAATAGTAAATAATAGTGGAATCCGATCCAGAGAGGAAACAAGAAATAATAATTGAAAGCAAATTAAAGGAAACCTAGTTGGTTTGACTTATTTAATATTATCAAGAAACCCAGAAATAACCCAGTAGAATAGGGCAGTAAACAGACAAAAGTTAAATAAATAAACCTAGCAGGCCTAATCAACTTACCCTGAATAACAACCAAACCCAATAAAGAGTGCCTAATCATAAATTAAAATTGTATTAACAAAATTGTATCGACATATTTTAAGGATAGAAAAAGGGACACAAACCTTACAGTTATATGAGTGACATAATATAAATAGTGACACAGACTACTGTTAAACAGTGTTAATTATTTTTGTATGAAAAGTGTTTTATTGTTATTATTAGACAGAATTTTAGTTTATCATACAGACAATAGTTTAGCAGTAAAAATAAACTAAAACTGTCAAAAACAATTATTATTATTAAGAGTTTTGTTGTATGTTATAAGATTTTATGTCGCCAGTTAATTTATGTAAATATATTTATCTCGGGTAGTCAAAGTAGAAATTACAATCAACCATAACAAATTGTTCCACCACATATCATAGAAATTCAAATTAATAAGGTTTTACAGTTATAAACTGAGGCATGTTTAGTATCAAATTGTTTATAATTATCTAATTAATAATTGTATAAACATTGCATGTATCATTAGAGTATAATAATAAAATTATCTGTTAAAGGTAATTTATAAAATATAAAGTAGGTAATGGGTGTTGATCCTATAACATTTAACCTGTACATAAATGACCAATCAAAATTTAAGAAATTTGTATGCGTTCTGTGACTAAAAAAGAAGAAATAACACTTAATTGTTAATTGTGATGGAAAACAGTTGAATAGTGCGTGTCTAGATGTAATTAAAAAAAAATATATATATAAAAATAGATAACCCGTTTGTGAAAGAAGATCTGAATGACCATCATCGAAGATAATAATCCCTCCACTACAATTTTCATGAACAAGTAACACACACAAGCAAGAAATTATCCAGAATAAACCAGAAACCCTTCAGCAATATCGTCTAGATGTGTAAAGTATAATTTGACAATATTTTTTTCCAACAAGGAACAACCACTAGACAATACAACAATTTACACTAACACTAATTACTAGTAAACATTTTAAAGTGCAAACAAACTCAATATCTAAGCGAACAGTGATTACAAGGAAAACATTTATTGTACACATTCATAAACTACATTATTTTCTGAGACGGACAAATAGTCATGATGTTGACGTTACTCTAACCTACATGCTTTTACGAAGCGTATTGAATATCGTCAAAACTTGTATGTAACTTAATGTATAATTTTTGTAATTTTTTAGATTATAAGTAATATATTGTTTGTAAAGGTACTCTCTATTCTTAATTATCATGCAAAGGAACTTTTCGTAGCAGCCACAAGAATTCCCACGAAATATATTAAAATTATTTAGTTATTAAATCCTGAGATAAATATCGATTGTGACAACCATATGTATCGAATGGAATTTTCCAATAATTTGAATTTATGTTACACAGATTAAACCATTATGTTATTAAATCATATCCATGCGTTATTATTTCAGGAACGTAATATATTATACCATTAAGATACTACGGGAACAAGGATCGTATTATAATATGTTATAGGAACAAAACCCAGAAAATGTTCTCTAACTTCAACCTTCCTTGTAGAGGCATTAAGAAAAACAAATCTAACAACGATTGTGATCTGTTCTACATGAGCCACATCTGTAGTGCAATCCAAAATGATAGAATAGTATTTTGATTGCTTTAGGTCTAAAATTATTGTCTTTTTTATTTTTTCTCCCACTAAAGTTACAATTTCGTTTTGAATGTTATGACCTAAATAATGAGTCATGCGATTCTGAGATTTTTGGATCCGAGAAATATGTTCATTTAAGATATCATCAAAATTAGAAACAGATTCGATTAGTTTCAAGAAATTGCCATTATTAGGATCAAAAGGTTTTGCCGATGTACCTCTTAGTGCTATACATTGCCTTGCTAGGAAATAAATAAGATGAATTAATCTTTCAATTACAGCTACCCATCTCTTTTTTTTGCGTTCAATTATCATTTGGTTTTCAGAGTCTATTAGTCTTTCCTTTTGATATGTCAGTTCTTAAGTTTAAACAATTTTTAACGCTCATTAAATGCCCGCCACTTTTTTCATGCCGTTCTATGTTTCTAGTCAAGTGCTGCCAATCTTTGTAACCGATTTTATCATTAAAAGCATTGACATCCGTATTAAAAAGTTTGCAGTAGAAACAATAAGCAGAATCAGTTGATTTTGAATAAACTAGCCAGTCTCTTTTGACGATTTCATTATTAGGTAACTTTTTTTATAATATATATCTGAAAATGATCTATTGTTACTATTTGTTGGATACACAAAATTAACTATCTGTACTGGTCCATGATCTAGTAAAATTATTCTATGATTATCTCTTATTACTTGAGGCCATAAAGCAACGTCATTGATCGCATCTTTGGAAATAATCTCTTCCGAGGATGCGACGGCGCAGAAGGCTCTGCGGAAACCGTTTCATCGACACATTCTGCGGGGCTAGTTATCGGCGACGGCGAAGAAGGCTCTGCGGAATCGGTCTCATTTTGATTTTCTTCTAATACCACCAGATTTTCGGAAGCCGAAGATGAGCCTGTTAAACAAAAATAAGGAATAAATTATAGAAATGGTTAATTTTTTTAAATTGATACGTGCTAAGTATCTAGCCGGGCGCTGTGCGCCTGTGCGTAGCAGCCATTATAGTTTTCGATAAACGAGTGCAAAACCACTTACCGGGTTGAAGAAATCTTTCTATGGAACTAGTAACCTTCTTAACATTTTCTTCTTTCTCCTGTTTTTTTCTTCGGTTCTGTGCACCGTAAAGTTTTCTCTTCTTTCTTTCGCCTTCGGTCATCTAAAAAAAACATGATTATTTTATTTTTTATAAACTTCATACTTTAGGTAGGTCAGGTAACTCGGGTACATTTAGTCTTAAAATAATCATAATAGTAAAACTGAAATAAATTAGAGCTCTTAAAAATTCACTATTTTTTTTTTCAAATAATCTATTTGTTATAGAGCCATGAATTTTTTTTACTGATTGGGAATATAATAAGCATATGTTCCCATATTTTTATATTGGAATAAGTATGAGAATAAAAGATTTAAAAAATATTGAAATTTTCTTGGAGGTTAAAAACGAACAATTCAATGTATAATAACACGGTAGTCTTCAGGCTCGACTTTACCTCCTGAGCCAATCACACTACCGTGTTCTTCGATGATTATTTTATTTTGTGTAAACTTATTGACTCAGCCCGTGTGAAGCGTGGCGGGGCGGCTAGTTACTTAATAAAAACATTGGTCTGAGTGAGACTCTTGCACTGACCTCCATTTATGTGGTAACTAGCGGACCCGCCCCCGCTTCGCACGGGATAATTCGATAAGTTTACACAAAAATTCATAAAATAATAATCAATTTAAACCTTCCTCTTGAATCAACCTATCGAATGGTGACAACCAGAAAAAATCCGTTCAGTCACAGTAGCAGGTAGGTAGGTCCTACCCACTTGTAAGGCTACCGTAGATAGATAAAAACACTACCTTATACCTAACCTAAAAAGTAAAACAAAACAAAAAACACTCAATAAATCAACAAGTAGGTTTTACTCACCTTCCGGCTAAGTTTTGCTGAGCATATAAGCTGAGTCCAAGTCGGATTTAGATTCCAGCCACTTCGTAAGTATCACAACTCACAAGTCTCACAACACAAATAAATACAATAATTTTGTCGAATAATCTCAGTCTCTGAATTTGCAATGTTCGTATAGGTAGACCACGCACATAAGAACCTTCGGTCAGAAAGCTTCGCGCATCTTCCCCTCCGTCCGTTCAAACACTCACTCCCCCACCACCTGCCTGACAGTTGTAGACTCACTCACTCACATTACATTCAGTCACACACTGCTGTGGAGGGGTACCCCTCCACTGTACAGTGTTATGCGCCAAGTATGATGCTCAGAACACTTGATTCCGCGCAGGCTCTTATGTCTGTGGTTTTGCTATAGTTCGTAGACTTGGCGCGGTGCCGGCCGACAAAGGTCGAGCGGCAAATCAAAGAAAGTTCAGTCAATATCACCGCCACCGGCGCGTTCAGTAGAATAATATGCTTTCTCGCGCGGAGTTTACATTTAATTTGGCTCGCATAGAGTAAGACTGACTGCCTACCTACTGTCCACTGTCGGTGCCGGCCGGCCGTTGCGGCGCGGCGGTTTGTTTTGGAAAGTAAATTGATCGTTAAATCACTCACTTTAGATTCAGTATCGCTTGCATGCGGTTCGTTTAATGTTCGAAAATTACCGTTTTTTAGATTTAAAATAATTATAATTATAGGTACTGTATATAGGTAGGTACAATGATGAATGTAGGTAAATTTGAGCTGAGTAAAATAATTTCTCGGCACCTCCGGCGACGAGGCGCCCCTGATGCCTCGGCGCCCGGGTGCGCTGCACCCCCGGGTAGAGACGGCCGTGAAATTAATTCTATATTATGTTTTAATATTTAACTGTGACCACAATCAATATTCATTTTAGTATTCAATTAATCCGCTATGCACACAGGAAAACCCCGATTTGGATAAAAATACGTGGATTTCATTATACACGTAAGTGTGGAGTGTGGGTTGACGAGAGAGTAGACAAGACAATAGCAGCGGCGAACAGTAATGAAGTTGCCCGAGCGGCTTCACGCTGTCAGTCTGCAGACTCAAGTGTAAAAATAGACAAACACAGACAATGACAGAGCAAGTAGTGGTGGGGAGAGGCAAGCGGTATGAGACCACTGACCTTGAGGAGAGAAAACAGCGCGTCACCGCCCCTCCATTACCAACTGTACACTTCAAACAATCACCGCTTTGGCGCAACTCAACTCAAATACAAAACCCTTCAAGGAATTTTTTTTTTTTTAAACCGCGTAAAGCGAAATCGCGTATAACGGGGACTGCCTGTAGTACTTCCACACGTGGCACCGTGTAACTCTGACATATGAGAATCAAGTTACCTATTTCGCTCATTAACGAGTTTGTAAACCAACTAGAACATCGACTTCAGTAAGTACATGGTGAGTACATGACTTGTGTTTATTTCAGCCACAGTAGAATCTGCGACGAACTACGCATATCCACGGGCGCCTGCGAGGGAATCGACTCGAATAATTCGTCATCAGACTTTTTATTACACATTAACAAACTAAATAAAAAGAAATAATAAACGGGTAGAGAACTCGTAATATAACAGATGGCGCTGCAACCTGGGGCTTAAAATTATTTCAACGTGATTCAATATTAACAAAATAAAAGGAGAGGGAGTAAACGTAATATAACAACATATAGAGACACAAAGGGAGTGCAAACTGTGCATGAATAACTGAACTATATAATAACAAATTAATTACTCTGTAAATTAATAAGTTATAAATTGTGTGTGTGTGTGTGTGTGTGTGTGTGTGTGTGTTTTGCAACATTGCAGATATATGATGACAATTCTGTGATTATACTGAACACACCTGTAATGTATAAACACTGACTAGGTGGTAAGAATTTGTGTTCGTTGCGCTATGTATAATTGCTGCACAATAAACTTTTTTTGTTAATATAAAGGATTAAGACTTATCATGAAATGATTAATTAAATATTCAAAGTCAAAAATATAAATGTAGCATATTTCCCTTTTTAAGAAGCCAAAACTGAAAACCTATTATACATTACATGAAAAATAATAGGCAAACACCAAACACAAAACATATAAAAACAATTATTAAAATATTTAAATTGGTTCGGTTTCTGACATAAATACTAAATTTAAATCATTAATTTGTTTAATGTTGCAAATCATACATGATAGTATTATTTATCTTTATTAAATACAATTAAAAATATACTAGTTAGTAATAGTTTAAAAAATAATGTTTACTGCAAGTTAAAAGAAGTATTAATTATAGTGCACTCATTTTAATTAATTAGAAAATTACTAGTAACAAAGGATTTAAATTACATATTAATTACTTAAATTTGTATATATACACTACTAACATTTACGTCTTTGATTTTTCAGTGTTCATCTCTTATTATTATTAGAGTTCTCAATAGTTTTTTATTGTCTTAATAATTGTTCATCTATTTCTTATGCTTTCACGGCTGCTGTCATAATAATTCAAATTAAGATCCGGGCTGTAAGGCCATGGCCTACTATAATTACCCTGCTGATGGATGTTATCATTAGACGTTTCGGCCTCATCTCTGGAGGACATCTTCAGTAAAATGGTTTTCAAACAACTGACAAGGTGTTCATCAATAAAAGCATAGTACTGTGGCAAAGGCTACATGGTCCAGAGGCCCCATGTAAATTGTTGGTTGTATGGTGACTACTGCATAATGCTGTTGGTGACTCTGGTGTTCTTGTGTAATAATTTACCACAACAAAATTTGTCTTTATTGATATTAAAGAAACTACATAATACAAGTTATGTCAATTGTTATACTACCAAATATGCTTGGAATTTGTGAATCTTGGCTGTTAGTTGATCATTTTCAGTAAGATAAGGTCATCTCTTGTAATAACAGAATAATATATTTTTCATGTTGCCATTTGAAAGGAAAACCTGAAATTAGTGATTAAGGTAAAAAAAAGGTAAAGGTAAAGATTAAGGTAAAAATTATTTTCTAATTTGTAATAAATGTGCCATGCAGAAGTCGTAGCTTTTACGGAATAGTGTGGATTTTACATTGCTCAAGTGTAACGTTGCAATGGATGTCATGATTTGTATGATTGTAGATTGAAGTTATATGAATATTAAATTTCCATATTGCTTGAATTTCTCTTTTACAATAATAGTTTTTATGCTTGTTTTAGGTTTGCAAGATGATTTGGATAAGAATCTTTTTGGACAGCCTCTTGTTTCAGACATAGTTGTAAATGCACTAAGTAGTCATTTTCGTAAGGGAAATACGTATAGAAGAAAACCATTAGTGCTAAGTTTCCATGGCTGGACTGGAGGTGGAAAATCGTTTGTTGCACGAATGATACTGAAACATATGTTCAAAAGAGGAACAGCAAGTAAATTTGCAAAAATGTATAATGCAAAAACACATTTTCCATTGTCAAGTAAAGTTGACACATACAAGGTATTTGGTTAGATAGGCTAACTACAAAGTAATTGGTTAACTTATAAATAGTTGGGGATAATTGACTGTGATACTGTTTGTGGATAGTATGTGGCAATGTTAATTCTTAGGCTGACAGGAAACCTAAATTAGAAACACACTTTTTTAATACACAATTAGTAAAGTTTGCGTATACCCAGAACAGTGTATTGTATTCAATTAGTATTTTTAACTCCATTTTATACCAAATACAGTATTTGTGAAATAAATCAGAATACAAAGAAATGAAATAATGTAATTAGGATGACGAAGCAAGTCCCTATACTAGGCAACAATTGGTACATTTTTGTGGTACACTTTACGGAAAAACTACTGAACCTCTAGACTTGAAATTGAACATAATTATTCATATTCATATCTAGATGTGTCATCAATCATTATTTTCATAAAAAATTAATTTTGACAAGAAATAATTGTAATAATTATTTTCATTTATACACGTGTATATATCTATATATATATGTATATAAAGTATCGCCATCTGTGGGATTTCTTTAATATTACTATATAGTCTGTTACTAATACGTTCCGTGGTATGTATGTAAAGTGTCGCCATCTGTGGGATTTCTTTAATATTACTATATAGTCTGTTACTAATGTGTTCCGTGGTTTTAGACAAACATTGTATATATCGAATATTCTAGCGTTTTTGTTGAATGAAAGATACTGGTGTGCTGTGTTCTTTATAAAATATATATCATAAATTTCACAAATCATAAAACATATTTCATAAATCCAAGATTCATTTTTCATGTATATTTTTTTATCAATATCGGCAAGTGATGTATTTTGAGGAAAATTGATTTAAGAGTATGCAGAGCTATTCCATCAAGACAAGATGAACCGTTTGGTGGATTATTTGTATATTTTTTGGGGGATATTAATCAGTTACCTCCTGTAAATGATGACCACTTTACAGTGATAAAATTGAAGGAAGTGAATTCCTTTTAGAAGGAAAATTATTATTTACATCAAGTATTCAAAAGTATTTTTTTATCGTCATCATTTCGACAAAATGAATCGCAACAAATATTTCGAGATATACTTGATCGTGTTAGTAATGGTGAATGTACAGTTCAAGACTATGAAATATTAATGGCACATAGTATACAAACTTTTTCACAAAATGAACGTCATTTTTTCAACGATGCAATTAGGCTATTTGCAACAAATAAAAATGTAAAAGAATTTAATCATCAAAAGTTAAAAGAATTTCGTTAACCAGTTGCTTATAGTCCAGCTATTCATAATTGTTCTAAAGCAAAATCAGCAAGTGCAGAATTATCAGGTGGACTTGAACCATTTATAATTTTATCAATTGGATCTAAAGTTATGTTACGTTCTAATTTGTGGGTTGAAAAAGGATTAGTGAACGGAGCTTTAGGTTACGTTGAAGATATTATCTATGAAGAAAATCATGGTCCACCTGATCAAATGCCATGAGTGATAATGGTTCGTTTTGAAAATTATTTTAATTCAACTTATGAAAATAGTGGTTGTTCCAATTCCACCTATAATTAAATTTTGGAATTTTAAGTGGAAATATTAATTGTTGAAGGAAACAATTTCCGTTACAATTAGCCTTTGCAATTATAATTCATAAGTCTCAAGGTTTAACCTTAGATAGAGCTGTTGTAGATATTGGAGAAAAGGAAACGTCTATTGGTTTAACATATGTTGCGTTGTCGAGAGTAAAAACTTTAGAAGGTGGTTTGATGGTGATTCGTGATGCTCAAATATAAATATTGTGATTATTTATTTGTACGTAATATTTTTTGTATTTAAGCTTCGCGAGTCACCACAAAGCCATGCTTTTAGCTAGTATATCATAAAAACGAAATGTTTAACATCAATAAAGAATAAACTCAAACAAAATTAAAAAAAAAAATGATTTTCTTAAATTAATTGAATATGAGAAAAACACAAACGCTGCCACTTGTACCACTTCAAACAAGAAAACATTAATATTAATCACAATATACAAGGTGTAACATAAAAGGTGTCCTTACTATACATAATCTGATTCTATGCATCAATATAAGAAAAAAAGTAACTGCAAACATACATTCAGAAACTTCTTGTTTTCCGTCTGGCCACCATTTTGTGTTCTTTAAGGAAAACTTTATATCTCTAAAAGTGATTGAAATATCTTAATGAAATTTAGTGCACTTGTTTACTGTAACATTCCTTAATAAATAAAAAATTACAGTTATTTTATAACGTCAAATTTCAAAATGGCAGTCAATTTAATTTTTTTGACCACCAAGAGCTCTGTCAATTTTAATTTTATCTAATTATGGTTTATTAAGTAAAATGTTGAACCTTTTGTTGTGAACACAGTGACATCTTGTTTGCTCAAATCCGATAACAAATAACTAAGTTGTGGCAGAAAACAGTCTACCCATAAATTATATTTGTTTTTTTTGTGCCAGACTTCGATTCTCACAGTATATGGAATATTTATTCAAAGTTATTATTATTTCTTAAAATTAATTCACTAATTGATGTTTACAACGTAGTAAAGGGTCAATTTTCAATTACGTTGATAACTTTTAACAAACTTAACTACAACTATGAACACACCACAATTTGAATCACAGCAATTAAAACTATTAGGAATTAATAGAAAATTGTATGGAATGTTTCAGTTTATAAATCATCTGTTTGCTTTAATGAGTTCAGTTATAACACGAGTAACTTAACTAAATAATATTGTCAATTACTTTCCTTGAAGACGGTTCTTAAATTCATTTGTCTGGTACTTTACTCACTCTTTATTTTGTAATTGTTGAGAATGGCTAATAATTATAGTTTTACTGAAATGTCAGACATATGTCTCATCTACAATGGCAAAACTATTGAGAGGCTTTTGAGGCTTAGCTTACCCAAGAAGTAAATGAAAAAATGAATACGTGAAAATTGAATGTTCCAGGATTATCTTATTTTATAAGTTCATAACAGTCGGTTTACAAAATGTGCTCTGAGAGTGTGGTACAAATGGAACTGCTGCCAGGCTATGTGAGGCTCTCTCCCACCACCATTTATGATGTTATGATGTGGGAGGGGTGTGAAAGCTGTTGCGTTAGGTGGGCAAAGAGGCTAATCTCAATTTCGGGCAGTGAGTGGCAGCTGTTTGTCTTCCGTACTTAGTGGAATTAATTATACACTCTACCAGTTCACATGTAATTTTAATTGGTTTATGTTTGTTAGTGTTCGTTTTATGTTTTTACTTGTATGTTAGTGTTAGATATTTTAGTGTACAAATGGGCGATACTGAGAAAAGATTGACATCATTATTCAATGAATTAAACGAGAAGTTGAAGTTATGAAAAAAAATGTGCCTACAAAGATATAAAATGTACACCACATTTAGATTTTAAAATAGCATGTAACGGTACAAACCACCGGGTCACAAGTAAAAAGGGGTTCAGAGTTTTTAATCATGTCAAAATTAAGAAATAAAACCAGTTTAAAAGAACAGTGGCAAAATGCAATGTAAGAAACCTGGCTGTGGATTGTAAACAAGTGAGGCGATGTCTATTTTTAACTGTGTCTAGCCAGAGCGGAGCCGATCTGACCCTATAAGGGCACCAATATTGTAATTATCAAATGACGTCACAAAAACGTCATGGGCCAAACCTTTGTTTATCTAATATTGGAATTCAGGATGGGCATCGCCAAGCCTTAAAAGTTGCCAGCGTGGAACGTCTAGAGTGGAGGGAGTATCACGTGACCCACAAATATATTGGCCACACCGAGACCAAAATCGTTCTGTTTCGACCAACATTTTATCCCGGCCGGGTGTATATAATCTAAGTCCGCGGACAAAACTTTGTTTTTGGACTCTAAACAGCAAAAGATGTAATTAAACAAGTAAATTCAGTATCAACAAGTGGCGACAGTGAGTGACAAATAAATTAAACACTTAAAAGCAATTTCGGACATTTTTAACGAGTGTACGAGGAAAGTGCGTACCAGGAAGGATGTGTCACGAGGAGTAACAAAAATCAGATAAGTACAGAAACAGATCGATCAGCCCACACTTAATACTTTTATCATTCAGAAAATTACCTTCTAAAAGTGAGATCTCAAATCTAAAAAGGGGTGGGAGATGAATGAGAGAGAGAGAGAGAATGTATAGTACTGGTTAGTCCTTAAGTAGTAAATAAGTTTTATTTGGATTATAATAATTATGTTTGTGTAGTATAATCATTTGTTTAATCACCCATAAGTGGGGTAAGATTGGCCGTTATAACAAAGAAATGAAAATAAATAGAAAAGTATGTCTGTTTCAAAATGACCACGTGTTAGTGTAAATTATTAAGTCGCTACCTCAATCTGTTTGCGCCATTCAACACTCGCTTAACGGATACAGGGAATCAAAAAGGTAGGTGGTATATAGGTAGTTTGTAAAGTTACAAGCAGATGGCAGACAAAATAGAAAGTTTCAGTTCTCTTTGTGCTATTATAAATAAATACACAATTATAAAATAATATTTAATTATCTCACCTGCCTTGTTAGGCCAGGTCCGTCACACGAACTGTGAATATCAACGTGATTTTAAGGTTACATCAATAACGTACACTACTCTCATTTATATAATGGAACTCAGATTTTATTTCATTTTGATATTACCTTAAACTTCTTTGCTATTCACCATTTCTCCCAACTACTAGTACATTACTATTTCCTTCAATTGTGAGTTAAAACATTTCTTACAAGCGTTTGTTAAACCAGAAAGACATTATTACCATACTTTTATTCTACGTATTCTACTTGTTTTAATTACTAAATCAAAGTAAGGCGAACCCAGCTTGCCACACTCACTCTCTCATACCTTTTAATTCCCCATAATTTAATTTAGAGATCTCTGTTATTGAAAGGTTATTGAAATTAATAAAATATTGAGATTGTGTTGACTACTTATCAGTCATCGTTTCTCATCACCACGTGTGACGCTGAATGTATGTCCGAAAGTTTTAATTTACCATATTTAGATATTGATTGATGCACTGCACTTACTTCATTCTGATATACCGTTTCACTACTTTTGTCATTTTCTATTAACGATTAACATTTTACTTGTGGTCCACAAGTCGTTGGATTGCCCGGCCGGGCTCAAAGTTGTTAGGTGACTGGGCAGAACGTTACCAAACGCCCCACTACAACGGTTGCTCAAGACGGAAACACACAGCCTGCATGCTACAAATTGTTCGTCAACACTTATGCCGCGTGGATTTTTACGGTGCCACAGGTGTTAACGATATTCCATTGCCACGAGGCAGTAGACTCAGGTGGGTGGAGTCATCATGGACTTCCGTCATCATCCAAACACGTGGTGAAAGAAATTTTATAATTTAGACATCTTGTTGGCGTCCCTTCTGCGTGCGTGCTCATGTTGCGCGTATGAGTGCGTAACACCAAGCTTGATTTCCCAGAACCGTATTGCGTTGTTACCACACCCGCTCACAAGTTATGTCACTGCGTTCATTGTTTGAATAAAACCGTTTTATGTGGGACCTTCCAAGCTGATACAAATAAATCTATATGACAATAAAATATAAAGACCCCCCTTCGCCCCATTACAATACCCCCTCAATGAGAGGTCTTCTGCTGAAACAGAAGAACTCTCATTGCTACCCCTAAGAGGATCAGTGAGGATATGGTGCCAACAACCCCCCTTTTACTTCTAAACATAGCATGGGGAAACTACCCCCCTAGCTCGGCGACTATGGCTGCACCTGAACGAGATTACTGGACTTCTCTGTTCGAGATCCCAACACCATAAAATCGGACAGATACTCACCATAGTACACCTAACCTTCTAACATTCCACCCCAAAATCAAAACCCTGGCCTTATACCATACCAGATCCTCAACCGATATGTCCCCCCTTTACATGCATACTGGGTTGCCTTTAGCAAGTACTGGGTGCGTACACATACTCATTATTACATTCTAAACAATCTCCATACTTTTAACTCATAAAATATTTTATCTTTCAAATTTCAATTTCTTTTCGCAAATTAACGTTACGTTTTCAAATCAAAACACAGCAGCTAATTAAATTCAAATCATTTAAATTTTGTTAAAAAATTAATCTAAGTTCAAAATCAAACTTTTACATTACCATTAATTTCATTAAAATCCCAAAATCTTTTACATGAATCTACATTTCTTCCTAGCTAGCTACCAACAATCATAATAACCAAAATAAATTGAACATCTTCTTAAATCATAAATTCACTTATCCTAATATTTGTTTATAACACATATAATATGAATAACATAAATCAGTTAACACATTAACAATACATACAATCCACAAAATATTCTGAACATCAAAACACCATCTATACGGCAGGCAAAATTAAAAATTTTTTTTTCAAAAAAATTTTTGATTTCCAAAAAGAATAATTTTTTCCACAAAATTCATTCTTTAATCATTTCAGTATGAATACAGAAATAAAATCTACGAATCCATTGTAAAAAACACTATATATCAAACATCAGTCATCAGCTGATCTCTGTGGGTCAAGTGAATGACCTTGCCCTAGATACATCTCAAAAACTATACAAGGTAAAATACATCACATGTTTATAATTTTTTACATTCAAACATAGTATGACATGATAAAACAGCACACTTATCATTAACATTGTTGTTATTACTTTGCGATAAACAATTCACAATAAAATTCGCATTTAAGTGGACCAAAATTTATACACTGTATAGTTTTAATTTATTTCCCAATTCTTTTACTGGTTTCATTTATTATTACACTTTAACTCTGATTTTCTCGTTAACACTTTTATTATCAATTGTTTTGGGTGACTCTTAGTTATTCATAATAATTCGACTTACAAATGGGTGATTAAATATAACCTCATCTCCCTTCTGACTCTAACACTTACTAACAGATTTACTTAGTATGACACCCATCTCTCAAAACATTTACCAATAATTCTCTAACTCCATTCACATCATTCTACCCTTATAACAAAATACTCTATACCCTCTTTGTACTTAGGACGTGTGTTCCCTTCCCAATGCTCATTCCCTTATTGGTTCCTGGACTCCCCCTAGGTAACCCCGCCAAACCCCATTTAAAACTATTCACCTCCCGCTACAACGCTTTTCGTTGAGGACTCCTTATCACACCAACCCCTTTTACAAAATTCCCCATCATCTAATTACTCTCTCATTACTTCCCTCTCCTTATTCTACATATACTCACTATCGCTACTGTGTCACTATTAATACTCAATTTCCATACCACTTTTATTCTCAAGAATCTTATTTTGTTTAACACCCCTTTAACGTTATCTTGGACTGACTTAAATGTCCTATTAAAACAGTTCTCCCCCAAATTCGACCTTTTACAACCTTTCACATTACATTAACCATTGAAAATTCAAAACTATCTCAAATTCATTTCACCATTTGACTTAAAATCTCTTGGACACATTGAACCTTTTAAACACATTGAAATTTTATTATTTAAACATTTAATTATATTGATAAAATTCTGCAGATCACTTATAAGTGACATAATACATATATAACCCCAGCAGTCAGCTGATGTCTCACTGTCATGTGAATGACCTTTCTCTAGATACATTTCAAAAATTCTACAAGTACACATGTTTATAATCCTTACCCCTAACATACTGCATACAATTAACACCTATACACAAATTTATATATTTGCAATCATCAATATTCTCTAAAATTAACATCATCATAATTGACCCTAACACTTAAAATTGTTTGCTCTCATGCGTGAAATACATCACTAATCATTGAGTCATAGTTATAGCAACAGTTACTGAACAGCCCTCAGGGTTGTCAACCCCCAACTCTATCTATAGAGCCGGTTAAATTGACCGCCCGCTGTTTACAGAGGTCATCACTCTCTCGCTGAATTTTCAGCTACCCTCCTACTTCATCAATTACTTAAATTCCCCCCTTATACCCAGTTACAATTCGGTAACCACCCGCCGGATAAACCGGATCGAGCGTTTGCCTGGTTGCATAAACACTTTATTGTTTGTGCCCCTGGCTTGTAACGGCCAGCTCCTTTTCCACACACTCTATTGTTTCCTGGCGTTGGACTGTGGCATCCATTTGCATCCCCAAGAACTGAAGTTTACATGTATATGGTATAGACGCTGCCTATACCGTTCTTGGTTCAACACTATACAAAAATTCGGCATTACTGATGTCCGAGGACACCAGTAATCCTACTAAAATGATTCACACACCCTTAAAACGGCACTGTCACCCCTTCTATGATAGCCGCTGTTCCATAGTTATGTAGTTTCCCCTGAGTTACCCCCCGGTCAATTTCTATGTTCACCAATTTAGAATATACTTACATAAATCCACGGTCAGGTTTCGGTGCCCAAAAATTGGGGAAACTACCAAAAGACATAAGGCTCACACTGACACTGCTACTACAGTTCACAGAGGGTAAATTCTTATATGTTTGGTTATATTATTATTCAAATTTTCATGTTTAATATCTCTTAGACTCATCTACACTTTTAACTTTTACACATCAAACATTTAACTTTCTTTAAATTGCATTATAAAATTCATACTTACATTACATCACTCACATATTGTCATAGACACAAAATATAAACAATTGTTTACCACCAAATCATGTACACAACTCCATGTATCTTCTGAAACATTTTAACAACCATGTTATTCCACAAACTAAACACATTTTACATTTACTTATTTATTATTTATTATCAAGTTTTCATTATGTATTTAGTCTATTAAAATATTATTATTATTATTACATCAATATCTACTACATACACACATTGTTTACATTAAATACATTTTACAACATAGACACAATTAATTTCACTATAAATTTATTTACAAATTCTTGTCATTATTTTTCTGTTTACCACACTTCATTTCATAATCTAGCCAGGTCATTACCATAAACTAAAATATTTAAAATGTCCATTCACTTATTTTTTATTTTTAACCACCATCATCATATATTAGTCTTATATATTTATAACACAAGTCATTCTTGTCAACATACATTACATTATTATTATTACTGTAATAACCCATTAAATCTATGTCATTCATTATACCATTATAATTTATAGGATTGTCCCTTTTTATTATTTCATCAACCTTGTCAACATTAGTTAATTTTGTCCAGTCTCCCTTAATATTATTTGTTATTCCCATGTCATTTGTATCATCGTATTCATTTACTATATCAATCACAACATCAGGTAAGTTTTTATCATTTACAACAGTATTATCAAAATAATCATCAATCTTCATTTCCCAAGGTAAGCATTTCATATTATTTATCTTCTCCACTTCTAACCTCTCTATCAACTCTTTATAATTTCTCTTTAACTGAAATAATTCTATCTCCCTATCTGCACATAACTCTCTCTCAAAACATCTCTCATCATCATAACACCTGTCACTACCCCCCTGAACCAACTCATTCCATGCAAAGGGCAACATAAAATCACTAAAATACTTTCTGGCTTTACCAGATACAGATACATCTATAAAACAGGTTAATTACCTTCCGTCACGTTTCTTAAAATCCGAATACAGGACTACTCGAGTTTCGACACATTAAGTGGCATCATCAGATCCTCAATGAATATGGGTAAAACTACATTTGTTGATGTATGCACATCTCGTCAAACGATAAAAACAACACATACATAGTAACAAAAATATTTAAATAATTTGACACACATTAAAAACAAGACAAAACAGAACGAAACACAATACACGCGGCCGCCGCGGACCTGCGCAGGAACATGGTATACAGTAAAATTAATCGACTAATACAGTGTTGTAACGGTACGAAATCGGAGGGCCAAGATAACATTTTAAAATTATATTCTCCATGCAGTCGGTGTTCACCCTTGTAGAACCCCGAGTTAGTCAACCAGATAGGCTGTGTTTATTACAGAACAAAACGTCTATGTTTTGTCTCCGCACTCGAGCAACGTAGACCGATTGTGAAATAACACCTAACTTCGCATCAGCCGTGAATCACGGAAGAAAGTCATGTAACTGCACATTGCGCCAGGCGGCAAAATATTGCTAAATCCTATGCCTAAGATATAGCGCTCTTTTAACAACACCAATGGGAGAGCAGACTCAAGATCACGTGACCAGCTCTGTATGTTCAGCTTTTGCGAACTAACCCCAGTTCCATTACAACTCATGGCTGAGCGGCCAGACAATCAGCAGACAGTTACCAGAACAAAAACGGTAGCCTCGGACGAGTTCTTGGTAGGCCGAAAAATACAAAAGTAGGCCTACCAAATAATATAAAATGACGTAAGGTAATAATAAACTGTGTTCGGAGTGGAGAGTGACTAGTGAAAACAGTTCCGGACAATATCGTGTACAACATTTGGATATTCCGCAAATAGGTAACAAGTGCAAAGACAGTTTCATTTGGCCAAAACATTATAATTAATAAAGAGCTCATTAATTAAATAGGAAGTTTTAAAAAGAAATGTAAATTGAGTGAGTGTGTGTATGGGTTATTAAAAGTACTGGCTCAACTAGAAAGATGTAGTAGTAGTCTATACAAAATTATTGGACTAAAATTAGTAAACATTTTAAATATAAAGAAAACGTAATAATCAATGATAGAGTATTTAATTAAAAAAATAAAAAGAGTAATTAAAAGGTTCATTCTTCTATAAACATGTGTTAGTGTAGTTATTTTGCCATAAACCATTTCCTAGTTTTCTGTGTTGACAACTCGTCTAACGAAATCGGGGGTTTTCTGAGATTTTATTACAGTCAGATAGCGGGATTTTTATAAGGGCAAGTGTGTAGAATGGTTTCGATATTAAACCATAAAATATCGTGGCGACCTGGGTAATTTTTAAAGGTAAGTTTTACGGGGACTATGACGGTAAGTAAAATTCTGGCAGCGGTAAGTATTATTTTATGATGAGTGTAAATTTTAATTAAAAGGGTAAGAAGGCGAGGACCTTTACAAACGACGCCCCTGCCAGGATGTTCGTATAAATATTATAGGAACTAGACCTGTTTTAAAGCACAGAAAATAGGAATTGGTAACGGCATATTTGTAAAAAATTATCATACATAATTACTTTAAATAAGGTTATGTTTGGGTAGAGCTATTGTGTGTTTACTTTTACGTATTGCTAACTGTTTTGTGTGTGGGTATTTTGATTTAAACTGGATAATTAGTGTGTGTTAGAAGGGTTATAGTGGGCGTTATACAAAGAGTATATTATAAATAAATTTTTGAACATGGCCGAGGCACAAGAAAATAAAGTGAGTGGATCAGGGGAGGCATGGAATACTACGGAATTCGTACACAAGTTTATGAGTATTTGGAGGAGAATGACATGATGATAAGCGTAGATTAAATGAGCAACTGAGACAAATGGAGGAACAAAAAACAGGATTATACGCTTTCCTGAACAAAAATAGTGATGATACTAGTAAACAAAGTAACGAGGTAAGTGAAGGGGTTAGTGAAAGTAAAATAGCGGAAGTGGTAGCATTAGATAATAAAATATTGGATAATGATAATTGTGAGAATAAAATGGGGGTAAATGGTAAAGAGACAGACCGATTAAAGGAGAACTCAGAAGTTGAATTAAAACAGGTAAGTGATAATAATGTTGTTAATGATAGTGAGGGAATAATTAACCAGGTGAGTGATAATTCTGATAATGAATTCATAAATAACAGTGACAAAATAGTGGGAGAAGTAGGGTTAACTAGTGAAGATAATGATGGTGATGACAATTCAGAGGTAAGTGGTGATGTTACTATAATTAATTATAATGATGAAATAATGGTGAACAATAATAATGATATAGTTGAGAGTAAAGTATTGGATAGTGGTGAGATAGAAATAGTGTGTGTGAGAGAGAAAGTAATAGAGTGTAAAGGCGTAGTAATTGATATTGATGAATTAGAAAAAGAATGGAAAGAAAGAGTAGCTGAATGTGTAGGGCAGAGGGTAAATTTTCCCCTTATTTGTGATGAACCAAGGTGTTCAAAAATGTTATTATTGGAGGGCAAGAGACCCTATTTAATGGAAGATTTGAGTTATATCCCTTTTTTGTATAAGATTGTACCCTCTGTGTGGAATGTTGAAAGTGTGATATGGTGTTATGATAAGAAAGATTTAGATGGAGAGTTGTGTGTTGACAAGGAAATAGAATTATATAGGTTGCAGAGAAATGATAATGAGTTGAAAGAGAGGTTAAATGATTTGAAGTACTTACATGTTAAAATTGAGAGTGAAGATTATTTTGATGATACAGTCTTAAATAATAATAACTTACCTGATGTTGTAATGAATGAGAAAATAATTGACTTGATATTGAATATACTTATGGAGACTTGACAGAAATACATTATGTTGACTTGGTTCATGATTATTTTGGTATAATGGAAAAAATAAAATTTTATGGCCATTACACAGAAAATAGCCATATGATGAATGCAAATAAAATTGACAAATGCTATACAAAAATAAGACTATTATACGATGATGGAGGTTGAAAGCAGTGTATGGACATTTTAAATACTTTAATATATGGTAATGACCTGGCTGAATTAGATATTGAAGCACGGCAAATAATAATTGGATATGACGAAAATTTGTAAATAAATAAATGTGTTAATTCTTCGTATTGTTTAAATTAGCAGCCATCCTTACTTTTCTTTTATAGAATTGCTAAACTGCTATAATTGTTTTTATTATTTAGACAAAGCTTTTCGTCATTACTGACATCTTCAGGTCTTAAAAAACCTTCTGCTTTTTCGATATAATCTCTTTTGTTCATTACCACTGCTGTGTTACCTTTATCGGCTTTTATAACTATCAAATTGTTCTCCGTAATTTTCTTTTTTAATTCTTTTATATTTCTTTTTATTTGTGTTTCGTTTTTATTTCTTACATTTTTGTTTTTCTTACATATTTTTTCTACATTTCTTTTACTTCACTTCTTAATTGTTTTTTAGTTTCTTCATTTTTTATTTTATCGATTATTTCTTCACATTCTATTATTGTATTTTCTTTATCTATGTTTGTTTTTGTTGCATATTTTAAACTTTTCCCTAATAATTTATGTTCATTTTCTGTAAACTTTGTTTCTGTTAAATTTAATACTTTTTCAGCAAATTTTATTTCTTTATCTTTTTCTTTATTTTTATTTCTTGTTCCTTCCATTAATTCCTTGAGTTTCTTATTTAATCTCTCTTCCATTTTTCTTATTTTCTTTTCTATGTATTTTTCACCAAACTCTTTTCTCATTTCTTCTATTTCTATATAATTGTAACTTGTATATAATTTTTGATGTAATTGATACATTTCTTTGTTATATTTATTTATTTTACTGTATAAGTTCTTAATTTCAAGTTTTATCCATATTTTTTCCGCCATGTTTTTCACTTGGTTTGCTACTTTGCTTTTGTTATTAATTTTAATTTTTGCGTATTTTGGAGTTATTTTGTTAATTAAACACTGTTTATTAAACCAAATTTTCCCTAGCGTTTTTTTTCAATTTTGCTTTAATTTTTAAATACTTAAAAAATTCCCTTACATTTTTATATTTATCTGCTTGCAATTCGCATATTTTATTCTTCATATTGTTTAAATTAGCAGCCATCCTTACTTTTCTTTTATAGAATTGCTAAACTGCTATAATTGTTTTTATTATTTAGACAAAGCTTTTCGTCATTACTGACATCTTCAGGTCTTAAACAACGTCTATCAACTGTACGTTGTAGGCTTTTATACTTTAGGCCCCTCCCCTTATGTCATCGCCCCTCCTATTGGTTCTAGCTGCTACCGCTCTTCACGGGAACTTTGTCTACCTTTTTCCGTTAGGCATTTTTCTAACGTCTGTCAAATTGTTTTAAGAATCTCCCGTTAATTTCTTCATTCTTGACTTATAACCTTTTGCATTTCGTCATTTTTTAGTGTGTTATTCTTATTATTTTAATTTATTTTTGTTTATTGTTTAATATATAATAAAATATTTCTTCATTTGTAAAATCCACTTTTATATTCATTAATTTATTTTTATCTTCTTTTTTAACTTTAAGTATTTCTAGTTCTTCTATTAATTTTCTTTTTTGCGGATTGTTTTCTATTTTTATTATTTCCATATTTTCCTTGGGATTTATGAATTTATGGCCTGATTCGTTGAAATGTCTTGCATATAGTGAGTTCGTTACTCTAACCCCTTCTCCTTTTGCGTGTTCATTCATTCTAATTTTAAATTTTCTTCCAGTTTCGCCCAGATATATCTTATTACATTCCCCACATTTTAATTTGTATACGCCGCTTTTTTCCGTTAATGGAATTTCTTCTGTTTTATCATTTTTTATATATTCGAATACATTTTTCGTTTTCTTTATTCCTATCTGTATTTCATATTTTTCGAAACATTTTTGTAGCATTTTTGTTTGATATCCTATGTATGTTATTGCTCCTTTATATTTCTTTTCTTCATTTGTTTTTTCTTTTTTGTTATTTTCTATTTCTTTATTTTCCTCTATTTTCTTAACTATTCTATTAATTATTTTAGGGTTGTAATTATTATTTTTTGCTATTTGTTGTATTTTCTTTAATTCTTTTTGTTTGAGTTCTTCATTTTCTAGATAATTTATAGCTCTATAACAAAATGAATTTAATGCTGCCATTTTATAATTTACTGGATGATATGATTCTTGTGGAATTATTAAATCTGAGTATGTTTCTTTCCTATATATATCGAATTTGAGTTTGTTATCTTCAATTTTAATATTGATATCCAGGAAATTAATTTCTAATCCTCCAATTTCTTCTTGAAATTTTATTGTTTTTTCTATGTTATTTAGTTGTTCCGTAAATTTTTTAAATTCATTTACTTCACCTTCCCAAACTATTAGTATGTCATCTACATACCTGATCCATTTTTTAATTCTTCTTTCTTTATCTATATCTTTTAAAATTTTGATTTCAAAGCTATTCATGAATATCTCTGCCATTAATGGTGAAAGCGGTGATCCCATTGGTAATCCATTTTCTTGTATGTAAAATTTGTTATTAAATCTGAAGTAGTTCTGGTTTAGGCATAATTCTAATCCTTCTATTATTTCGTTTTTCCATTCTACATTACTTAATTTGTTTTTCTTTATTATTTCTACTGTTTTTGCTATAGGTATGTTGGTGTACATATCTTTTATATCTAATGACATTAATTTTGTCTTATTTGTTATGGTAATTTCTTGTAGCGGGGCATTTTTGGGCATACCTGGGGTAATAACAGAATTTGTATTTTTTTTATAAATAATAAATAACTTGTTGAGTGATAGGAAAATTTTGTGACCGAGAGGTAAATTTGTTATTGTGGAAGTGATCGCAACGTGGCAGCATTGACTGTGACAATTATTTAATGATATTCATATAAACAGTTCAATAACAGCCAACAACTGTACCAAAATCAGTTCAAGGACAATGACGAACCCGGAAAACGTAAACACGTTATGTAACAACAAATGACATAATCGTGTCAGGCGATGTGTTGCGTCAGCAAATTATATAACGATGTGTGTCACCAGTTTTGTCAACAGGCCAAAAACAGTCCACTGGCGCAAGGATACAAACTGAAAACCAATAAGAATTAGCGAACAACAGCCGCTTCACAAAGTAGCGCTGTTTTCTCTTCCCAGTATAAAATTAGTCAGTGAACCGGCCGGTCACAGATATAAGTTCCGGAACGCAAATCGGGCGCCCGTATACAACAATTGGTTTCAAAATGTGAACTTTCAACAAAAAAACAAACAGTTTTATAGAGTTATAGTTCCGGAGAATGAATAAATAAGAAAATGTGCGGAATCGGAATGAAATACGTGTTAGAGACGGACTCATCCAGATCTTTGGCAGATAAGTAACCAACATTGGTTAAATCTAAAACCTTTTAAAAAAAAGCAAATTTTGAGAATGGTTAACAAAGAACTGGCAGCCTACAAAATAAACTTAAATTAATTAAAATTAAAATTAATTAAAATCAATTAAAAAATGGAAGGGGAATAGAAATGTAGAGAGAGAGAGAGAGAGAGAGAGAGAGAGTGAATATAGAAATTAAACGAAGTGCTGGTTTGTGTAGGTATATAATTATTAAATGTAATTATGGGGGAAACATAATCAAAGAAATATAATTAATAAATAAGACCAAATCAATAATAAAAACAAAAAAAGGATGTACGGAAATTAATTTTAATGGCATTTATTTCATGAGCTCATAGTTAAGTTGGCAATAGTATGTAAGTGTAGTAAAAGAAATTTTATTTTTTTTGTTGTGTGCATTTTAGAGTAAATAAACCTTTTGTTCATTGCCAATGTGAATTAAATTAATCATTACAAATAAACCATTCTGATCTCCTGTTCGTCGAAAAGAACCCGTGTACTAATTTTGTTTGGTTTTGTATTATGTTTCTTGTATTTAATAAAACAAGATGGCGCCCGAAGAATTCAGTAAATACAGTGGACAGTATCTTTAATATTTTAAAATTTATATTTCAATACAATTATTAATAAAACGAAATATCACATTTGGCTTCTGGAACAGGGACAATTTTATATCAATAAATTTATATAAAATACGGCCTACGGGGAGAACAGAATGATTGTTTGAGGTAGAAAATAAAATTTTTTGTGCATACGTAAAATAAACGCAAATCTGGGGTTATGTTGTGATAAGTGTGAAATGTTGATGTTGATATTTTGTAGCGAGTATGTGAAGCAATATGCATAATAATTAATATGTATGATAATTATTAAGTAGTATGAATAAAGGGTATTATATAAATAGATTTTGGAAATGAATGGAGTATAAATAAGATGTATAGAAAGTTACGTAAAGTAACGCAAAGTGTTGTGTAAGTAGATACATTGTGGTGTGAAAGTAGATATGATATATTAGTATTTTATTTACAGTCGGAATTGTAATATTATAAAATGGAGAATCCAGATTTAAATTTGGAAAACACTCTTACCGAGTCGATGGTGATTGACAATGTATCGGCTCAATCTACCCCGTCGACAACACGAGTTGCAGAGTTGTCGATGGCAGATATATTCAATGTAATGAAGACAATGTCTGAAAGCTTGAGTAGTTTTAACGGGAAGTTTGACGTTCAGAACAATAAATTAGATGAACAGAAAAATGAGATGCAAGAATTTAAAAGTAGTATAAATAAGAAATTAGATATACAGAATGAGAAATTTAAAGAATTGAAACATGAGATACAAGAAATGAATAAACATTTAGAAAGCACTAACGAAACAATAAGAAACAGTTTAAATAAGTTAGAACAGAAGTTCGAGAAATTAGGTGATAATGTTTTAAGTAAGACAAAGTGTAAAAATGACGAAATAGTAGACAATTTTGAGAGTATAGTGGGGGTGAAGAATAATGTAGAAGCAAATGATGAAAATATAATAACAAAGAGTACTGATGAAGTTTTAGAATGCGATAATGAAATGTTAATGAGTGTTTATGTAATAGAGAGAGAGTGGAAGAATAATGTAGTAATTGAATGGGGACAGAGGGCAAATTTTCCCCTTATTGTTTATAATGATGATGATGATTTAATGTTGTTTTTTCAGGGCAAGAGACCCTTATTGTTAAATGAAGTAATGTTGTATAATGTTGTACCCTCTGTCCGTAATAATTGTGAGAGTGTGATGTGGTGCTATGAAGAAAGAGAGTTATATGTTGAGAATGAAATAGAAATATATAAGTTAGAAAGAAAGTATGATGAAGTGAGGAAATTACTAGAAGGGGTGATGATGAATCATGTGAAATACGTACCTGTTGAAAGAGAGACAGAGAATAATTTTGATAATATCTTACCTGACTATAATGATTTACCTGACGTAGTAGTTGAGGAATACAAAACCGAGAAAACGATTTACCTGACATTAACAAATAACACTGATATAGACGGGACAATCCTAACTTATGGTAACAAGATTTATAATGGTATAATGGATGAAACAGAATTGATGGATTATTATGATAGTAACCATTATAATAATTTGTATGTTGATAAAAATGATGAATGTTACAAATACACTAGATATATATATGACGATGGTGGCTGAACTAGAATATCAGTGTATAGACCTTGTTAGATATTGTAAATTTTTGGTAATGACCTTGCTGATTTGGACATCTGAAGTGAGATACACTTGAACAGTTTTGACGCATATTTTGTAAATAATATTGAATTCATGTGTGTGTATTGTGAAATGTTAGAAAAGTAATGTGTATATGTTTTAGAAAATGTTGTATTGATAATAATAATATTATTAATATTTTTGCACTCTAATTAAATAACAAAATAATTATGAAGACAATAGTTAATGATTTGTAGAATGTTGATAATAATTGAAATATGTTATCTTAATAATCAAATGAATATTCAATTTTAATAATAAATTGAATTAAATAAGTTGAGATGTTTAGATATTGTGATTGAATGTTATGTGTTTGAATTTTACAAGGTAATTAAATTGTGTGATGAGATTTTAATTTAATAATCATGAATAAATAAATAAATGTTAACTGGTCTATTTTGTGGAATAACTTAATGGGTAAAAATATATGTTAATAATAAATTTTAAGCAATTTTGAAAATCTGATTGCAACACAGGATAAATAAATAATGAGGATAAATAGAAAGAGTTAATGAAAAATTTTAAATAATGTTTATAAATTTTTAGATAAATTAGTTAAAAGAGAATTGTTGGTTCAATGTATATTTGTGTATTATGTTATGTGATGTATTATACAAGTGTGTGTAGCTGGGAGGTTATCCAAGGGGATAACGTATTAAAAATTTGATATATTTTAATTAATGATGATGATTTGCTACTCAATAATTTTGTTTGAATTTAAAAAATAGATGCACTAAATACTTCTTATATTGTGTTATTATGTCTTATTGTGTTGATTGCATTAGTATGTTAGGAATAAGTATTATAAAAATATAATAATATGTTTTCAATGTGTTTATAGATTTTAAAATAAAATGAAAAATAGTTGTAATCGGTAAAATTTTCAATAGGTTGTAAAAGATAGAAGTGGGTGATAGTAATTGTTTGAATAAAATGTTTGAGTCAATTCAAGTTGAATTTTGTGGGACATATAAATCTGTCCAAATTGAAGTAAAAGTTAAAGAGAATGAGAGATGAAAATAATGCAATGTTGTTTTGAGTTAGTATATGTTATAGAATTTTGAGAAGTATAAGTGGAGACACAGTAGTTATGGAGATGTTATGTAGAGTTTTGAGCGATATATTGTTTATTTTGTTGATGTTAATTTGTTGTAGTTGTAGTGCAGTTATGAGATTGAGATTTTTTGGGGATGGCAATTTTGTAGTAGTGGTAGTGTAGTGTGGGAGTCCGCAACATAAGGGTTGGGACGGGATAGGGACCGATTGGCGCCGGAAAGGGTTACCTAGGGGGAGTCCAGGGACCAACATAAGGGAATGAGTTTTGGGAAGGAAACACGTATCCTATGTACAAAGGGTTAGAGAATATTTTTTTTTTATAAGAGTAGAAGGTGGCGATTGGAGTTAAAATAGTAAGTAGTTAGAGGTAGAGAAGGGTTAGTAAAATTTTGATAGAGGGGTGTCATACTAGTTAGAGATTTTGTAAGGGAACGTTAGAGTAATAAAAGGGGTAAGATTATGAGTAAATGCCAAGTGGATAAAGTAAATTATAATGAATAACGTAGAATCACCCAAAGTAATGAAATGGAATAATGATGGCCATAATTGAAAAAAAAAAAATAAATAAAAAAAAAAATAATTTTTGTAATTTTGAGAAACGAATTAATAAGAGTAAATCAAGTTTAAAAGTAATTTTCTGATTTCATATGCCAACTTAATGTGTGTAACATTTTAAATACCAATTGTTTATTTTAATGTGAATTAGAAGTGTATTATATTTTCTTATGTTATATTGTGTTTGTTAGTTTAAGAGAATTTTATGAAGTTAACTATTTTAAATGCATTTTTAAATTGGGGATGAGAGAAATGTAATATGGTAATGGGAAATGTTAATAAGTCAGTCGTCTGTTTGCTTAAATTCTGATGGGAATCAGGGCAATGATTTTGAATTTTGGGGTAAAGTTGATAAGGGTAAGTAGATGGAATTTTAAGAGGGGTATATATATATTGTTGGTAAATATGTAATGATATATACATGTTAGCGATAAATGAAAAACAAAACCAGTGCTTCTTAGCGCAAACCAGCACCGCTAGGGGGAAACAGATCAGTTGGGGATATGGTGTTGTATAAGGCCACTATTTAATATTTTGATTTGTTGTTTCAGTGTTTGGTGATGCTGTGGCGGCGGACCTGAGCTGGCCTGCGCGTCAGAGCAGGGGCGTGGAGTATCTGTCTGACTCTACGGTGTTGGGATCTCGAGAGAGAAGTCCAGTATTGTCATGCAGATGCGGTCACAGTCACCGGACCAAGGGTGAGTTGATTATTTTTTCTTTTGTGTAAACCATACAGGGGGTTGTGGCGACATATCCTGGCTGATCCCTCTAGCAAGTATGAACGTGTCAATGAGATTTTTTATGCTTCGGCATAAAATATCTCATTGAGGGGGTATTGTAGCGGGGCATTTTTGGGCATACCTGGGGTAATAACAGAATTTGTATTTTTTTTATAAATAATAAATAACTTGTTGAGTGATAGGAAAATTTTGTGACCGAGAGGTAAATTTGTTATTGTGGAAGTGATCACAACGTGGCAGCATTGACTGTGACAATTATTTAATGATATTCATATAAACAGTTCAATAACAGCCAACAACTGTACCAAAATCAGTTCAAGGACAATGACGAACCCGGAAAACGTAAACACGTTATGTAACAACAAATGACATAATCGTGTCAGGCGATGTGTTGCGTCAGCAAATTATATAACGATGTGTGTCACCAGTTTTGTCAACAGGCCAAAAACAGTCCACTGGCGCAAGGATACAAACTGAAAACCAATAAGAATTAGCGAACAACAGCCGCTTCACAAAGTAGCGCTGTTTTCTCTTCCCAGTATAAAATTAGTCAGTGAACCGGCCGGTCACAGATATAAGTTCCGGAACGCAAATCGGGCGCCCGTATACAACAATTGGTTTCAAAATGTGAACTTTCAACAAAAAAACAAACAGTTTTATAGAGTTATAGTTCCGGAGAATGAATAAATAAGAAAATGTGCGGAATCGGAATGAAATACGTGTTAGAGACGGACTCATCCAGATCTTTGGCAGATAAGTAACCAACATTGGTTAAATCTAAAACCTTTTAAAAAAAAGCAAATTTTGAGAATGGTTAACAAAGAACTGGCAGCCTACAAAATAAACTTAAATTAATTAAAATTAAAATTAATTAAAATCAATTAAAAAATGGAAGGGGAATAGAAATGTAGAGAGAGAGAGAGAGAGAGAGAGTGAATATAGAAATTAAACGAAGTGCTGGTTTGTGTAGGTATATAATTATTAAATGTAATTATGGGGGAAACATAATCAAAGAAATATAATTAATAAATAAGACCAAATCAATAATAAAAACAAAAAAGGATGTACGGAAATTAATTTTAATGGCATTTATTTCATGAGCTCATAGTTAAGTTGGCAATAGTATGTAAGTGTAGTAAAAGAAATTTTATTTTTTTTGTTGTGTGCATTTTAGAGTAAATAAACCTTTTGTTCATTGCCAATGTGAATTAAATTAATCATTACAAATAAACCATTCTGATCTCCTGTTCGTCGAAAAGAACCCGTGTACTAATTTTGTTTGGTTTTGTATTATGTTTCTTGTATTTAATAAAACAAGATGGCGCCCGAAGAATTCAGTAAATACAGTGGACAGTATCCTTAATATTTTAAAATTTATATTTCAATACAATTATTAATAAAACGAAATATCACATTCTTTTAATCTTTCTATTACCTTTTTACTATTTTCTATGCTGTGGATTTCTTCTTTTTCATATGCCATTTGGATTCTTTTACTTATTTCTTTTGATATTTTGTATGTTGGCGAATTTTATTTCTTTATATGGTCCTTTTTGTATAAATTGTTCTGCTTTTTCGATATAATCTCTTTTGTTCATTACCACTGGTGTGTTACCTTTATCGGCTTTTATAACTATCAAATTGTTCTCCGTAATTTTCTTTTTTAATTCTTTTATATTTCTTTTTATTTGTTTCGTTTTTATTTCTTACATTTTTGTTTTTCTTACATATTTTTTCTACTATTTCTTTTACTTCACTTCTTAATTGTTTTTTAGTTTCTTCATTTTTTTTTTTTTTTTTTTTTTTTTTTAATTTTATCGATTATTTCTTCACATTCTATTATTGTATTTTCTTTATCTATGTTTGTTTTTGTTGCATATTTTAAACTTTTCCCTAATAATTTATGTTCATTTTCTGTAAACTTTGTTTCTGTTAAATTTAATACTTTTTCAGCAAATTTTATTTCTTTATCTTTTTCTTTATTTTTATTTCTTGTTCCTTCCATTAATTCCTTGAGTTTCTTATTTAATCTCTCTTCCATTTTTCTTATTTTCTTTTCTATGTATTTTTCACCAAACTCTTTTCTCATTTCTTCTATTTCTATATAATTGTAACTTGTATATAATTTTTGATGTAATTGATACATTTCTTTGTTATATTTATTTATTTTACTGTATAAGTTCTTAATTTCAAGTTTTATCCATATTTTTTCCGCCATGTTTTTCACTTGGTTTGCTACTTTGCTTTTGTTATTAATTTTAATTTTTGCGTATTTTGGAGTAATTTTGTTAATTAAACACTGTTTATTAAACCAAATTTTCCCTAGCGTTTTTTTCAATTTTGCTTTAATTTTTAAATACTTAAAAAATTTCCTTACATTTTTATATTTATCTGCTTGCAATTCGCATATTTTATTCTTCGTATTGTTTAAATTAGCAGCCATCCTTACTTTTCTTTTATAGAATTGCTAAACTGCTATAATTGTTTTTATTATTTAGACAAAGCTTTTCGTCATTACTGACATCTTCAGGTTGTTTTTTAAGACCTGAAGATGTCAGTAATGACGAAAAGCTTTGTCTAAATAATAAAAACAATTATAGCAGTTTAGCAATTCTATAAAAGAAAAAAATGTGTTAATGTTAAATGTATTGTGTTGATAGTATTCTGTTGCAATGTATCTTATAGCTTATGTGCAACATATGTTTGTAATGAGAGGGGAAGGTATAATAATAAATAATAATACTTTATTCCACTAAAATAATAACAGGTATTCATGAAGCCTATTTTGTGTTGTGTATTTATATTCAAAGTGTTTTAAATAATATAGCTACAGTTAAAATGTTTTTAATAAAATGTTATTACAGATAAAAGTAATTGTTTTGAATCAAAAGTATATCTGATCTGAATTGGTACCAGCTGATAGATATGTTAACAAAAAGATTTATAGAAATAAAAAATTTTGTAGGAAGTATATATATGCCAGTACATGATGTAACCAGAATGTTTAGACTGTGGGAGTGTTTATAACAGTGCTTATAAAACAAATCTTGCAGACCATTGTTAATGTAAACAGGTGTGCTGTATGTTTTGACTAATGTGTATAGCCAGGTGTGGAAGCTGATAATTGTTGTAGCTTGATGAATCAGTATCTTGAGTAAATCTTATTGTGACATAAAAGAATTGAAATTAAATCCTTACAGACAAAATAATAATGAGGGAATTCCTGTAACTTAGAGTTTGAGAAATTAAATAAAATTAAATTAATTTGGTAATTAAATTAATTGAAAAGATGATTTTAATAATGAACTTGTGATAATGAACTTAACTCTATTTTCATTCAAATTCAAATTGGAATTACAAAGTAAATGCTAATTGATGTAAATAATGGTTAAAATATTCATTTGAAACTGAAAACTGAAGGAAAGTTTGTATGGGTATAATAAAAAATGTTCAGGTTGAAATAGTGGTTGGAAAATTAGAGGTGTACATAACTGTTCAAGTAATTTTTATAAAGGGACAATCTATGTTTTATGTTTTAACTGTAGATTCCCCACCTAAGTGCGGTCATGACCTCACCGGATCATGACCGTGAAAGTAGTTAATTGTGGCAAATCATAAACTTCACTTGATATAACCGGCTTGTGGTTTGTTTTATTTTGTCAACCCGGTGGTCTGTTAGATTTAGTAGGGGGGTTATTTTTTGGGGAATCTACCAAATTTTGGAACAGGGCTATTTTCACCCAGATAGGGGTGGTAGTCCATTAGGGGTGTATAAATAAAAAAGTAGTAGGTGTAATACCGAATTTTATTGTAACGCCGAAGCAAGGATGGGGGTGGAATAAAAGAAAAAATGTCCACCCCTTCCGCATCAGGCCTTGTGAAAGCAACTAGACGCTACAGTCTAGGCGCGGTAATAGTGAGTGTGGATGGGAGGTGACCCAGTTACAGGTCACGAGGGAGATGTGATTACGGCTAGATTGAGGTCTGCTAGGGCCAAGAACTCTAGTGCTGCACACAGTAGAATGTAACGGGTATCAGGGGTTAAGGGATAAAAGGGGGTAGAGAAAAAAAAAATTTTTTTTGTTTATTCTATATAAATATAGTTGGTAAGTCAGGACATAATTTGTATTTTAGGTACGATTACTGTGAGTTAATGTAATCCTGTAATGTGTCATTTTGGCTGGGCAATATTGTACGGGGAATATTATTCAATTTAACTGGAATTTATGTGTACTACTGTAAACCTATATTGTTTTATTAACACTATTTTTTTTTTAGGGTCTATAATATAAAATGAGCCAGTACGTTGTCAATGAACCAGTACGGCTAAGAGGAAACAAATCCGTTGTGGGATATGGAGTGATGGAAGGCCGCTTGTCGATTTTTTAATTAAATGTTTCAAAGTCAGGCGATACTGGGGCAGGTATCTGTCCGAGCTTATGGTGGTGGGATCTCGAGTAGAGAAGTCCCGTAAGATCGGATGGGTGCTACCACAGTCGCCAGACTAGGGGGGTAAGAACCCATGATTTAGCAGAGTGTTCAGGGGGTTGCGGCGCCATATCCTCACTGATCCTCTTAGGTTTAGGCAATAAGAGTTTGAACGCTTCGGCCTTCAACCTCTTATTGGGGGGGGGGGTATTGTAACGGTACAAAATCGGAGGGCCAAGGTAACATTTTAAAATTATATTCTCCATGCAGTCGGTGTTCACCCTTGTAGAACCCCGAGTTAGTCAACCAGATAGGCTGTGTTTATTACAGAACAAAACTCTATGTTTTGTCTCCGCACTCGAGCAACGTAGACCGATTGTGAAATAACACCTAACTTCACATCAGCCGTGAATCACGGAAGAAAGTCATGTAACTGCACATTGCGCCAGGCAGCAAAATATTGCTAAATCCTATGCCTAAGATATAGCACTCTTTTAACAACACCAATGGGAGAGCAGACTCAAGATCACGTGACCAGCTCTGTATGTTCAGCTTTTGCGAACTAACCCCAGTTCCATTACAACTCATGGCTGAGCGGCCAGACAATCAGCAGACAGTTACCAGAACAAAAACGGTAGCCTCGGACGAGTTCTTGGTAGGCCGAAAAATACAAAAGTAGGCCTACCAAGTAATATAAAATGACGTAAGGTAATAATAAACTGTGTTCGGAGTGGAGAGTGACTAGTGAAAACAGTTCCGGACAATATCGTGTACAACATTTGGATATTCTGCAAATAGGTAACAAGTGTAAAGACAGTTTCATTTGGCCAAAACATTATAATTAATAAAGAGCTCATTAATTAAATAGGAAGTTTTAAAAAGAAATGTAAATTGAGTGAGTGTGTGTATGGGTTATTAAAAGTACTGGCTCAACTAGAAAGATGTAGTAGTAGTCTATACAAAATTATTGGACAAAAATTAGTAAACATTTTAAATATAAAGAAAACGTAATAATCAATGCTAGAGTATTTAATTAAAATAATAAAAAGAGTAATTAAAAGGTTCATTCTTCTATAAACATGTGTTAGTGTAGTTATTTTGCCATAAACCATTTCCTAGTTTTCTGTGTTGACAACTCGTCTAACGAAATCGGGGGTTTTCTGAGATTTTATTACAGTCAGATAGCGGGATTTTTATAAGGGCAAGTGTGTAGAATGGTTTCGATATTAAACCATAAAATATCGTGGCGACCTGGGTAATTTTTAAAGGTAAGTTTTACGGGGACTATGACGGTAAGTAAAATTCTGGCAGCGGTAAGTATTATTTTATGATGAGTGTAAATTTTAATTAAAAGGGTAAGAAGGCGAGGACCTTTACAAACGACGCCCCTGCCAGGATGTTCGTATAAATATTATAGGAACTAGACCTGTTTTAAAGCACAGAAAATAGGAATTGGTAACGGCATATTTGTAAAAAATTATCATACATAATTACTTTAAATAAGGTTATGTTTGGGTAGAGCTATTGTGTGTTTACTTTTACGTATTGCTAACTGTTTTGTGTGTGGGTATTTTGATTTAAACTGGATAATTAGTGTGTGTTAGAAGGGTTATAGTGGGCGTTATACAAAGAGTATATTATAAATAAATTTTTGAACATGGCCGAGGCACAAGAAAATAAAGTGAGTGGATCAGGGGAGGCATGGAATACTACGGAATTCGTACACAAGTTTATGAGTATTTGGAGGAGAATGACATGATGATAAGCGTAGATTAAATGAGCAACTGAGACAAATGGAGGAACAAAAAACAGGATTATACGCTTTCCTGAACAAAAATAGTGATGATACTAGTAAACAAAGTAACGAGGTAAGTGAAGGGGTTAGTGAAAGTAAAATAGCGGAAGTGGTAGCATTAGATAATAAAATATTGGATAATGATAATTGTGAGAATAAAATGGGGGTAAATGGTAAAGAGACAGACCGATTAAAGGAGAACTCAGAAGTTGAATTAAAACAGGTAAGTGATAATAATGTTGTTAATGATAGTGAGGGAATAATTAACCAGGTGAGTGATAATTCTGATAATGAATTCATAAATAACAGTGACAAAATAGTGGGAGAAGTAGGGTTAACTAGTGAAGATAATGATGGTGATGACAATTCAGAGGTAAGTGGTGATGTTACTATAATTAATTATAATGATGAAATAATGGTGAACAATAATAATGATATAGTTGAGAGTAAAGTATTGGATAGTGGTGAGATAGAAATAGTGTGTGTGAGAGAGAAAGTAATAGAGTGTAAAGGCGTAGTAATTGATATTGATGAATTAGAAAAAGAATGGAAAGAAAGAGTAGCTGAATGTGTAGGGCAGAGGGTAAATTTTCCCCTTATTTGTGATGAACCAAGGTGTTCAAAAATGTTATTATTGGAGGGCAAGAGACCCTATTTAATGGAAGATTTGAGTTATATCCCTTTTTTGTATAAGATTGTACCCTCTGTGTGGAATGTTGAAAGTGTGATATGGTGTTATGATAAGAAAGATTTAGATGGAGAGTTGTGTGTTGACAAGGAAATAGAATTATATAGGTTGCAGAGAAATGATAATGAGTTGAAAGAGAGGTTAAATGATTTGAAGTACTTACATGTTAAAATTGAGAGTGAAGATTATTTTGATGATACAGTCTTAAATAATAATAACTTACCTGATGTTGTAATGAATGAGAAAATAATTGACTTGATATTGAATATACTTATGGAGACTTGACAGAAATACATTATGTTGACTTGGTTCATGATTATTTTGGTATAATGGAAAAAATAAAATTTTATGGCCATTACACAGAAAATAGCCATATGATGAATGCAAATAAAATTGACAAATGCTATACAAAAATAAGACTATTATACGATGATGGAGGTTGAAAGCAGTGTATGGACATTTTAAATACTTTAATATATGGTAATGACCTGGCTGAATTAGATATTGAAGCACGGCAAATAATAATTGGATATGACGAAAATTTGTAAATAAATAAATGTGTTAATTCTTCGTATTGTTTAAATTAGCAGCCATCCTTACTTTTCTTTTATAGAATTGCTAAACTGCTATAATTGTTTTTATTATTTAGACAAAGCTTTTCGTCATTACTGACATCTTCAGGTCTTAAAAAACCTTCTGCTTTTTCGATATAATCTCTTTTGTTCATTACCACTGCTGTGTTACCTTTATCGGCTTTTATAACTATCAAATTGTTCTCCGTAATTTTCTTTTTTAATTCTTTTATATTTCTTTTTATTTGTGTTTCGTTTTTATTTCTTACATTTTTGTTTTTCTTACATATTTTTTCTACATTTCTTTTACTTCACTTCTTAATTGTTTTTTAGTTTCTTCATTTTTTATTTTATCGATTATTTCTTCACATTCTATTATTGTATTTTCTTTATCTATGTTTGTTTTTGTTGCATATTTTAAACTTTTCCCTAATAATTTATGTTCATTTTCTGTAAACTTTGTTTCTGTTAAATTTAATACTTTTTCAGCAAATTTTATTTCTTTATCTTTTTCTTTATTTTTATTTCTTGTTCCTTCCATTAATTCCTTGAGTTTCTTATTTAATCTCTCTTCCATTTTTCTTATTTTCTTTTCTATGTATTTTTCACCAAACTCTTTTCTCATTTCTTCTATTTCTATATAATTGTAACTTGTATATAATTTTTGATGTAATTGATACATTTCTTTGTTATATTTATTTATTTTACTGTATAAGTTCTTAATTTCAAGTTTTATCCATATTTTTTCCGCCATGTTTTTCACTTGGTTTGCTACTTTGCTTTTGTTATTAATTTTAATTTTTGCGTATTTTGGAGTTATTTTGTTAATTAAACACTGTTTATTAAACCAAATTTTCCCTAGCGTTTTTTTTCAATTTTGCTTTAATTTTTAAATACTTAAAAAATTCCCTTACATTTTTATATTTATCTGCTTGTAATTCGCATATTTTATTCTTCATATTGTTTAAATTAGCAGCCATCCTTACTTTTCTTTTATAGAATTGCTAAACTGCTATAATTGTTTTTATTATTTAGACAAAGCTTTTCGTCATTACTGACATCTTCAGGTCTTAAACAACGTCTATCAACTGTACGTTGTAGGCTTTTATACTTTAGGCCCCTCCCCTTATGTCATCGCCCCTCCTATTGGTTCTAGCTGCTACCGCTCTTCACGGGAACTTTGTCTACCTTTTTCCGTTAGGCATTTTTCTAACGTCTGTCAAATTGTTTTAAGAATCTCCCGTTAATTTCTTCATTCTTGACTTATAACCTTTTGCATTTCGTCATTTTTTAGTGTGTTATTCTTATTATTTTAATTTATTTTTGTTTATTGTTTAATATATAATAAAATATTTCTTCATTTGTAAAATCCACTTTTATATTCATTAATTTATTTTTATCTTCTTTTTTAACTTTAAGTATTTCTAGTTCTTCTATTAATTTTCTTTTTTGCGGATTGTTTTCTATTTTTATTATTTCCATATTTTCCTTGGGATTTATGAATTTATGGCCTGATTCGTTGAAATGTCTTGCATATAGTGAGTTCGTTACTCTAACCCCTTCTCCTTTTGCGTGTTCATTCATTCTAATTTTAAATTTTCTTCCAGTTTCGCCCAGATATATCTTATTACATTCCCCACATTTTAATTTGTATACGCCGCTTTTTTCCGTTAATGGAATTTCTTCTGTTTTATCATTTTTTATATATTCGAATACATTTTTCGTTTTCTTTATTCCTATCTGTATTTCATATTTTTCGAAACATTTTTGTAGCATTTTTGTTTGATATCCTATGTATGTTATTGCTCCTTTATATTTCTTTTCTTCATTTGTTTTTTCTTTTTTGTTATTTTCTATTTCTTTATTTTCCTCTATTTTCTTAACTATTCTATTAATTATTTTAGGGTTGTAATTATTATTTTTTGCTATTTGTTGTATTTTCTTTAATTCTTTTTGTTTGAGTTCTTCATTTTCTAGATAATTTATAGCTCTATAACAAAATGAATTTAATGCTGCCATTTTATAATTTACTGGATGATATGATTCTTGTGGAATTATTAAATCTGAGTATGTTTCTTTCCTATATATATCGAATTTGAGTTTGTTATCTTCAATTTTAATATTGATATCCAGGAAATTAATTTCTAATCCTCCAATTTCTTCTTGAAATTTTATTGTTTTTTCTATGTTATTTAGTTGTTCTGTAAATTTTTTAAATTCATTTACTTCACCTTCCCAAACTATTAGTATGTCATCTACATACCTGATCCATTTTTTAATTCTTCTTTCTTTATCTATATCTTTTAAAATTTTGATTTCAAAGCTATTCATGAATATCTCTGCCATTAATGGTGAAAGCGGTGATCCCATTGGTAATCCATTTTCTTGTATGTAAAATTTGTTATTAAATCTGAAGTAGTTCTGGTTTAGGCATAATTCTAATCCTTCTATTATTTCGTTTTTCCATTCTACATTACTTAATTTGTTTTTCTTTATTATTTCTACTGTTTTTGCTATTGGTATGTTGGTGTACATATCTTTTATATCTAATGACATTAATTTTGTCTTATTTGTTATGGTAATTTCTTGTAGCGGGGCATTTTTGGGCATACCTGGGGTAATAACAGAATTTGTATTTTTTTTATAAATAATAAATAACTTGTTGAGTGATAGGAAAATTTTGTGACCGAGAGGTAAATTTGTTATTGTGGAAGTGATCGCAACGTGGCAGCATTGACTGTGACAATTATTTAATGATATTCATATAAACAGTTCAATAACAGCCAACAACTGTACCAAAATCAGTTCAAGGACAATGACGAACCCGGAAAACGTAAACACGTTATGTAACAACAAATGACATAATCGTGTCAGGCGATGTGTTGCGTCAGCAAATTATATAACGATGTGTGTCACCAGTTTTGTCAACAGGCCAAAAACAGTCCACTGGCGCAAGGATACAAACTGAAAACCAATAAGAATTAGCGAACAACAGCCGCTTCACAAAGTAGCGCTGTTTTCTCTTCCCAGTATAAAATTAGTCAGTGAACCGGCCGGTCACAGATATAAGTTCCGGAACGCAAATCGGGCGCCCGTATACAACAATTGGTTTCAAAATGTGAACTTTCAACAAAAAAACAAACAGTTTTATAGAGTTATAGTTCCGGAGAATGAATAAATAAGAAAATGTGCGGAATCGGAATGAAATACGTGTTAGAGACGGACTCATCCAGATCTTTGGCAGATAAGTAACCAACATTGGTTAAATCTAAAACCTTTTAAAAAAAAGCAAATTTTGAGAATGGTTAACAAAGAACTGGCAGCCTACAAAATAAACTTAAATTAATTAAAATTAAAATTAATTAAAATCAATTAAAAAATGGAAGGGGAATAGAAATGTAGAGAGAGAGAGAGAGAGAGTGAATATAGAAATTAAACGAAGTGCTGGTTTGTGTAGGTATATAATTATTAAATGTAATTATGGGGGAAACATAATCAAAGAAATATAATTAATAAATAAGACCAAATCAATAATAAAAACAAAAAAAGGATGTACGGAAATTAATTTTAATGGCATTTATTTCATGAGCTCATAGTTAAGTTGGCAATAGTATGTAAGTGTAGTAAAAGAAATTTTATTTTTTTTGTTGTGTGCATTTTAGAGTAAATAAACCTTTTGTTCATTGCCAATGTGAATTAAATTAATCATTACAAATAAACCATTCTGATCTCCTGTTCGTCGAAAAGAACCCGTGTACTAATTTTGTTTGGTTTTGTATTATGTTTCTTGTATTTAATAAAACAAGATGGCGCCCGAAGAATTCAGTAAATACAGTGGACAGTATCTTTAATATTTTAAAATTTATATTTCAATACAATTATTAATAAAACGAAATATCACATTTGGCTTCTGGAACAGGGACAATTTTATATCAATAAATTTATATAAAATACGGCCTACGGGGAGAACAGAATGATTGTTTGAGGTAGAAAATAAAATTTTTTGTGCATACGTAAAATAAACGCAAATCTGGGGTTATGTTGTGATAAGTGTGAAATGTTGATGTTGATATTTTGTAGCGAGTATGTGAAGCAATATGCATAATAATTAATATGTATGATAATTATTAAGTAGTATGAATAAAGGGTATTATATAAATAGATTTTGGAAATGAATGGAGTATAAATAAGATGTATAGAAAGTTACGTAAAGTAACGCAAAGTGTTGTGTAAGTAGATACATTGTGGTGTGAAAGTAGATATGATATATTAGTATTTTATTTACAGTCGGAATTGTAATATTATAAAATGGAGAATCCAGATTTAAATTTGGAAAACACTCTTACCGAGTCGATGGTGATTGACAATGTATCGGCTCAATCTACCCCGTCGACAACACGAGTTGCAGAGTTGTCGATGGCAGATATATTCAATGTAATGAAGACAATGTCTGAAAGCTTGAGTAGTTTTAACGGGAAGTTTGACGTTCAGAACAATAAATTAGATGAACAGAAAAATGAGATGCAAGAATTTAAAAGTAGTATAAATAAGAAATTAGATATACAGAATGAGAAATTTAAAGAATTGAAACATGAGATACAAGAAATGAATAAACATTTAGAAAGCACTAACGAAACAATAAGAAACAGTTTAAATAAGTTAGAACAGAAGTTCGAGAAATTAGGTGATAATGTTTTAAGTAAGACAAAGTGTAAAAATGACGAAATAGTAGACAATTTTGAGAGTATAGTGGGGGTGAAGAATAATGTAGAAGCAAATGATGAAAATATAATAACAAAGAGTACTGATGAAGTTTTAGAATGCGATAATGAAATGTTGATGAGTGTTTATGTAATAGAGAGAGAGTGGAAGAATAATGTAGTAATTGAATGGGGACAGAGGGCAAATTTTCCCCTTATTGTTTATAATGATGATGATGATTTAATGTTGTTTTTTCAGGGCAAGAGACCCTTATTGTTAAATGAAGTAATGTTGTATAATGTTGTACCCTCTGTCCGTAATAATTGTGAGAGTGTGATGTGGTGCTATGAAGAAAGAGAGTTATATGTTGAGAATGAAATAGAAATATATAAGTTAGAAAGAAAGTATGATGAAGTGAGGAAATTACTAGAAGGGGTGATGATGAATCATGTGAAATACGTACCTGTTGAAAGAGAGACAGAGAATAATTTTGATAATATCTTACCTGACTATAATGATTTACCTGACGTAGTAGTTGAGGAATACAAAACCGAGAAAACGATTTACCTGACATTAACAAATAACACTGATATAGACGGGACAATCCTAACTTATGGTAACAAGATTTATAATGGTATAATGGATGAAACAGAATTGATGGATTATTATGATAGTAACCATTATAATAATTTGTATGTTGATAAAAATGATGAATGTTACAAATACACTAGATATATATATGACGATGGTGGCTGAACTAGAATATCAGTGTATAGACCTTGTTAGATATTGTAAATTTTTGGTAATGACCTTGCTGATTTGGACATCTGAAGTGAGATACACTTGAACAGTTTTGACGCATATTTTGTAAATAATATTGAATTCATGTGTGTGTATTGTGAAATGTTAGAAAAGTAATGTGTATATGTTTTAGAAAATGTTGTATTGATAATAATAATATTATTAATATTTTTGCACTCTAATTAAATAACAAAATAATTATGAAGACAATAGTTAATGATTTGTAGAATGTTGATAATAATTGAAATATGTTATCTTAATAATCAAATGAATATTCAATTTTAATAATAAATTGAATTAAATAAGTTGAGATGTTTAGATATTGTGATTGAATGTTATGTGTTTGAATTTTACAAGGTAATTAAATTGTGTGATGAGATTTTAAGTTAATAATCATGAATAAATAAATAAATGTTAACTGGTCTATTTTGTGGAATAACTTAATGGGTAAAAATATATGTTAATAATAAATTTTAAGCAATTTTGAAAATCTGATTGCAACACAGGATAAATAAATAATGAGGATAAATAAAAAGAGTTAATGAAAAATTTTAAATAATGTTTATAAATTTTTAGATAAATTAGTTAAAAGAGAATTGTTGGTTCAATGTATATTTGTGTATTATGTTATGTGATGTATTATACAAGTGTGTGTAGCTGGGAGGTTATCCAAGGGGATAACGTATTAAAAATTTGATATATTTTAATTAATGATGATGATTTGCTACTCAATAATTTTGTTTGAATTTAAAAAATAGATGCACTAAATACTTCTTATATTGTGTTATTATGTCTTATTGTGTTGATTGCATTAGTATGTTAGGAATAAGTATTATAAAAATATAATAATATGTTTTCAATGTGTTTATAGATTTTAAAATAAAATGAAAAATAGTTGTAATCGGTAAAATTTTCAATAGGTTGTAAAAGATAGAAGTGGGTGATAGTAATTGTTTGAATAAAATGTTTGAGTCAATTCAAGTTGAATTTTGTGGGACATATAAATCTGTCCAAATTGAAGTAAAAGTTAAAGAGAATGAGAGATGAAAATAATGCAATGTTGTTTTGAGTTAGTATATGTTATAGAATTTTGAGAAGTATAAGTGGAGACACAGTAGTTATGGAGATGTTATGTAGAGTTTTGAGCGATATATTGTTTATTTTGTTGATGTTAATTTGTTGTAGTTGTAGTGCGGTTATGAGATTGAGATTATTTGGGGATGGCAATTTTGTAGTAGTGGTAGTGTAGTGTGGGAGTCCGCAACATAAGGGTTGGGACGGGATAGGGACCGATTGGCGCCGGAAAGGGTTACCTAGGGGGAGTCCAGGGACCAACATAAGGGAATGAGTTTTGGGAAGGAAACACGTATCCTATGTACAAAGGGTTAGAGAATATTTTTTTTTTATAAGAGTAGAAGGTGGCGATTGGAGTTAAAATAGTAAGTAGTTAGAGGTAGAGAAGGGTTAGTAAAATTTTGATAGAGGGGTGTCATACTAGTTAGAGATTTTGTAAGGGAACGTTAGAGTAATAAAAGGGGTAAGATTATGAGTAAATGCCAAGTGGATAAAGTAAATTATAATGAATAACGTAGAATCACCCAAAGTAATGAAATGGAATAATGATGGCCATAATTGAAAAAAAAAAAAAAATAAAAAAAAATAATAATTTTTGTAATTTTGAGAAACGAATTAATAAGAGTAAATCAAGTTTAAAAGTAATTTTCTGATTTCATATGCCAACTTAATGTGTGTAACATTTTAAATACCAATTGTTTATTTTAATGTGAATTAGAAGTGTATTATATTTTCTTATGTTATATTGTGTTTGTTAGTTTAAGAGAATTTTATGAAGTTAACTATTTTAAATGCATTTTTAAATTGGGGATGAGAGAAATGTAATATGGTAATGGGAAATGTTAATAAGTCAGTCGTCTGTTTGCTTAAATTCTGATGGGAATCAGGGCAATGATTTTGAATTTTGGGGTAAAGTTGATAAGGGTAAGTAGATGGAATTTTAAGAGGGGTATATATATATTGTTGGTAAATATGTAATGATATATACATGTTAGCGATAAATGAAAAACAAAACCAGTGCTTCTTAGCGCAAACCAGCACCGCTAGGGGGAAACAGATCAGTTGGGGATATGGTGTTGTATAAGGCCACTATTTAATATTTTGATTTGTTGTTTCAGTGTTTGGTGATGCTGTGGCGGCGGACCTGAGCTGGCCTGCGCGTCAGAGCAGGGGCGTGGAGTATCTGTCTGACTCTACGGTGTTGGGATCTCGAGAGAGAAGTCCAGTATTGTCATGCAGATGCGGTCACAGTCACCGGACCAAGGGTGAGTTGATTATTTTTTCTTTTGTGTAAACCATACAGGGGGTTGTGGCGACATATCCTGGCTGATCCCTCTAGCAAGTATGAATGTGTCAATGAGATTTTTTATGCTTCGGCATAAAATATCTCATTGAGGGGGTATTGTAGCGGGGCATTTTTGGGCATACCTGGGGTAATAACAGAATTTGTATTTTTTTTATAAATAATAAATAACTTGTTGAGTGATAGGAAAATTTTGTGACCGAGAGGTAAATTTGTTATTGTGGAAGTGATCGCAACGTGGCAGCATTGACTGTGACAATTATTTAATGATATTCATATAAACAGTTCAATAACAGCCAACAACTGTACCAAAATCAGTTCAAGGACAATGACGAACCCGGAAAACGTAAACACGTTATGTAACAACAAATGACATAATCGTGTCAGGCGATGTGTTGCGTCAGCAAATTATATAACGATGTGTGTCACCAGTTTTGTCAACAGGCCAAAAACAGTCCACTGGCGCAAGGATACAAACTGAAAACCAATAAGAATTAGCGAACAACAGCCGCTTCACAAAGTAGCGCTGTTTTCTCTTCCCAGTATAAAATTAGTCAGTGAACCGGCCGGTCACAGATATAAGTTCCGGAACGCAAATCGGGCGCCCGTATACAACAATTGGTTTCAAAATGTGAACTTTCAACAAAAAAACAAACAGTTTTATAGAGTTATAGTTCCGGAGAATGAATAAATAAGAAAATGTGCGGAATCGGAATGAAATACGTGTTAGAGACGGACTCATCCAGATCTTTGGCAGATAAGTAACCAACATTGGTTAAATCTAAAACCTTTTAAAAAAAAGCAAATTTTGAGAATGGTTAACAAAGAACTGGCAGCCTACAAAATAAACTTAAATTAATTAAAATTAAAATTAATTAAAATCAATTAAAAAATGGAAGGGGAATAGAAATGTAGAGAGAGAGAGAGAGAGAGAGAGAGAGAGTGAATATAGAAATTAAACGAAGTGCTGGTTTGTGTAGGTATATAATTATTAAATGTAATTATGGGGGAAACATAATCAAAGAAATATAATTAATAAATAAGACCAAATCAATAATAAAAACAAAAAAGGATGTACGGAAATTAATTTTAATGGCATTTATTTCATGAGCTCATAGTTAAGTTGGCAATAGTATGTAAGTGTAGTAAAAGAAATTTTATTTTTTTTGTTGTGTGCATTTTAGAGTAAATAAACCTTTTGTTCATTGCCAATGTGAATTAAATTAATCATTACAAATAAACCATTCTGATCTCCTGTTCGTCGAAAAGAACCCGTGTACTAATTTTGTTTGGTTTTGTATTATGTTTCTTGTATTTAATAAAACAAGATGGCGCCCGAAGAATTCAGTAAATACAGTGGACAGTATCTTTAATATTTTAAAATTTATATTTCAATACAATTATTAATAAAACGAAGTATCACATTCTTTTAATCTTTCTATTACCTTTTTACTATTTTCTATGCTGTGGATTTCTTCTTTTTCATATGCCATTTGGATTCTTTTACTTATTTCTTTTGATATTTTGTATGTTGGCGAATTTTATTTCTTTATATGGTCCTTTTTGTATAAATTGTTCTGCTTTTTCGATATAATCTCTTTTGTTCATTACCACTGCTGTGTTACCTTTATCGGCTTTTATAACTATCAAATTGTTCTCCGTAATTTTCTTTTTTAATTCTTTTATATTTCTTTTTATTTGTGTTTCGTTTTTATTTCTTACATTTTTGTTTTTCTTACATATTTTTTCTACTATTTCTTTTACTTCACTTCTTAATTGTTTTTTAGTTTCTTCATTTTTTTTTTTTTTTTTTTTTTTTTTTTTTTTTTTTAATTTTATTGATTATTTCTTCACATTCTATTATTGTATTTTCTTTATCTATGTTTGTTTTTGTTGCATATTTTAAACTTTTCCCTAATAATTTATGTTCATTTTCTGTAAACTTTGTTTCTGTTAAATTTAATACTTTTTCAGCAAATTTTATTTCTTTATCTTTTTCTTTATTTTTATTTCTTGTTCCTTCCATTAATTCCTTGAGTTTCTTATTTAATCTCTCTTCCATTTTTCTTATTTTCTTTTCTATGTATTTTTCACCAAACTCTTTTCTCATTTCTTCTATTTCTATATAATTGTAACTTGTATATAATTTTTGATGTAATTGATACATTTCTTTGTTATATTTATTTATTTTACTGTATAAGTTCTTAATTTCAAGTTTTATCCATATTTTTTCCGCCATGTTTTTCACTTGGTTTGCTACTTTGCTTTTGTTATTAATTTTAATTTTTGCGTATTTTGGAGTTATTTTGTTAATTAAACACTGTTTATTAAACCAAATTTTCCCTAGCGTTTTTTTCAATTTTGCTTTAATTTTTAAATACTTAAAAAATTTCCTTACATTTTTATATTTATCTGCTTGCAATTCGCATATTTTATTCTTCGTATTGTTTAAATTAGCAGCCATCCTTACTTTTCTTTTATAGAATTGCTAAACTGCTATAATTGTTTTTATTATTTAGACAAAGCTTTTCGTCATTACTGACATCTTCAGGTTGTTTTTTAAGACCTGAAGATGTCAGTAATGACGAAAAGTTTTGTCCAAATAATAAAAACAATTATAGCAGTTTAGCAATTCTATAAAAGAAAAAAATGTGTTAATGTTAAATGTATTGTGTTGATAGTATTCTGTTGCAATGTATCTTATAGCTTATGTGCAACATATGTTTGTAATGAGAGGGGAAGGTATAATAATAAATAATAATACTTTATTCCACTAAAATAATAACAGGTATTCATGAAGCCTATTTTGTGTTGTGTATTTATATTCAAAGTGTTTTAAATAATATAGCTACAGTTAAAATGTTTTTAATAAAATGTTATTACAGATAAAAGTAATTGTTTTGAATCAAAAGTATATCTGATCTGAATTGGTACCAGCTGATAGATATGTTAACAAAAAGATTTATAGAAATAAAAAATTTTGTAGGAAGTATATATATGCCAGTACATGATGTAACCAGAATGTTTAGACTGTGGGAGTGTTTATAACAGTGCTTATAAAACAAATCTTGCAGACCATTGTTAATGTAAACAGGTGTGCTGTATGTTTTGACTAATGTGTATAGCCAGGTGTGGAAGCTGATAATTGTTGTAGCTTGATGAATCAGTATCTTGAGTAAATCTTATTGTGACATAAAAGAATTGAAATTAAATCCTTACAGACAAAATAATAATGAGGGAATTCCTGTAACTTAGAGTTTGAGAAATTAAATAAAATTAAATTAATTTGGTAATTAAATTAATTGAAAAGATGATTTTAATAATGAACTTGTGATAATGAACTTAACTCTATTTTCATTCAAATTCAAATTGGAATTACAAAGTAAATGCTAATTGATGTAAATAATGGTTAAAATATTCATTTGAAACTGAAAACTGAAGGAAAGTTTGTATGGGTATAATAAAAAATGTTCAGGTTGAAATAGTGGTTGGAAAATTAGAGGTGTACATAACTGTTCAAGTAATTTTTATAAAGGGACAATCTATGTTTTATGTTTTAACTGTAGATTCCCCACCTAAGTGCGGTCATGACCTCACCGGATCATGACCGTGAAAGTAGTTAATTGTGGCAAATCATAAATTTCACTTGATATAACCGGCTTGTGGTTTGTTTTATTTTGTCAACCCGGTGGTCTGTTAGATTTAGTAGGGGGGTTATTTTTTGGGGAATCTACCAAATTTTGGAACAGGGCTATTTTCACCCAGATAGGGGTGGTAGTCCATTAGGGGTGTATAAATAAAAAAGTAGTAGGTGTAATACCGAATTTTATTGTAACGCCGAAGCAAGGATGGGGGTGGAATAAAAGAAAAAATGTCCACCCCTTCCGCATCAGGCCTTGTGAAAGCAACTAGACGCTACAGTCTAGGCGCGGTAATAGTGAGTGTGGATGGGAGGTGACCCAGTTACAGGTCACGAGGGAGATGTGATTACGGCTAGATTGAGGTCTGCTAGGGCCAAGAACTCTAGTGCTGCACACAGTAGAATGTAACGGGTATCAGGGGTTAAGGGATAAAAGGGGGTAGAGAAAAAAAAAATTTTTTTGTTTATTCTATATAAATATAGTTGGTAAGTCAGGACATAATTTGTATTTTAGGTACGATTACTGTGAGTTAATGTAATCCTGTAATGTGTCATTTTGGCTGGGCAATATTGTACGGGGAATATTATTCAATTTAACTGGAATTTATGTGTACTACTGTAAACCTATATTGTTTTATTAACACTATTTTTTTTTTAGGGTCTATAATATAAAATGAGCCAGTACGTTGTCAATGAACCAGTACGGCTAAGAGGAAACAAATCCGTTGTGGGATATGGAGTGATGGAAGGCCGCTTGTCGATTTTTTAATTAAATGTTTCAAAGTCAGGCGATACTGGGGCGGGTATCTGTCCGAGCTTATGGTGGTGGGATCTCGAGTAGAGAAGTCCCGTAAGATCGGATGGGTGCTACCACAGTCGCCAGACTAGGGGGGTAAGAACCCATGATTTAGCAGAGTGTTCAGGGGGTTGCGGCGCCATATCCTCACTGATCCTCTTAGGTTTAGGCAATAAGAGTTTGAACGCTTCGGCCTTCAACCTCTTATTGGGGGGGGGGGTATTGTAACGGTACAAAATCGGAGGGCCAAGGTAACATTTTAAAATTATATTCTCCATGCAGTCGGTGTTCACCCTTGTAGAACCCCGAGTTAGTCAACCAGATAGGCTGTGTTTATTACAGAACAAAACTCTATGTTTTGTCTCCGCACTCGAGCAACGTAGACCGATTGTGAAATAACACCTAACTTCACATCAGCCGTGAATCACGGAAGAAAGTCATGTAACTGCACATTGCGCCAGGCAGCAAAATATTGCTAAATCCTATGCCTAAGATATAGCACTCTTTTAACAACACCAATGGGAGAGCAGACTCAAGATCACGTGACCAGCTCTGTATGTTCAGCTTTTGCGAACTAACCCCAGTTCCATTACAACTCATGGCTGAGCGGCCAGACAATCAGCAGACAGTTACCAGAACAAAAACGGTAGCCTCGGACGAGTTCTTGGTAGGCCGAAAAATACAAAAGTAGGCCTACCAAGTAATATAAAATGACGTAAGGTAATAATAAACTGTGTTCGGAGTGGAGAGTGACTAGTGAAAACAGTTCCGGACAATATCGTGTACAACATTTGGATATTCCGCAAATAGGTAACAAGTGCAAAGACAGTTTCATTTGGCCAAAACATTATAATTAATAAAGAGCTCATTAATTAAATAGGAAGTTTTAAAAAGAAATGTAAATTGAGTGAGTGTGTGTATGGGTTATTAAAAGTACTGGCTCAACTAGAAAGATGTAGTAGTAGTCTATACAAAATTATTGGACAAAAATTAGTAAACATTTTAAATATAAAGAAAACGTAATAATCAATGCTAGAGTATTTAATTAAAATAATAAAAAGAGTAATTAAAAGGTTCATTCTTCTATAAACATGTGTTAGTGTAGTTATTTCGCCGTAAACCATTTCCTAGTTTTCTGTGTTGACAACTCGTCTAACGAAATCGGGGGTTTTCTGAGATTTTATTACAGTCAGATAGCGTGATTTTTATAAGGGCAAGTGTGTAGAATGGTTTCGATATTAAACCATAAAATATCGTGGCGACCTGGGTAATTTTTAAAGGTAAGTTTTACGGGGACTATGACGGTAAGTAAAATTCTGGCAGCGGTAAGTATTATTTTATGATGAGTGTAAATTTAATTAAAAGGGTAGAAGGCGAGGACCTTTACAGTGTTTTTACCGTGTTCCTGCGCAGGTCCGCGGCGGCCGCGTGTATTGTGTTTCGTTCTGTTTTGTCTTGTTTTTAATGTGTGTCAAATTATTTAAATATTTTTGTTACTATGTATGTGTTGTTTTTATCGTTTGACGAGATGTGCATACATCAACAAATGTAGTTTTACCCATATTCATTGAGGATCTGATGATGACACTTAATGTGTCGAAACTCGAGTAGTCCTGTATTCGGATTTTGAGATGCGTGACGGACGGTAATTTACCTGTTTTATAGTCTTAAAACGCTTTTGGAGGCAAATCAAATGTTTAAACAGATACATCACTACAACAACTTAAGGGACCCTTTGGAGACACCATGTCTCCCACATAACCTCTGGAGGAAACTCTGTCCTCATAAAATACCTGTGAAACCTCTGTTTCACCATAAACTTGGGGAAAACTTGCCCTTTGCCCATCTAACCTTTCATCACCCTCTCTCACAACCTCATCAACACTTTCTCTGCTCACAACCTTACTCTCTAACACCACGTTTTTAATTTCACCACTGTTATCACTCGTTAACCCATTATTATAATTATCGTTATTACTCACCTTGTCTGCCATCGTCTGTTTTGTATCTAAACTACTACCACTACCATTAATACATATATTTCCGTCACTTTCTTTTGTGTTGTTCTTACCTGTATTTATTCCCCACACTCCCATTCTCTCAATATTCTGTTCTAATTTGTTAAAGTTATTTTCAAATATTTCATTGGTATTTTCTAAACGCTTATTGACCTCATTAATATGGTTTTTTAATTCACTAAAATTGCTTTCACATTTTACTTTTTGTTCATGTATTTCACTACTCAATTTATCAAATTTATTATCATTGCTATCAAATCGTTTACTGATAAGGGTAAATACCGAGATTACTGAGAGGTCATTCATTGACATCTCTTTTTCTTTTATATTTGTTACTTCGGGAGTCGATTTTGCTCCCGTCTCACTACTTATATTTTCATTTGGTTTCTTATTTTTACTATCTAATTTCGGGGTTAATTGAATTCCCGAATCATTCGTGATATTTATTTCATTTGTAACATTTAGTTCGTCTACTTTATTGTCCTGACCCACATTTGGAGTCGAATGGATTTCAAGGCTGTTCATAACAGCTGATTCATCAAAATTGGTAATTTCATTTATATCATTCTCGTTATTATTACCTGCCATTTTTAGATTATAAATTTATGCAAATTTACTTACATACAAAACATCTGACACTTACCCTAACAATGACATACTATTTTACGTCTGTTACGTAATTTGTACGTATTTTTTCTTAACCTTCAAATCACGTTATTCACCTGTAGGTGTGGTTTTTATATATAAATTTTAATTTATAAAAACTCGTCCATCTGTTCGAGGCGCCATTTGTGCTATTATAAATAAATACACAATTATAAAATAATATTTAATTATCTCACCTACCTTGTTAGGCCAGGTCCGTCACACGAACTGTGAATATCAACGTGATTTTAAGGTTACATCAATAACGTACACTACTCTCATTTATGTAATGGAACTCAGATTTTATTTCATTTTGATATTACCTTAAACTTCTTTGCTATTCACCATTTCTCCCAACTACTAGTACATTACTATTTCCTTCAATTGTGAGTTAAAACATTTCTTACAAGCGTTTGTTAAACCAGAAAGACATTATTACCATACTTTTATTCTACGCATTCTACTTGTTTTAATTACTAAATCTAAGTAAGGCGAACCCAGCTTGCCACACTCACTCTCTCATACCTTTTAATTCCCCATAATTTAATTTAGAGATCTCTGTTATTGAAAGGTTATTGAAATTAATAAAATATTGAGATTGTGTTGACTACTTATCAGTCGTCGTTTCTCATCACCACGTGTGACGCTGAATGTATGTCCGAAAGTTTTAATTTACCACATTTAGATTTTGATTGATGCACTGCACTTACTTCATTCTGATATACCGTTTCACTACTTTTGTCATTTTCTATTAACGATTAACATTTTACTTGTGGTCCACGAGTCATTGGATTGCCCGGCCGGGCTCAAAGTTGTTAGGTGACTGGGCAGAACGTTACCAAACGCCCCACTACAACGGTTGCTCAAGACGGAAACACACAGCCTGCATGCTACAAATTGTTCGTCAACACTTATGCTGCGTGGATTTTTACGGTGCCACAGGTGTTAACGATATTCCATTGCCATGAGGCAGTAGACTCAGGTGGGTGGAGTCATCACGGACTTCCGTCATCATCCAAACACGTGGTGAAAGAAATTTTATAATTTAGACATCTTGTTGGCGTCCCTTCTGTGTGCGTGCTCATGTTGCGCGTATGAGTGCGTAACACCAAGCTTGATTTCCCAGAACCGTATTGCGTTGTTACCACACCCACTCACAAGTTATGTCACTGCGTTCATTGTTTGAATAAAACCATTTTACGTGGGACCTCCCAAGCTGATACAAATAAATCTATATGACTTAATAAAATATAAAGACCCCCTCTTTCGCCCCATTACATCTTGGTACAAGAAATATCCTTGGCTAACAGGGTGCTCTGAGAAAAATAAATTATACTGTTATACCCGTATGCTGTGTTAGGGCGAAAAAGAATGGTCATCCACTTATGGTGTCTGTGTAACAAAAAAAAGATGCCGAAAAACATCAGTGTTCAAGAAGGCCTTCAGAATGAAGAGTTTTATATTCTTAGGTCACTGAAGAATTGAACATTCCGTTTCTGAAGGTGCTAAGCTTCAATCTATAAAACAATGAAACTGTGAAGAAAATAGATTTGTAATTGAGAGACTTATCGATGTTGTGTGCTTCTTAGGTAAGCAAGAGCTTGTTTTAGAGGGCATTTTGAAGATAAAATTTCCGACAGCAAAGGTAATTATCTGGAATTATTGGAACTTCTCTCCAGACAAGAACAGTTTTTACGTGATCATTTGCAGTGCACTTTCAGTTTTAAAGGTACATCAAGTATAATTCAAAATGAGCTGATTGAATCAGTAACTGACATAATTAATGAACACATTAAAGAAGAATTACATTCCTGCTAGTTTGGTACTGTGCAAGCAGACAAAACCCTTGACGTTTCTTGTAAAACTCAAATGAGCATCATTCTTAGATTCTGTATACAAGGTGGGCCTAAAGAAAGGTTTATTGGTTTCTTAAGACATTTCAAAAGACAAAACAGTTTTAGGGATATAGGAAGTTATTATCCATGAATTTAATGCTTGGGAAATTACTGACAAAGTAGTCAAACATATGATGGGACATCTGTAATGGCAGGAGATCGAGGAGGCGTCCAATAGTTTGTGAAACAGGTCTGTCCACGAGCTATATTTTTACATTGTTACTCTCATAAACTGAATCTTGTGTTACTATACGAGGGGGTATCCAAAAATAACCGGAATTTTTTTTTCAAAGCTATGTATTTAATTTTTTTTACAAAACAACCTTATCACCTTCAAAGTACTCTCCATTACACTTAATACATTTGTCCAATCTGCGATCCCATTCCTGGAAACATTTTTCAAACTCGTCTGTTGTGATGCCCGACAGCTCCTACTTCGTTTTTTTCTTTACCGCTTCCACGTCGTTACATCATTGTCCTTTCATGTCCCACTTCATTCGCAGAAACAAGAAGAAATCGCACGGAGCGAGGTCAGGTGAGTAAGGGGCGTGGGGCAAGGGAGTCATGTTGTTTTTTGCTAAAAACTGGCGCACTGAAATGGCTGCGTGAGCAGGTGGATTGTCATGGTGGAAAAACCAGTCCCTCGTCTGCCACAAATCGGGCCTTTTTTGTCGCACATTGTTACGCAATCTTTTTAAAACCTTCAAATAGAAAGCCTGATTAACAGTCTGACCTGGCGGGACGAATCAGAATGCACTACCCCTCTCACATCAAAAAAACAATTGAGCATCGTCTTGATGTTTGATTTCACTTGACGAGCTTTTTTTGGGCGAGGCGACAATGAAGTTTTCCACTGGGTTGACTGTTGTTACTTCCATATTCCTTAAGGAAATAGAAGAATGGTGATGGCAAAAAAAATCGTGTTCGAGATTATTGCAGATTCTGATTGTACTACACTCAAAACATGAAAAAAAGTCGTTTTTCGAAAAGTGTCTGTCTGTCTGTCTTAGATTTTTTTCTATGGCAAACGATAACAGCCGCAAATTCAAGCAGAATCAAATAATTTTTTGCATACAGCCCTGATTTGTAGAGGACTCACGACCTATTGTTTTTGGTGAAGATCGGTTGAGGGAAAGGGGTAGTTTACCTGCAACAGTTTTTTTTTATCAAGGGTAATTTTTTTTTGGCAAACGATAACAGCCGCAAATTCAAACAGAATCAAATAATGTTTCGCATACAGCCCTGAATTATGGAGTTCTCAAGATCTATTGTTTTTGGTGAAGATCGGTTAAGGGAAAGGGGTAGTTTACCTGCAACGTTTTATGTTTTAACAAGGGTATTTTCTATGGCAAACGATAACAGCCGCAAATTCAAACAGAATCAAAAGATTATTTGCATACAGCCCTACATTGCAGAGTTCTCAAGACCTATTGTTTTTGGTGAAGATCGGTTAAGGGAAAGGGGTAGTTTACCTGCAGCGTTTTTTTATCAAGGGTATTTTCTATGGCAAACGATAACAGCCGCAAATTCAAACAGAATCAAATAATTTTTTTGCATACGTCACTGAATTGTAGAGGACTCAAGGTCTTTTGATTTTGGTGAAGATCGGTTAAGGAGAAGGGGTAGTTTACCAGCAACCTTTTACGTTTTAACAAGAGTAAAGTACTTGAAAATTCATTTAAACTTTTTCAAACAATGGTAATTGTTAAAAATAAAATAATTTTGTTGCCAGGCAATAAAATTATAATTTTTTCATTTTAATGTAAATCATGTATAAGAGAAAATATATCGTGCGTGGCAGGCAAGCATATTTCAGTTATGTACTGTTTACGTTTCCATTTTATTATTATGACTACCGCAATAAAATGGCAGGGAAGACACACACACACACACACACAATTCGGGTTATTTCTGGCCTCATTCATGTTTATTTTCTTACATTTGCACGGTTTTTAAATGGAAAGTGCCGAACCCATACCAACATAACGCATGCAAGCCGAAAAAAGTGTCCAGCGTGGATAGCGATTTGCTTCCTGTGGATCGCTGGGCAGTGTAACTGCTCGTGTTTACAGAGGAACGATTCATAGACAGACTTTTCGTCTTTAGGGAATGAACCCTCTGCAAGATGCTGAGGGTCCATGAGTGACTTCGGAGCGCTCCTTCTTTTCCGCGTGTTTGTTCTGTGAAACGTACACTGTAGATTCGCAGCTTTATTCTAAGCAACGCTCAATAGGAAATGTTGAAAATTTTTGTCCACGGTGTACCCTCATACACACTAAACCTGCTCTGATGTTTTAATTACGGACATCATAATATTAAAACTTTGGAAACTTGAGCACTACTTAATGGAGATCAATCATTAACTTATACAAGCCATTAATTTTATGCATATTTTTTATATATATGTGTACAACGTTATCGGCAACAAAGAAGTAGTTTTTGTTAAAATTCCTTCCCGGGACGTTTGGCCGTAGTCCAATGTTTTCTACAAAACCAGACGTTTCGGCAATACCATCGACTTCCATCATCAGTGAAAATCGAGTGCGATAACGTGAGGTGGTATATGTTAGTGACCACAGTACTGTGGTTAAGGCTGAAGCAGTAAGTAGAAAGAAGTAGTTTCTATGGTAATATTTCATTTCGAAAATGATTTTAAATATAAATCTTAGAATATGGAAGTCATGTATGGTTCTCCATACCGATATTTAGTTTCGGGGTGGTAACCATAGCACCATGACTCGTCACCAGTAATGATCTTGGAAAAAAAATCTGGGTCGGTTCGGAGCTGGTCTTTCAATGCACGGCATGTTTTAACTCGATTCTCTTTTTGCTGTTCAGTCAGGACCCGAGGCACAAATTTTGCAGTGACCATTCTCATCCCCAAATCTTCTGACAAAGTTCGCTGAACCGAGCTCCAAGTTATTCCAGATAACTTACTGATCTCTTCTATGGTCTGTCGTCGGTCTTCAAGCATGATTGCATGAACTTTTTCAACATTTTCGTCAATTCTGGAAGTTGACGGACGTCCAGAACGAGGTTTGTCATCAATTGACATATCACCTTTGAAAAGAGAAAACCATTGGTACACTTGAGTTTTTCCCATAGCACTATCCTTGTAAGCTGTTTTCAACATCACAACAGTTTCTGCGGCGTTTTTCCCAAGCAGGAAGCAAAATTTCATAGCAGCTAAAGTTCACTTAAATCCGCCATGACAAAAAACGAGAAGCAAGCGAAACTGCTTTTACAAAACGAATTACTGTGACCGGACACAACCTTCCCAGGCGACAACAATGATGGCACTGAACTCGAAACGAGTTGCGCTACGCTCGCCTAGCGGGAGAAATGCGTACTACGTAAGCTCCGCCAATGGCAGCGCTATTCCGGTAATTTTTGGGTACCCCCTCGTATTGTTCAAAATCAATCAAACGAGTTAGACTTTTCGTTTGTAATCTTGCAGCTTTCCATACATTTTTTAGTAAATCCTCAAAAAGAACACAGCTGTTAGAAAGTAAAGGATTTAGATTACCACAAACGTATACCACCTGCTGGAATTTCAATTCCTGAGCAGTGCATACAATTTATGCAAAATACAATGGGCTGAAAGATATTTTCCACACAATTACAGATAGCATTGGAGTATGGGATGCAGAGTCGTTCAACTGTAATTCTGGCCTGCTTAATATCTTTAACACAATTTGCATACCTGCTTTGCTTTACAAAGAAATTTTTGTATATATAGACCACCTTTTTGCACTTCTTCAAAACAAAGTAACATCAGACATAAATATGTGTAATACTGAAATCCAGAAGACTGTTGGAGTAATAAAGAATATGAGATCAGAAAATGCTGTGAAAACTCCAAAAAGATTTGCAACGATTTAAGTACGAGGTGCTATCGGAAAGTTCCCGGACTGTACTTGGCACGGCTGTTGGACGTGACTGTACAACCTGGTGTCCCAGTGTCCGATTCCGTAATACGTAATGAGTCAGTCTGCCGAGTTTCGTTGCATTGTGAGGTTGTGTTCGGTCTACGCGTTGTGTTTTGTAATCGTATGTTAACGTTCATTTGCTAATTTTATGATGGCTGATAAATTCGAGCAATGTGCGTGCATTAAGTTTTGTTTTAAACTTGGTAAATTGCCTACTGAAACTTTTTGCAATGCTTCGAGAAGCTTTTGAAGAACATTCCCTACACAGAACACAGGTTTTTGAGTGGTACGCTCATTTCAAGGCCGGCAGAATGTCACTTGAAGATGATCACCACTCAGGACGACCTTCCACGAGCAAAACGGATGAAAATGTTGAAAAAATTCTACAACTCATTCACGAAGACCGTCGTCAAACAATCCATGAGTTGTGTACAGGTGCCGGAATAAGCTATGGAAGCTGTCAAGGAATTCTAACTGAAAATTTAGGCATGCGTCGTGTTGCTGCGAAATTCGTCCCTCGGCTTTTGTCTGTGGATCAGAAACAGCGCCATGTTGATGTGTGCAGTGAACTCAGAGAAATGTCTGAAAATGACCCTACCTTCATCTCCAGGGTCATAACCGGTGATGAAAGCTGGTTTTATGGTTATGATCCAGAAACAAAACAGCAGTCGTCACAGTGGAAAAGTCCACAATCACCAAGACCAAAAAAAGCACGGCAGGTCAGAAGTGCAACAAAAACCATGCTCATTGTGTTTTTTGACATCAAAGGCATTGTCCATCGCGAGTTCATGCCAGCTGGTGTTACAGTGAACTCAGATTTTTATTGTGACGTTTTGAGGCGGCTGAGACAAATGTGCGACGAAAAAGGCCCAAATTGTGGGAAGACTAAAACTGGCTGTTGCATCACGACAATGCACCTGCTCACGCTTCACTGAAAACAACAGAGTTTTTGACCAAAAACAATATGGCCACCGTCCCACACCCTTCATATTCACCAGATTTAGCCCCCTATGATTTTTCTCTGTTCCCGAAAATAAAAATTCACATGAAAGGTCACCGTTTTGACACTGTAGAAGACATTAAGAAAAAAACACAGGAGGTGCTTGACAGCCTTCAGCAAATGACTTTTTTTGACACTTTCCAGGCATGGAAACAACGCTGGATTCGTTGTATCAATTCGCAGGGAGACTACTTTGAAGGAGATGGGAGCCATTAATGGCCTAGGTAAGCAAAAAGAATTTATTAGACCTAGTCCGGGAACTTTCTGATAGCACCTCGTATAAGTGAACAAGAATTCAGGTCCTTCAAACTTTTAACCTACGAAATTTTAGACATACTGGCTGTACAAATGGAAACCCATTTTGGAGATATTCTAAAGATCAGATTTGTCGAATTACTGGATCAAAATAGCTTTTGGGGATATAAGCTAGGTTTTCCTGCAATTAAATTAAACAACTTTCTGTCCATGTGTATCCATTTTTCAACAAAGAACAATTGGAAAATGAATTAAAGAATATTTATGTAGATGAAAAACATTTACTCCCTGTAGACCTTCTGAAATTCATAACTAGCAATGGTCTTCACACCATCTATAAAGTCTCACGACTTATAAAGTTGGTTTTGACATTTCCGGTTACTACAGCTTCCTCTGAAAGAAGTGTGAGCACATTAAAATGGATAAAAGATTTCCTACAAAAATTTTGTTAATGATAAAGTTCTCTCAGTACAATCACTATTAAAGAAAAGTTTAGTTAAAGAACATTCAATGGATCAGAGTTTCAAGGAACGTGTAATTAATATTTTCGCAACAAAGAAGAATCGATGTATGGATCTATTGTATAAAAAATTATAAGGTAGGAAGCATATTTGTACTTCATCAACCTACCCAGTACTTACACATTAGTTTTGCCACTGCTTCATTAGCTTACAAACTTCATAAGGAAGAATGCACAGTGGCTATGCAGAATGCTTGCCGAAACCAAGCAAGCGAGAAAATGCTGGTTATGCTGCATAATTGGCTAAGAAAAACTGTATCTTTTTTTCTCTGAACTGTAGACAGATCTTGTATAAGAAGTAAAGTATATTGAGCAGAATTGGGGAAAATCCTGAAGTGAATACAAGAAGGTTAATGGTGTGGATGTCACAATCGTATTCAGGATTTTACAAAGCCAACAATTAGAACCGTATTGACTACAAAGAGTACAAACTCTTAAAAATGTCAACTATGAACAGAGATGGACATTTTGTTTACTTCTCTATATGAAACTGTAATTGAACCACATTTATTTATTCCCAACACGTTTACTGATGAAGCAAGTTTTACACAAAATGGACATACTAACATCCATAAAAATCATTACTGGACAGAAGAAAAGTCCCAACATACATGTGCTTTTAAATTTGTTAAAAGTTATTAATTTAATTAAAAATGAATCCTTTACTTTGCCTATGACAAAGTTTACTTTGTCATAGACTACTATTAAAGAATTATTTTTAAAAAATTATAATAACTTAAAGTAGATTTTTTCTATACTGGAGGAATCAAAGTGGGGGACAAAAAAATCAATCAGAATTTATGGGTAGGCTATTTTCCACCACAACGTGGTTATTTATTATAAGATTTGAACAAACAAGGTGCTATTGTGTTCATAATGAAAGCCTTAACATTCTACTTAATAAACCATAACAATTAAAATTTACAGACCTGTTACTACTCCTACTCCATGCCACTACAGCTCATGGAGAGCCCTGGCCTCTAGAATGACATTCCTCCATTTCTCTCTATCGTGTGCGACTCTTTGCCACCTTCTGACCCCCAGTCTTCTCATATCTTCATCTACATCATCCACCCATCTTCTTCTTGGCCCCCTCTTGCTCTTCTTCCTCCTGGTCCTCCAATGAATACTTTTTACACAGCTCTTTCCAGTATCATCCTTTGTACGTGACCTGCCCACCTAATTCTGCCTTATTTTATTGCTGTGATGATGTCCGGTTCCTTCTATAGATCGTACAGTTTGGCATTTGTCCTCATACACCACATTCCAGTATCTAGTACACCTCCATATATCCTCAGAATCTTCTTTCTTTACCATCTTCTGATCATATTGTAATAATAAGCCTATCGAATAGTCCCAGAGCATTCTCCACTCTCCTTGTCCAGTGTGGCAGGTGTTGCCTCAGTCAAGGCCACGCACAAGTAGGTTCTAGTGTGTTCAAGAACACTTGAGATACGTAAGCCGGCGTGGACCTCTGCATGACCTATAAAAGCAAGGGGCTTTTGTTAAGTGAGCTACGTGAGTAATTTTCCTAAGCGCGTACCGAGTGTTTGTAGAAGTATTGTAGCGAAGTGTTGTGTTATAATTAGTACGGAATTCTTTATAATTGACATTATTATTACATGTGGACAATTTTTACTTGAATTATTGTACAGGTAAAATCTTGTTGAATAACTTGTTGATTACAAATTATTAATTGTGATAATTAAAGCTGGTTATTGATTTCATTGGTGTTTTGTATTTTGTTTTCCACTGTACTCTGCGCTGATTAGTGATGTCTTCTTGAGCTGAGGTCATGGTCCAGGTTTCTGAAGCATATGATACTACTGGCTGCAATACAGTTTTGTAAATCTGGACCTTGGAGGTTCTAGAAATACTTCTAAAGTTTAGGATAGACAGCAAAGAAAAGTAGCATGTATTTCCCATGGCCAGTTTGTCTTAAATTTTCATTGCCATCTGATTTTTTTATGTCAAGAGGGACCCAAGATATCTAAAACTATTCACCTTCTCAAATTCATTGCCGTTGACTTTAATTTTTGGGACTATTTCTTCTCGGACATTCTCCTTCATCAGCATATATTTTTTCTTTTTGCTGCTCACTTGCAGCCCTAGGTTGCTCGAAGCATGCTCCAGAGAGGTGTACGCCTCTTCCAGTGCCTGTTCGTTTCTTGTTACGAGAACAATATCATCAGCTTATGCAATGCACTGTGACCTTCTATTCATAATTGTGGCACCAGGGTTTATTGGTAGCAGCCTTACTACTTTCTCAAGGCACATATTGAAAAGGAGGGTAGACAAGACGTCCCCTTATTTTACTCCTCTTTGAACTTGGAAATCCTCTGTTAATGCTCCTTGTACTTTTACTTGACATCTTGTATCTTTCAGGGTCACGTGAACCAAGTGTGTACATTTTTTGGGTATCCGGAAGCCTTGCAAGGTGCGACATATCTCCCTTCTGCTAAGGAATCTAATGCTTGTTTGTAATCAACAAACAGGTTGTGCAGTTCGAGATTATGTTCAAAAAATGTCTCAAATATTTGTCTCATCATAAATATTTGGTCTGTGGTGGAACGATTTCTTCTGAAGCCGCACGGATAGTCTCCGACTATATCTTCCATAAATGGTTCCAGCCCTACTGCCAATACATTGCCGAACACTTTATAGGCTAAATTGAGGAGAGTTATGGGTCTGTGGTTTTCACACATGGTCTTATCTCCTTTCTTGAATACTGGGTGTATGACACCCATGTGCCACTCAACTGGCATTTTCTCCTCCTTCCAAATGGCTGTTACAAGTTCATGCAAACATTGAACTATGATGTTGCCTCCAAGTTTCACTGCCGTTATACTGTCATCATCAGGTGCCTTATTGTTTTTCAGCTTCATAATTGCTTGCTTTACTTATTTCATTCTTAGGCTTCTAGTACTTTCATCATCTTCATAGTTTCCTTCGTTTTCATCTAATGTAATTGGATCATCATCTGCTTCATCAGTGTTTTCCCTGAGTCCACCGTTCAAGCCATGCTTGAAGTGTTCCGTCCATCTGTTCAACATTTTTTCCATGTCTCCTATTAAGTTTCCTTCAGCATCTTTACAGAAGACAGCACTAGGCTGGTATCCCTTCCTTATTTCTTTTGTTTTTCTATAAAACTTTTGGACTTCCTTAAGTTCTCTCATTGTTTCCATTTCTTAAATTTTTTACTTCAATCTGTCTTTTCTTTCTCCTACACATTCTGGTGGATTCCCTTCTTGCTTGTCTATATTCCTTGACTGTTTGACATGTTTTCCTTTGGAGCATTTTCTTTCTTGCATTATTTCTTTTTTCAGCTGCAAGCGCACATTCTCAAACCATTCTCGTTTGTTCCTTTTGACAGAACCTACAACTTCCTCAGCTGTTGTTGTTAAAATGTTCTTCAGTGCACTCCACTTTCCTTGCAAATCACATATTTGCCACTCATCTTTAATTTCTTCAAATCGCTCAGATATTTTCTCTGAATATTCTCTTTGTTTCTGTTCATTCCTACTTACCTCTTGGACATTAACCCTCTTTGAAAGGTTCTTCTTTATCAACCTGCTGGCACTTATCTTTTGTCTGTACTTGATTTTGACAAGATAGTGGTCAGAGTCCCCGTCACAATGAGGAGCTATACAACCTGTATAAAGACATTGATCTGGTTACCACCATCTGACTGCATAAATGGCAATGGACAGGACACATCATTAGGATGGAAGACAACCGAATACCTAGGAAGGTACTGTTTAGTCAGATCGAGGGTGAAGGCCTGTCGGAAGACCCAAGACATGCTGGATTGACGCAGTGGCGAGGGATGCTGATAATTTACTTAAAATGATGGACATCGATTGCCAAGGACAGGGAAAAATGGAGGAGGAGGATTATGGAGGCTAAGGTTCGACTTCGAACTGTGACGCCGTAGAAGAAGTGGTCAGAGTCCCAGTCTACTCCTCTACAGCTGTGTATGTCACAAATGTCAGATGGATGTCTTTGGTCTGTAAGTACATGATCAATTTGATTGCAGGTTACTCCATCAGGGGACTGCCATGTGCCTTTCTTGATGTCCTTTCTCCGGAGACAAGTATTCTTTACAATCATATTTTTATTAGTAGCAAAATCGATTGCTCACAGGCCATTACTGTTGCTCTCTAAATGCAGACTGTCTTTACCAACAACCTCTGAATAACATTCTTCCCTTCCAATCTTGGCATTCATGTCTTGCATATAATTTTTACATCATGTTTTGGAGACTTCCCGGTACTTGTCATCCAGCTTTGTGTAAAGTTCGTCTTTTTCAGCATTGTCCGCATCTTCCATTGATGCATAAACAGAGAATAAAGTGACATTGAAAAACTTTGCTTTAATTTGGAGTGAACACATTCTGTCATTGATTGCTTTAAATTTTAGTACAGCAGGTTTCAGACTCCTGTGTATAATAAAGCCAGTCCCATTTCTTCTCTCCTGTCCTCCACTGTAAAACACTACGTGTTCATCAGATTTCATTATGCCGTTCTTTGTCCATTTTATCTCTTGCACTGCAGCAATATTTACTCTATATTTCTTTAGTTGTCCTGTTATTTGTTTTAATGCTTCTGGTTTGCCCATAGTTTGGACATTCCATGTTGCCATGTAAATCTCATTTTTCACCTTGCTCAGTCCTGTTTCTCACCGGGTCAATTCTATATTTCCAGTCCTATTCCGAGGCAATCTTTCTGTATCCGTAACAAATTTTGTTTTACAGGATAGGGTTGTTAGCCTTGTGCCCAACCCCCTACCAGGAACTTTGATTTCGGGGTGTTCTTCCCCTAGAGAGATGCCTTCACCTCGGCTGCTGAGCGTTCTCTGCCCAGTCGCAGTACGCTAACTAACTCAGCCCATGTGTGCAGCCGTTGACCTTCTAGAGGTTCCTCCACCTCCACACTAGATGCACACCCTGCTGCCGGTGTACACCATTCTGCCAGGCCAGAATCCAGGTTACCCCTGGACTGCCCTGGCAGGACTCCTCTCTTCTGCTTGCCGACCCATTTCGCCGAAGGGGTTGGTTACCACAGTCTTGGAATGGATTGCTCGGCGTAACAGGGCCTACCGCCTCGTAGGTGAGAGTGGAGTTGGGGTGGAGAGGCTAGTGCTTTTCTCTTCATTGACAAGCATGTAATTGCATCCACCCCCCTTAGCCCCTTACAGAGCTCTTGGTGGCCAAAAAATTAAAGTGGCCACCATTTTGAAATCTGAGGTCATAAAATAAGTGTATTTCTTTATTTACTATAGAATGTTAAAGTAAACAAGTGTTCCAAATTTCATTAAGATATACGAATCATTTCTTGAGGTATAAAGTTTACTTAAAAAACATAAAATGGCGGCCAGACGGAAAACAAGATGTTTCCGAACTTATGTTTATAGTTTCTTTCTTTGTTATATTGATACATAAAATCCAAATACCTATAGTGAGGACACCTTTTGTAACGGGGCAAAAGGGGGGCTTTTTATTTTATTAAATTTGGGTTTTTATTTTATTAAAATATTTTAAATTCATTTTTCGTCTGTGGGGACAGCCACGTGTTAAATAAAGCTTCATAGCGAACAAAGAACGGTGATGAAACAATTACAATGGAATGTGCGGGTCACACACACAGCGGCGTAATTCTCAGAACGGCAAAACAGTGTAATGCGCCCAAATGCACTAACATCGGCGGAGCGCCTAACCCACGCTAAGCGAAAGGCGCACAACATGGCCCAAAGACAATATTTTTCGCCACGTGTATCGAAGGTGACGGAAACAAAACTTAGTCCTGCCCACATTTGTGACGTCGACCAGTGAACACTAAATTTCGTCGACGTCCAGCACACGGGAGTTGCACTTGTTGAATGGGCGATGACGAACGATTCAGAGCAGAAGGCATTGTAATTCCGCTATGCCTAGTTTTCTGGTGGGAGATTTTGTTAGTGACTCTCGTCCCAGTTGAATAAAATTCTCAACCCGGCCGGGTGTGGAATAAAAACGTGTGCACACAAAATCTTAAATTCAACATGTAAAAAGTGAACAAAAGTTAAAAAATGATTTAATATAAATAAATAGAATCAGTGAAGTGAACGGGCAGAATAAAAGAGGAATCGTAAACTTTCGGACACTTAAAACACACAAGGCACGTGGCAGCGAGAGGGGTGACGCAGTTGGGTAACCCATAAGAATAATTTCAATATTTTTTAATAAAGGGTTCTTTAAATATGTTAAACATAAAAAAGGGTTGGGATAAATTAATGGAATGAGTGTAGAGTGTGCAGCAATCTGGGTCGTCTATAGTAGAGTAAAATAATTAGATTCAGGTAGTAAGAAATATGTATTCGTCTGTATAAAAATGATTCAAGGTCTTGTTTATGTTTTAAATAATAACCGTTGTTGTTAATGATGTGAAAGCAGAGAAGTTTAAGTTAACAGAAAATTTGAGTAAATTTTAAAAGTAAATCAATCAAATGTTGAAATTTTAAAGAATAAAATAAAATTCTAATTACTTCTCTTCACAAAATGCGAGTTGCGTCAGTTATTGAAATAACCTTAAATCACTCTTGCATCTCGACGTTCGTGTGACGTAACCCTGACGAAGAAGAACAGTTTAGAGGTAAGTGTAATAACAATAATTTATTTATTTGTATTTGTATTTGAATATATTATAACACTTTTATGTTACATCCTGTATATTCTTATTAATATTTAATGTTTTCTTGGCTTCTAAAGTGATACAAGTGGCAGTGTTTGTGTTTTTCTTGTATTTAATTAAGTCATTTTTCTTTTTATTTTGTTTTGAGTGTATTCTTTATTTATTTTAAACATTCCGTTTTTTGTGATATATTAATTTATTTGATTTCTTTGTATTCTGATTTTTTCACAAATACTCTATTTGGTATAAAATAGAGTTAAACATACTAAATTAAATACAATACACTCTTCTGGGTATAAGCAAATGAAGGTGTGTGAATATATATATAATAGAGTTTAAAAATACTAAAGTAAATATAATACACTCTTCTGGGTATAAGCAAATGAAGGTGTGTGAATGTATATTCATAAGGGTCAATACACACAGTTTGAAGAACATTGAGAGAATCCGAATTTTTTGGTTTGAGAACAGTAAGTTGTATTAATGAAAATCTTATAATTTTATGTGGATCCCTATACAATATTATAAAAATGTTATGATGAATATGAACATTTTCAAACATTTATAAAGTATAACTACAAAATCAAAACTCATTTCAGGAAATACTTCAAAATGCAATAAGAGACACAGTAGCAAGTTGTCCACAGTCCATATTTGTCTTTGATGAAGTGGACAAGTATCCTCAAGGAGTTCTAGATGCTGTTAAACCATACCTTGACTACAGTGACCATGTTGATGGATATGATTACAGGTAATACAGAATATGAAAATATATATGTCATGAGTTTTTGGTCAGATATGTTCATTTCATTTGCATTATGAAGTATCCTCAGAAGCAATTCTGGAATCGATGTATTATACATTTATTTATCAGACATCGATAAACAGTAAATTTATATATCATAATTTTAATTTAGTATAATCTGTATAGATTTTATTAGGCGCGTGGTTCCTGCCCAAGGTTACAGCTGTTGACAAAATTGATACCAACCAATTCTTTCAGTTACACAAATAACTATTGAGGAAACGGAAAATAATGTGCAAATTAGCCATACAGTGAGTGGCCTCTCTCTTATCCAACTTGAATGGGACTGGATAACGGTAGGATAATGGAAAAGTCAGTTAACAGAATTGTAGCTCATTTATGACCGTTGAGAACAAAGAATTGAATAGCCTATAATTGAAGTACATGTATGTACAACCCACTTTGAACTGTATCTATAAATGAAATGTGTACGATAAAATTGGATAAATGGTTTAATTATAATTGCTTGAATTATCTGTTAGTACAGTAAATAGAACAGCAAATAAAAAAATACGGTAGTGTACATGAATGACTTACCTTAATTATGAAAACAAGACAGAAATTACGGTCTGCTTTCTTTTGGCTCATGTCGGTTCTAATATATAAAGTAACAAAGATTTTGGGTGTTAAGTAAACTATGAAGGCAGAAAATTAAAGTTACAACACGAAAACGTGTTACGTATATTTTACTGTACAATTAACCTACATAAAAACAAACACTTTAATGCACAATGTACAATTAAAAGTTTAAACCCCACGAATTTATAAGAAAAAGTCGGTCATTTTCTTTTGTTTTATGTTACTCTGACGTCTGTCAGCTGCATAATCTCGCCACTGTTTCAGATTTAGCACATCGACTGCCATTGAAGTAGTCTGTTGTTCAACATATCGAAGGGCTATTTCTAGAGCGTCTTTCCCAGCTGCATGAGAAATTTTTCTTTCTTGATCCTCGTCGGATTTGTTCTCACTTTCATGATCCTCATTATTATTCATTACTGCTTCAATAATTTCATTATCATCCATTTCTTTCTCCACATTTTCATCTTCATTTAACCATTTGACTACCTCTCGTTCTTCAACAGCTTCGCATTGTGGTAATTGTCTCACTAATGGTAAGAGTTCATTTTCTGTAGGGCTGGGTGTAATATCATCTGAAACAACTGGTGGCAGAATTTTTCCCCAAGATGTTTGCAGAGTAGTCTCAGAAATTGTACTCCACACATCAGCTATCATGTAAATAATGTCCTTAATATTAAGTTTTTTTTTTAAAGTTTGTGCTATATGAATATTACCATCATCCGTATTTTCCAAAATTGAAGTCAGTAACTTTTTTGTACAGTTTTTTTATTGCCACGATAACACATTGATCCATCGGTTGTATAATCGATGTAACAGTAGGTGGCAGGAACATAACTTTAATTTCTTTGTGTCTGATGAAACCATTTGACAGATGGGAGCATTATCTAACACAAGAATGGCCTTTTCTGGAAGATTTTTTGATTTAAGAAATGTTTTCACTTTTGGACCAAATTCGGTGTCAAACCAGTTTTGAAATAAAAAGGAATCCATCCAAGCAGATTTCCGAGCTTGATAATAAATGGGTAGAGATGATGAATTTATGTTTTTGAAAGCCCTAGGTTTTACAGATTTTCCTGCAACAAAAAGTGGTAATTTATGTGATCCTGAAGCATTCAAGCAAACAGCAATAGTAATTCTGTCTTTAGACAACTTATGACCTGGTGCATTTATTTCTGCTTGTCAAGCAAAAGTCTGTCACGGAAGCATTCTATAATTCAGCCCCATTACATCAATATTATAAATCTGATCAGCCACCATCTTTTCATCAGTTATAATTTTTATAAACCAATTTGAAAAATTAGTAACAGCCGATAACTTTTCTCTGCAAATCAATAAAACGTGTATACCATGTCATGTTTACCATTTTGTTAACCACCTGTCACTTGCCGGAAAATTCGCATCACCATTAAGCAACCTATTTAAATGTAAAGCCTTTTCTTGAATTACTGGGCCATTCAAAGGCCCATCTTTGTGTTGTTGTTGAAGAAACTACAGCCGTGGAGCATTATCTAGAAAGGCCAAGATTCAAGAAGAGGATTTGTTCAAGAAAGGCCAACCTTGATAACAGTTGACACAGATGCAACAGTTTCCATTGTGCAGCTGGATGTGGTGAAAAATCTCAAGCCAATCTGGTGCTTTTGTAACTTGCAAACAGCTACTGGATGGTCTGTGAAAGTGTTTGGAAAAGTGGAGATACACCTACGCCTTGGTGACTTGAGTTTGATCATCAAGTACTTGTTGCAGACATTGTGGATGAAGCAGTTCTTGGTGTGGACATTATGAACGTGTAAGGTTTCATAGTCAGTTTCAAAAACAATGTCTTGAGAATCAGAAAAAAAAGAAGAGGTAATGCTCTCCACAATAAATACATCAGAAAAATCGATTGACGTGATAAATCAAGTGGCTGTAACTGTCTTGCCAAACTCCGAAAAGATCATCATGGTTACTACTGAGGTAGATAATAGAGATAGAAATGGACCTGTTAGAGTGGCAAATGTTTTGGATCAAGCTGTCACTTTACAAAGCAATACGCTCCTAGGTAAAATAACTCCTGTGGCCTGGGTAGCCAAAATGACACAGCAAAGATCCAACACTATGGACACTTCCGAATTACTGAACAGATCTTCTAACTACCTCTCAAGTGGTGAGGTAAAAGAACTCGTAACGGTTTTTACATGAATTTAAAGATTCTTTTGCAGTTTGGAGCCAGTCATTAGGAAGAACCTCTCTTCTACAACATCGCATCAATACCGGAGATACAACACTGATCCGCCAACCTCCTCGAAGACCTCCAGGAGAAGCTAAGCTAGAGGAAATGTCTCGGTTAGTACAGGATATGTTGACAGAAGGAATAGTCAAGCCTTCGCCAAGTTCTGGTCTCCTCCGGTAGTGTTGGTTGCGAAGAAGGATGGTGGATTATGTTTCTGCGTAGACTACTGGAGGTTGAATGATTGTGACAAAGAAAGATTGCTATCCACTACCTTGCATTGACAATACATTCGACACGCTGTCTGGAGCACAGTGGTTTTCCACATTGGACCTGCAGAATGGATAATGTGTGTGTGCGTATATTGCTGCTACTTTGAGATGAGAGACAATTACGTGACATTTATCATGCGTCAACAGTAAAACGTGTATACCATGTCATGTTTTCCATTTTGTTAACCAGTAATGTTAACCATTATAAACATCCAGTAATGGACAGTTTAGTTTACTTCGGGCGATTACTCAGTGTGTTTCAACTGGCTATTAGTGAAAAGTGATTATTGTGCGTGACTCTGTTAGTTGACATTATTGCATGTGGACAAATTTAATTTGAATTATTGTATGAGTATAAGCTTGTTGAATAACTTGTTGATTACAAACTGTTAATTGTGATAATTAAATCTGGTTTTTAGTGACTTCATTGGTGTCTTGTATTTTGTTTTTTTTTCACTGTACCGTACGACAATCAGTGAGACCGTCATAATAATATTATTATGTTAGTATTACAAGTGGTTTAGAGTTAAACCAATGTGGTCATAAAATGTAGCATTCTGGAAACATTTAATCGAGCTACATTTAAGTAATACATGGTTAAAAATGAAGCACATGATCATATTAAAAATAAGTAACTATTTCTGACCATTTGTAAGTGGCGAGTGAAAGACAACACAAAAATATTCACATTAGAGAAATTCAAATGCTTTAACTACTTAGGTGCAGTCATGGACATAAGTTATTATATTTTGACATATACATTTGACACATGGTTTTTAACTTTAAAAATATTTCATTTTTAGTTAAAACATTACATAGTTCAGATATGGTGACTCCTGTACTGAGTCAGCATTTCTTAATAAACCTATGTTCAAGTGCATAGTTTAAAAACAATTAACTTTTAATGAACCAAACTATAATGAAAACGAGAGTTTTTCTTAGAGCATTACAGCAGTGTTTGATTGCAGTGACAAATTTAGAAAAGAATTTTATAAGCTTCTTTTTGATGACATTATGAAACTTTTTTGACATATCTGTATTAATTAAGAGGATGGACACGATCTTCATATGTGATATCATCATCACCAGCACAACAACCATCATTATCATCATCTTCATCATAATCACTGGATGAAGATTCTTTGTTTAAATTTGTCAGCAGTTGGTGAAGATTTTCTCCTAATATTCCTTCTTTGATGGACATTTCCCTTAAAAGTGTCTTGTACTAATAACTTTTACCCACTTCTTGCAGGAAAAATCTTTTTTATCACCTCACATAAAAAAGTTTCCACACCACTTAAACTGTATGTAATATATATATTTACCAGCGTAGCCTTTTATGTCAGCACAAGTTCTGTTATGTTAAAACAGCAATGACATATGGGTTGCTGAATCACTATGTGCCCATGTTTTTTAACAGGAAGTTTTTCTTTCTTTGCCATAATGATTTTGAGAAGTTCTGTGTTTGACATTACCTTACTAAATCCTTCAATGGTATTTTTTATTAACCATTCAACAATTTCATATTTTTGAGAAGAAATTATAGGAGCTTTGTTTAGTTTAGCATAGTGGTGTGGCGCATTATCTGTAATAAGAACTGAATTCATTTTTACCGCGGAGAGAAGTTGCTTCTCAACTAGGGTTGCCAGACGTACGGTTTTAGCTGGAACATACGGAATTTTCCCGTTTTGTTCCGCGTACAGTGCGAATCTTTAATCGTACGCCAAATGTTCCGATTTTGAACATGAAGCATAATGACTTGTATTTTTGAATCTAGCGGCAAATTTTATGTTGATGCAGTTTCTGTTGTTCACACTAGGGCGAGCATCGGAGCATGTGATGGCAGTTAAGTGAGACGGATGTGACGTCAGAACTGCATTGCATGCCGCTGAGCGAGGCACGTGGCTTCGCTCATTTCATTGGAGGCTTGGAGCGCGTGCATGACTAACTCATTACTCAACTCTTTCACTTTATCGCAAGCCATCGTTCAGCCTGACGGTTCAGGGTGTATTTTATGTTTTGAAAGTGATTCTTTTTGTAATAGTAGTGTGTTCAAAATGGATGGGTTGAGACAAATCCCACAAAAAGAAAACTAGGTATTGAAACCAGCACAAACCAGAAGAGAAGACTGCAAGTGCCCGGTTTGGGAAAAAGATTTTCCAGAATTGCGGCCAGTTCCAGGAAATGCATATAAAGCAAAGTGTACTTTATGCATTGCAAAAGCTGGAGAGGGATTTTCCATTTCACACGGTGGCATAACCGATGTTACTAAGGAAAATCCTGGTATAATAAAATCAAACTGCTGTGCACATATAGTCCATAATTGCTGTAAATCTGGTATGATGCTATGTCCATAGATATTGAAATGTTAGTAATTAAGACTTTCAATTATTTCTCAAATTCAGCTAAAAGAGTATCTCAATTGAAAGATTTATTTCAATTTGTTGATATGGAATACAGTAGTTTGTTAAGACATGTGCCTACAAGGTGGTTAAGCCTAAAGCCTGCCATAGAAAGATTGTTGAAAAATCTTCCTGCAATTATATCGTACTTTGCTAGTATAGATGATTGCCCCAACTTCATTAAAAAAAACTTGATGGGTGTCTCTGATTCAGAAAAACAAATTATATTAGTGGAATTATATCTCCAGTTTTCTCTGCATTTAACTGAAATTTTTTCCACGGGTGTACTCAACTTAGAAAAAAATGAACTGACAATTTGTGAAGTATATTGTGTGATGGAGAAAATAAAAATAGAGTTAGAGCATAGGATAAATGTGATCTTGGTTATAAGGTGCAACAGTTGTTAGATAAATTGGAGGACCTTTTCCCAGGTGAAAAGCAAAGAGAATTGGGAGAATGTAGATATATATATGAAGTGTGTCTGAAATATTTAAATAAGTGGTTTGATTTTGGTGATGGCAACATTTTGTCCTTAATGGACTGCATATCACTTGAAAAAAAAACCCGAGTTTCAAAATATTTTAAAATTAGCAGAGTCACTTTGCATTGTTGATCACTTTAGTGTAGATAGTATGTATTCAGAGATCACTAGGGGTTTCTGATTTGTTGGCAGGAAATGAACAGTTGAAAGCAAAATTAACTACTATGACAATACCACAGAGATGGTTGTACATTATTGAACTGATTGATGCATCAAATCTGTGCAATGTTTTAGTTTTAGTTAAATTTGTTTTGAGTATATTTCCATCAAATGCATTCACAGAGAGAGTTTTCTCCATTATGAACATTAAACGGAGGGATGAGCGAAACAGATGTTCAGTTGATGTAATAAAAAATGAGTTGTATACTTACTTCAATTATGATGAAAGTTGCAGTGATTTCTATAAGAATGTACTTTCTAATGAAAAAGTGTTGAGAATTGCACGCTCAAGTGAAAAGTACTCGTGTTAATTGTGTTGAGTATAGTATATTATCCATAAAATGTGCTGTAAATAAAATCAAGAAATTCATTGTCGATACATGTGTTCCTATTTCTCATCTCTGAAATCTGGCAACCCTATTCTCAACCCAATTTTTAAACACAGCTGCTGTCATTTCTTCAGGTAATCTCCAGATGTGTTTGCTCTAAACAACAGAATAGCATTAGAGATAAATTCTCCTCCTGTACCAGCATGTAGAAGAATAAGTAGTTCCCCTTATCTAAACAGATGTCCACCCTACATCCTGTGTTTAGTCTTCACTCATCTCCTTGACAATGGCTTAAGAGGTCGAAACAGCTGTCAGAGTTAAATAAAATCTATAAAACGTACCAAGTGTTTATATATTTTTAAAAATCTTTGTATTAATATATTTTACCAAGTGCCCAACGAGTCATCAATTAATATCGTGAAAAAAAGTGTTGAAAGATTTAAACAATAATTGAATTTTAATGTTACTAAAAAAAGCTACTTCTTAAGACACATGAATGCCAGAACAAGACATTCACTGAACAGACTGCTTTTTTGCCTGTGACACACCAAAAGCACTATTTTTTTCTGCTGCTGCAGTGACTACTTATGCATTGCACTATAAACGTGCAGAACAAAGAATTGACACAGCGTTGACACTTTTCCATTGTTCCATTTGGCCAAGAGGCAATATTGAAGCCATGTGACTTGAAATGTCAGCATCATACTAAGAATGGCAGCGTTTAATATATACTTTTGTTCAATGTGCTTCCAATAATGCCTATATCCAATAATTCCAAATTTCCAAATTTTTTGGAAAATTATTTTTTACAGAAAATTTTTATTTTCTGATAATTAGAAAAGAACCCTAATAGTATTTAACATTTTATATATTGAGTTTAAAGAAGAAATTGAATGAACACAATTCAGATACTGTTCTGTACCTGTATTGAATCAAATAAGCTTTAAATTTTCAGTAAATAAACGTGTCTTTGTTTCTTAATTTAGTGTGAAACATTGGAGTGCATTGATAGTTGAATTTGCATTGTTTATTATTGTGATATGTTTATGTAGGCCTACATGATATGTATGTAGTGTTGTTGCCTCCCAAATGCATGCTTACAAGATAAGTAGCCCCCTGGGACTATCCAATTTGGACAGCCCAGATATAGATTCTGTTCTAAAACTCTTTATTATTGTGCTTGTTAGATTTTATTGATTTGTAATGTTGCTAATGTATATACTATGTTGAGACTTTTTTGTATTACATCAGGATCTTGTATTGTGTTTATTTTCATTTAAGTGAACATGGTTAATTTTTGTATGACCATAATAAATAATATGGAAATCATAATTAATTTTCTCATGCAAAAGAACAACTGGTAAAAATCTAAATTATTTTTTGAATGTAAACTCAAGCCACAACACTGCTATTAACGATCCAAAAACTAACTACTCTATAAAGTAATAGCAAACTGGACTGGGATGTAGTAAATAACCCATAATGGCGCGTGCGCGCGCGCGCGCGCGTGTGTGTGTGTGTGTGTGTGTGTGTGTGATTAGATAAATCCAGATTAACACTCAGAAATGATTTTCATGTCTTTTTATGGTCATGTAAAATATGGTAATGTAAAAAAGTCTGTTTTAACTCTGAATTGTAGGAATGCTGTTTTCATATTCCTAACAAACAATGGAGCATCCTCTATAACTGATATCAGTATTCAGCTATGGTTAGGAGGTAAGGATAGGATTGATTATAAGTTGAGGAGTTTTGAAAAAGTATTAAAACACCAGGCATTCAATGATGAAGGTAAGGAATTTTTAGTTATACTGATTTGTATTCATACTTTTTTATTTTTACTAAGTAAAATTTGCTTGTCTGTTGTTTTTACATTGTGGTTTGTGTTAAGATTTTGTGGTAATTATTATAGCCAAAGGGGTATAATAAAAATCTGAAAAAGCGTTACATTCTAGAAACAATAGGAAAAGTTACATTATTACACGTTTCCGAGTTGTTAGGTTGTGGTCTAATTTGTTCATGTTTTTCACCAGACGTTTCGTCCATACCAATGATGGACATCATCAGTGGTGCAGGAACACATAACAACACCCACGAACAAATATGAACAGTTCCGTGGGTACACAGATCACAACTGCATGTGAATGAATGTAAACAAAGACTGTTCTGTCCTGTTAAAGCACTTACATTTACACATTTTTTTTAAGTGTTGGTTGGTAATTTTTTGGCCAATCATATATCAGTCCTTTTTTTACTGGCTCGCTCATTTCACCATGCTTTAGTGTTGGTATTCGGTATTTATTCAGCACTATATTACTCACTATTTACTTCAACTGCGACTACATATTTATATATTGTACTGCCATAAAATGTAAGCCATCTCGAATGTATGTGACAGGGCTAAGACCTAGCATTGGCTGGTTATGGATATTTGATGTGTACAGAAAAATTAAAACCCCAATTATTTGTAAAATTCATTAACAAGTTAAAATTAGTACAGAATTTGAAAAATATCTTTATATTGGTTCAGTCACAAATCATATTTTGATAGAAGGTCATAGAACAAATAGAAACTAAGAAACATATTTGTGGCTAAGAAATCAAGTTAGCCTAGAGTTTATGCACCTATTTTGTATTATAACAAGTATGTAAATCACTTAGCATGTGGAAATTAAATGTAAAAAACCAATAATTATAGAAAATTCAGTTACGCCAAGCATATGTTTGAGTCAAGAACCATCGTAAGTAGCCAAATGTGCGAAAATATAAAAGATGTTAATTCATTGTTAGTAACGAAGAGGAAGGTTTTTTTTAACTTCCACGATGTCATCAGAATAGACGCGCTGGAGAAGAAAGGGTCACTCCAATTTTAACCATCACCAAGTACAGACACAATCCACAAGAGAGTGAAATTAATAAATAATTAAAGTTAAATTGGTAACATAACCACAAATGTTAATGTTCACATACATAATTATATATACAGTGGAACCTTGGATTGCGAGCATAATTTGTTCCGGGAACGTGCTTGTAATCCAAAGCGCTCGTATATCAAAGCAAATTTTCCTATAAGAAACAATTGAAACGCGGATGATTCGTTCCACAACACAAAAATATTTATTCGCATAACATTTCTAATACAAAATACAGTATAACGTAAAACAAATTAAACTGCACTTTACCTTACAATAGTCATTGTTGGTGTGAGGGAGACGAGAGAGATGACATGAGAAGGGTTATTGTGTAGCACGAATTTCACTAACGGAATCACTGCTATCTGTTGGCTCACTAGAATTGTTTTCTTTTCGTGCAACTTTAACAAGGAACCTGTCCAATGACTGTTGCTTTTGCCTCTTTTTGAGGATTTCACGAAAATGTGACATTGCATTGTCATTGAACAGATTCATCGCTCGCATTGCTACAGCCTTATTCGGGTGGTGTTTTTCTATAAAATTTTGCACCGTTTCCCACATTTTGCACTTCTCCCGAATCTCATTTGAAGTGAGAGATTCCTCTGACTTTTCCTCCTCCTCTTCACCGGACGAGATCTCCTCCATAACCTCCTCCTGTTGTTCGCGATGCAGGTCCATCAGTTCGTTGATGGTCAGTTCCTGGCTATGTTCTTCCACCAGCTCTTGAATGTCGGCGTCATTCACCTCCAGCCCCATGGTCTTCCCTAAGGACACAATTTCATCGACAATCGGCGGCTCATTTTCACCAGCAGTCCCCTCAAAGTCACGTCCAAGAACGCAGTCAGGTCACAGTTTTCCCCAAGTAGAAGTGAGAGTTCTCTTGGTGACCCCATCCCATGCTTTATCAATAATCTTCAGGCAGTTCACGATGTGGAAATGATTTCTCCAAAACTCTCGGAGGGTAAGGTCTGTTCCTTCGGTCACTTCGAAGCATCGCTGAAATAGTGCTTTGGTGTATAGCTTCTTGAAGTTCGAAATGACTTGCTGATCCATAGGCTGGAGTAGTGGAGTAGTGTTGGGAGGAAGGAACTTAACCTTAATGAACTTGAATTCCTCCAGTAAGTCGTCCTCAAGGCCTGGAGGATGAGCAGGAGCATTGTCCATAACCAGCAAGACTTTGAGCGGCAGATTATTATCTAAAACGTATTTCTTCACTACAGGACCAAAGACCTCGTTCATCCATTCAACAAAGAACATACGAGTGACCCAAGCCTTAGTGTTGGACCTCCACATAACATTTAACTGGCTCTTCTGCACCTTGCATTTCTTGAAGGCTCGTGGATTCTCGGAATGATACACAAGCAGGGGCTTTACTTTTAAATCCCCGCTGGCATTAGCACACAATAACAGGGTTAAACGGTCTTTCATGGGCTTGATCCCCGGCCATTGCATTCTCTTCTGCTGTAATGTAGGTCCTCTTCGGCATCTTTTTCCAAAAAAGTCATGTTTCATCGCAGTTAAAAACTTGCTGCGGCAGGTAACAATGAGCTTCTGGAACTCAGCAGTGAATGCCTCAGCTGCCTTAGCATCCGAACTTGCAGCCTCCCCGTGCCTCGCAACACTATGGATGCCACTTCTCCTCTTAAAGTTATCAAACCATTCCCTGCTGGCCTTGAAGCTTTCTTCGATTTCTGTTGACGTACATGTACTACATGGCAGTTTACTTACGAGGTTGGTGTACAACGTCTTTCCCTTCTTGCAGATTAAATTCTTGGTCACAGTATCACCTGCTAGTTGCTTATCATTTATCCAAACGAGAAGCAACTTTTCTACATCTTCCAGAACACGTGGACGTTGCTTTGATACTCTTGTGACTCCTTTTGCTGCATCTAGCCCTTTTATTTCTTCTTTCTTCTTTAATATTGTGCAAATCGTTGACGTAGACTTGTTATAAAATCTCGCGATATCAGCCACTTGCATACCTCGTTCGTGCTTTTCGATCATTTCCTTTTTAACTTCCATCGTAATCATCTCCTTCTTCCGACCGAATTCCTTTTCAGCCTTCTTTTCCTTCACTGGGCCCATTGTTGCAGTACAGTTATAACACTAATTATAACACTAATGAAAGAAACAAAACATGTATACGCTCGTACGGTGTTGACTTTGCGAGCGAGGAACGCCAACTGAAGTCCAGCGTGGGAGAATATTACACACAATCGCCCAGGAAAGAGAGGCAGAGGGGAGGGGAAAACGTAGGCACACATGACGCTCGTATTGCGGAACCTCGCTCGCTTAAAACACTCGTAGACAACGTTACTCGCATTCTGATGTTTCACTGTATATATATATACATTCAATCACTTTCTGCTACAGTCCGTTTCTTGATGTATATAATACATTTAATATTTATAAATAAATTTACCTCAAGATATACTTTTTTTCCTTATTAGGAACATGTTTCGAGAGCTCCCGTGCTCTCATCTTCAGCCTTCGCGATCTTGCGTCTGATGAAGTATTTGTGTGTTGGCTGGATGCTATTAAGGTTGTTTGTTGGTCTCTGGTATTTTAAAGTTGTATTATTGTGTGTGATTGTGGTATATGTATTTGTATATTGTGTATTTTCGATGTTGAGTGGTTTGAATATTGTTTCATGTTTTATATTGATTTGTATTTGTTCAGGTATTAGTTTGTTTTGTGTTTTATGTTTGTACATTTGTAAATTTTCCCAAATGTTCATTATGGTGCCTTTGTGTGGTATATGTTTTATTAGTGTCACATTGGTTATGTCTGGGAATTCGTGTCCTGTGTTTATTGCATGTGTGGCTAAATTGGATTTATATATTTCTGATAATTTATTACCTTTTTATCCGTCAGTGACTTCGTTCAGCGTTTTTTATTTAGACGCGTTTTGTGACATGTGTCACATCTTCAGTAGTCCTCGTCAAAAGTTAAAATTCACGTAAAACACATAAAAACACATTTGCACATATTTACAAAATTACAATGACGACACACACATAACACGATGTAACTACGGCTTCGCTGGACCGGTCCGACCGCGCGTGCAGTTGCCGAGCCACTAATTGAACTAAGTCAATCCTTATCACCAGTCATTACCGTCATGCGCGATTATATTTAGGGCTGTATCATATAGTGAATGAGATTGAAACCTTAATTGTTCGTTTAGTATACTGTTATTGTTGATATTCTTGTCTTTAAATGATTTATAAATCTCAAACTCCTCGTGAGCGTCCATTAACCTACCCTTACCGCATACATGGATTGCTTTGAAATTGGTATTGAAATCTGTGTAATTATGGTTATGCATCATTAGATGGCACGCATAATTAGATTTGGTCTTGTCTAAATCATTCCTTGGTAGATGTTCTTTGTATCTTTTCAAGAAAGACCTGCCAGTTTGACCCAGATAGAAACAATCACAATCATCACATGACATCCTGTAAACACCTGTTTTCTCTTCTAACGGGAATGGTTGTTTTAAGCATAACAAATTAGATATATTATTATTTGTTTTAAACGCGACTTTTATATTGAATTTAGAGAACACATTGGATATAATGTTAGGTAAAAGGCTACCGTACACTGTCGTTATATACTTTTTATTATTATATTTATTATTGTTAACTTTATTATCGATAGTATTATGGTGGGATCTAGTTTTATATAGGTGTCGCTTAAGAAGTCTATCTATCATCGAACTCTTGTACCCATTCGCTACTGCTATGTGCCTTATTATATCCAATTCGTCCTGAAAGTCCTTTTGGTTAAGTGGAATCTCCAATTCGTCCTGAAAGTCCTTTTGGTTAAGTGGAATCGTTACCAACCTATGAACAAAACTGTTGTAAGCCGCCATTTTCTGACTATATGGGTGATGAGAATCGGCGTGTATTGTAATATCTGTGGTGGTGGGTTTCCTATATATTTTATATTGAAATTTATTAAGATACTTTGTAACAGTCAGGTCCAAAAAATTGAGTTTATTGTCAACCTCTGTTTCGAGGGTAAATTGTATGTTCTATTTACCCTCGATAGAGATATTGAAACATTATTTGAACAGCCTTAGCAAGAACATACAATTTACCCTCGAAACAGAGGTTGAGATTTATAAATCATTTATAGACAAGAATATCAACAATAACAGTATACTAAACGAACAATTAAGGTTTCAATCTCATTCACTATATGATACAGCCCTAAATATAATCGCGCATGACGGTAATGACTGGTGATAAGGATTGACTTAGTTCAATTAGTGGCTCGGCAACTGCACGCGCGGTCGGACCGGTCCAGCGAAGCCGTAGTTACATCGTGTTATGTGTGTGTCGTCATTGTAATTTTATAAATATGTGCAAATGTGTTTTTATGTGTTTTACGTGAATTTTAACTTTTGACGAGGACTACTGAAGATGTGACACATGTCACGAAACGCGTCTAAATAAAAAATGCTGAACGAAGTCACTGACGGATAAAAAGGTAATAAATTATTGTGAAAAGTGACTTGGATACTATATAAAAACAAAATAAAATTATTTTTATTAGTTTTGTATGCTATTTTTATATCTGTGTTTTTAAATAGTTTTGTTAGTTTTGTTATTTTATTATTTATGTATGTGAATGTGGCCCATTTTTGTTGTTGTTATTATTTATGTGTTGTTCATTTTGATTAATTCTTAATTGTTCGGTTTTTATTTTATATTTGATTTTATTTTGTATTTTGTCACAGTATTTTTATTGTATCCATTTTCATAACCAATTTGGTACATTATATTTCTTTCTTTGTCAGTTTCTTGTTTGTTTAGGGGAATTTTGTACATTCTGTTAAATAGCGAATAGAATGCTGCCATTTTATGTTGTGGTGGGTGGTCAGAATGGTTAGGTATAATGATGTTAGTAGAAGTTGGTTTTCTATATATTGCATATTGTATGTGATTGTTGTATCTTGTGATGGTTATGTCTAAATAGTTGATTTTGTTATGTTTTTCTTTTTCTTCTGTGAATTGTATTTTAGGATGTATGTTATTGATTTGTTTCAGTATGTTCTCTGCATTTGTGTTTTTGTTATTTGATACATATAGCCCATCATCTACATATCTTATCCATATGCCATTTGGGTCATATGATTTTATAATATTTTGTATTTTGGTGTTATGTGTTGTAGGAATATTTCTGCTATTATGCTTGATAATGGTGATCTCATTGCTAAACCTTCTTGCTGTTGATAAATTTTGCTATTAAATTCAAGTAATTTTGTTTTAGTATTAGTTGGAGGCTATTTTTTATTTCGGTTATATATTGTTTGTTTTCATTTTGTTCTTTAAGTTTGTTTATTATTATGTCTATTGTTTCTTCTACTGGGATGTTGGTGGTGTACATGTTTGTGATGTCATATGATGTTAAAAATGTATTTTCATTTATATTTATTATTTTTAGTTTGTCTATTAATTCGTATGTATTTTTTATGTTATGATGGTTATTTTTTAGTTTTTGTGCTATTATTTTTGTTATTTTGTATGTAGGAGCTTTTTTGAAGTTGATTAATGGACGTATTGGGTTGTTTAATTTGTGTATTTTTATTAGGCTATTCATTTTAGGTGGTTCTGGATTATTATTTATATATGTGTGTGTGTTTTTATTGTTGAAAATGTTTTTGGTTGTTTTATTAGTTTTATTGTTTGTTTAAGATAGTTTTCTGTTGGGTCTTTATTTAGTTGTACGCATTTATTATTGTTGATGAAGTCTTCGGTTTTTTGATGTAGTCTGCTTTATCAATGATTACTGTTGCTTGACTTTTGTCTGCTTTAGTTAATATTAAATTATTGTTCTTTACTTTAATTCCTTTTATTGTTTTATTGTCTTTCTTTTGTTTATATTTGTTTTTCATTTCGCTAGTGATTATTTTTTTAATTGTATGTGTTGCTTCTGTTCTTTTTTCTTCTTGTATATTGTCTTTTATTAGGTTAATGGCAAATTCTGTTTCTACTATTAAATTTTCTAGATTTTTGTTTGCATTTTGAGTTATGTTGGTTTTTGACATATTGTTTAAATATTGTTTCTTTTTTTTTTTAATTGTGTACTGCTAAGGTTAATGGTTCGAGGGTAAAATGTGTGTTTATTTTTGTTTTTTTGTTCTTGATTTTTGTTTTGTTGTTTTGCTGTGGTAGCACTTCCCGCTACTGGGCCCCGGAAGTGTTCAGCATACATGCAAATAACATAATTTAATATCTAAGTACATAAAAATGCTTAAGACACCTTTCCTGTGTTACAACTTATTTCTCAAGCGTTTCTATAATTAACATCATTATATACAAGGAGGAGGTGCGAGTAAAAGAAATTGTTGAAAGCATCAATCTGTGAGCTGAGTCGGATGCGACCCGTTTATTTCAAAAACGTTACGAGCCTCTAAAATTTACTTAATTATGTGCCAGTCAGCAACGGTCAGTACTGAGCTAATTTTTTTTTGAAAAACTGAATATAAAAATGTTAAATGCTAAATATGGGGGTGTCGCATAAATCGATGCTAGTTTACAAAATGGTGTACAGCGTACACGCTGTCATCTATTTATAATTTCTGACACTGTTATCTATCGCAAAAGTTTATAAAATTGTTTCTGACACTTATGACGAGTAACTAGTTTGTCTGGCTTTTGCTTCGTGATTATGCAGCAACTAGCACCGTAAGTTATTAGGTAAAAATGTTACTTGGCAATCCAGATAAATCCTTTTTTTGCGACCTGCTGTATGTGGTCGCTACGGCCGCATGTTCCTCCGTACCTGGTCTGAACCACTGCTATGTCTGTGCTGGAAGATCATGTAAAACTGTACGAAGTTCGTGTTCTCATGTCTTCTGTCCGGAACGTTGAACCAAGTTTCGAACTGAAAGTTTTCACATGTTTTAGTACACTTTATACCCACATCGTTCGATTAACACGCACGCATGCATTCATACAGTGCGTGTTACAATTTACAATATTACAAAATAGCATTACAAGGCTATGACTTTAAATTACATATATAACGAGTACTGACACTCAACCTTACATATCTTAGGTCTTTTCATCAAGTTGACTGACTGAAATTTAAATTTAGGCGAGGCTGACCTTTACAGACAAGATACATCTTGGTTGGTTACGGATAACAATCTTTTTACATCTATTACAAGTTTTCTTTTTTGTTACAAACGTAATACACAAAATTATTAGCTACTAGCATTGATTTACGATAGCTCAAAAACAATCATAGTTACCTTGGTTATTGAGGATCCCATACTTGACGAAGGTCCGGCGACGGGCCGCTCAGCTCACAGTGTTTGATGGGAGACTGACGAGATTTTACAAAGCGAACGACAGGGTTAGTAAAAGGGAGGGCGTGACGTCAGTGCATTGGGCAAGGTACAATTCGCGGATTGTTGCATTCGGCAGGAGACGAATGATTGCAACAGACTCCTCCCCCGAAAGACAAGCGTCGGGAGCAGGAGCGACGGTTGTCCATGGTTTAATTCGTCAAAATTAATCGGTACTGTCAGTGTAACCAAACAGAGTCGAGTCAGGGGAAACCCGTGGCTTAAGTACGTAAATGGGAAAATTCAGATACTAGCGCGGCACTAGCCGCCATCTGGAAACAACTCAAAGGGCTACCTCCCGCCACCTTAGAAACGTTGAGCATGGAACATCTTCACGCCCGAACATGAGGACTGCGACTCAGTATGTGAGGGTACAACAGACTTGAGTTACAACGACAGCCGAGAAGGGTGATTGGTCAAGAGCATCGACAAGCAACCGCGCGACTGAGAGCGAGAGATCAAACAGGAGGGGTCACTCACCTTAAAAGCGCTTTATGACTACAGCAACTTCTCTTTAGGGCACACGGACGGCAAGTTGGAGAGCACATCTCTCCCTCGTCCGATCGTGCGAGGTGAGATAAAGGGGATGGTACGCACCATTACCGCTACCTGGGTACATGGCTAAACTGCGACCGGGGGGCACACCAGACTACATACCCTGGCAAAAAGGGGGGTACGCCAGACTAATTTTACTGGCAAAAGGGGGGTATGCCAGACTACATACACTGGCAAAAGGGGGGTACGCCAGACTACATTCACTGGCAAGGGGGGGTCACTCACCTTAAAAGCGCTTTACGACCACAGCAACTTCTCTTTACGGCACACGGACGATAAGTTGGAGAGCACATCTCTCCCTCGTCCGATCGTGCGAGGTGAGATAAAGGGGGGTAGGTCGCACCATTACCGCTACCTGGGTACATGGTTAAACTGCGACAGGGGGGCACACCAGACTACATGCACTGGCAAAAGGGGGGGTCACACTCTTTACGAGCCTTTTTCTTTTACGAGTTTCTTTCCTGACCTCTCTCTCTCAGCGCGAAAGTTTTGCACTGTCGCTTATTACGAAGTCATCGATTCATTATAAAATAGTTTACCGTGACAAGGAAATGCTAGTTGACACGACTGGACAGTCGGGTTGTTTTTCTGAATGCCGCGTATATTAATTCGTAGTTAACGCAAACCAATTGACATGAAACAGGTGATAACGTGTGTGTGACAACTGACAATGAACATTTTCCATTAGTAAAAGACTGGTATTTTATGAAAATTTTAATTTTACTTGTAACGCCTTCCACGAAACAAAATCGGATTTACTGAGATGCGCACGTTTCTAAATAAAATTTACCAAATTAATAGAGTACGTCACTTTTATACAAACAACAGATGCACTAAACATATTTTGAATAACAGCAGATTGGGCGGCGATTAGCGAACTGAACAATCAGACATACGGCATGGTGAGCAAAGTACGGAGTTATTAAGCCGAGTATGTGGAGAAAACCAAAACATTCAAAGCGCAACGATAAGGAGCAGCTGTTCGATATGTAACGTGTCTAAATTGGGTCATGTTATTTCTTACAGTTGTGGGACAATGGCATTTTTATTTGTTTCATTTTTTGCGGGATTTTATAAATTTATTGTGAAAGTTTTATTTCCCGGCAACGTTATTTCCATTACAACAGAACACGTGGAAAGAAACAGTGGTGAAACAAAGCAGTAAGACGCAGTTGTTGTCGAGTAACGCGGCAAGGAATTCGCGCCACCCTAATTTTTCTCAGAACTCTGTATATGTGTGGCGACGCGCGTACTCAAAATCTCAAGCATGCGCGCTGTTAGTGACGCCGTGAAAACTCAACCTGTGCTGAAAAAATGGCGCTGGAATGAACAATTTGCAAAACCAACCAGCCAGCTACAGGAAATGTATTTAAGCCACGCCCGCTGCTAGTGACATCAGTATAGCAGAGGCAAATATCGACCCCGGTTACCACACCTATAACGACTATGTTCCATGCATAGAATGAATACGATACAGCAAATCAACATTGTACGACGACGAAAATCAGGTGGCAGTGAACGGCAGTTTCCTCCCGCCTCAAACGCAGTCTACATTAGGCAGAGACGCTAAGCGGTCGGCGAGAAACAAAGTACCGCTACAGACACTTACAGTTTCGTTTCGGGCCCGGTTGGTCGAGTTTTCGTAAATGTAATTAATTCAATAAGACCGACCGGGACCCCAGAATTTACTAAACATATCGCCGTCATAAGTTGGTACAGTGAAATGACGACAAAGTGAATTAACGGACATTGAATCGGGGACAAAACACGTGTTCGTACGGAATCGCGGTAGTGGACAGTTTCAATACAAAAAAGGGATTTGTAAAGTATAATAAACAAAGGGGTAAAGTATTAAATTGTGTGAGAGTGTGTGTGGGCAGAATGGGCTGTCTTATATAATATTTAAATATGATCCATAAATGTATATTTCAAAATGTGTTTTAGTGTTCTTGTGCTAATCATTAAAACGGTTTTTAATTAATTAAAATTATTTAGTTTACTTCAAAACAATGTGTTAGTCTAAGTTATTTCGTCATTACCACTTTCTCATTTCTGTGTTGCGAAATTCGTCTAACGGACCGGAATCTTTCTGAATTATTAAGTGGGTGGGGTCAGATAGCAAAATTGTCCCTTTTTTATTTAAGGTGGAGTGTAAAGGTTTTCGATATTTTATCCTATATAAAAAATAATCGTGGCGACCTTGGTCTTCTGGTAAAATTCAAATAACAGGTAAGTGGATGGGATTGCATACAGGTAAGTTCTGGCAGGGTATTTTATGTATTAATATATTTCGGCATATTTTTTAACGTCACACTGGCTCTCCCTGCCAGGATTTTCGTTTAATTTTATTTATACGAGATAGACCTATTTTAAAGCACAGAAAATAGGATGTGGTAATGACGTACTTATGTAATATTATCGTATATAATTGTGTTAAAGAAGGTTATGTTTGGGTAGAGCTAGCGTGTATTTACTTTTACGTATTGCTAACTGTTTTATGTATGGGGTATTTTGATTTAAGGGGCTTTATATAAAGAGTATGATATAAATAAATTTTGAAAATGACCGATGTACAAGATACAAATAAACCTAACGATAGCGTAGGGGTGGAAGAAAAAAAGGTGTCGATGGACGATCTGTTTAATCTAATAAAAACCATGTCTGAAAATATAAATAGCAACATAAATACAAAATATAAAGAACAACAAATTGATTCCAATGTCAAATACAATAAAATGAATGACAAGTTTGATGAGTTGAAATATGAGATTCAAGAAATGAATAAACATGTTGAAAATAATGACGAAATAATAAGATCTAGTTTAAATAAATTAGAACAGAGTGTGGAGAGAATGGAAGTAGTTGCAATGAATACAGAGAAAAACAAAACAAATGAAAATTGTAGTGACAAATGTAAAAATATGATACCAGAGAAAGAGTTAATAAATGATAACAATAATGTTGAAAATAATGAGAATAATAGTAATGTATTTGAAGAATTAGTATCGGAGACTGATACGGTAAAAATAAAGAATGAGAGTACTGATGAGTTGGTGGAATGTAGTGATAATGAAATGTTAAGGTGCATTGATGAAGTAGAGAGAGTGTGGAAAAATAAGGTTGTGGTAGAGTGGGGACAGAGGGCAAATTTTCACCTTATTGTTTATAATGTTTATGATGATTTAATGAGTTCACAAGTGTTGTTGTTGAAGGGCAAGAGTCCCGTATTGATAGATGAATTGAGGTGTTTATTTTTGTTGAGTAATTGTGTACCCTCTGTCCGGAATAATTGTGAGAGTGTGATGTGGTGTTATGAAGAGAGAGAGGTAAGTAGAGAATGGTATGTAACAGAATTATATAATTTGCATAGGAAGTATGACGAATGGAAGGAAAGTTTAAAAGTATATTTGAATAATAATGATTATAATGATTTGACTAAAGTAATTAACCCGATCAGGAATGTATTTACCGATGGAGATGTAACAAAAATACCTAACGTAGACTGGTTTAATGAGTATTCTGGTAAAATGAGTGAATTTGGTTGTTCTGGTTATGACACACAAAGTAACCATTTGTCTGTCAATAAAAATCAACAGTGTTGCATAAAACCAAGACTTATCTGGGACGATGGAGGTTAAACTGTAAAACAATAAAAGACGGTGATAAACATTATGTTTTATGGGCTTTGACATGGCAGATTTGGACAATGAAGTGCGGAAAAACTGAACAGTTAATAATTAAAGTTTGTAAATAAAATGTAGTGAATTTATTTGTGTGAATTGTAGAAGGTTAAGCAAACAAGTGTGTAATTGGGATAATAATAATATTAATATTTTGCAATTTAAATAAATAAATAACAGAATTAATTTTGAAAACAGTAATTGACTAATAATAGTGTTGTGATGGTAATGAAATTTGTGTTGTTAAGAATTAAATTAATTAAAATAACTTGATACATGTTAAATATTTTGATTGAGTATTTAAATGCTGTATAATTAAAATTTTTCTTAATGAATTCAATTTATTTTACGAGATTTGGAATTTGATAATAGATGGCTAAATTGTTTGATGTAAACTAATATTTATGTTAAATGTTTCAGAGGTGAGGTGAAAAGAATGTGGTATGGTGAATATGTTTTGTGTGTATATCATGTTAAATGGATTGTAAGTATAGAACTTTTACAATATGAATCATGTATAACAAAAATGTTTACAGATGTAACTAAGACTTTAATTCAAGAGTGAGATTATTTGAAATAATTGTGTTCAATAAAAAAGATAATTACAAAATTGTAATGATAATTGAATGATGATATAGGATAATTATTAATAATAAATTTGAAAATTTTGTGTGTGGATCAGGAGGTGTCTCAGATGAGTCACGAATTTAAATTTTACAACATAAAAAAATTTTTGCTAATTTGAATTTTGATCCAATAAAAATGCTTGTGCTCTGTTAAATAACTAGCTGCTCAGACATTCAATATAAGGTGTTCATGCCATGATTTTAAATGTATTATTTTATTGTCGTAGGTTAGATATAAGCATTGATAAGAATATATGTTTTCATTATGTGTGTATTCTTTCAACTAAGCAGATAATTAAACTGACTGGCAGGCAGCTAACATAATAGAAGTAAGTATTGATAAATATATATTTCATATAATTTGTTCAATTTTGAGATCTGTTTTCATTGTGTTAGGGATATCAGCTGATCAGCAATAACATGTCACTGGTAAAATGGTTTATAAATGTTCCAAGTAATTAAGGTTCAATGTAATGTTTTAATGTATTACAGATGTTTTAAAGTAATGATAAAAATAATTTGATAAAGTGAGAAGTAAAGTAATAATTTATGCAAGTTAACAAGAGATAGTTTTTGGGTGATAAATATTTTGTGGGACATATAGATCTGTCCGAGTTGAAGTTAGAGTTGAATTAGTAAAGATCGAAATGTTGTTTTGAAATAATGTAATGTTGTTTTGAGTTAATGTAATGTTATAGAATTTTGAGAAGTATTGATGTCGACACAGTAGTAATGGAGAATTTATGTAGATTTTTGAGTGATATATTGTTGTTTACAATTGATGTTGTTATTTTGTGGTAGTTGTAGTAAGGTAATGAGATTGAGATTTTGGGGATGGCAATTTTGTAGTAGGGAGTAGTGTAATGTGGGAGTCCGCAACATAATGATAAGTTGGGACGGGATAGGATCGATTTTAGTGAGGAGGGGCCGCCTTAGGTAGAATCCAGGAGCCAGATAAGGGAATTGAGTTTTGGGGGGGGGAAACACGTATCCTATGTACAAAGGGTTAGAGAGTATTTTTTATATATAGAGAGAGAAGGTGGCGAATTGAGTTTAATGATAAGTTGGGGTTAGAGTGTTTTGGGATAGATGTTTTGATAGAGATGGGTGTCATGTTAGTAAAAGTTGTTAGTGGTTAGAGTCAGAGGTAGAAAGATGATATATGTATACAGATCAAGTGGTATATTAAATGGGATAAATGTTTAAATCACCCACAGTAATGGAGAACAAGATTATTAAATAAAGAAAGAGATTTATAATAAAAATATAAAATTTTTATTTTGGAAACCAGTGACAGAATTTTGATAGAATTTGGAAATCATGTAAAATTAAGAAGTGTTTATTTTGAATAATTGAAATGACAATTTGCTTATTATTTATAATAATATTTTGTTATTTTAAAGGTTTTATTTTATTATGTTTTGTGTTCTAAGTTAGCTTATTCCAGATGTTAAATATATTTTCAGATAGAAAGTATACATAACACATGTAGGTCAAGGTTTTTGGACTTGACCTAGTTTCGATCAGCTGATGAGGTCATACACCCACTAAGCTTGTATAGTAGGAAGTCAATTTAATGTGTTTTTTTAATCAATTTAACCAAGTTTTAATTAATGTCTAAATATAAAGGAAACATTTTCATAAACTTAAATTTTTTTGAATTTTAAAATTTTTAGGAAACAATTTTTGAAAAAAAAAAAAATCTTGATTTTTCGCCTGCCAGTTAATGAATATTTTGAGTATTGATTATTTTATTATTTGTGTGCTAACCATGTGTATTTTATTGATTTATTGTATTGAATTGTACTGTTAGACTCTAAGTATTCACATGTTAGGTTAAGGATATGTTTAATTATAAGAAATGTTTAAATTCACTTATTTCAAGTAAAAACAGAAAACAAGGAAGAGAATTTTTTTGATAAAGTATAGTATTTTGAATTTTGAATTTTTTTTCTTAGATGGAATAGTAAATTTTGAAGAATTCTTCAATGTATAATATGTATTGTGAGTGTGTGTGAGCCCAGTATCTGCTAAAGGCAGCCCAGCTTGCATGAAAGGGGAAACATATCGGTTGAGGATCTGGCATAATCTGAGCCAGGGATTGAGGATTTTTTGGGGGGTAGCATGTTAGAAGGTGAGGTGTGCTGTGGTACTTGTCTGTTCGATTTCTCGGTGTTGGGATCTCTTACGGAGAAGTCCAGTGATCTCGTTCAGATGGGTCCATAGTCGCTGAGCCAGGGGGGTCGGGTACCCATGAGAAGTAAGAACAAGAGGGGGTTGTTGGCACCAGTTCCTCACCGGTCCTCTTCGGGGTTTATCAATGAGATTTCTTCTGTTTTGGACAGCAGAATTCTCATTGAGGGGGTATTGTAACGTGTCTAAATTGGGTCATGTTATTTCTTACAGTTGTGGGACAATGGCATTTTTATTTGTTTCATTTTTTGCGGGATTTTATAAATTTATTGTGAAAGTTTTATTTACCGGCAACGTTATTTCCATTACAACAGAACACGTGGAAAGAAACAGTGGTGAAACAAACCAGTAAGACGCAGTTGTTGTCGAGTAACGCGGCAAGGAATTCGCGCCACCCTAATTTTTCTCAGAACTCTGTATATGTGTGGCGACGCGCGTACTCAAAATCTCAAGCATGCGCGCTGTTAGTGACGCCGTGAAAACTCAACCTGTGCTGAAAAAATGGCGCTGGAATGAACAATTTGCAAAACCAACCAGCCAGCTACAGGAAATGTATTTAAGCCACGCCCGCTGCTAGTGACATCAGTATAGCAGAGGCAAATATCGTCCCCGGTTACCACACCTATAACGACTATGTTCCATGCATAGAATGAATACGATACAGCAAATCAACATTGTACGACGACGAAAATCAGGTGGCAGTGAACGGCAGTTTCCTCCCGCCTCAAACACAGTCTACATTAGGCAGAGACGCTAAGTGGTCGGCGAGAAACAAAGTACCGCTACAGACACTTACAGTTTCGTTTCGGGCCCGGTTGATCGAGTTTTCGTAAATGTAATTAATTCAATAAGACCGACCGGGACCCCAGAATTTACTAAACATATCGCCGTCATAAGTTGGTACAGTGAAATGACGACAAAGTGAATTAACGGACATTGAATCGGGGACAAAACACGTGTTCGTACGGAATCGCGGTAGTGGACAGTTTCAATACAAAAAAGGGATTTGTAAAGTATAATAAACAAAGGGGTAAAGTATTAAATTGTGTGAGAGTGTGTGTGGGCAGAATGGGCTGTCTTATATAATATTTAAATATGATCCATAAATGTATATTTCAAAATGTGTTTTAGTGTTCTTGTGCTAATCATTAAAACGGTTTTTAATTAATTAAAATTATTTAGTTTACTTCAAAACAATGTGTTAGTCTAAGTTATTTCGTCATTACCACTTTCTCATTTCTGTGTTGCGAAATTTGTCTAACGGACCGGAATCTTTCTGAATTATTAAGTGGGTGGGGTCAGATAGCAAAATTGTCCCTTTTTTATTTAAGGTGGAGTGTAAAGGTTTTCGATATTTTATCCTATATAAAAAATAATCGTGGCGACCTTGGTCTTCTGGTAAAATTCAAATAACAGGTAAGTGGATGGGATTGCGTACAGGTAAGTTCTGGCAGGGTATTTTATGTATTAATATATTTCTGCATATTTTTTAACGTCACAGATAGAATGTAGATAATACGTGCACAGGTTAGCCTTATCTACCAGACAAAGTTCAACTAGCGGTAGCGGTTTTCTACTCCCAATCGAATAATTTGATTTTACAACAACTTCCAGCAAAGGCCTACTCGTGACAAAATTGTTAACTATGCATATAACATTTAAAATACATAATCCTATACAATACAAAATTCTATACAAAACTTCACGCGACCAATACCGTGCAATACAAACAATACAAAATTTCAACACACACAAGATCAACAAAATTACTCTTGATAGCTATGGCTTATAACCCATTAAATTGAATTAAATGCCTAGTAACCCATGGACCAAGAAAAACCCAAAATAATCACACTCCGGCTACCACTTATGCTGCGATAGCACTTCCCGCTACTGGGCCCCGGAAGTGTTCAGCATACACGCAAATAACATAATTTAATATCTAAGTACATCAAAATGCTTAAGATACCTTTCCTGTGTTACAACTTATTTCTCAAGCGTTTCTATAATTAATATCATTATATAAAAGGAGGAGGTGCGAGTAAAAGAAATTGTTGAAAGCATCAATCTGTGAGCTGAGTCGGATGCGACCCGTTTATTTCAAAAACGTTACGAGCCTTTAAAATTTACTTAATTATATGCCAGTCAGCAACGGTCAGTACTGAGCTAATTTTTTTTTGAAAAACAATATAAAAATGTTAAATGATAAATATGGGGGTGTCGCATAAATCGATGCTAGTTTACAAAATGGTGTACAGCGTACACGCTGTGATCTATTTGTAAATTTCTGACACTGTTATCTATCGCAAAAGTTTATAAAATTGTTTCTGACACTTATGACGAGTAACTAGTTTGTCTGGCTTTTGCTTCGTGATTATGCAGCAACTAGCACCGTAAGTTATTAGGTAAAAATGTTACTCGGCAATCCAGATAAATCCTTTTTTTGCGACCTGCTGTATCTGGTCGCTACGGCCGCGTGTTCCTCCATACCTGGTCTGAACCACTGCTATGTCTGTGCTGGAAGATCGTGTAAAACTGTACGAAGTTCGTGTTCTCGTGTCTTCTGTCCGGAACGTTGAACCAAGTTTCGAACTGAAAGTTTTCACATGTTTTAGTACACTTTATACCCACATTATTCGATTAACACGCACGCATGCATTCATACAGTGCGTGTTACAATTTACAATATTACAAAATAGCATTACAAGGCTATGACTTTAAATTACATATATAACGAGTACTGACACTCAACCTTACATATCTTAGGTCTTTTCATCAAGTTGACTGACTGAAATTTAAATTTAGGCGAGGCTGACCTTTACAGACAAGATACATCTTGGTTGGTTACGGATAACAATCTTTTTACATCTATTACAAGTTTTCTTTTTTGTTACAAACGTAATACACAAAATTATTAGCTACTAGCATTGATTTACGATAGCTCAAAAACAATCATAGTTACCTTGGTTATTGAGGCTCCCATCTTGACGAAAGTCCGGCGACGGGCCGCTCAGCTCACAGCGTTTGATGGGAGACTGACGAGATTTTACAAAGCGAACGACAGGGTTAGTAAAAGGGAGGGCGTGACGTCAGTGCGTCGGGCAAGGTACAATTCGTGGATTGTTACATTCGGCAGGAGACGAATGATTGCAACAGACTCCTCTCCCGAAAGACAAGCGTCGGGAGCAGGAGCGACGGTTGTCCATGGTTTAATTCGTCAAAATTAATCGGTACTGTCAGTGTAACCAAACAGAGTCGAGTCAGGGGAAACCCGTGGCTTAAGTACGTAAATGGGAAAATTCAGATACTAGCGCGGCACTAGCCGCCATCTGGAAACAACTCAAAGGGCTACCTCCCGCCACCTTAGAAACGTTGAGCATGGAACATCTTCACGCCCGAACATGAGGACTGCGACTCAGTATGTGAGGGTACAACAGACTTGAGTTACAACGACAGCCGAGAAGGGTGATTGGTCAAGAGCATCGACAAGCAACCGCGCGACTGAGAGCGAGAGATCAAACAGGAGGGGTCACTCACCTTAAAAGCGCTTTATGACTACAGCAACTTCTCTTTAGGGCACACGGACGACAAGTTGGAGAGCACATCTCTCCCTCGTCCGATCGTGCGAGGTGAGATAAAGGGGATGGTACGCACCATTACCGCTACCTGGGTACATGGCTAAACTGCGACCGGGTGGCACACCAGACTACATACCCTGGCAAAAAGGGGGGTACGCCAGACTAATTTCACTGGTAAAAGGGGGGTATGCCAGACTACATACACTGGCAAAAGGGGGGGTACGCCAGACTACATTCACTGGCAAGGGGGGGTCACTCACCTTAAAAGCGCTTTACGACCACAGCAACTTCTCTTTACGGCACACGGACGATAAGTTGGAGAGCACATCTCTCCCTCGTCCGATCGTGCGAGGTGCGATAAAGGGGGTAGGTCGCACCATTACCGCTACCTGGGTACATGGTTAAACTGCGACAGGAGGGCACACCAGACTACATGCACTGGCAAAAGGGGGGGGTCACACTCTTTACAAGCCTTTTTCTTTTACGAGTTTCTTTCCTGACCTCTCTCTCTCAGCGTGAACGTTTTGCGCTGTCGCTTATTACGAAGTCATCGATTCATTATAAAATAGTTTACCGTGACAAGGAAATGCTAGTTGACACGACTGGACAGTCGGGTTCTGTTTCTCTGAATGCTGCGTATATTAATTCGTAGTTAACGCAAACCAATTGACATGAAACAGGTGATAACGTGTGTGTGACAACTGACAACGAACATTTTCCATTAGTAAAAGACTGGTATTTTATGAAAATTTTAATTTTACTTGTAACGCCTTCCACGAAACAAAATCGGATTTACTGAGATGCGCACGTTTCTAAATAAAATTTACCAAATTAATAGAGTACGTCACTTTTATACAAACAACAGATGCACTAAACATATTTTGAATAACAGCAGATTGGGAGGCGATTAGCGAACTGGACAATCAGACATACGGCATGGTGAGCAAAGTACGGAGTTATTAAGCCGAGTATGTGGAGAAAACCAAAACATTCAAAGCGCAACGATAAGGAGCAGCTGTTCGATAGAATGTAGATAATACGTGCACAGGTTAGCCTTATCTACCAGACAAAGTTCAACTAGCGGTAGCGGTTTTCTACTCCCAATCGAATAATTTGATTTTACAACAACTTCCAGCAAAGGCCTACTCGTGACAAAATTGTTAACTATGCATATAACATTTAAAATTCATAATCCTATACAATACAAAATTCTATACAAAACTTCACGCGACCAATACCGTGCAATACAAACAATACAAAATTTCAACACACACAAGATCAACAAAATTACTCTTGATAGCTATGGCTTATAACCCATTAAATTGAATTAAATGCCTAGTAACCCATGGACCAAGAAAAACCCAAAATAATCACGCTCCGGCTACCACTTATGCTGCGGTAGCACTTCCCGCTACTGGGCCCCGGAAGTGTTCAGCATACACGCAACTAACATAATTTAATGTTACCTGGTCTGAACCACTGCTATGTCTGTGCTGGAAGATCATGTATTTCTGTACGAAGTTCGTGTTCTCGTGTCTTCTGTCCGGAAGGTGAACCAAGTTTCGAACTGAAAGTTTTCACATGTTTTAGTACACTTTATACCCACATCGTTCGATTAACACGCACACATGCATTCATACAGTGCGTGTTACAATTTACAATATTACAAAATAGCATTATAAGGCTATGACTTTAAATTACATATATAACGAGTACTGCCACTCAACATTACATATCTTAGGTCTTTTCATCAAGTTGACTGACTGAAATTTAAATTTAGGCGAGGCTGACCTTTACAGACAAGATACATCTTGGTTGGTTACGGATAACAATCTTTTTACATCTATTACAAGTTTTCTTTTTTGTTACAAACGTAATACACAAAATTATTAGCTACTAGCATTGATTTACGATAGCTCAAAAACAATCATAGTTACCTTGGTTATTGAGGCTCCCATCTTGACGAAAGTCCGGCGACGGGCCGCTCAGCTCACAGCGTTTGATGGGAGACTGACGAGATTTTACAAAGCGAACGACAGGGTTAGTAAAAGGGAGGGCGTGACGTCAGTGCATCGGGCAAGGTACAATTCGCGGATTGTTGCATTCGGCAGGAGACGAATGATTGCAACAGTTTTAATGTGTTGAGTTTTTTGTTGATTTTAATAGTCTTTTTGTTTTTTTCAAATCTTATTTTATTTTCTATGTTATTGTATTTATTATTCCAAGTGATTGTATGTAATAAACTTGTTAGCTCTAAGTGTAGTTTGTATATGTCTAGTGTTATGCTATTTTTCTTACTGTATAATTGATTAATTTCGTTTTGTATCCATAATCTTTGTGCTTGTATTATTGTTTTTTGTGCAGTCATATGTTTGTTGTTTGTGTTTATTTTAATGTATTTAGGTGTTAATTTATGTTTTTGGCATTGTCTATTGAAGTATATATTCATGTTTGTGTTCATTAGTTGTTTTTTCGTGTTTGAAATTTATTTAATAATTTGGTAATGTGGTTATATGGAGTTGTGGTTATGTTGTTTGTGTACATGTTAATGTATATTTATGTGAGAGATAATTTGTTATATATTTATTTTCCGTTATTTGGTTGTTGATTTCACTTAATATTGATGTTCACTTCACTATTTTTTCACAATACACTTTTGTTTTTGAATTTGTTTGATAAACTCACTTTTCGTTTTTTTCTTTCACTGTAGGCTTATTTACCTTGTATGGTTTTATTAATTCAATCACTTTCTGCTACAGTCCGTTTCTTGATGTATATAATACATTTAATATTTATAAATAAATTTACCTCAAGATATACTTTTTTTCGTTATTAGGAACATGTTTCGAGACCTCCCATGCCTCATCTTCAGCCTTCGCGATCTTGCGTCTGGTGAAGTATTTATGTGTTGGCTGGATGGTCTCTGGTATTTTAAAGTTGTATTATTGTGTATGATTGTGGTATATGTATTTGTATTTTGTGTATTTTCGATGTTGAGTGCTTTGAATATTGTGTCATGTGTAATATGTCACTTTTTATTTAAATAAATATAAATGTATTTGTCATTTAAAATCTCTAGTAACTTATATTCTGGTCTGTTTACATTGTTCGAGTTACACACGTGTGTCATATTTACCATAATTATGGTATCTACCATAATTATAGCACCTGTTTATTTCAGTTTCGTTATATAAATTTTTATTACCTAAGGATCCAGGATTCTGCTCAGCGAGAATGCTGACAGAGATGGTCATTGAAATGAGAATACATTTAATTGCAGTAACTATTATCAATCGCAATTTATTCAGGAATTTCTTTACTCGTGTACACCATATAACAACTTGACACGGCGGCCATTACTAATTTCCGCCCTTTACTATCACCACTCCTTTATGTTTAATTTTAAAGGCTAATTCAGACAATTAATTTTACTGGTTATGACTTAGTTTCATGATCATGTGATTTGATAATATCTAATTATAGTCAACGCAAACCAACCCCCATTTGGAAGTCGACATCTAACGTTCACACCTCTCTCACTCACTCACATTCATACAAACATTTTTTAATTTACTTTTGACTGTGTACACATCATGATTACATTTTTTATGATTAAAAGAGCTCTTTAAATAAAAATTTTGGTTGCCACTTCCCTTGTCAGTAAACTGGACGTTCTAGTAGAGTGTCACATGTTGATTCCAAACGGCGTGGTTACATTTTCTTGGCTGCACTGAATTTACATTTAACGCTTTTAATATTGCTTTATACTGCTCAAATTCTGAAAGTAACTAACACTGATTTGCTTTTGATTACATTGTTAACACTTTGCAATACTTTAAACTTGACTATTTCAAGCCAACACTATTGTTAGCGTGTGGTCGCCATGATGAACTTCTGTGTACTGGGACGAAAATTATGCAAATTTTACGTATGTGTGTGTGAGTAAAACGTCATCGTTCTTTGTCTCTCGTTATATAATTGCCTTGTTAGTTACGTATTTTTATAACGTCATTGTGGTTTTATGACGTTTGGCGTTGTTGGCCAATGAAACGTGAGCAAGTAGCGCCGTTATTAGTGGCTGTAACCATTATAAGTCTTTTTATCTGCACGTACACTGCTGTCCTTGAAATTATTTTGTCGTCTCGGAACTGCGTCGTTGTCGGCAAAACCAAGGGAAATTATGTCACCCATAGAAATGACTTTAAAACATCGGAATACAATAGTTTGCTACCTTGCATACCATATTTTTCATATCGGACTTTTTTGTACTGTCACAAAACCCCCTCAATGAAAGGTTTTGTGTCGAGACACAAAAACTTTCATTGACTCATTCACACCTCTCTAAAAGGATCAGCTCAGATATGGAGCCACAACCCCCTGTAGTGTTACAAAAAAAATATAAATTCAATCACTTACCCTTGGTTCAATGATGAGGTTCGCACCTTCTGACCTTACTGGACTTCTCCAGAGAGATCCCTACACCATAAGGCCATGAGGCACTTTACGCTCCTGTTCTGACGCACCGGCCAGCTCAGGACCGCGGTCACCACACCATAAAACTCTGAAACATTCAATACAAAATTTTAAAATAGTGGCCTTCTCTATATCCATATCCATAACCGATATGTTTCCTCTTAGTACGTTGGTTTGCGTTGCGGGGCATTGGTTTGCTTAATTCTAAAAATTTCACACAAAGTATGACAAGAATTAGGATAGAAATTACTTCTCCTTTTTACCAATCCGGTACCTAGTACACTCTTTTGACTTCTATCAACTACCTTCACTCCCTTTACCATATGAAAACACTTACTTTTAACCTAAATAAACTGTATCTTACTGCTTTAGCAACAACCATTAACCCTAATATTTTACTTCATATCATCTTACAATATCTATATTATGGCAAACAACTTTAAAACTTTATACTTTCTTTACGATCTTTTCTTATGTTTAACCTTCTTTATTTCAGAATCATTTCTAGAGAATGGACAAACTTTACAAAATTTTAATCTTATAATCATTACTATCTTGGTAGTAACCTCCTATCCACACACTCTATTGTACTATCAACATAAGAAAACACAATAAAACATTGTACATCATAAGCATTAAACACTAACATTGAACAATTCACAAATAAACAATTTACATAACTTGTAGCAAAATTTTATAACATTTTTCCTATCAACAATTCTCTATTCAACTTTTAATATTTAACATTCATTTAGATTCTATACAAAATTTCACATTTATCATTACCTTTCAGTTACAATTACCTTCCTACTATGAACTTTCCCTTTCTAATCCTTTTATCCTTACTAGTTTGGGTGACTCTCTATTATTCATTTTTCTCTATCTTATTTTGGCATTTGTCAACCTAACCTTGCTCACCTCCTTTTAACTAACAACCGCTTCTAACCATTTACATATAATATGACACCAATATCTCAATAACAACCCCCTTCACAAATCCCATTTAAAACCTCTGGCACCGCTCATTTTTGTACTAGTATGTGTGTATTCCCTCTAACCAACTCATTCCCTTATCGGTTCCTGACCCTTTCAGATAACCCTTTCCGGCGCTAAACGGTCCCTTCCTGTCTCAACATCTCTCGTTGGACTCCTACACCAATACCCTTATTACAAAATATCACCATCAACAACAAATATAAATACCATGCACATTACTCACCTCTACATATAATCCCTACCTACTGTGTCCCTAAAATATCTAACACCTCTTTATATATTATCAGCATCTCAGCACTTTATTTTCCCTAACTCCCATTGACTTTATTCAACTAACTCCAATGCCCTGATTTATCCTTACTCCCAAACTCTTTACAACATTTCAACTTAATACACCATTACAAAATTCATCACTTACCAACTAACAACAATACCTTTCATATCCAAATACATTACCTGCTTAATCATTTACTAACCCTTTAAAATCTAAATTCCATAATATCATTTAACTTTCTTCAGTTATTTAAAATCCTACATGTTTACACACAAAAAAAATACATAAAGTACACAACAGCAAAAATACACAAATACATAGACATCAATACACAAAAATATACAATTCACATAATCACTAAATCATTCGCCATAATCAGTCCTGATCAGTCCATTTTAAAAACACTGTCCACACAATTAAATGTTCATAACACAATAAACAATACACAACTACCCCATATCGTCGAACAATAGTCTTATCTTATATCTATATACATTGCTTATTATTGAATCTCTTATATTAACATCATAAATGCATATACCATTCAAATTTTCATTATTTTCCACAAACTCATTTAATCTGTCATGATTGGTCATTGTCCTGTCACCTCCAGTATAATTCGTCACCACTAGGTATGTTATAAAGTCATTATTTTCATTATCATCTCCTACGACTGCCATATCAGCTTCATTACAAGGTAAGTACTTATTATTTTTATTATATATCATCTCTACTCCTAACCTTCCCTTAAACTCTTCATAATCTCTGCTTATCTTAAAAATTTCTACCTCCCTCTTTCTCTCACAATATCTCTCACTATCATACCATCTCTCTCTCTTAAAACATCTCTCATAATAACTCTCCCAACAACATTTCTCTCTCTCAATATATTTCTCTTTATCATACCATCTCTCTCTCTTTAACCCTTCAACACACACTATCATTCCATTATCATTATATTCAATTCCCCATAAAATTTCATTTATACTACCAACCTCCACACTATTATCACCTATTACTATATCTTTATTTATTTTATCGTAATTTTCTACCCCACTTACCTTGTCGTCTTTGTTCAATTTGTCCACTTTGTCAATACTACCATTTTGTCTTTGTATTTCGTTTTTTAATTCTTCACATTTTATATTAAAATTATTGTTCTGTATATTGAAAAGCATTTGCATCATTTTCATAATTTCATTATTCTCAGCCCTGTTATTTGGGACTGGTGTTGAGTGCACTATTCCTTCACTCCTAACTACTGATTCTGTCATGCTTATTTGACTATTATTTGTACTATCAGTTATGTTTAATAAAGAACTATTTTCTTTATTCTCTGCCATTATAAAATTTGTTAATGGTTTGTCGCTTTATATTATCGTTACCACCTAACCTACAACCGCATTCTCATTTTCAATGTCCACTCTGCCGCAATTCAGGCTTATTATATAAAATGTATTTATATATTTTATATAGTCACCAGTTCGGGCCCATTTGTAATATGTCACTTTTTATTTTAAATAAATATAAATGTATTTGTCATATAAAATCTCTAGTAACTTATATTCGGGTCTGTTTACATTGTTCGAGTTAAACACGTGTGTCATATTTACCATAATTATGGTATCTACCATAATTATAGCCCCTGTTTATTTCAGTTTCGTTATATAAATTTTTATTACCTAAGGATCCAGGATTCTGCTCAGCGAGAATGCTGACAGAGATGGTCATTGAAATGAGAATACATTTAATTGCAGTAACTATTATCAATCGTAATTTATTCAGGAATTTCTTTAATCGTGTACACCATATAACAACTTGACACGGCGGCCATTACTAATTTCCGCCCTTTACTATCACCACTCCTTTATGTTTAATTTTAAAGGCTAATTCAGACAATTAACTTACTGGCTATGACTTAGTTTCATGATCATGTGATTTGATAATATCTAATTATAGTCAACGCAAACCAACCCCCATTTGGAAGTCGACATCTAACGTTCACACCTCTCTCACTCACTCACATTCATACAAACATTTTTTAATTTACTTTTGACTGTGTACACATCATGATTATATTTTTTATGATTAAAAGAGCTCTTTAAATAAAAATTTTGGTTGCCACTTCCCTTGTCAGTAAACTGGACGTTCTAGTAGAGTGTCACATGTTGATTCCAAACGGCGTGGTTACATTTTCTTGGCTGCACTGAATTTACATTTAACACTTTTAATATTGCTTTATACTGCTCAAACTCTGAAAGTAACTAACACTGATTTGCTTTTGATTACATTGTTAACACTTTGCAATACTTTAAACTTGACTATTTCAAGCCAACACTATTGTTAGCGTGTGGTCGCCATGATGAACTTCTGTGTACTGGGACAAAAATTATGCAAATTTTACGTATGTGTGTGTGAGTAAAACGTCATCGTTCTGTGTTTCTCATTATATAATCGCCTTGTTAGTTACGTATTATTATAACGTCATTGTGGTTTTATGACGTTTGGCGTTGTTGGCCAATGAAACGTGAGCAAGTAGCGCCGTTATTAGTGGCTGTAACCATTATAAGTCTTTTTAGCTGCACGTACACTGCTGTCCTTGAAATTATTTTGTCGTCTCGGAACTGCGTCGTTGTCGGCAAAACCAAGGGAAATTATGTCACCCATAGAAATGACTTTAAAACATCGGAATACAATAGTTTGCTACCTTGCATACCATATTTTTCATATCGGACTTTTTTGTACTGTCACACATGTTTTGTATTGATTTGTATTTGTTCAGGTATTAGTTTGTTTTGTGTTTTATGTTTGTATATTTGTAAATTTTCCCAAATGTTCATTATGGTGCCTTTGTGTGGTATATGTTTTATTAGTGTCACATTGGTTATGTCTGAGAATTCATGTCCTGTGTTTATTGCATGTGTGGCTAAATTGGATTTATATATTTCTGGTTTTTTGTATGCATTTAGGTTTTCAAAATAACATTTTTTCAGCTGTTTTTTTGTTTGTCCTATGTAACATTTATTGCAATCTTGGCATTCAATTTTGTATATACCGTTAGTTGTATTATCTTTGTTGTGTGAGCTATTTAGTTTTTGTAAATTATTTTTATTTTTTATACCTGTGTTTTTAAATAGGTTTGTTAGTTTTGTCATTTTATTATTTATGTATGTGAATGTGGCCAATTTTTTGTTGTTGTTATTATTTATGTGTTGTTCATTTTGATTAATTTTTAATTGTTCAGTTTTTATTTTATATTTGATTTTATTTTCTATTTTGTTCATAATATACCAAATTGGTTATGAAAATGGATACAACTAGTATTTTTATTGTATCCAATTTTTTCGTGCGTGGCATCAGCTGTTTTGCACTTTCTGACCAACTGAAAGGTTATGTTGTCCGGCGTCTTTCATACGTTCTTATGTCGGAGTTAATTTTCTTCCTCTTCTCTGCTATTCCCTTGTTTCCTGTAGCAAAGCTGCTATCTACCAGAAATAATACACAATCAATTACCTAAAAGAAAGGTATTTATTTATTGCATTTAGTTTAATTTTCTGGAAATTATTGTCTCCAAATCATGTGTTTTAAAATCGATTATTTTTTGAAATCACAACATTTTTCGATGTTTTTTTTATATAACACAACAGATGTATTAAATTACAGTTATTAGAAAAAATTAATTAATTATATATCTCAGGGTTATTTGAGGGTTCTTTGAACTATAAGAAAGTTAGAAATGCTTATTTATTAGTATCATACTTTACATTAATTAATATTTGTTTACTTAAAATCTGATTCAACAAGTTCGTTTTTTAAACGCCAGAGCGCAGACTACATATTCCCACAGAAGGAAAGAAAGAAAGATGGCTGCCGATTTCTGATGAATCATGTTTATACTATTTTTGGTTGAATAAATAAAGTTTATAATGTTCACACTATGTTTTCTTATAAATTGAAAGATGTGGTACTGTTTCTAGTGTTCGTTACTTGTTGGTGATGTGTAATTTTTTAGTTTATTAAAACAGGCGATCTCACCCAAGAAAGTTACAGTTCCAAATTTCTAGGCCATGAAATGGTTAGAAGAATTTTCTGTTTTCATTGATTTTCTGGCATGAATTATTGTGGTTCCATGGATGTCTCAGATGTAGTGGCTCGTACTGAATCGTTTCATTAATTTCATGTGGTGGTTTTTCCGAATTGTAGTTATTAAATTTTTATAATTTACTGGACATTATTTTTTCCATCTGCTCACTTGGAATAGCATTTAACAATTAAATTCTTGTTGATTAGTTACTCCTAGTAACCAAGAAATTGGTGATTTTTTATTGGCTAACCTTGGTACAATTTTAGTAAATAGGCTAGTATTAATTATTATTATTTCTTCCCTTCTTTTAGGAAAAATAATCCTTTATAATTTTTAACTATAATTAAATTTAATTTATATAAGGTTTTTCTTCACATCTTTACATAAGCTTAGCTACTTGTATTTTATAATTTAATGATTTTTAACTTGGTTTATTTCTGACTTATATTTCCGTTAATGTATTCTTACTCTACACTATTTTGTTTTCCACCCATATCTTTATTTTATATTAATTAGCCATTATTAATTTCTTATATAACCCTGGATTCCTTAAACATAAACAAAAATAATATTTTAATTACATTGAAATTGCCTTTGTGGCCTAACAACACAAAACTACAACAGCTTATTATTAAACTTATAGTTTATTACTATAATACTGCATCTTCACTTATTTGTGATTGATGTCTTTTTCAGTTTTTAACATTTAGGCCTATCATACTATGTTGCCCTTTGCACACACCGCACTTTTATGATAACACTTAGTACATTGTTTTTACTTGCTACAGTGTTTTATGGTACAAATGTTTTCATAGCATGATACTTAATCCCTCATTTCTGACTTTTGGAATGGGTACCTACTGACTTTTTATTCTTACTATTTTATAAATACTTCTTTACTTCTTATCATTACTGAGCACAGGTTATGTAATGTTACATAAAGCTCCCCCACTAGAACAGATTTATTTTTATTTCATTATTAAAATTAATTGTTGAATTCCTAATTATCATCTTCTTTTATCATTCTTCATAATATGTTTTCATTTCTGTTTGGTTATATACACCTTTTATTTTGTTATTAGTAGTTGACTTTATTTCATATGTATTATTTCCCTTCACCTGGGTTACTAGGTATGGCCCAGTATAAAGTAAAAGTAATTTCCTCACTATACCCTCTATAGAACTGGGTAGCTGTCTATTTTTTATTAGTACTTTATCTCCTACTTTATATGGGTTAATTCTTTTCTTCTTACCTGTTTCCTTTTTATACAAAAGTTCAGCTTTATGCAGCAACCTATTATGCATTTCTATTTTATTGTACTCTACTCTCTCTCCTGGAGGAAAATTCACTAATGATATGATTTCTCTTGGTGGTGGTTTTTCAAACATCACTTGATAAGGACTGGTCACAATAATCAGTAAAAACTTGTTTTAACACTCTCATATTTCTATTTACTTCTATAAATGTCCTTTCTCAATTGAGCTTCTGTCTGCTATCTTCCTTCTGTTTTCTTCCTTCATACTTCTGGAATCTGATATTATATCTTCTCAGCTGTTTTATTATCCCTTAAATATTTAATTTCCCTAATATTCCCTAACACGTGAGCTGGGGCAGTCCAGAGAGGCACTTGTGGCTACATATACTCTGCTGGCCATACTACACTTTTTTGAGATCAGAGGAACATCATCTCTGCTCAAAATATAATACTGCTGGAATTCATGTGCAGACAGTTATTAATTAATAATTATACCAGAATAGTCTATTTTTTGACTAATAAAAAACACTTTTGGGATTATTCACACAGTTGCTGTTTACATTTAATTATATATTTCTCTTTTCTTCTTGATTCCTTCTTATTTTCAGTAGCTATCTTATTGACAGGCATTATTTGTAAATCCCTTTTACTTTCCTTCTTGTGACAGATGTTCTTCGTATCATTTCTTCCTTTATCATTTTCAACTCCAAGAAATTCTAAATTGTAGCTGTATTAATTATTATCATTCTTTAGCTTCATTGTAATTATAGTCATTATATTATCCATTGTTCTTCTTATTTTACCGTCTTGGCTGAGCACATTACCATTAATTGTTTTTTTCCCCATCAAAGTATTATTTTTTCTCTTATTCCATTCTAAATCATGTTATTTAAAAATAAATTATGTAAGTCGTTCTTACATTCTCTTGGCGTTTTGTCGTTTATTTTAAATCATATTGTTTCTAAATATATTAGGTAAGTTGTCCTTACATTCTTTTTGAATTTTGCTGATAGGTTACTTAATATTATTTATTTGGTTCCTTCTTTCCAATGGGTTGCTTGGTCGGTATACTAAAAATCAGTCCCCTTTTTTTTTCTGGTTGATTATTACTTGGTTTAACCATGGTCCATAAACTCAGTTACTCCTCTTCCTCGGATTACTGCAGTGTCCATAATAATTTCGGTTCTTGAGATACTGCTCATTATCTTGTTTTCTGAATTTTCTGTCACCCTGTACTGCCATTCTTTTAATATTACATGTTCATTTGTATCTATGCCTACATCAATCACTTTCCCATTTATTTTATTGAACAGGTATTTTAATGGTATTTGAGTTATTGATGACATTACTGACCGTTTGCTACACCTTTCTATTTCTGTGATATTTAATTTACCTATCGATTTTTAAAGTTGTTATACGTGGTTTTATAGTAAGTCATTTCTAAAATTTTGTTTGACCTCCTCCTATAATCTTGGAAGTTTATGATTTCTTCATGGTCGGTAAGTGATAGATTAAACACATTTGTTAATCCATTCGTCATCATCTCCAATTCTTCTCTTGTATTTATTATTTTCTTTCTACATATTTTTCTTATTTTCTTGGTCTTCTTTTCCAGGTATTTATTATTCTCTTTGATGTTGTTATTTTTATGCTCAGATAATATTACACCTTGGTATTCTGTAATTTCTATTTCCTTCCTGCTCTCTTCTGTTTTCGGACTTACTTTAATACCTTTGGTAGCGCTGTCTAGTGTTTCATTCAAATTCTTGAAACCACTGTCCATTGTTTCCTCTAACTTTCTGAAACTTTCATCCATTTGCTTATTTGTCTCCTCCTTGTATTCATCTACTCTTTGGCTAGGTATGTTATTGACCATTTCCATCTTCTCATGAATTTGCTTTAAAATTTCATCATTTTCTTTAATTTTTTTGTTCATATCTTCCCTTTGCCCATTAATAATTTCTCTCAATTCATGGTTTTGTTCATTCATGGTTTGTCTTATATCTCCATGAATGGTCTCAATTTTTTCGTTTAGTTGTTTTACTAAACTTTCCTGAATACTATCTATTTTCTCATTGGTATGCTTGTTTTGTTCCCTTGAGTTTTCCTCCTGTTTCCTAAGATTTTCATTTATTTTATCAAATTTTTCCTCCTGTTTCCTAAAATTTCAAATTTTTCTGCCATAAATTTCATTATTTCTTGCCAATTTGGTTCTCCGCTGGCTTCCGCTTTGTCACCCTCCTGTTTCTCTTTTCCGTGTCTATAACTACTTCGGTTTCTTGTGTATCGCCTGTCTGTTGTTCTATTTCACTGTCCGTGACTACTTCTATTTCTTGTTCATGTCCACCTTCTTCCTTCTCCGTGTCTTCTGCCCTCTTCTTTGACTTGCCTCTGGTATTATGCATTTCTTGGCTTCTTACAGTTGCCGACAAAAATTAGGTTTTTCGTTATTATTTACTTATATATTTCAAAATTCTTTCCTAATTTGAGCCCTCTAAGTTGAGCGCCATTTGTAACGTCTCGCGAGTATAATTTCTTCTCTACGATCGCCTTTTTACACGACTGCCAAAAGGAGTGTTATGTTTTCAGTGGTAGGGTATGTATGTATGTATGTATGTTTGTTCCACTATAACTTTTTAACGGCTTTACCGATTTTGATGTTCGATGGCTCGATGGATTCCTTACTTCACCAGAAGTGTCATAGGTTATATATCACCGTGAGTTGACTTCCGGTTTTGACCGGAAGTGAATACAAGTGATCGGTTCTAAGGATTTATTTTGTTCGTTTATTGGTCCATCAGGTGGCGCTAGTGGAAGGTATTCTGTAATATTTGCGACGCTATTCGACGTGTGCAAGAAAAGGGAGGCAGCATGGCGAAACAAGTTTTTGGAATTCAAAATGCTATTTTAACGCACAGAGAGGTGTCAGCATGTGAGTGCGCAGTACGTCTGTGTCACCTTAAAATGTGGGATTCCTCACGAAAAGTGATCTTTGTTAATACTTGCTTTCCTGAGTTAAGGTACCGGATGTTGAGAATTGATGATAATGCAAACGAGCCATACAGAAATATTTTTGACCGCTACGTTGCCAGGCCTCACACGCTCGAAGAATTAAGTTTGCATGAATTCGCTGTCTGGTATGAGCCTGTGACGCACAATAGATTCTCAGAAGATGATCAGGATGCTGATGCTTACGAACAGGCTTCAGAAGAAAATGCCTCTGAGAGATGTATCACTCTTCTTGATAATCAGGGAAAAATGAAAAAGCGTAAGCGCCCAGCTGTCTTATGAACTAGGTATTACACACCAAACTCAGATCCGGAAGCATTATTATTCTCTTTTAGTCACGCACATTCCTTTCCGCTCTCAATCTGAATTGATGGAGGGGTATAACAGTGCAAAACAAGCGTTCATAGCAAAACAAAGTTTGTTATGACCAATGCAAGGTGGAAACAAAGTGGAGGAAATGGCTAGGTGGGAGGAAGAGATTCAGCAAGCTGTAGCTAGAATTGTATCAGAAAACCTAGCTAATGAAGTTAATTTTGATGCTGACGTGGTCGAAAATAATATACGTGAAATTTTCGAACAAAACCTTATTGAAGAACATAATGATGAAATTGCTTTAGCTAACGAAGATGGTGAACCTGAAATACATGAAATGACGGATCAACAATATGCCGCAGAAGTAAACTTAATGAATTTTCAGCAGCACCAATTGTTCAAAATGATTTCAGACAGATTGCTTCCAAGTGAAAATAATACTGAGCCATTACGTGTGTTCGTTACTGGAGGAGCAGGCACCGGCAAAACCTTTACTCTGAAAATTATTGTAGAACAGATTCGTCGTCTTTCTCATTTACCTGCAAGCAGAGCTGTTACGGTAGCAGCACCCACAGGTGTCGCTGCAAGATTGATTGGAGGTAGCACTTTGCACTCTACTTTTGCCCTTCCTATCGAAAAAGGCAAGGTGACTGCTCTTCGCCCTCTTACTGGTGAGCGTCTTCAAAGGGAACGGCTAAGGTGTAAGCATATTAATTGGCTAATCATTGACAAAATCTCAATGGTACCCTATACTACCCTAAGAAATATTCACTTAAGGTTGCAACAGCTTAAAATGAATGATGCTCTCTTCGGGGGTATCAATATTATTTTGTTTGGCGATCTAATGCAGTTGCCACCTGTATCAAAAGCAGCTGGTGGTACCTACTGCTTCAAGCAGCCTCATTACTTATCAGCTGAAATTAATTCGTGGACACTGTTTAGTTTCTGTGAATTACCTCAAAATATGCGGCAAGCTGACGACACTACTTTTATAGACATTCTAAATAATTTACGAGTCGGCCAACTCACCATGCAGCAGCTAGAAATTTTAGATCGTCGAAGAGTTCCTTTGACAGATGAATTTGCTGATGGCGAGTGTCTGCGAATTTTCCCAACCACTAAACAGGTAGAAGAATATAATGCTATGATGACTGAAAAGTTGAAAACATCATCTAAAGTTTACGATATTGCAGCGGTGGATGTGTCTGTCGAAGCTAAGAATGACGGACAAAAGTTAAAGAAAGACTTCATACCAACGGATCTAAACAAAACTGGAGGTATTCCAAACTCTTTAGTAATCGGAGTCGGATCTAGGGTAATGTTGCGAAAAAACATTAATGTTAATCATGGTCTGGTCAACGGAGCAATCGGCATCATTAGAAAAATTGAGTGGCCTGCACTACGTCGAGATCAGCTTCAATCTGGTGAGCTTCCACAAACCGTATTTGTAGAATTTGATGACAGATCAATTAGGGGAAATACTGCTGGTATTGGAGTAAAGATAGAGCCCACCACTGTTGTATATGATGCTTTGCGAGGCCAGGGCAAAGTAGAACGACGTATGCTGCCATTAATATTGTTTGGGCTGTAACAGTACATAAACTCCAAGGCACTACTTTAGACAAAGCAGTCGTTGATTTGAGTAGTAATATTTTTGCCAAGGGTCAGGCCTACGTCGCACTAAGTCGTGTGAAGACATTAGAAGGATTAGCAATAAGTTGTCTGGATCCACGAAAATTGCTGCATGAACCGCACGATAAAAACTCACTTGAGGAATTAAATCGACTCAGAAATCTGTAGACCAAAGCTTTTTCTTTATCGTTTCTAATAAATGAAATTATTTATATAATTTATAAAACAATTTATCGAAATGTTTGTATTATACTAGTTATATAATAGTATATAAAATAAAGTTATACTATATTTATAAGTTTATAAGTTCATACGCTAATTATACTATGTACATAATAAAGTTTCTAAATAGAACTATGTAAAAATTGAAATTTTTGTGCACTTCACACATACGCACGCACACACGCACGCACACACTGCACATTCCCCATTATACTCTTTTTAAACACAAAAAGGAATAAAATTAAAAAAATAATTTAAAAAATTAAAAAACGCCTGCCAAAAAAATAAATTGATAAAAAACTAAATAAAAATAATATTTAGTAAAAATCACAAAATCTAAATAAAGTCGATTTAAAAAGCCAAAAACAAGGTATTGAAATTCAGCTCAGATCAGATTTAACGAAAATGTTATGAATGATTAAACGCATGATAATTTTATTAGATTTAAATTACTTTTCGATGTTGAATATATATCAATGCATCATATGAAGACTACAATTATAAAAAATATTGCTGATAAAATTTTGCTCTTCAATTTTAATTGTCAATGCAGTCGGGGGCTGTTTAATGAAAAGGACAAATCTATTTAGAAACAGCCTCCGACTGCATTGAAAATTAAAATTGAAGAGCAAAATTTTATCAGCAATATTTTTTATAATTGTAGTCTTCATATGATGCATTGATATATATTCAACATCGAAAAGTAATTTAAATCTAATAAAATTACCATGCGTTTAATCATTCATAACATTTTCGTTAAATCTGATTAGAGCTGAATTTCAATACCTTGTTTTTGGCTTTTTAAATCGACTTTATTTAGATTTTGTGATTTTTACTAAATATTATTTTTATTTAGTTTTTTTATCAATTTATTTTTTATTTATTCATTTATTTTTTTGGCAGTCGTTTTTTAATTTTTTAAATTATTTTTTTTATTATAGTTACAAAGTTTGTATTCTGATAGTGTTATTTACTCTTAATCGAGAGTGTGTGATTATGAAAATATTGACCACAGTTTTCTTTATTAGGTATTATATCGGTGCCATTGTTTGAAAATGGGTAGGAGAGAGAGAGAGAGAGAGAGAGAGAGAGAGAGAGAGAGAGAGAGAGAGAGAGAGAGAGAGAGAGAGAGAGAGAATTCCTCTCTTTGTATACGACTTAATCGTTCAATTTTTTCGTGCGAAGCATCAGATGTTATGCACTTTCTAACCGACTGAAAGGTTATGTTGTCCTGCATCTTTCATACGTTCTTATGTCGGAGTTAATTTTCTTCCTCTTCTCTGCTATTCCCTTGTTTCCTGTAGCAAAGCTGCTATCTACCAGAAATAATACACAATCAATTACCTAAATGAAAGGTGTTTATTTATTGAATTTAGTTTAATTTTCTGGAAATTATTGTCTCCAAATCATGTGTTTTACAATTGATTATTTTTCGAAATCACAACATTTTTCGATATAAGTTTTTTTTATATAACACAACAGATGTATTAAATTACAGTTATTAGAAAAAATTAATTAATTATATATCTCAGGGTTATTTGAGGGTTCTTTGAACTATAAGAAAGTCAGAAATGCTTATTTATTAGTATCATACTTTACATTAATTAATATTTGTTTACTTAAAATCTGATTCAACAAGTTCGTTTTTTAAACGCCAGAGCGCAGACTACGTATTCCCACAGAAGAAAAGAAAGAAAGATGGCTGCCGGTTTCTGATGAATCATGTTTATACTATTTTTGGTTGAATAAATAAAGTTTATAATGTTCACACTATGTTTTCTTATAAATTGAAAGATGTGGTATTGTTTCTAGTGTTCGTTACTTGTTGGTGATGTGTAATTTTTTAGTTTATTAAAGCGGGCGATCTCACCCAAGAAAGTTACAGTTCCAGATTTCTAGGCCATGAAATGGTTAGAAGAATTTTCTGTTTTCATTGATTTTCTGGCATGAATTATTGTGGTTCCATGGATGTCTCAGATGTAGTGGCTCGTACTGAATCATTTCATTAATTTCGTGTGGTGGTTTTTCCGAATTGTAGTTATTAAATTTTTATAATTTACTGGACATTATTTTTTCCATCTGCTCACTTGGAATAGCATTTAACAATTAAATTCTTGTTGATTAGTTACTCCTAGTAACCAAGAAATTGGTGATTTTTTATTGGCTAACCTAGGTACAATTTTAGTAAATAGGCTAGTATTAATTATTATTATTTCTTCCCTTCTTTTAGGAAAAATAATCCTTTATAATTTTTAACTATAATTAAATTTAATTTATATAAGGTTTTTCTTCACATCTTTACATAAGCTTAGCTACTTGTATTTTATAATTTAATGATTTTTAACTTAGTTTATTTCTGACTTATATTTCTGTTAATGTATTCTTACTCTACACTATTTTGTTTTCCACCCATATCTTTATTTTATATTAATTAGCCATTATTAATTTCTTATATAACCCTGGATTCCTTAAACATAAACAAAAATAATATTTTAATTACATTGAAATTGCCTTTGTGGCCTAACAACACAAAACTACAACAGCTTATTATTAAACTTATAGTTTATTACTATAATACTGCATCTTCACTTATTTGTGATTGATGTCTTTTTCAGTTTTTAACATTTAGGCCTATCATACTATGTTGCCCTTTGCACACACCGCACTTTTATGATAACACTTAGTACATTGTTTTTACTTGCTACAGTGTTTTATGGTACAAATGTTTTCATAGCATGATACTTAATCCCTCATTTCTGACTTTTGGAATGGGTACCTACTGACTTTTTATTCTTATTATTTTATAAATACTTCTTTATGTCTTATCATTACTGAGCACAGGTTATGTAATGTTACAATATATATGATGTTCCCCAATGGCCACATCCACATACATAAATAATAAGTAGGTGACAAAGCTAACAAAACTATTTAAAAACACAGACATTAAAAATTAAAATAGCATACAAAAGATTGCAATAAATGTTACATAGGACAAAAAAAAAGTTATGTTGAACACATAAATGCCTACAAAAAACCAGAAATATATAAATCGAATTTGGCCACACATGCAATAAACACAGGACATGAATTCCCAGACATAACCAACATGACACTAATAAACCACATACCACACAAAGGCACCATAATGAACATTGGGAAAATTTACAATTATGCAAACATAAAGCAAACTAATACCTGAACAAATACAAATCAATATAAAACGCAACACAATTTTTAAAGCACTCAACATCGAAAATACTCAAAAAGGTAATAAAGGTAATATATATACCACAATCACACATAATAACACCAATATAAAATACCAAAAACCAACAGGACCACATAACAACAACCAACCAATACACAAATACTCCACAAGATATAAATCATGAAGGCTGAGGATGGAAACAATAAGATTCCCGAAACATGTACCAAATAAGGGAAAAATATCTTGAGATAAAGAATTTATAAATATTAAATACATTATAATATGTATATATATATATGTATATATATATATATATATATATATATATATATATATATATTGTAACGTAACAGATTTAAGGTCCCCAGCATTACATAAAAAAACGAAGTAAATATGATTTAGAACAATACCCAAAATATTAAGGTTACTAAGTAATTAAGATATCTGAAGTGTACCTAAATGTAAAAGATGTAATAAATAATATGGGAGGTAAAACATAAACACTGTGTCTAATGGGAGGAGTTGAATATGTAGTAATGAAATATAAAATACTATTCAGATTAATATTTGATGTGTTGCAAATTGTACTTGTTGTTATGCTGTAACATGATTTTGTGTTTACAGAATATTTATCTTATGTTTTGTGAATAGTAAGAGCGGAGTTGTTACTTTAAGGACGTACTTAGTCAATGGTACTCCTTTTATTTATGTTAAAATGGTATTTGAATAATTAAGTATAAGTACATGGTTTAGGTATTATATTATGTTCAATGTATTTATTGTAATTGATTAATGAAAATGTTGGAAATAATGTTTGTAAACTTGGCCAAGAAGGCAATAAGTATTTAAAAGTTGACAAGTAGTTCTTATAGTTATGTCATAAAATAATGAAGGGTTCAAGTATGAACTAATTAGTATAATGAATTAAAACCAGGAAATTAAAATTAATGTAAGTGGCCATAAACCAGTTGAGACGTTAAATAACTGGCTTAAATATAATATAATATTATAATATAATATTAATATAATATAATATAATGACTTCCACATACCTGGAAGGTTTCGTTTTGTTTCGGGCCAGGATCCTTTCGCACGAACGCTAGATACAAACATGTGTTTCATGGGTTCTCGAAATAATTATCTCTACACATTGTTAAGAAGAGAATTGATAATTTTAATTTTGTCAAATCATTTAAGAAAACGGTTTATAAACTTCAACTTTGAAATTAATTAGTTATAAAATATATATATCTTGGTTGTTACATGATCATCCTTAAACTAACTTACTCTACGCTTACCTTATCATTGACAATTATACAACTTCATTCACACACAAATATAGGACAGCCCAGCATTGCACACTCATCACTCACATTCCGTTCTAAAACCCCAATTACCCGATTGAATACATGATTTTTATATCACTACCGACAACGCGTTCTTCTGTGACCTCGTGGCCAGCCCGCGGTAGATCGAAAATGTCTCGGAAAAAGACGAAACTGAATCCCAAATTTAAAGGTTAATGTTCTACAACTCTCCTCCCATCCTGTCACCGTTTTTTGAAAAGAACTACTTCACTTTCATTATTGAAAACTGATGAAATTATACGAGCATATTTAGCTCGCGTGTCGGCACCGACACAGTCAGTGAAGAACTGCATGTGCTTTTTCTGAGAGGGCGGAACAGCGTATTCACGGCCACCTGCTTTGCTTCGTCGTTCAAGCTCAGTTGTTGAGGCATATTCCGTTTATACATGGAATATGGGAGTTATATTCCGGGTACCAGAGCACGATATTGGCTTCTGCTCTGCTGATGTCACCAACAGTAGGCGGGGCGTTAGCAGTATTTCCGGAAGGTCTTGGAGAAGACGACGAATATTCTTGCGCTCTGGCCATCTTAGTTTTTTACCAGCGCGTGGGTTGGCGCCCATGCTTGAGTAGTGGCGTGTGTGCACTCCCATACATGTACAGAGTTCTGCGAATTTTGAAGGGGGTAAATTCTTCGCTCGCCGCGTTACACAATAACAACTGCGTCTTACTGCTTTGTTTCAAACTGTTTCTTAACATCGTTCTGTTACACGGAAAATAACGTTGCACAATAATTTTCATAACTTTTGACAAGCCCGCCCAAAATTAAAGAAATAAAAGATATAAATGCCCCCAAACTGTTAAAAATAAAAGTACCCAAAAATTGACACGCTACAATACCCCCTCGATGAGAATTCTGCTGTTCACAACAGAAGAAATCTCATCGATAAACCCCGAAGAGGACCGGTGAGGAACTGGTGCCAACAACCCCCTGGTTCTTAATCTCATGGGTACACTACCCCCCTGGCTTGGTGCCTATGGACTCATCTGAACGAGATCACTGGACTTCTCCGTAAGAGATCCCAACACCGGGAAATCGAACAGAGTCGTACCACAGCGCACCTCACCTTCTAACATGCTACCCCCCAAAATCCTCAATCCCTGGCTCAGAGTATGCCAGATCCTCCACCGATATGTTTCCCCTTTTATGAAAGCTGGGCTGCCTTTAGCAAATACTGGGCTCACACACACTCACATTCCATGTTGACATACCACATTGAAAAATAAAAAAATTCTTTTAAGATTTGTAACAAATTTAAAAAATTCAAAATAATATTTTATCAAAAAAATTCTCTTCATAGTTTTTTTTGTTTCTTTTAAAATGACTTAAATTAAGCGTTTCTTCTACTTGAACAAATCCTTAACCTAACATGTCTTAGTCTAACGATACAGTGCAGTACAAGAAATCAGTAAACTAAACATGGTAAATACACACATAATAAAACAATCACTACCTAAAATATGCATTCGCTGGCAGGCGAAAAATCATTTTTTTTTTTTTTTCTTCAAAAAAATTAAAATTCCCAAAAATTTTAAAATTCAAAAAAAATTTAAATATATTTAAACGTTTCCCTCATATGCAAAATTATTTAAATATTGGTTCGAATTAATTAAACAAACAAATTAAAATTGACTTCCTACTATACAAGCTTAGTAGGTGTATGACCTCATCAGCTGATCGAAACTAGGTCAAGTCCAAAACCCTTGACCTACATATGTTATGTATACTTTCTGCACCTACATTAAACATCTGTAACAATCTAACTCAAAGCACAAACATAATAAAATAAAATATTTAAAATGAACAAAATATTAATATAAATAATAAACAAATTGACATTTGCATAATAAACAATCCTTGACTTTACATTATTTTCAATTCTATCCAAATTTTGTCACTGGTTAAAAAAAATGAAAATTTTATATCTTTATCATAAATCTCTCTTTTTGCTTAACAATCTTACTCTTCATTTAACAATCTCGCTATACTTTACTGTGGGTGATGTAAATTATTTATTCTCATTTACTGTATTAGATCTGTATGCATATATAATCTTTCTCCCTCTGACTCTAATATTCATCCACTTCAACTACCGTGACACCCATCTCTAGTAAAATCTCTACCCCAGCAGTCTCTAAACCCCAACTTATCATTTAACGCAATTCGCCGCCTTCTACATATAAAAAATACTCTCTAACCCTTTGTACCTAGGATACGTGTTTCCCCCACCCAAAAAATTCAATTCCCTTATTTGGCGGCCTGGATTCTACCTAAGGCGGCCCCTTCCCCACTAAAATCTATACCAATTCCCGTCCCAACATATTTTGTTGCGAACTCCTACATTACACTACCCTCTAATACAAAATTGCAATCCCCAAAAATCTCAATCTCCTTACCTTACTACAAATACAACAAAATAACATCATTAATTATAAACATAAATATATCATTCAGAACTCTACAATTATGCTCCATTACTCCTGTGTCAACATCAATACTTCTCAAAATTCTATAACATACATTACTTCAAAACAACATTCTCTACTATTTCAAATTCAACTTTGATTTTAACTTGGACAGATATATGTGTCCCATGAAATATTCATCCCAAAAAAGACTATCTCTTATTAGATTTCACAAATCGTTACTTTATTTCTCATTGTAGCAAATTATTTTTATCATTACTTTAAAATATCTGTAATACATCAAAACATTACCTTGGACACTAATTATTTGTAACATTTACAAACCAATATACCAGTGACCTGTTATTGCTGATCAGCTGATATCCTAACATAATGAAAACACATATCAAATTTGAACAAATTATATGAAATATATTATCAATACTTACTTCTATTATGTTGATTGCCTGCCAGGCGTCTAATTATTGGCATACACATATCATGAAAACACATATTCTTATCAATGCCTATACCTAACATACAACAATAAAATGATACCTTTAAAATTATAGTATGAACACCTTATATTAAGAGTCTGAGCATATAATTATGTGGACAGAGCACAAGCATTTTTGATTGGATTCAAATTCAAATTAGCAAAACTTTTTATGTCATAATATTTAAATTCGTGACTTATTTGAGCCACCTCCCATCCACACACACTATTTCAAATTATGTAAGACTGTGGCGCCTTTTCGCTTCGACAAAGACTGTATATTTTGGAGCAGGTTTTACCTCTCCGTGTCTCTGCTTCCGCTATTAAGTTTCAAAATAGTGAACATCAACATGTTCTTGTTATAATTATACACCCTTACTGCGGGTCTACCACCTTTCTTGCTACCCCAAAGCGGGCAGAGTGGCAGCCGCTGTTCCATAGTACCGGAGATTTCCCCTAATGTCTCCCCCCATTGAATTTCTAATATGTACCAATTTCAAGTCATCTATGGTCAAGGGACTTGATATGACCATAGCTGGCCGCTAGCCAAAACCACGGTTAGTGCTGGTAAGACAGTAACCGCCTGAAAAGTCGGGGAAATCTAAACTTCATTTGACTGCCTGTTTCACATCAATCTCGTTATGTGCGACACGGTCGTTTGGCAGTGTGTAAATTCTAATTTACACGAATAAGGTGTGCCGCACATTTATCGCCATTTTGGCCTCCGATGGGGGTAACACTCGCTGTTACCCCCAACCCATTTCGCTATTTGCGAGAGCACAGGCCACCCCCGCAATAGCCACTTAATAACTAACTAATAAAATTTGTATATACATTATACGATAATATTTGCATCAATAATCATTTCCCTCATTCATAACTTTTTACCATTTGACTTTCTTAAAATTTTCAAAATTTATTATTAATAATTAATTTATATATCATTCAGTTATTATTAAAAAATCTTTTAATTATTTATTTAACACAATGATTGCATTAAAATCTCACTATTGCATTAACACCTCAATCACACCTGTAAACATTTTTATTATACATGATTATCAAATTTTTTCTACTTACAATCCATTTAACATGATATACACCCAAAACATAATCACCACCACAATACTTTTCACCTCATCTCTGTAACATTTAACACAAAAATATTAGTTTACATCAAATAATTTATCATTCATTACTAAATTTCCCACTCTCATGACATAAATTAAATTCATTAAAAAAGTTTAATTAATTAACATTCAAATAATCAATCAAAATATTTAAGCATCTCAAATTGTTTTAATTAAATTAATTACCAAAAATATAAATTATATAGTTATCGAAACAATTCCAATTAATCAATTGCTGTTTTCGAAATTAATTCTGATATTTATTTAAATTGCAAATATTTCAATATTATTATCACAACAATCATCTTCCATACACACATTATTTATTTAACATCCCACAATGTACACACATAAATTCACTATATTTTATTTACAAACTCTTGTTATTTATTGTTCAGTTTTTTCCGCACTTCATTTGTCCAGTTTTGCCATGTCAAGAACCATTAAAACAAAATATTTATACTGTCTTTTATTGTTTTAATAGTTTAACCTCCATCGTTCCAAATTAACCTTGGTTCTACATAACATCGTTCAATTTTATCACCACACAAATGACTGTTTTGTGTGTTGTAACCAGAAAAACTAACTTCAATCAACTTATTCAAATACTCGTTAAACCAGTCTACGTTAGGTATTTTTGTCAAATCTCCATCATTAAATTCATTAACTATTGGGTTAATCATTTTTATTAAATCATTGTAGTCGTTATCATTCACATATATTTCTAAACTTTCCTTCCATTCATCATACTTTCTATTTAAGTTATATAATTCTGTTACTTTATTAACACACAATTCTCTGTTTACATCTCTCTCTTCATAACCCCAAATCACACTCTCAAAAGTATTACAGACAGAGGGTACAAATTCAATTAAACCTTTCCTGACTTCTCCAGGAGAAACAAAAAACTTCAAAAAACAATTATTTGTAGCACACTTGTCTACACAATATATACGTGAAGGTCTTCCTTCACCCCCCATTCTACCTCGTAAACAATTTACCCCCTGTTTCATACCTGTAATATAGCTCTCTTTCCTCTCTCTCTCCAACTCATTAACACACATTAACATCTCATAATCACATTCTACAACTTCATTAGTACTCTCAGATACCAACTTTTCGACTACATTATTATTCTCATTATTATCAACATCATTATTATTTATTAATTCATTACCTAATACAACATTGTCATTACAACTTTCGTTTGTATTATTCTTACTCTGTTCTACTTTATTCAAACTATTTCTTGTCATTTCATCGGCATTTTCAAGACATACATTCTTGTCTTGTATACTATTTATTAACTCGTCAAATTTTACATTCATTTTCTGCTGTAACTGCATATTCTGGTCTTTAATTGCTTTAAAATTAATTTCGTTTTGAATATTCTGCTGTTCGCATTTTATTTTCTGTTCATTAAAATCATTAGTTAATTGATCTAATTTGTTGTCAAAGACATTGCTTAATTTAATTTGTTCGTTCAAATTACTTTTAATTTCTTGCATTTCGCCTTTCTGTTCACTCAAGTTAACATTTATTATATTAAACTGTTGCTGCAAAAAACTCATTATATCCATTTCATCGGGTTGTTTATTTTTATTGGTTGAAACGGGGGTCAACTGAATCCCCGAATCAACATCTGTTTCGCTTGGTTGTGCTTGAGTCACAAACGGAGTGGAATGAACTATTACATTACTGCCGACAGCTGTTTCTGTAACAGCACTCGACCCCCCTCCCGTCAGCATACCACTTTCATCCAGCGATTGCGACTCAAGGTCACTTTCGCTCATAATTGAATTTATTATACTACTTTTTTCTGTATTCTCGGACATTTTTCCTTTTTATACTCTATACTTGTGTACAAATATAATATAATCACTGTAATGTATTACATAACCAATTTTGCATTAATCACGTATTTTTGTTTTATTCCGCTAACCCCCAAAAACATGTTTGTATCTTTTCTGTAGCTCCGGTTTTTAATGTTTTAATTACCAAAAACTGTCCCTGTTAACGGAAGCCATTGAGACGTTAAATAACTGGCTTAAATATAATATAATATTATAATATAATATTAATATAATATAATATAATGACTTCCACATACCTGGAAGGTTTCGTTTTGTTTCGGGCCAGGATCCTTTCGCACGAACGCTAGATACAAACATGTGTTTCATGGGTTCTCGAAATAATTATCTCTACACATTGTTAAGAAGAGAATTGATAATTTTAATTTTGTCAAATCATTTAAGAAAACGGTTTATAAACTTCAACTTTGAAATTAATTAGTTATAAAATATATATATCTTGGTTGTTACATGATCATCCTTAAACTAACTTACTCTACGCTTACCTTATCATTGACAATTATACAACTTCATTCACACACAAATATAGGACAGCCCAGCATTGCACACTCATCACTCACATTCCGTTCTAAAACCCCAATTACCCGATTGAATACATGATTTTTATATCACTACCGACAACGCGTTCTTCTGTGACCTCGTGGCCAGCCCGCGGTAGATCGAAAATGTCTCGGAAAAAGACGAAACTGAATCCCAAATTTAAAGGTTAATGTTCTACAACTCTCCTCCCATCCTGTCACCGTTTTTTGAAAAGAACTACTTCACTTTCATTATTGAAAACTGATGAAATTATACGAGCATATTTAGCTCGCGTGTCGGCGCCGACACAGTCAGTGAAGAACTGCATGTGCTTTTTCTGAGAGGGCGGAACAGCGTATTCACGGCCACCTGCTTTGCTTCGTCGTTCAAGCTCAGTTGTTGAGGCATATTCCGTTTATACATGGAATATGGGAGTTATATTCCGGGTACCAGAGCACGATATTGGCTTCTGCTCTGCTGATGTCACCAACAGTAGGCGGGGCGTTAGCAGTATTTCCGGAAGGTCTTGGAGAAGACGACGAATATTCTTGCGCTCTGGCCATCTTAGTTTTTTACCAGCGCGTGGGTTGGCGCCCATGCTCGAGTAGTGGCGTGTGTGCACTCCCATACATGTACAGAGTTCTGCGAATTTTGAAGGGGGTAAATTCTTCGCTCGCCGCGTTACACAATAACAACTGCGTCTTACTGCTTTGTTTCAAACTGTTTCTTAACATCGTTCTGTTACACGGAAAATAACGCACAATAATTTTCATAACTTTTGACAAGCCCGCCCAAAATGAAAGAAATAAAAGATATAAATGCCCCCAAACTGTTAAAAATAAAAGTACCCAAAAATTGACACGCTACACAGTGACTATTTGTATAGTAGGTCAGGTAAAGAAAAATTAAGCTAAAAACAAAAACAATATTATAACAGTTGTAAGAAAACCTATAGGCCTAAATTTAATATTTGTAAAAGGAAATTAATACCTTTTTAATAAGTCCAGTCCAATGAAACTATAGTAAAATATATACGGTTCAATAAGGTAGATTGGGTGAGAGTTTTAGGTAATTTGGTATAATTCCAAGCATGGAGTATTTTATTAAAAAAGAGTAGTAATATTTTATAATTCTGGCTCTAGGATATCAAATATCATCCAATGACAGAAAGTAGTGGTTGTTAGGGTAACTAAAATGTAAAAAATCTTATTGATTTTCAATTATTCAATTGTTATATGCTATTGAGTGCAGATGAGCAGACAAATTTAAGAAAAAATATATAAATTAATATAAAACGAACAAAAATTAATAAATTAAAGTAAAAACCAATTCCTGTAAAATAAACCGATGAATAATCAATGAATTAGATTTCAAAAATATAACCATATACCTCCAAAAGGTCGAGGAATTCTTATTTCACTCGTCAAGATAATTCCATTGGATTTAGTATTGAACTCGATTTCCCATCTAACTAGGAGACTCATTGATGGAATAAAAAGCCTAAATTAATGGAATTATAGAAAAACATACTCAAGGACCTTTGTTTCTGAAGAAATAAGCCTCACTTTCAAGAAAGAAAATATAATACGACACCAATTCCACCGGGACCGACAATCACAAGGATCGTGAAGGAGGACGAAGATTAGAAGAGTTCCCGTTGCCTTCCAGGACATCATCCCTTCAATTTTAATAATAATCGGAACACCTTTTCTGGATTAACGTAACCTCAACTGTAAATCTTCAACCGTTTGCAAGCGAGCAGTGCTGCCTTGAGAATCGTCCATTACGGTAACACCAGCTTATACATAATTTTAATATAATAAGAACTAATAATATTTTTGTAATACTAAGTAACCTTAATTTTTGCATTACCTGGCCTTACTAATCGTTCAAAGAATCAAACGTACCTTGGGATAAGAGATAATTAACGTTATATTTAACTTGTATAAAATAAAAAGGTAATAGTCAACTAACCAATCGATTCATCATTGTACAATCGATATAACTATATTATAGTCGACAGCTGGTAGAACGTGAGATTACCGAACTAGCATGTTTCCTGCACCATTTTTGAATTGATTTACAAAATACGGACTGACTAGGGTTGGAGAGAATTCTCAATTTATTCATTAAATACACGAAATATAGAAGTAACATTGAGTAAACACTGAGTAATTAGGTAAAACCGTGTTACGGTCTACATAAAAGTTGTAATAACAAATTAATAAATATTTTCATTAATAACAGATTGATTAAACCCCAGTACACACATTGTAAATTATTTCTTTACAAATTGACGCTCATAACGTGGGCTTGGCGTTGATACGCGGGAGTCTCATATAAGCTTATAAACCCCATAACAACTGATTAACTTGTTTCATTATAAATTGGCGCTCGCAACAGTGGGGCATCATCATCTTCTATTACTTGTTTCATTACAAATTGGCGAACCCAACAGTGGGGCATTCAAATATCCTCGGATATAATTAAACACCCGCAACAACACATTGTAAACTAACTTGTTATCATTACAATATATATTGCAACGATACAGCCACAGCTGTATTAGGCATTAATTTAAATAAATGTAAATTTTGTATAATTTGTATAAGTTACGGGTAAATGGACAGGTCTGAGATTGCAGAAATATTTCATTGTTAGATTAGGGTAGAAATTAACCTGTTCCGACACGCAGTGAACACCTGCTCAATTGTATGTGTGTTACACGTGTATCTTGTGTGTGTGAGTGAAGCAAGCATAGACAGGTAACTCAGCAACCCGCCCCAAGTAATTAATAAAATAATTGTTTTAATTCACTGTGAGAAAACTAATTATTTTATGATCAAACCAAAGGCACCAAAGTGTGGGTAAAAATTATAGTTATCCCCAGTGAAAAGATGACGTTAATAGGACACGTTATGCGAAGACAGTGCAAAATAAACGTGCTAAAAAATATGCAAATTACCCTAAGACGCTCAAATTAATATAGTGAGTGATTAATCGAAGTAGCTACGATTTGTGCTATCTCGATTCTGTGCAAAACAGTGCTATTTGCTAATAATTGCAAATAGATGAAAAGGTTCGGTAGTGAGGGCGTCACGAGATACGCAGGTATCGACAGGACGATTTTGGAGCCGACCAGCGCGGAATCTCGGGAGGGTGTAAATTAAGGGTTCGACCAAAAACCCTTCTCTTCATTTCAAGACTCAGTTGCAGCCGGACATGCTGTCCGTCGGCAAAAGAGTTTATATTTTTTTATCCTATTACAAGTCGCAGTAACAAACGAAATGACGTTTATTAAAGTCACAACAAGATTAAGGGAAAAGTAGATACAGCAATAGTTAGTCTATCAAGAGTATATCCAGGAAATATGCTGTGGATCGACGCTGGACTCTAGACGTATCCAGGGAAGCTGCCGTAGATCGACGCTGGACTCTAGACGTATCCAGGGAAGCTGCCGTAGATCGACGCTGGACTCTTAGACGTATCCAGGAAAGCTGCCGTGGATCGACGCTGGACTCTAGACGTATCCAGGAACACAAAGCTGCCGTAGATCGACGCTGGACCCTAGACATATCCAGGACCATGCCAGGACAAGAGGAATGGAAAATTAACTCTAGATAACGCTGGAACCCCGGACAACAGTCGTAAGATCATCAGAAATCGAGGTGACATGCTTCATGCATTTTAAATGATTTATAAAAACAAAAGAGCTCATAATGACGATTTCAAAAGACAGTAAATTGAAACAAAGAAAGTTTATATTTAGTAATAATATGTTAAAATATAAATAAATGTTTAGTCGTAGGAATGAGTGATCGCATATACATAAAAGCAGTAATAAATGAAAGAGAATTTAAAGTAAAGAGAGTAGAGTTTATTATCAAAATAAATAGTAAAGTAATTAGATATTTGAAGTATAGAAAGATTAATTTAATTTGAATATTAAAACAAAAGCCAGTCTACAAGAAATTAATATAAAGTTAAATTGAAGTCAAAACATTGGTATAGACTGAGCGAGTAGAGGTCAGATCTGAGATAAGACAATTTATTTCAATATAAGAATATTTTAATTTTATAATAAATTAATAAAAATTATTTAACATGTTTAGATATAAGATTTTTTTTTAAAATATGTGTAATATTGCATATCGTAAGATATAAACATTAAATAATGAGCAATATCGTGACCGACAAATTAATGATGTTTATGAATAATTTTAATAATGAAAAATAATAATTATGAGTTTTTAATACTGATAATAAAAATACTCTTATTATATTTACACCTGAACCCCAAATACACATACATGTTGTTAGTAATGTTATATAAAGTGTATGAGTTCAATTAATGTACCAATTAAATTGCACAGAATATATAACTTGTTACATTTTTTTGTCACCCTTGACGTGTGGCACAACACGCTTACATTTAATAACATTGTATCATTGTAATATATATTGTTACATGACATTTTTACCATGCCCTAGTAACATAAATATACTATGATTATATTAGTAAAAAGTACCAAGAGACATAAGATTTTTAAGAAAGAACATGTTTTATTTTAATTGTTTATTGTATGTTGTGTTTATCATAGTTAAAATGATGTCAATGATGATAAGTAAGAAGAAAACTGTTAATGAACTTACTTATGGAATTTTGTTTTATTTGTGCAAACTGTAAATTTATAAACACAGTCAGTTAAGGGGAATTATAATATATTACTAATAGTTATTAGTAATTAGTTTGCGACATATTAATTAATATTATGTATGATAGTGTTAATAACACTAATGTTATTCTTAACAAGAAAGTACCAAAATCATAGTCAGAGATTTTTGTAAAACTAGGCATATTGAGCTTAGTCAGTTAAGTTATATGAATAAGAATTTCTATTAAAATAATAAAAAGAAAACAATGTCAGTTTATGTAAAAGATTACTAAATGTATAAAATAAATTTAAGAAAGTGAAAGGTACAAAAAGAAATAATAATAAATAAGTTTGAAACAAAAATAATAAAAAAGTGTAAATCAATAACTCAGGAAATATAGTTCAGAAAATAGTCAAGAGTGGTATCAAAATGATCAGTTTTTCATCAGAAGAACAAAGAAACAAATAAAATGAAGATTAAAGCTCTTATAAAAAAGGTATACATACATACATACATCCTCGGCGCTACAGCCCAGTCCGGGCCCTGGCCTCCAAAAGAAATCTTCCCCACTGGTCTCTACTCCCGGCCAATGTCCACCAGTTTGCTGCACCCAGCCTCACTGCCTCCTTACCAACCTGGTCCAGCCATCTTGTACGCGGTCTTCCCCTCCTTCTCCTTCCCATCGGCAAATAATTCATCACTCTTTTTGGGATTCTATCCTCCGCCATTCTCTGCACATGACCAGCCCAACGCAATCTGTTAATTTGTATGAGTTGCACGATCGGAAGATCTTTAAACCTTTCGTACAACTCTCGATTATGCAGTCGCCTCCAAATGTTGTTTTCCCTCACAGGGCCATAGATTCTCCTCAGTACCCTCCTCTCAAAAACGGATAGTCTCTGCTCATCTAGTTTTTTTAACACCCAGCATTCCGAGCCGTACATCAGGACTGGTCTAATCAAGGTCTTGTATAGGGAGGCTTTTGTATCTTTAGTTATTAATTTTGATTTAAAATGTTTCACCAGTCCGTAGTAACACCTATTAGCAGATAATATTCGTCTTTCAATATCTCTAGAGGAGTCATTTCCAGAGTCCACATATGACCCGAGATATGGAAAACCCTGAACCTTTTCAAATTCATAATCGTTAATGCGCAGGGACAGGGTACGAGTATTGGCACCTACAACCATATATTTGGTTTTGCTTTGGTTTATAACCAAGCCCATAGCCTTAGCGGACAACTCCAGTTCCTGAAAGGCTTCCTTTAAGCCAGATTCAGACCTACTTATGACGTCAATGTCATCGGCATAGGCCAGAAGCTGTACCTCCTTGTGAAATATGTGTCCGCTAGTTTGAATTCCTGAATCCCTGATGACCTTTTCTAGAGCTATGTTGAACAACAGACATGCTAAGGCATCTCCTTGTTTCAACCCATTCAATGTTTTTAAGGAGTTAGATAGATTTGATTGTATTCTGATTTGGCACTTAGAATTGGACATAACTACTCCAACCATACGCACCAACTTAGATGGTATATGCAACTCCTTCATAGCTCTATATAGCATTTTCCGGTTGATTGAATCATATGCCGACTGGAAATCCACAAAGAGATGGTGAGTGGGCACTCCATATTCCAACGTTTTTTCCAGGATTTGCCTTAGTGTAAATATTTGGTCTGTTGTTGACCTATTCCTAGTGAATCCACACTGATATTCTTTTATGTTTTCCTCAGCGTAGGGAAGCAGCCTAGAAAATATGATGTTGGACAATACCTTATATGCTGTATTAAGTAGAGAGATGCCCCTATAATTTTTACATATAAGCGGATCACCCTTTTTATGTATTAAACACACCACCCCATTGTTCCACTCATCAGGCATTACCTCCTCCAGCCATATTCGCTCTATAAGATGGGCAAATTCCTTTATGAAATCTCCTCCTGCGCTCTTTAATAGTTCCCCTGGTAAACCATCGGAACCTGCTGCCTTGTTATTTTTAAGCTTTTCTAGAGCTTCATACACCTCGTCATAGGATGGCACCAACTCCTCTCTATCATCCTCGAATTCTCCTACCTCCTCTTCATTCTCAGATGCCTCCATCGAAGCCTCCCCAACTGAGCCTAGCAACTCTTCGAAGTGTTCTGTCCATCTCCTGATCACGCCAGCATTATCACTCACAAGGCCACCATTATTATCCCTACAGGCATTTGTTCTAGGCTGAAATTCCTGTCTCATATCATTCACCTTCCTGTACATATCTCGGCTCAGCCTTTTACTCTTATATTCCTCTATCTTTTCCATCTGTCTCATCATATACTCCCTCTTTTTTCCTCTATGAATCTTCTTTTCCCTCCGCCTGGCCTTCCTGTATTCCTCTTGAACAGCCCTAGTGCATTTCCTTTGGATCATAAATTTGTATGTCTTGTTTTTGAAGTCAGTTGCCTCTTCACACTCCTTATCAAACCACTCATCTCGCCCATGTCTCTTCTTCAAACCAACGATTTCTTCTCCCGTGGTCACTAACATGTTTTTTAGATTAAGCCAGTGGTTTTCTATATCTTGTTCCTCACGGCATTCAAGTCTCCACTGTCTAATTTTCTCATTAGTAACTTCCTCGAACCTCCGTTTTATTTCTTCTTCCTTTAGCATTTCTGTATTGTATCTAACAGTCTTTATTCCTTTTTCATTTCTATTATTGGAGATTCTAGCTCTCAGTTTTGCAACTACGAGATAGTGATCGCTGTCCATGTTGGCACTTCTATAAACTCTCACGTCTTGTAAGTCTGACTTATGGCGGCCATCCAATAGGACATGATCTATTTGATTGACCGTTCTCCCATCTGGAGACATCCATGTGCCCTTATGTATGTCTTTGTGGTCGAAGAAAGTCCCTCCTATGATCATATTTTGACCAACTGCAAAGTTCAATAGTCGGAAACCATTGTCTGAGTGTTCAGAGTGTAAACTATACTTTCCTATATTACTACAGGTATGGCTGCTTCCCACTTTGGCATTTAAGTCACCTATGATTATTTTTATGTCATGTCTAGGGCTGCTAGCATACGCATTCTCCAGCAAGTCATAAAAATCATCTTTCTCCTCCTCAGGCTTATCATCAGTTGGGGCATGCACGTTTATTATAGTATAGTTAAAGAAAATTCCCCTAAGTCTTATTTTACACATTCTAGGTGTAAGGGGTTTAAAATCGATGATATTTGCTTTCATTCTACGGCTTACCAAGAAGCCAGTTCCAAGCACATGGTCCCGGTTCTGACAGCTGTAATACACCGAGTAGTCCCTTCGATCCATGATTCCAGCACCAGTCCACCTCATCTCCTGCATAGCCAAAACATCTATCTTATATTTGAGAACCTCTCCTATTAATATCTTCAAGGCTCCAGGTCTGTATAAGGAACGCAAGTTCCATGTCGCAAGTTTAAAATCTTTGTCCTTTTTACACGATCCAGTCCCAATTCCATTAATCCGTCCGGCTTTTCCTTTTTCTCTTGGTTTCATAACAATCTTTTTTTTATGGGGTGGGTTGTTAACCCTACGCCCAACCCCCAACCTGGAGGACCAGGGGTTTTATGTTTAGAGTTCCCGTCTCTTAGATGAGTTGCCTTCACTGAGCTAACGAGTCTCATCCACCCGTCCGCAGTAGACCATGCTCACTAGATCTATGGGCGCCGCCGTTGACATTTTTATGTTCTTCCGCCGCCAACCCCGCCATGCATCCTGCTGCCGACACACTACATCTTGGTAAGCCGGGTCCCTGATTACCTCAGGGCCACCTCGCCCAGACCCCCATCTCTCGTTGGCTCGCCGACCCAAGCTGCCGAAGGGATTGGTTACCACAACCTTAGCATGGGTTGCTCGACTTAACAGGGCCCACCGCTTGTAGGTGAGAGTTGGAGTTGGAGAGGAGAGGCTAGTGACCATCTCTTGTATGCAGGCCATATATTACGCATCACTCCCCCATTTAGGCCCCCTTATAAAAGGGTTTTTCATTGGAAACCAGGGAGATATCTAAGGTAGGCCTTAGCAACTAATATGTTGATAGAATAAAAGAGGAGTGTTATTGGCATCTGAATGAAGAAAGGTTGATTTTAAAACAACTCATAGTGACTAAAGTAAATTATAATACATGTTATATCAGTGCATCTCAATAAAAACAATTAAATAATTATCTTTATCAAGATTAAAATAGAAGAAGGAAGTGCTACAGGACTCTACAAAATTAAACCAGGACATCTCTGAAGAAAGTGAAACAATTGACACAGGGAGAGTAGTATTTTAGATATAAAATTAATTTGAACCATTCCCTGTTAAGCCTAGACAAAAGGTTTCAAAAACATTGAGTACACTTTTTATAAAAACCATTTTTGAACTTCCACTGAGAACAATAATAATTAATAGTATGGACATAAGCATAAAAAACTATTGATGTATAGTGTTAATATAATATAAAGCTAATTAAGTCTAAAAAACATTTTATAACATAACCTATACACTGAACTGTTTTACACTCTTTATATAATCCTTTTAAGATACATTGTGACTATTTCTAATCATATGTATATTGGTACTTTCCCTAGCAAAACTGTTGTTATATCGTAGCCAAAAGGACCTACTTAACACATTATAATTGTATTTTATTCTTTAAATATAAAATATGAAATGTTTATGCCTGAGGTATAAGAGTTACTGCTGCCACTCCGAGCATATTAAAATACAGCTGGCCAAATTTTGTTAAGAATTATATTTGACATTCAAAACAAGTTAAAGAATAAAGAAAGGATTTGAGTTTATAAAATACAGAAAAAGGTGTATTCGTTTCTTATTTCACGAATACAAATTGGGTATGATATATTGAACAAGATATCTGATACTGTGAGTTGACTTCAGTAATTAGATTAAGTTGGCAACACTCATCAATTGAAAGTCTTAGCAGATTTTTTTAAATATGTTTTGATGAGCACAAGTTATCATATTCATTGCTGAAAGAAAATATTAAAAGAGTTAATTACAGAATAAAGAAACCATATATTATTTAAATAAATTTTAATAAAAATTTATTATTGATATTTCACCAATAAATTTTATTTGCAAACGGTGATTGCAAATTAGCACTCAAAAAACATCCTCCTGAACAGGTACTCATCCTTAATTTAATATTAACAAAATATATACAAATAATAACCGAGTTAAACAAGTTACCATTTTTGATAAATAACCCATAGATTCGATTCTAGATGTAACAAATTGGCTATCCCAATAGTGAGGCTAAATAACATACAATTTAGAATGTAAGAACTCGATAACATGTAACAAATTGGCGCCCAACGTGGGGCTAGAAATAGAATAGCTTTGTATTCTTATTGTGAGTTTACAGTGATTTCTACTCTAGTGGCGGTTACGATTAACAACAGAGTTGTCAAGGAGAAGAGCGATGTCACGGAAACGAATGGAAGAAGAAGAGATAGAGTTAAATATAGAAGACCAGGAAACAACAACAGTTGAAGAAGTGGAAGCAATAGTAAAGGATGCCCCAGTAGCAGCGACTGAAGAAAGGGAAACGATGGTAAGGGATGCCCAAGGGGACCAACCAGATAAACCCACACAAAAGGAACCAAATAAGACTGTAGAAGAAATGAGATTTGAGAGATTAATGGAAATGTTTCAAAAAATGGACAGTAATAATGAAACACTGAAACAAAATATGGAAAAAATGGACAAGGTAAAATGGACAATAACAGTGAAACACTTAACAAGAAAATGGACAGTAACACTGTGAAACACTTAACAAGAAAATGCACAGTAACAGTAAAACATTAAGGAAACAAATGAGGGAAGATAGTGAAGAATTAAAGAGGCAAATCGAAAATAATAATGAAACATTACAAGAACAGTTGAAGGAGGATATTAGACAAAGTAACGAAGAATTAAAAGGACTATTGAAGGAAGAGAGTGAGAAGAATAAAGAGGAATTAAAGCAGCAGTTAGAAGAGTATAAACAGGAAATAAGGAATAGAATTACAGAAACTAACCGAAAGGTTGAGAAAACCGAGGAGAATTTAAGTCAATTATGCGAAGAGGTGATAAACAAAATAATTGAAGTGGAGGATAACAGTAAAACCAGTCTTGTTATACTTCACAAAGATACTCAGGAGCAATTAGAGATACTACAAAATAAGGTAGGGGAACAATACAATCAGGCAGAAACCAAGATAATACAGGTACAAAATCAAGTTACCAACAACAGGGAGAAAATAGATGAAATTCAACAGAAGGATATAATAAATCTTAAGGAAGAGATAGAGGTACTAAAACTTAGACCAATAAACTATATACCTACACTAATCGGAGAAAATAAAGAAGTGATAAATTTCAAAGAATATCGTCAGAACCCTCTAGAATTTCTGGAAAGGCTAGAAGAAGGTTTAAATAAGACCAAAGAAAGTCGTTGGCACATAATAAAGTATCTTCTTGATGATAGTTTTAAAAATATTAATGATAACTGGTGGAAGGCAGTAAGAAATGAAATCACCAATTATAATGAATTTAAACAAATTTTTAAAATAAAGTATTGGTCTGAGTCCATCCAAAATATAGTTAGGGACAATTTGAGCACTGGCTGATATGATGCTGGAAGAGGACAAACTATGACTGCGTATTTTCTGGGTGAAGTCTGGGTGGCTCGACATTTACAACCAAAAATCCCTGAGGAGTGTCTCATCGCCAAATTGTCATATCACTTTGGAGAAGACATTGTACGGGCTCGTCGGTGTGGACAGATAAAAACTATTGGAGAGATGGAGGCTCTCTTAGAAGGTTTTGAGACAGAAAATTATTATTACAGGAGTCGAAGAAGAACTGAGAATTTGAATGATAGGAACAAGGAACAACCACACGACAATCGACAGCCAATAAACCATGTACGGACGGATGGATATAATAGAAATCAGAATAACAGGCGATTTCAAGGAAGACGTCAGAATTGTAATAATGCCAGAAATTATGACAGATATTATGGAAGAGATAATGACAGTAGGAGACAATGGAGAAGTCTGTCAGAGATCCAGAAGCTGGGATAGAAGAAGGGAGACACCCTCTGGAAACCAAAACACCAATGAACAAGTTCAACAAACCAACAGTGATATAAATAGGGAAAACGAGAGGCCGCAGTGAGAACATTGGACGGCCCATCACTGCGAGCGGACCCAGGGCTGAGGAGAGATATAAACCCTAATAATAATAACAAAGAACCAATAACCGTGATAAGAAACTTTTATTTAAAAAATATACAGAGAGATTTGTTGGAAGAGATTACCATGGAAGAAGATAAACCGAATGAGGACATAGTATACATCAAGGTAGAATTACATGGGGTGCTAACTGAAGTTATGATAGATACAGGAGCAAACATTTCTTTAATAGACAGATTAGAGCTGAACAGAATACAGGAGTTGAGTACGGAAAAAATATCCACATTGCCTATTAATAATATTGCTATTATAGGAGCGACTGGCAAATAAAACAAGACAATAAAACAACAAGTAAGTCTGAATGTTACGAGTATGGGAGTAGGAATTCCTATGGTGTTTCTGGTGGCCCAAGGGTTACCTTTTAAGGTGTTGATAGGCTGTGATATGCTAAGGCGTCACTATGCGATTATTAATTTAGCCAGTGGAAAAATGACACTGAGCTCAGAAGGTTATGAATGGACTGCTGAGATAATAGGAAGCTCGATAGCCCCTCAGTACAGAAACTCATACCACGTTAGGGAAATAATAAGGACACCCATAGGAGATAAAGAGATCGTAACAGAATCAGCATTATGGCAGGAAAAAATGTAAGAAATATTGTCGTTTCAAGGAAAGGGGTATACCGAGGCAATCAGTGTGGAACAGAAGAAAAAATTAATAGAAATATAGAAAACTTATCGTAATGTATTTTCCGATTCTCCTGGAAAGGCGAAGGATTTCGTATGCCGATTAAAATTTCATGACTCCGTTAATTTCAATAAGAAATCGTATCCTATTGCTCAGTCGTCAAAAGAGGCAGTTAGAAAAGAAATAGCAAGGATGACTCAAGAAGATATTATAGAACGAAGTAGTTCCCCATATACCAGTCCCATTGTGGCGATTCCTAAAAAAGATGGACAAGTACGGTTGTGCCTTGATGTGCGGGAAATAAATAAAATTATAAATACTGATCGCACCTCTCCAATAGAGATAGAAGAAACTATGAAGAAATTCCATGGTTGTAAGTTTATGAGTAGTTGGGATGCTGTTTGCGGATACTGGCAAATAGAGTTATACCCTGACAGTCACCAGTATGTTGCCTTCATCTTCGAGGGAAGAAACTACCAATTTAAATGCTTACCTTTCTGGTTGGTTAATTCTGTCGCCATTTTTATCCAGTGCATGGACCAGATACTAGGAAAAGAAGCGTTAAAGTTCGCAACAGTATATGTAGATGATATTCTTATTACCTCTAAAACATGGGATGAACACTGTGATCGTATTGAAATTGTACTCAGGAAACTCCAACAAAATAATATTACACTGAAGTTAAATAAATCTAAATTCATAACTCAGGAATTACAATTTCTTGGGTTTATACTCTCTGAAACTGGGATCACGCCGTCGCCTGAGAAAGTAGAAGTTATACAAAATTTTCCAAGACCCAGAAACATCAAACAATTACAATCGTTTCTAGGGATTTGTAATTATTATCGCAAGTTCCAACAAAATTATTCCGAACTGACTACTAAATTTCAAAATCTACTTTCAACCAAGAACAAATGGAAATGGGGTAAGGCTGAAGAAGATAACTTTAATTTAATCAAGACTAAGTTCCTAAATAGTGTTATGTTACACCACCCAGATTTTAACCAGGGGTTCTATTTAAATTGTGATGCAAGTAATGTGAGTTTAGGTGTTGAGTTATATCAAGAAGATGAAGTAGGAAACCATTTAGTGATCAGTTTTGCTAGTAGAGTTTTGAGTGCTTGCGAAAGAAATTATACAGTTACAGAAAAAGAACTCCTCAGTGTGGTGTTTGCCTGCTTAAAGTTCCGCACCTATATTTTAGGATATAAAATAACAGTAAGGTCGGATCATAAATCCATATCTTTCGTAAAAAGATGCAAACTAAATCATGGTCGACTAACAAGATGGATTTTGATATTACAAGAGTACCATATAAATTGGGAGTATGTACCTGGGAAACAAAATATTGTAGCTGATGGATTATCCAGAATTAATATTGCAAACGGAACTTACGAAGTAGAAAAATAAAACATTGGAAGAGTGTATCACATACTGAAATCAAGAGAAGATTTAGCAGAAGTATTAAAACAGATAGAAATTCATCAGAATTTAGACATCAAACTAAAGTTAATTAAAGAAAGATTGGCAAGCAATGATCCCACAATTTTAGAATTTTATTGTATCTATAATAATTTAATATTTACATGTCCAACTTCCCGAAAACAGGAATGGAAATTATATATTCCTAAGAGTGTTGAATCATCAATAATCATAGACTATCACATAAGATATGGACACATGGGACCCCTTAAAGTTGTAAAAGCATTAAGTGAACACGTCTACATAAAGGGGATCAATAAGCAAGTAAGGCAAACTGTTAGAAAATGCACAATCTGCCAAATGGTAAAAACGAATAATGAAAGGAAGGATGGCGCTATGATAACCATCACTTCAAGCCATAATTTGGAAAAGATATTTTTAGACATATGTGGTCCATTTCCTAAGAGTGGGGGAAGAAGTAAATTCAAATATATTGTAATAATATTTGATCATTTTTCAAAATTTTCGAAATTATACCCTATCAGCAAAGCTACAACTCGTAAAATTCTGGACATAATCATAACGAATTACATTCCTGAGGTGGGTAAACCAGAGAGTATAGTAACCGACCACGGTACTCAATTTAAAGGAAAAAAGTGGAAAAAGGTATTATTAAATAGGGGAATCAGAACTTGTAAGACTTCGGTGTATCATCCCCAAAGTAACCCTGCTGAACGAGTTCTCCGTGAAGTAGGTAGGATTCTGAGGACATATTGTCATGAAGAACATAGAGACTGGAGTAAATATGTCGAAGCTGCCGAAACATTCCTCAACCTAGCTTACCACGAAACCATAGGAACTAGTCCATACCAAGTTATGTTTAACCGACCACCACCTAGGGAAATAACATCTTTAATTGAATTCCCTTTTATGGAAGAGAAAGAATTAGCTATTATCGAAATACATAATCGAGTGTTGCACAAAGCTGAGATACAGAAGAGAAACAAAGAAAGAGATAATAACAGGATTTTAAAATACTCTATGGGCGAAAAGGTTTTGCTAAAAAATAGATGTCTACCCAGTTCTGTTGAAGGAATAACTAAAAAGTTATTACTGTTATATACAGGACCATATACAATAACAAAGGATAACAATAATAATACTTATGAATTATCCAACACTGAAACTAACAAAGTAAAGGGAGTATATAATCAAGCCGAAATAAAAAAGTATTATGGAAATTGAGAAAAGTCATGGTGAAGTCAATCAGCTTATTTAAGCAATCTATTTATTACTAAAATAACCTGTTTTCTGGGGTGGGGGGGCATTATGTTACATGACATTTTTACCATGCCCTAGTAACATAAATATACTATGATTATATTAGTAAAAAGTACCAAGAGACATAAGATTTTTAAGAAAGACTTGATTGAACATGTTTTATTTTAATTGTTTATTATATGTTGTGTTTATCATAGTTAAAATGGTGTCAATGATGATAAGTAAGAAGAAAACTGTTAATGAACTTACTTATGGAATTTTGTTTTATTTGTGCAGACTGTAAATTTATAAACACAGTCAGTTAAGGGGAATTATAATATATTACTAATAGTTATTAGTAATTAGTTTGCGACACATTAATTAATATTATGTATGATAGTGTTAATAACACTAATGTTATTCTTAACAAGAAAGTACCAAAATCATAGAGATTTTTGTAAAACTAGGCATATTGAGCTTAGTCAGTTAAGTTATATGAATAAGAATTTCTATTAAAATAATAAAAAGGAAACAATGTCAGTTTATATAAAAGATTACTAAATGTATAAAATAAATTTAAGAAAGTGAAAGGTACAAAAAGAAATAATAATAAATAATTTTGGAACAAAAATAATAAAAAAGTGTAAATCAATAACTCAGGAAATATAGATCAGAAAATAGTCAAGAGTGGTGTCAAAATGATCAGTTTTTCATCAGAAGAACAAAGAAACAAATAAAATGAAAATTAAAGCTCTTATAAAAAAGGTATATCCTTTTAAAGAAAATGAAATACAAAATAGTAAGAGTTTGTTTATATTAATAATATGAGATCACCAGGGTGATATAAAAACTGTTACATTGGAAACCAGGGAGATATCTAAGGTAGGCCTTAGCAACTAATATGTTGATAGAATAAAAGAGGAGTGTTATTGGCATCTGAATGAAGAAAGGTTGATTTTAAAACAACTCATAGTGACTAAAGTAAATTATAATACATGTTATATCAGTGCATCTCAATAAAAACAATTAAATAATTATCTTTATCAAGATTAAAATAGAAGAAGGAAGTGCTACAGGACTCTACAGAATTAAACCAGGACATCTCTGAAGAAAGTGAAACAATTGACACAGGGAGAGTAGTATTTTAGATATAAAATTAATTTGAACCATTCCCTGTTAAGCCTAGACAAAAGGTTTCAAAAAAACATTGAGTACACTTTTTATAAAAACCCGTCTCCTGAATGTGTTCTCTGTGGATACGCTTCCATGAATGCGGATCACCTAATTGCATGTCCAGCCTTGATCTCAGACACGCAAGTCCAAGACGAAGATGGTACGGCAAGGCTCTCACGTCTCTACTGGTCAGCGCGCCGCCTAATGGCCCAACAGCCAAGGGTGGGCGTTGGCTAGTAAGTAAGTAAGTACTTTTTATAAAAACCATTTTTGAACTTCCACTGAGAACAATAATAATTAATAGTATGGACATAAGCATAAAAAACCATTGATGTATAGTGTTAATATGATATAAAGCTAATTAAGTGAAATGGATCAATCTGGGTCGCCTGTCGACTTCAGTGCAAAGGAAAGTTATAGGCCTACATAGTCAGAGACGGAAAATAATTTATAACATGTAGGCCTACAAGTGTATGAAATCGGAAGATAAGGATATATCAGAAAGAAAGTTACAGGAACGGGTAGCTCAGGCATGCGGTGTGTCTATAAATAGTGTTTCTAGAATTATTAAAGAAACATCATGGTATATGGGTGATATAAAATCTTTCAGGACTCTCCATAAAAATGTCCAACAAATGAAATAAAAACTGATTTAAACGATTTTGACAAGTGCACTACTTGACTAATTATTCACCAAAGTCAGCCCATAGAAGGGTAAAGATTAACATTCAAAAGTAATTTAAACAATTTTAAAGAACAAATTAATTATAATGGTAGTGTTTCCAGTCTGAACCACATTATTTGTCAAATGGGATTTCGACGGAAACTTGCCAAAAGTAATAGGAAACATTTAAATAGAAAAACGTGACATTGAAATCTTAAGAGTTGATATATACGAAAATTACAGCAATTCAGAGAAGAACGGTAGTCCATAGTATACACAGATGAAATTTTGGTTTTCACCGTTCAAAATCGGTTACAAAAATTTGAACAGACAATGACGAAAGTGCCTGAAAAATTAAATAAATAAATAAATTCGCCTGTAACATCATTGACAAAAAGGTAGACATGATTAACTGGTTATTGAATCATGGGATTCCTTTAGTCCATTTATGTTATAACCTGAGCTCTGTTTAATAGTTAGGCTAAACAAAATAACCCAACATTATTATTATTAGCGGGTGTCCTACAGTCTATGCCGCATCCCTCATTTCGATCGCCATTTCTCCCTATCTTTCCAGTCATCGTCTTAATAGCTCGACCTCTCATGCATTTCCTAATTCCTGTTTTCCATTGTGTTGTCAGTTTTCCTTTCCTTCTCCTGTTTTGTGGAGTGTAAGTCAATGCTTTCTTTGGCCATCGCTTCTCCTCCATCCTCATTACGTGACCATATCATAGCAACTGTCTGGATTCTATTCTTTCTGCTGTTGTAAATATGCACCCTGTTTTCCTTCTTATATCTTCGTTTCTAACATGTTGCATTCTAGAAATATTACACGATCTTCTTAAGAAGTCCATTTCCACAGTTTCTATCATCTTTTTCTCTTTACCTGAAAGTTGCCAGCATTCGCAGCCATAATTTAAAATGGGCTCCTCAATAGTTGTGTAGATTGTTAGTTTAGGTTGAAGTTTCATTTTGTTCGACCAAAGTAACAAGTTTAGCAAACGAATAGCCTTTTTTCCCTGTTGTATCCTATTTTTTATGTAATTCTTTGTTGTTCCATCTTCTGAAATAATAACCCAACATACAAAACTTTTAAAATAATCACTATTTCAGCAAACTATGGACATTCCATTTTACGACTTCCACCCTATCACCCGGTTCTTAATCCTAGAACTGATTTGGGCAACTGTGGAAAAGCATGTTAAAACAAAAAAAGTTTATTTTCGTAGACAGTGTTATAAACTTAGCAAAAAATGAATTTGAGTGTATTTATCTCACACGCTGGACATCAAAATGTGACCACGTCTTGAAAATTTAAAAGAGCATGTGAGATCGGCCCAAAAAGTGTATAATGTAACAGATCGTTTCTAAATTAATAAGCGATGGGATAGCAGCAGTTAAGACAATTTGAGTGATGATAACAGTGAAGGAAATTGACGTACTTATTGCGGCAATAAGGTGTGGAAGAATTGACGTAATATTTGTAATTGTTTGTAAGTAATTATGTGCTATATTACTTAAATAGTTTTAGTATAATTTTTTCATTAATGTTGTCTGCCCTGTTATTCATAAAATGTTGTCTGCCCTGCTTGTTTTTAAAACACACACACACACACAGACCCAGAGTCACAGTCATTTCACATTCGAGCCTGTTATTGATATTAACGCAAATTACTCAGATTGGTGAGTCGAGTACGACTGCATTTTTAGAATCAGAGAAAGTAACCACATCCATCTCAACTAGGCCTGAAAATAAAACATGAGACAGCTGCTATGACGCAGTTACTATTAAATAAATTTGATGAGAAGTTTCATAAATTAGACAAGAAGTTAGATGAACAACAAAGTGATTCTAATGTTAAATATAATAACTTGAATGAATATTTTAATAACTTCAGAAGTGAAATAAAAAATGAAATTAAAAGACAAAATTGCCACTTTGATAAAAGAATCGATGAAATGCATACGCATTTCGATAAAATGAAAGAACAAACAGTAACGTTAGTAGACGAGAAATTTGATATACCAAAGAGTAAAGTAGATGAGAATTACAAGAATAAAAGTGGGGTAGAGACTAGTGGAGTGAGTAATAATGATACATTTACAGAAAATAGTGTTAGTTTAAGTGCTAACAAGGTGAGTAACAACGATAATTTGAATAATGAATTTACAGGTAGTAACAATGATATAATTAAGAACATGGTGTTAGAAAATGATGATGAGAATATTCGGAGTGATAATGAGATGTATGTGTGTTTTGAGTCAGAGAGAGAGCTGAGAGAAAGTATATTTGTAAAAGGGATGCAGGGGGTAGAATTTTCCCTTGATGTTGTAGTAGGGGGTGAAGAAATGGCTTCACGTGTGTTTAGCAAGGACGTGAGTTCCTTAGATTTATATTTGGGAGACGATAGGTCTACAAATAGAGTTCCCTGGTGTTTTTGTGTACCTCATAGGTGGTGTAGTAATTTTGAGTTAGTGACCCCTGCATATTTGGAGAGAGAGAGTGTAGCTTGGTGTTATGGGGAGAAATATATTGAGAGAGAGAGAGTGAAAGAGAGTAATAGAGATTTTTAAGATAAATAGAAAGTATAGAGAATTTGTAGAAAGGTTAGGAGTAGAGATGGTGGATAAATATAGTGAATACTTACCTTATAGTGAAATTGAGATAGCAATAATTGTAGATGATGATAATAATGATAACAATTACTTACCTTGGGAAGTAATGGGTGTCGTAGTAGATAATTATGATGACGATAGAAATAACTTGATAACTTACATGATTATGACAGATAATACTGAGGTAGACAGAACCATACCCTATGATGACATGGTATATGATAAATTGATATGGAATAAACCTATTAATACAAACGAGATTGTGGAAGAATATAAAAATTTAGATAAATATTATAATGATAATAATAATATCATTTATTTAATAAAAAATAAGTTGTATAGACCTAAGATTCGACTGTTATTCAATGATGGAGGATATATTGTTTTATTGTGTAATGAACATTTAACTATGTGAACAGTGGTTTTGAAATGGACTGTATATGAACTGATATTGGTCAATGATAAAATAATAAGTTGGATTGTATATTTTTATGTGTATTAATTTCAATGTATTTGTGTATTTTGATGTTGTGTATTACAGGTAAATTTTGTGTACATCATGTATGTAACAGTAAATTATAGTTTAATTGATTTAATAATAACAATTAACATGTTTTTGCTTTGACTAAACAAGTGAAAGTAATAGTGAATTTTAAATAATTGAAGATTACTCAATTAATGTGGTATAAAAGAAAGTTGGTGTAATGAAGTTAAATTATTAATTTGTAATGAAGAAAATTTCTAATGAATAATAAATGATTAAGTATATATATATTTGAATATTGAGATGTATTGTTATTAGTAGGTGAGGGATGAATTTTCTAATGCAATTGTTAATGATCACAGTAAGTGTTAACAAGGGATAGAGATTGGGTGATAATTATTAAAATAGAGGCATGTGAGTTAATCAATTAAAGTTAATGGGAGTTAGATAGCTAAGAATTTTGAAGAAAATAGTACACAAAGAGAGTGTTAGATATTTTAGGGACACAGTAGTAGTGATTATATGTAGAGAGGTGAGTAAAGTAAAGGATAAACATATATTTGTTGATGATGATATTTTGTAGTGGGGGTGAGGTGATAAGGAGTGACCAACGTATAGCGTTGTGGCAGGTAATAGCGTAGTTTAAGGGAGTGTTTGCCGATATTTTGGAAGGGCAAAAAATTATGAATGTATATGGCCAGGTAGGGAACACACATCCGAGTACAAAGACGAGCGGTGCCAGAGGATTTAAAATGGAATTAGTGAAGGTGTGTATAATTGAGAGATTGGTGTCATGATATGTAAATTTGGTTGTTAGTAGAAAGAAAGGTGAGTAAGATTATGAATGTTAGTGCCTATATAATAAATCAAAGCATAGTGAATACAGGAGTCACCCAGACTAATCAATGATAAAAATGTGAAGAGTAGAAAATTCATAGTAGAAAGGTAATAAGAAATAAAATAATAATAATAATGTTATATGAATATTAATAATACATTTTAAATTGTGAAGAATTAAATGGTAATAAAGGATAAATAATTGATGGCTAATTAATAAAAGTTTAATTGAAATTAAAAAGTAATGTTTGTAATTTTATTCGCAAATTTAAAGATGTAGGGTGTGTAAATTTTGATCAAAGTTAAATGTGATTTGGTCATTTTAATGTAATAGTCACAATGTATTATTATGTATTATGTTTATTATGTATTAGCATAGGAATTTGAACATGAAGCATATGTATGTATAACAAATAGTGTGTGTTGGAGGTGAAAGAGGGGTAAATATTGTTAACAGCGCCGGATAATATTGTTAACTGTAATGATAATATTAATAATAATAATAGTAAATTTTTTTATAAATTGTTTTAGGAAGAGGGAGATTTTAGTAATTGTATCCATTAATTGTGGATTATATGTTTCAATTGTAATATAAAGATTTATGTTTCTTTTTATAATTATATTAATTATGAAAACAAAAAAAAGGTTAATTATTATCGATGGGAATCGAAAAAATTTTATAATGTTAAGGGTAGTTAATGAAGAGAATGGCACTTCTATATAATTCTTGTTGAGTTGAAGCAAACCCAGTGCGTATAACACAAACCAGCACATAGCTAAGGGGAAACAGATCAGTTAGGGATATAGCATTATACCAAGCCACTATTTTGATATTTTCAATATATTGTTTCAGTGTTTGGTGATGTTGTGACGGCGGTCCTGAGCTGGCCAGCGCGTCAGAGCAGGAGCGTAAAGCGCCTGATTGGCCTTATGGTGTTGGGATCTCGTAGGAGAAGTCCAGTAAGGTCATGCAGGTACTGTCACCATCATCGGACCACGGGTGAGTTGTTGTATTCTTTTCATATAAATAGTAAGGGGGTTGTGGCAACATATCCTGGCTGATCCCTTTAGGAAGTACGAATGTGTCAATGAGAGTTTTTATGCTTCAGCATAAAATCTTTCATTGAGGGGGTTTTGTAACGGTACAATTCTGGTACCATAATAATTTTGGAAAAAAATGGTTCTACAACATAATTATTGTATTTTATTTTAAAATACCATATAAAAGATTGGTGAAGTTTTAGTGAGAATTTTCAATAATGTAATATTGAGCGGACAGGATTAGTGTCGAGGTCAAAGGAAAATCACAAATGTAGCAAAAAACAGTTCGTCATAATAATGTGTCAACAAGCCTAGCCCATGATTACGTCAGCCAAAAGAATGCAAGACGTAATACATACTTTTGTAAGAAACGGGGTTTGGCCGTTCAAACAAAGAACCAGTGACGTAGTTTTGCCCCACCTCTGCAATGCTCAGTGGTGAAACGCTGCCACTTTCGTCTCGACAGTGAAGGCTGCCGGGCGGCCAATTCACAAGGCCGGCAAATTCACCAAGTTTGGTTTATCTAAATTTTACACCACTAAAAGTCTATTCAATATGTGATTGTAACAGTTATATTAACAGGGTTGATACCAATTGTGAGTTGATACAAAATTGAAAACGTGTGATCTGCGATGGGACGCTACAACTACGAGAGGGTGTGATCTACGATGGGATGTTTGCGATCAGCGTTCAGCTAAGTACAATTGGCTGATACAACCTAATTGTATTATTCAAATATAAAATCATTACATTCAAAAGGATATATAAAATCTTTATATTCAGAATTAATCAAATATTAAATATTTATTCAAATGAGCTCAGATAAATGAAATAGTACCAGAGAATGAAGGAGAGAGAGTGTGAAGCTACTTTCCTTTTGTATCACATAAAATTAACTAACAAACATTGTATACTTCTCGGGCGCCATCTTACCAACTGTAAGAAAATAATTTACGTACTTACTGTGTTTTGGGTCCTCGGGTTCTTTTCAGCGAACAGGTGATCAGAATGGTATATTTTGAAATGATTTACCCAACAGCTTATTTGTTGCTCATGAATTATTTATTCATTCTATAGCACGTTATTTCTTTCCATTTTACTTCATTATCGGTAGAACATTGGTTGTTAGTCATATTTATAATTATTCAATACTATATTTTTCCCATATATATATATCTAAGTTTAACATTTAAAAGAAGAAACAATTAAAACTAAACCATGGTATTTATTCAATTAATTTACTACCTTATTAAGCAAACCAGCGTTCTTTATTTAATACGTACTCTCATTCACTCTGTTTTACATTCCCCCATACCCATATGAGATCTCATTTGTTTAGTGCTTAAAATTTTGTTTCGTTATAAAATTTATATCGGACTTTGTTGATGTTAGACGAAAATTGAAGGTTACTTAACTGACATGTGAGTCCAGATGACATCGCCTTATACTACGCGCACTACGTAGATCACTGAATTTACATGTTTTTAGAAAACCATTTAACTGTTAGTTCAATCTAATTAAGTTGACAGCTGCTATTTTACATTTAAGATCTGTATACGTGCAGGCGATAATTACGCACGGCCGGCGAAACACCAAAACTTCGCCGAAAAACCGGCGAACCGGCGACGCACAGTTGTTAGCGTCTGTATAACTCAGATGTTGTTTTGCGACTGCTTTGTTCTGTTGTGTCACTATGTTGCTGGCGTGACACACCTCGTTATATAAGTGGCTGACGCAACACATCGCCTGACACGGTTATGTAATTTGTTGACAGATTTTGTTACATAACGTGTTTACTGTTTTCGTGTTCGTCATTGTCCTTGAATTTTCCTTGGCACCGTTAGCCGGTTATTAAAACTGTTTATATGAATATTGTCTAATAACTTTGTCTTCAACGCCTCAAGCAGTGTTGCCGTTGTTGGGATCGCTTCCCCATAACAAATTTACCTCTTGGTCATAAAATTTTTTTATCACCCAACAAGTTAATTATTATTTATGAAAAAAAATACAAATTCTGTTATTACCCCAGGTATGCCCAAAAATGCCCCGCTACAAGAGTGAGAGAGTGGATACAAATATAATTAATAAGTGCTGGGTTGTGCCAATATCATTTATCGTTTATCATGTTTATTATATAGTAGTTATAACACATGTTTATTTTGGAGGGTCTAGAAAATGTTTAAGGGAGAATATATGTTTACCAGATAAATGGGACTACGCCCCGAGGCATAGTAAACACGTGCATGTTTGGCACATCGTAGAGTCTTTTCAATATGTAAGTAGGGTTGTTTATGTAAATAAAGGGTAATGTCATTGGTAACAAATACAAGCACGAGTGAGTTATTTCAGGTAATACATTTCGCAATTACTGGTTCGCTAACACGAATTCTGGACCACAAGGTAAGTCTCATATTCTGTTGTACAGTTTGCAACATGGCGCCCGATAAAATAATTAAATTACAAAACAATTAATTTGTAACAGAGAAATTAAAGTTACAATACGACTTACCGTATGCAACACAATGAGAGAAAAATTATAAATAATGTGAGCGAAATATAGGTTTTCTGTTAGAGCATTCCATTACAAATTTATTCTGTATAAATACGCAAAATTAAAATTTTTTGGAAGGCACTTTTGACGTTTTTTCTCCGGTTACATCTTGCTTGCGACAGTTTGGTAACTAATATGTCTCCTGAATATGTTACTTGCTTATCGCACGCCAATGCGATAGTGGGGTTGCCACCTTCGGGCCTAACGTCCAGCCCGATTTCTGTAGGTTGTCTCACATAAACTGTCTATGTTATCATACTAAAGAGACCAAATTTCCCTGTACTCAATAGTACAACCCATTAAATCCAACTTAATTTGCGCCTGTAATATTCCAAAGATAAGACAGTCTCCTAAAAATTACTATTATTATTTAATAGTTGGCTATAGAAATTATTTATTGACAAGAGAAAAAGTTTATAATAAAAAAAACTCTTGTGATAGCTTTCATTTGGTTTGTATTACTTGAGAACAGACTTATGAAAAAAAAAAGGTGACAAGTTGTTGTTATTATTTCTAGGTTATCTAATAACGTAAGTAGTTATTAGGGTTAAATAAATTATTCATTGATTTCTTATTAATCTAAACATATATATACTATTCATAATACTTCTGATGCGTAACTATCAGTTAATTTGAATGATTTTTTCGCAAAAAATAACAATATTTATTTTCATTAGTCAAATCAAAAACGACATGAGTCAATTGAGCGACTATGCGACACTCATATTTTGTAATATTTAAATTAATCTTGACTCCTTTAATTATGATAAATAGTAAAACCATTTATTTCTTAAGTTAATAAAATGCGAAATAATTCCTTCATTAATTCTGATAACTTTCATCAGAATTGCTCCACTTCGATACTACTGATTAGAGTAGTATCCAAACAATCATTTACAGAAATTATTATTTCTGTTTTATTTTTTAAATAATGAAAATATAGTACTCCCTGGTTTTTTATCAACACAAAACTCGAAAATACGACCGATATTATACACTGGTCGTATTTTATTATTATATTCACTCCGAACTGTACACTCGTTAATTGTTTGTTAAGTGTAGGTTAGGCGTGTGTAGTATGACTCATGTATATGTGTCGCACACAATTCAAATAAAACTTCTTCATCGATTTTGTCCGTTGAATTATGCGTGTTGACTCCTTGATGATTGAAAGATGACTGTGTCGCTTCTCCTAAGCGTCTCTGGCTTGTCTGCCGGTTTTCATTCATTTGATTGGTTAAATTCTTCGAACTCTCCGACCCAAAACACCTTGATTTAGTAAAACTTTTAATTTATTACCAATTTCGTATATGGGTTGGAGACTAAAGTGACGTAAACGCCGATGCACAAAATGATTAAAAAGTTTATAATCGTTATAACTTTCTTATTAGTTGTCATATCGTTGAATGGTTGGTGTCAATAAATCGCGGACATCCTGGGCTTTAAATAAAGTCCAAACAAGAATGAAATCCGTCCATTATTAATTCACTACAACGATTTCACAAATTTTTATGGTGAATCTTAAAATTAATAAGTTTTTTTTCACCAAATCTTATCTAATTACACAATAACACTTCTGATTAAACGTTTTGAGTCCATTTCTCAATTGCTTAATACAAAAATTGGGAGTAATTATTATTCAAACAATGTTTGATAATGGCGTCTCAAGCGTCCATATTCGATTATTTATAATCGCCCTTAATACTATTATTCCTTATCTAATAACATTTGTTTTGTATTCTAGTAATAATAAAAACATTTATTTACATTGGTTTACACTTTAGTATATGCAGAATGTTGTGTTTCATATACTAGTAGTCTTATCTAACTACCTTCCGATCTCTTTTCTTTAAATTGTCACTTTGTTTGTGTTTTTCTATATAAGGTATCTAATGTTGAAAATGCAAATAGTGTACCACTATAGTACCTAGTTCATTTAATATATTTGTTAGCTTTTAGCTATCTGAAAACCCTTCAATTCCTAGTATTGGGTTTGTTTACATCAGGTCATGACATGGCAGTCAGTTATTTTTTAATAAATCAATAACTAAATTGTTATTATTATATTTGACAAGATTCTCAAAGTAGTGTCAGATATCCTTCTGATTACTGATAACATTTTTATTTACCTTTGAACAAGTTTGGATGGTGCATTTTGCTTAAATAACTTGCTACATAGTGTTTGTTTACATTCTGATTCCACCATCATTGTCATTTAGTTTTCAATAATTTGTCTATAAAATTACTATTCTTATGCTTATGATCTGTTCTCATAGTAGTATTAGATGTTCTTCTAACTACTGGTAACACTTTCATCACTCTCTGTGTAAGTTTTAATAAGGTATTTTGCTTAATTAGTTTGTTACATTGCCTTTGCTTACATCTGGCTATTCATTCATAGTCAGTTAGTTTACAATATTTTGATCATAAAACTATTATTATTACACTTATAATCTGTTCTCATAGTAGTACCAGATGTTTTTCTAACTACTGGTAATACTTTCAGTGATCTTTGTACAAGTTTTAACAATGTATTTTGCTTAACTAATTTGTCATATTGGGTTCCCTTTCATCTAGCTTTGTGCTATCATATTTAAACTGCTTTATGTGCAGTGTATTTCAGTATAAGACATTATTTATTAGCGTGCATCATTATTTATAATGAATCTTTGATTGAAACAATTGTTGATGGTTGCTTGGTTTATTAACATATGTGATTTTTTGTTTTATAGGTGCATTTCCTATGGGGTTATGTATCAATGTACAACATATTCTTATGCAGCATTTGCTACTACTATTATGACTTCATTATGGTATTCTATTACAATGGTTTAATTGTTGATTATTACACATGTTTACACTATTTCTTCTAAACAGTAATACAAATATTCTTGAACTAATGATAATACATTTCTTGTTATGGTTTGTACCTAATTTCTGTTACATTGTTGTTTGATACTTAACAAACTAGTTTGTTTGTTATTATTTTTTCTGGCCTTTCTTTGTATTGTATTCTGTTTTGCCGTGGCATTCAGTTACATTTCTTTTAAAATTTACAAAGGTTTTTTTATTATCAGGTTCTATGAACAATGATATTACTGTTCTATCTTACATTTCTTGGTGGTCTTATGATTATCTATTTGGATTAGAATCTTCATTAAATTAGTCACACTAACTGTCTGTGTATTTTGGACTATTTAATCTTTGATGTTTCCACTATGAAGGTAACACATTTTCTTCTGCTATAAACCTTATCACTTGAATTGTCTGTGGGGTTTATTAGGTTAAAATTGGTTAACTGGTCACAGGTTCTCACACTTACATCAAGTATTCACTATTACTGTTTGTGATTTCTTAAATATGTTAAACACTGTTTCTTCATAGTTGACAATCCCTATTCTTCTGGTTACTAGTATTATCTCTAGTATGCTTGGTGAATGGTGATTTCTTGTATTGTATATTCATTATCTTCTCTCTTCATGTCATGTTTCCTTGTCCTTCTTCTTCCTTTCTTCTTTAGGTTTAAACGTCTTCTTCAATATTTCCATTGTAGTAGTCGTTGTTTCATAATATTTATATTTGTAAATATATTGGTTTGTCTGCCATCATTGTTGTTGCTCTTGAGTTGTCTCTTCTTTTTATTTTATATAGTCATTTTATTGGTTCCCCTCACTGTTGGAATCCTGTTGTCTGCTTTTACACTTTGATATAGTCATTTTATCGTTTTGTTGGTTCCCCTCACTGTTGGAATCTATTGGGCCTGGTTTCTAACATTTTATTTTGGCTCATGGTCATTTTGTTTCTCTATTTTGTGTACGATGCTGCTATGTTACACTTCCTTCTTCTTTGTTGGAATTTTACACTAATATATCTGTAGATACACACTTTTTGTTTACATAATTTTACTTACTTAGAAATATTTTCATGCTTTCCCGTCACTTGACGTAATAATTGCTTACTTTATGTAACTACCAAATTTGGTAACGTTACAATATATATATATATATATATATATATATATATATATATTTAGTCAATTTCTGCTACAGTCCGTTTCTTGATGTATATAATACATTTAATATTTATAATTAAATTTACCTCAAATGTTATTTTTTTTCCTTTTTTGGAACATGTTTCGGGTACTATCTTGTACCCATCCTCAGCCATCCTCAGATAGTACCCGAAACATGTTCCAAAAAAGGAAAAAAAATAACATCTTGAGGTAAATTTAATTACAAATATTAAATGTAATATATATATATTTATTGTAACGTTTTGCGGGTATTATCGGATAGTATCTTTTGATCTTATCGTCACTCTTGCGATCGTCACAGAATTCGTTATAATTTATGTTCAAAGTTTAAAAAAAAAGAAATCGAGTGTGTGTGATTATGCAGATATTTCCCTTAGATTTTATTTGGGTGAATTCAATAAAGTTGTTTGACCGTAGTTGGGAGAGAGAGTGCAAAAAGAATTATCCTCTTGGCATACAAATAATTAATTTAAATTTCTCCGCTCATGAGACCAGCTGATTGTGACATTTACAAACACATTGGAGGTTAAATTAACACCAATGGCATGTAATATTTTCTGGTTGTCAGTTCTCTTCTCTGTCTCCAGACAATCTGTAAACAACTACCCTCTACTGAAAATAATACACATTTTTATTCAAATAACGAAGTATTCATTGTATTTATTTAGTAAATTTTTGTTCTATTTCCTCCCAAAACAGAAAGGTATAATCGATTCTCACTGTCAACACAACATTAGTTCGATCTTATTTTTTAAACATAGAATGTATAACAAATATTTTTATCTTTTATAAAATATAAAACAATAAAGAAATAATTTATTAATTTCCCAGGGTTATATTTGAGTTCTTTGTACTATGAGACGGTCAGAAATGAATATTTTAATACCAAGCTTTACATTAATTAATCTATTATATTTTGTAGTATGTAGTTCCGAGTTTATCCGCCAGAGTGCAGATTATGTTTCTTCACTACAACCATGAAATTATTTAATGGCGGCTAGCAATTCACCGGAATCCGTTATGCAGATTTTTTGGTTAACCAAAAATAATGTTTGTTTCACCTCTTTTCCTGAAGTGTTTAAAGATATGGTGCTGTTTCTAGTGTTATGCAGTTATAGTTGAGTGGTAATTTAGTTAAATTTACTTGGATACGATCTCACCAAAATATTGACGTGCTGTAGACTAGGCCTGGATCTAGTAGTTTGATTTTTCAAAGTTTCATCAAATTAAGGGCGTGAATGGTTCAACTTGAAGGAGTTCTAATATAAGGTGGACATCACTCGTCAATTTTATTAAATTTCGCACTAATTATTCCAAAAAGTATTCATTAATTTATCAAATTTAAATAGGCATTACACTTTTTAAAACGTTCACTCCCAATCGTTTTAACAATTAAATTAGTCTTGTTAGTTGGTTACTCGTAGTAACCAAGAATTTTTTATCGGTTTTTATTGGTGAATCTAATACTTTTTAGTATATAGACTATTCTTAATTATTATAAATTTATTTCTTCTTTTTATAAAAATAATCCTTTTTAAATTTTGTTTATAATCCAATTTAATTTATCTAAGGTTTTTCTTTCTATTTTTCCTTAAGCTTGTACAATTGGTCTTTTATATTTTAATTCCCTTCAATTTGATTTATTTATTATTTATTATTTACTTAAAGTATCTTTACTCTAAACTATTTTCCTATGCCATCTTGCTCACATAGTATTATTTTATATTATTATTATTTTATATCTAACCCTGGGTTATCTTATATTTAAACAAAATTACTATATTAAACACAAAATTATACCTAGGTACAAGACCTTTGTGGCCTACACAATACAAAATTACACAAAATACAAAAAAATACAAAATTTGTCAGCAGCAATATAGTCCACTGCTACAATTGACTGTTTTTTCACCTACAGTATAAATCTGTGAGATGCTCTTTTTTTGAAAGTTTACACTCTCACTATGTACACTATATCTCACTTTGTACACTATATTTCACCTTGTTATTGTTTACAGTTTTTGTAGTACAAAGTATTTTATAGCTAGGTACGTAATACCCATTTCTGACTTTTAGAGTGGGGTGATTGTTATCATATTTGGGCATGGGTTATGTAACGTTACAATATATAACGTTGCAGAAATCAGACCCTATAGGGTATCCACAAATATTAGATAAATGATAAAAGGTAAAATAATTTAATGAATAATAATGAAAAAAAATATATAAAATGGAATTAAGAAAGAAAAAAGGAGACTTGTAAACAAGAATAAAGAACAAGTGAATAGACTAGACTGACAAACAAATGACTATGACCCAACCCCAGAGATGGGCCAGATAAAGACAATAAAATGGGAAAAGACAAATTAATGACAAAAGGCACAAATGAATAAAGCAAATCTAATAACTAACAATGAATAAAACAATACTAAAGAAAGTACACTAACCATAAGAAATAAGTAAGACAATTATTAGTGGATAAGGTATGTTATTAGGAACCTTATCATGATAAGAAAGTAAGATATAAAATGTTGAAAGAATAATTATAAATGTGTGTTTAAAATATCATAGAAACCAAGAGTGAGAGATAGGTAGGGAGTGATAACCATAAACAGTGAAGTGATGAGCAGATATTAAAAGAAACAACTCATAATTTGAAGGACAAGGAATGGTGAACAATTGTAACGATAAACCAAAACCCTTAAAATGAAAGGGATACAACCCCTATATTAAACCCAGAAATACAGTACAGTATTTAATATAAACTAATGTATTGTAATCTATAAGAAATAACTATGAACAATATTTAATAGTAAAAGTGAAATGATGAGCAGATATTAAGAGAAGGAGAAGGGATTACCAACTTTGGTATTAGTTACAAAAGATCCCTATGTCTTTGTAACAGTTAATGTTGATGCAAATAGACATCAATAACAATAAGATACATTACTTATTCAGTCAGGAAGAATTAAGTTAAATTGTGTTGAAGAAACTGAACTGAGGAAAATGAGATTAATGTATCTTAAACAGTTTTGTTAGTTTAAAGAAAATTAGTTTATTTGTTTAGTGTTCATTGGAGTATCAACCAAGAAGGCATGACATTAAGTTAATATGTTTGTATTTTTTATGTATGTAATGATATTATAAAGAGATGAGGAGTATGTTAATTTCAAGTAATAACATACAATAGAACAATTGTAATTAATAAGAAGGAATATGGCTGAACAATAGACAGACCATAAAATTATTTCTATATTATGTTTTGTTAGTAGATTTAAGTGTTAAAAAGGTGTGTCAGAAATGGGAGTAGGAATAAGCTAGCAATGACATAAACTTAACAAGCAACAGATTAATCATTATTATATAAATAGAAAAGACAAAATATCAGATAAGAAATAATTTTGTAAAAGTATAATAACACTAATAGATGGTAAAACAGTTTCAAAGTAATTCAAAAGCCAATAAGTACGAAATGGAAATAAGCAGAACATATGTATTTAATAAATAATGTTTAAGTAGAGCAAAATACGAAATTCTAGGATGTTAAACAGTTTAGGCCTATAAATTACCTAACTGTCTAAACTTCAGAAAACCAATTGTAAACAATTGACTATTGTATTTGAATAATAAGACCAAGTAAATTATTTGATTACCATTAACTAACAATAATAATGTCAGAATTGTAATAAACAGTACAAATAAGTGAAATATGTAATAACATAGCATTAGCAGTTTTGTCCAAAACCATTAATACATGACCTAGACCAGCATTGTGAGATGTCAAATTGATCTTTGAAAGAAAATAGGGACATGTATATTAATATTTCATACATTAGTAATATCACCAAGGAACAATAACCATTATAAAATATTTATTCATTTTGAACAGAAACCCAGGATTTATAACAATAGGTTCAAATGTATTTAACCAATAAGAGTGGAAGCGGTTGCCATAACAGCAAAACCTTATTATATTTTTGACCGTTATAAAACGAGAGTTCCATTATTAACTATCCAGCGGTACATATGCTATATTGACTTCGGCTCTATTAAAGGCTAATAAAGGAGAAAATAAGATCCAAATGAAAGTAAAATGAACACAAGAAGTCAACCATAGTTCCAGCAACTCAAGGAGGAACAATAAACAAAATTTTAAAATTAAAAAATAAATAAAAATGGAATAAAAAGAAACAGATGCCAGAAGGAGAAGGGAAACTATCCAGTGAAAATTAACGAAAGTACTATCACAACCTTGAAGAAATCCTGATGACCCATAACAAAAACAACATGGTTTTGTTAAGTATAAATTAAATTATCAATAATTACGAACTAAAACTGATTAACTTTTTTCACAATATATAACTCTCACTCTGAACTTTGAACACCAAATTCTTTCAAGGATTAATGGATCATATCTATTCACACTGTATGTAACTGTAAGATAATCTATGTCCGAAGCCTATAAAATTGACACACACTTTTAAACACCAAGAGTTGAATTTCATGTAAACCTTTTTAGTATTTAAGTACCACAAATGTAAGGTGGTGTACTTTATTTAACATCTTGTTTTAAATCTCGTAACCCAAAGAACTCATTGGCAGAATAACTTGTGTAAATAAGAAACACTAGCGGCCATTGTGGCTTCACACGACTGCTGCCACCGTTGCTTTCCGCTGAGTGAAAATTAATTTGTTGCCGGGGCGAAACTTTATTATAATACTTTCTATTGTACTGGAGGTATAAAAAATTATCGAATTTTATACACAAATAAATAAGTACGAATCATTACTAACTGTCCTTTGTTTTTATTGGAATTTTATTATATAGTTTGTGTTAGAATAGAACTCTTTGCCAAAAATTTGTTGGCAACACGTCGAACGACAAGCGAAATTCGAGTTCCTGCCAGTCTGCGAGGGTAATTCGAATTCATCATCACTGCACAGGAGACAAACTAATTTGAATCTTTTAATTGTTTTCTCAAAAACAATTTGGCTCCGATCGGGAATTAAATACATCAAATAAGGACAGGTAAGGATATCGGTACTGGTTATTCCCGTGCATTCGCGACAGAATTAGTCTGCGTGAGATATGTTAAAAATTGACGACGACTTGGTAAGACGTTGAGAGTACGATAACCGTTTAATTGAAAGAAGAGGGTTCTTTATAAAATTGATGCATCCAACGTGTGGCTAAATAACACGGGCGATAAGGGAGTATCATTATAAAATTGGCGACCAACTAGTGAGGCTAGAAATAGAGGAAGGATAACATTCTAGCGGCGATTACGAAAAGGAGAACAAGATGCATAAGAGGGCGTCATCACTGAAACGGACGAAGGAGGCCGAAAAAGAAGTCAGAGTGGAAGAAAAGGAAGTAACATCGGTTGAGGATGCGGAAACGGTAGTAAGGGAGGAAGCCAGAGGAGGCATGGATTTACAACAACTATGGGAATTAATTAATGACAATTTTAAGAAACTAATGACAATTTTAAGAAACAGGAGGAAAAAATAAACGAAAAATTAGACAGAAATAGCGAAGAATTTAAGAAAAACCAAGAAATATTATAAGGAAAGAGTGAGGAGTTAAAGAGACAGATCAAGGAGGATCTGGAGACACTGAACAACAAGATAGAAAATAATAATGAAACCCTCCAACAACAGTTGAAGGAGGACTATGAGAAGAATAAAGAAGAAACAACAACTGGAACAAATACTAATAGGGTATAGTGAAGAAATCAAGCAGATAAAAACGGAGAGGAATAAGAAATGGGAAGAAACAAATTACAAAGCAGATCAACTTAATGAAACATTAGATAATGGTTTCAAGAAATTGAATGAAACACTAGACAGCACTTCTGAAGGTATCAATGAAAAAATAAGAAATAAAGAAGACTAAAGTGTATTGTTATCTGAAAATAAAAGTAACAAAAACAAAGAGAAAATTAAGCACATAGAAACCAACCGTAAAGGAGTAAAGAAGATTAAGGAAACAAAAGATATTGGAAAAATAAGTAAAAAGAAACTAATAATTACCAGAGAAGAATTGGAGATGATGAAGAATGGACTAATTAATGTGTTTAATTTACCAATTACCGACCATAGTGAATTAATGGATTATAAAGATTGTAGGAGAAAACCTAAAAGAAATTCTAGAAGGGGTTCACAACCAACCAGTGAGACGAAACTTAAGAAAAGCTATACCTAAATGGAAAATACCAAAAATAGAAAGGACTCATAACAAAACAGTGTGTAACACATTAAGAAGGTCTATCATAAAATTGAATACACCAGAAATAGACATGCATAATCAAATATCAGTGATAGCATCTATATATACCACTGACCTATTTGTTGTATAAACAAATGATGAAGTGATTGAGATAGGACTGAAAACGAGTGTATAGAAAGCTGATGCATATGGACCACTGTTTACATCGTAACTCTAATCATCATCTCAGGCAAAAGTCCGCCTTGATAAAGAGCTTGAACACCTGCACACAGCACTGCAGTCAAGTGGTTATTCTACTATGGACATGAGAAGAGCCATGCGGCCGCATACATTTAGCTGCGAGTGGATGTGTCAGAGGAACATCAGGTGGTCAGCAAGCCATTCTTACCCTATGTCAGGAGTGTAACGGACCATATCATGAAATTGCTTGAATGGCGTGGGGTACTATTTTTCTCCCAACACAAAAAATCCAACAATGTCAGTGATCAGTGAAGGATACCAGGAATCCGCTTTCCTCATGCGGGGGCTCTTATAGGGGGAGGTGGTTCAGATGTAATGCTTCTGAGGTAAGGGAAGGACGAGGTCACTGCAGAAGTAGAGAGTTTCGGCGAGCGACCGGGCAAATTTGGCATGAGAAGGGATTCGAAGAAGGCCTCCACGAATGACATCATTCCATACAAACCATGGAGACCTCAACAAGGAACGGAGGATTCTGGACTGGAATTGTTCCAGCTTACACTTGTTAGTGGTCGACCAAAGTGACCACCAGGCAGGAGCTGCATATGTCAACACTGACCAGAGAAACAAGAGATAGATGGTTACTTTAATGCGCAAAGCCAGGCACTTGCTACACGAGAGCATGAGAGATAGTGTGGCTCTGATGCCGCAAACCTTATTGAGGGTGTCAGTCACATGGACGTTGAAGCTAAGATGCCGGTCAAGCCAGATGCCCAAATATTTCACCAATTCTTTCCAGGCGATAGGCCTCCCTTCTAGGGAGAGGGCCTGGGATCGGGAAGTGGACTTATGGCTGAAGCAGATCACCTTGGATTTCTCCGTGTTGTTCGCCACCCACCACTTCTGTAGCCAGTCCAGGAGCAGATTCAGCTGATGCTGCGGCTTTGTACTCGCAAAGCGCGGGGACAGGGAGCTGCAGTGATACATTGCGTCATCAGTGAATAAAGACAACGTAACTTTGGGTAAAACAGGCAGGTCATTCCTGTACACTAGGTACAGAACAGGGTCGAGGACAGATCCCTGTAGGACGCCAGCAACGATGGGTCGAACTGATGAACAGGAGCCGTCGACGCTAACCCTGAAGGTGCAATCAGTGAGATAGGACCGCAAGAATGCACAATGGACAGTGGGGTGGGGGAGTGGTCGAGTTTAAAGAGAAGGCCTTGCTCACTTCCAACAAGACAGCGCCCATAGACTCTTTCTTGTTGGCAGCATCGGACAATGAGGTGATAACTTGGATGAGTTGTAAAGTTGTCAAATGCTCTCTACGGAACCCGAACTGTTCGCTGTGAATAAAATTATCAAACAGCGGCAAGATGTGGGCCAGCAGGAGATGCTCAAACGCCTTTGAGATGACTGGCAATAACGGTATGGGACGATAGCTGTCTGCAAGCATTCGCGGCTTCCAGAGCTTGGCAGATGGAAGATGTTGGCAGTTTTCCACAGGCAGGGAAAGTAGTGCAGCTGGAGACAAAGAGTTAAATAGATCAAGGACCAGTTTAACACCTGAGGCCGGGAGATACAGCAAAGCTGCGGCCCTGATCCGGTCAAGACCGTGGGGCGCGACGGCGGTTCAAGTGACAGATAGACGAAACTAGTTCATCCCTGTCGAAGAGAGCTGGAGGATCTAGTGGAGGGCGGGCAAAATAACCAGATACGAAGTCTCGAACAACCGAATGGGCAGGGTCCGAGACGCCTCGATGAATGGGGGGAATTGCGTCTCCATGCAGTCGGCAAAGACCTCAGATTTACCTTCTGTTGAAGAAACAATGTCATTCGAGGTACCTAGAGGGTTGCGAGTACACTTATCGCGGGTCAATCGATTCATCACTCTCCAAACGAAGGCGTGGTCGACTTCAAGGAACTCAAGATATGAGTCCCACTAATCAGAGTTTACATCCCACAGAAGCTGCTGGAAAACTGGGACTGAAAATGCCGTTTGACAGCAGGTTATGGGTTCTTTGCTATTTGTGGCGGAGCTAACGCCGAAGCCTGATGGCATTGAGAGCTTCCGGAGGTAAGGCCGATTTACGATGATTCACCTTGACATTGTATGTGTGTCGATCCATAACACCTTGGAACAACTCCTGAAGATGAGTGGCACAGAGGTCACGAGTGGCGATCGGGTCCACTGGGACTGATGGTAACTTTCGAGACAGCTCAATGTAATAGGAGCGCCAATTGACCCCCCTAGCAGGACCAGCAGGAGGTCGGAGTGAAGCCGACAGTTGTCAAACAGTTACAAGCAAGCAGGGAATTGTGATCAGACAAGAGGTCTGGCACAGACAGACATGGATGTGATGGGTCACGTTCCTGACAACTACACGAATAAAGTCCGGTCGCCAACCGGAATAGGGGAAATGGGTTGGATCTTCCGGGCCGATGACATTCATATCCAGGTCATCTACAATGATGTCTACAATGATTCGGTGGAGAGAGTTGCTGTAGGCGTTAGTAGTCCTACTGTTCCAGGAGGAATGTTTTTGCGTTAAAGTCGCCAACTGCAATGGTTAAGATTGGGTGGTCGAGAAGGGCGTCCCACTCCTCGGGCGGAGGCGCTGGTCGCAGGCCGGGTTAGAGACACACGGAAACAGTGCGCAACTCCGAGCCGCCTGCGTCCACCCCCACTGCATAACCTTCAATGAGAGTAGTGGGGATGGGGGGTAGTGGCTTATGGGATATCTGCCTGTGGACCAGAATCGTCGTTCCCCCAGATGGGCACGATCCTGACCTTAACAAGTGTAAGCAGGTAGAGAGAGATCATGGGTAAGGGGCTAGATGAGAGTTTCGAAGAGAAGTATGTCATCAGCTTCGTACTTCACAACAAAAGCCGCCAGCTCAGATTGGCAAGAGGAAACACCATCAGCGTTCCAAGCGATGATCCGCAGGGTTCTAGCCATTGAAAGGAAGAGGAGGGAAGAGGGCAGAGAGACTGGAAGACAATAATTAGTACAGTGGAAGTATCAGGAGATCTGATGCTTTGGACAAGAGTATTGGCCTAATCCGTCAGGGGGTTTACAGGAGCCCGAGAAAAATCTCGGGACTCAGCGGACATGCCTGAGAAGCTTAAGCCGATGCAGTAGATGGCGGAGGACTGGCGGACTAAGAACTTGTCTGCTCACTTGGAGGCGGTTGGGAAATAATGGGAGCTAGAGTATTCCTGATGTGGATTGGCAGGCTGTGCCTGCGGAAGACGTCAGCCGGGCTTCCGGTGGCAACGAGTGCGCTCAGTCGTGCTCTTGCAAGCAGAAGAAATGGTCGATGGTTTAGCAGCAACAGCTACGTAGGACGGGCCAGGCGCTCTGGCAGACGCCAGGAGTGGAGCCGTCACAGGCGACACCTGCAGGCGGGACTGAGACAGTGGGAGCATTCGAAGTTGCCGCCAAGGCCTTGTCAGATGAACCAGTGAGTGAGGGAAAGCCACGCACCGGTTAGGCACCGGGCCAGCTACACATTTGTTTGTTGATGGTTCTATTCCACTCTATTCTGTATTCCGGCACGACTGAGGGTGTTGTGATCCATGTTCTCATGCCACTGATGATGTCCATCATCAGTATGGACTAAATGTCTGGTGAAAAACATGAACAAATTAGACCACAGCCTAACAACCCGGAAAATTGTAATAATGCTAATGACATTGTTGCAGAGGTCTAGGCAGGAAAGAAAATGGAAACCGATGAAAGAGAAGAGAGCAACAACAAAGAAGATGGTCGACAAACACTCAGCTCCTAATGCAAGAAAGAGTTAAAATGATTTGCCAAGAGATAGTGACAAACTAATTTTCCATTTCATTGGAAGGGTAGAAGAATGTGTGAGGTAAATACAACATCGTTATAAAAGGTAGATAAAAATAATATCTGTCTTTTCTTTGTGCCAGTAATGCATGGTAACATAGTACTGTACATAATGTACATCCTTAAAATATAGTACTGTACCATATTTAGTTTATTCATATTGGCTCACATTATTCTTGTATATATTTTTTATTATTATTAGTAATAAATAAAATTTTCTGACACGAATATATTTTTAGAATACTACACTGTTTTGATAGTATGAACTATCATAATCAGAAATTGCAAGTAAATAAATTTTTAGTTTACATTGATTTTAAGAAACTGAAACACTTTATCCTAATACTTTTTACATGTATTAAATTTCAGTATTTAAATGTATGTTACTGATTTTAATTTTTGTATATTAAAAGTAATTTGGGCAGACAGTATGAGTCTTACTATACAGAACTCTAAAATTTGAATTTTTTGTTTGTGGTCCTACAGTCTGGACTTTAAGATCAATAGACAAACACTGTACCTGCTGGATTCCAACAAATTTAATCTAATGTGTGCAAACGCTAGCTGAAAAGTTCTGTTGTTAGTAAATACATAACAAATATTTGCTGCATGGCCAGTGTGGACCAGCATAGGATCCATCAAATGTAACATCCAGTGGTTAGATGTTAGTTGTGATTTAGTAGTCAGCTCATTATTTCAAAAGACTGTAAACTATAAATAGTACTTGGATTTCGTTTTCCATGACGTGTCCGTTACTTAACTAAATACAACTATTTTATTAACAACTCGGAACACAAAGTTTTTTATGAGTAAAAACATAAAGTTTTTCCTTACAACCTGAACCAGTTTTCACTTTTAAAAAGCTTCTTCAGAGGTTGCCGCTGGTAGCGCTGTCTGTCTTGTTGTGGGGGATGGAATCGAATTTCGAAAGATCGATGTTGCGTGTGTGTGTGTGTGTGTGTGTGTGTGTGTGTGTGTGTGTGTGTGTGTGTGTGTGTGTGTGTGTGTGTGTGTGTGTGTGTGTGTGTGTGTGTGTGTGTGTGTGTGTGTGTGTGTTCGAATAATGCATGCGATTTGAATTGTGTCTGTTCGTTTAGGATGTCATTTTTATTTGTTTTCATGTGTTCGTATATTTCCAATTGTTCTAGAGTGTCTAGTTTCGGTGTGTACATGTAGAATGTTCATGTTATTGTCGATGTTTTTGTATGTGTGGTTTGCTTCAATGAGGTGGTTTCCAAAGGTGGATTCTGTAGTGGAGTGGAGTGCCTTTGTGTGTTCAATGTATCTCTGTTGGAAGCTACGTCCTGTCTGACCTATGTAGAATTTGTTGCAATTTGAGCAGTTTAGTTTGTAAACACCAGGTAGATGGAATTTGTTTTGTGCTTTGTGTGTGTGTTTTGATAGTGTGTGTTCTGTTTTGTTAGTAGTTTTGTAAGTGATTCTGTATCCTGCTTTTTTGAATTTGTGGGCTATTTTTTCAGTTTGTTTGTTGATGTATGTTAGTGTTATGAATTTGTTGTTTTCTGTCTTTGTTGTTTGTTTTGTGTTTTGTGTAGGAGTTTATTGACTATTGTTCTGTCGTATCCGTTAGATTCTGCTAGATATTTTATCGTGTTTAGTTCGTCTTTGTAGTCTTTTTCATCTAGGGGGATGTTAAGTCTATGTATCATGGTTCTGAAGGCAGCTAGTTTGTGTTGTATTGGGTGATTGGAGGAGTTGTGTATTAGTGTGTCAGTTGTATCAAAAACTTTGTGTTCTGAGTCGTTAATGAAATAGTTGTATTTAGATAAATAGTACATATTGGAGTGTTGTCTGCATGATAGTTTAAACTAAGTTTGTTAAGGTGATTAATAAACTTTGTGATTGTATTTTTCCTAAGTATGCTTTTGATTGTATTCTGTACTAAAGATTATCATCATCCATATAAAATTGTTACAATGCTGTGAATATAAGGGGCAAAAATTGTTTAAGTGAGTGTACAACCAAACTAACATTGTTTGGTTAGTGTAGAACAGATGATATCGTTTACAGAATTAAGAAAGTAAAATGACAGTTGGTTGGAGGGCAAAAGTCAGACTTCCTTGGCAATAAGATTGATAGATGACCTGGTTAAGTACTACATTGATTAACACATTGACTGTTAACAATAAGGTTAATGATGTTCCTTAGGTGCTAAGGCACACTGAAACACATACATTGGATAGAGAGAAGCATGTCCCGGGCCGTGCCACGCCTCGCGGTGACTGTATGCACTACGGCCTGGGCTGTGGCCCACAATGTTAAAGGGGCAGTACTATACACTGAACATTGATTAAAGCAACAGTCATTTAGCAGTGGGTATCTGCTAATAACAATGTGTGTGTGTGTGTGTGTGTGTGTGTGTGTGTGTGTGTGGGCGCGCGCTAGTTATAACTAATAATAATTAGATATTTATTATTAATTTATATGTTAAGTAAACTTATTATTATTATAATTATGTGCATTACACTTCAGCAGGTACTTGACATACCCAACAGATGTCAATACGTGTCTGTTTAATTACATTAAGACTGTCTTATTATAAGCGTTACAGTGCTTTGAGTACAGAATGATTTCTGCTATAGAAGTTGATACTTTTATATCATTTCAGTGTACAAAATTGTGACAGCGTGAGGGAAACTTATAACAACTTAACTGAAAATCATGATCAATATGTGTGTAATTATTGTAATCATTGTTATTCTTATTTATGTTATTAATTGCTATTATTGTCAGACATGAGTTTAATTATTTTGATACCTGTTTCATCTTCATATTTGATATAATTATTATCAGTGGCATTCTGTTATCTGTCATGTTAACCATAATGTTATCACGTCTCCACAGTTTTTTCTTCTTCTATCATATGCTGGACAGAGGAAGGCTTCTTATCTATAGTAATTTCATACATTTCTACCTCTACTAATTATTTTAACTTGTGTAGTTTACAAGTATTTTTGTTTCCTTTAAACATATTCACATTAATTCTATTTGAGTCTTCTGTGGTATCATGTACATTTTTTTAAATTTATATTAGTTCATTAACTCATAACTCTTAGTTATATTAGTTCATAACTCTTTTTTTTTTAACTAAATACTACTACAGTTGAAAGAAATACTTTTTGCTTCAATTGTGCACCTGTACCAGTTTTTTGTTATGCTTAAGGGGAATTATCCATAATTATGACACTATAACTTAGTAACAACTTGACAATTTCTCATACCATGTTACAAATATATTTTCATAACTAGAATACAGATATCCCCTTTTTTATTCAAACCCTAATAATCCATGAAACTTAAACCGCATTTATATTAAATATGGTGGCTCTTAGTCTGCTTGTGAGCCACACCTCTAATTACAAGAATGAACAGTGGTGCTGTTCCAGTCAGGTGCATGTGTTTACATCAGGTCTAAGATGAGCATGTGTTTATATCAGGAACACTACATACTTAAACAAAAATAATTTATTTTTCAGTTTTGTATGCAGTAGACATTTTTAAAATGTATTTATTTATTGTGTCTTACTTTTAATAAAGCATATACTTTTCTTTATAAAAACTAGATACTATTAAAAAGCTACTCTTACATTTTTCATCCAAAAATTTGTTTAAAGTTTTAAAGTTGATAATGTTCATTATCAAACATTGTATATTTGGTTAGTTTAATATTTACAGCTTTTAAAATTTACAATTGTTTAGTTTTTTTAGTATTGAAATTTTCAATCTCTGTAGTATAAAATTTAGTGGATCTTTTCCGTTAACCATCCCCCACTTCAAATCTGTACATCCCATAATATATTCATTTTAATGTGCTAGACTACTGCAATCATACCACTTCTCACTGTCTTCCGCTCCCCCTCCTGTCCATACACAAACTTTGCTACCTCAATTTAATGGAGGTTATGTCTAAGATGGAGTAAACTTAAACTTTTGTCATTGTATTCTTTTTTAATAAAGTAAATAAACAATTTGGTATTAGAAGAAACCTCAGTTTAACTAAAATTTTCTTAATTTTAGTGTACAGTAAAAGGCTATATGTATTGGAAGTACAAAAATTATAACCTAGTTTCCATTTTTTGCATGTGATTACCATACAGAGACAATTTTAAGACATTTATAAACATTTTATATTGTTAAAATTTAGTCAAAGTCTAATGAGCAATTTGGCCTAACCTAAATTACTACATCTAAGAATTTAGCTTAGGCTTACATCTACATCTACGTTAGGCATTTTAGCTTTATTTATGGATAAAGTGCATCTGAATTAGTACACTAACAGTACTGCTCTATCTCACAATAACATAACACATTATACTAATTCAAAGTAATTTCTTGTTTTCAGTTCAACAAATGCTGAAATTGTGTATTTCTTTTTTTTCCATTCACTTTTTATGAAAACATTCTTTACACTAATATGTCTACGGTAACTATTTTTTAATCCAATGTTTAGTACCCCTGTGTAGCTATATAGGTTTTTAGTCTATATTCATTTGCCCTAATACAAATAATTTTCTTCGGCTGAATTTCTGAATTCTTTTGTCTCAGTAGTAAATATTACTAAACAAACCATTAACTTTATATAAATTCAATTAATAAAGAGACATAAAAGTATTATTACATAAAAAAATCTTAAAATAAAACTAAATACCAAAATACACAAGAAGGAATTTGGCATTTAGGATTAGGTGGCATGTTCATTCATTTGGATATATCCATAGCGGGCTGTATGATTATCATTGCAACATTGTTGTTTGGAATGTTTTCCATTTTTGTGTTCATTAAGAAGTGTGCAAGGAAAAAATTATTAATAATATGTGTGTGGGACTTTTAACTTATTTGTATTTCTGCAGTGGCAAACAATTTGCTATTATTTGTTAAATTTGTTTTTCTTCTATAGTAATGTAGTGTAAATAACATGGTCTTTGTAGTAGTCAGATTTTTTGTTTAAGTAATTGTGACTAGTACCAGTAAGGCTTTTTGGTAATCCTTTTATATTCTTGAATTGGGTCAGTGTAGGTCAGGATACATTCTATAATGTAAGCAGTGTGGTTTATACTGTCCCTGGACTACCTTTAACCTTGTGATCTAGATAAGACCAGTAAGGTTTAGTGGTTCAGAATCCAGCAGAACGTTATGAAATGAATCAAACAGACAACACCCCATTTTCTAAGAAAGTATACTGGATTACCTGAACTGTTGTACATTTTAAATTATTTTAAAAAGTAAATTAGAACCTGTCATAATCTTAATAGGCACACATTTTGTTTGATGCAGTTTCATCTTCTAATTGCCATGAAAATGTGAAACCAAATGGCAGCTCAGCAGGTGAGCGACAATACGTCTTACTTTTTCCCGACTGTTCATCAGCTTAGATTGTGCTAGTGCTTCATATACCTTAAATCCTAAATTATAAACCTATTAAAAAACATATTCAGTATCCTCAGCTTGAAACAAACATTCAGAGTGTTTAAAGAGTGTTTAAATTTTGCCATGCTGTATTATTAGTGCTGTTGAAAGAGCAGTCTGATTATAATTGCTTTTAGAATTGACTTTTGGAACAGTGTGTGCAAAAGGGTAGCAGCATACCTCCTGACAGCATGACAGCCATATAAGTTGCTGATTATGCTAACTAATATTCTGTCATGTCATGATCATATGACAGTTCTCAGAGCTTCAGTAACAGTCACCTTTGCTGTTAACATGGACACATCTTGTGCAAATGTACATTTCTTACACGCTTTTCTCTTCACAGGACTATCAATTTGTTAAAAAACTCAATTGTTTGTTTTTGAATTCTCAATTGTGTGCTGCCACAAAATGCACTAGCACATACTGTGGCAGAAATTATAGTAAAAATGTAAAAATCATAATCTGTAGCATAATATTGTCAGCTATCTTGAGTGTATATGAAAAGCGTAGTACCCAGCATTGGCAGGTTATTGACACTTGATGTGTACAAAAAAATTAAAACCCAAAAAATTGTTATAATTATGTGTAAAATTCATTAACGAGTTAAAATTAGTAGGAATTGGTTTAAATATTTTGCATTAACACTTATCTAAAAACGAACTTTTTCTTGTGAAACACTGTTTTTCGTTGGACGCGTTTCGGCGTACGTATCCGCCTTCTTCAGCTTTGATACAGACTGCCATCAAAGCTGTATGGCAGTCTGTATCAAAGCTGAAGAAGGTGGATACGAACGCCGAAAAGCGTCCAACGAAAAACAGTAAGTTTCACAAGAAAAAGTTCATTTTTAGATAAGTGTTAGTGCTGTGAAAGAAGAGATGATTAATCAAGACAACTATTTTGCATTAGTTAAGTCAAACAAGTTGTGTTGTGATCAAATGTTATAGAACAAATAGAAATTATTTATGGCTAAGTAATCAAGTTAACCTAGAGTTTATGAACACATTTTTTATTATAATAAATCTGTAAATCGCTTAATATGTGGAAATTAAACTTAGAAAAACCAATAATTATGTAAAAATTGGTTAGGCCAAGCATATTTTGTGAGTCAGGAACCATAATAAGTAGCCAGATGTGCGAAAATATAAAAGGTGTTAATGGATTGTTAGTAACGAAAAGGAAGAGAAGGTATTTCCGGGATGCCACCCAGAATAGATGCTGTGGGACAAGAAAGCATTACTTTTAGTTTGACCATTACTGAGTATAGAGAGTGACCATCCACACGAGTGTGAGATTAATAAATAATTTAAAGATAAATCAGTAAACATAACTGCAAATAATGAGTGCGGGAGTGAACTAATTATCAGATCGTTAATATTACAATAAGGTGCAACAAAATATAAGAACAAGAAAAAAAATTAATACTAGTAAGTGAAAAGTGATAAACTCACCGGCCATGTAATAATTGTGTCTTAGTTATACAAGCACTATGTAAAAAAAATATAACCTTGTCCAGTTTCACAGTTAAACAGAAAGTGTAATTAAGTGCACACATAGATTAATCCAAAGTGTTAATAAACACATTAATTATTTTAAGAAGTAAGACACTCAAAAGTACAGTGCAAAACTTGTAAAATATGAAACGTCCCCCAAATGTTGTACTTTTTTTTTTTGAGGGGCATTACTTAAAATTTTAATAACTAGTCACATGGACTAGATGGAAGCAAAAAATTGCTGGACCTATCTTGACAGGACTTGCAAATAAAACAATCAGTTAACATAAAGCTTTACTTGTTTTTGTGTTATTAAAAATTAGAATTTTGTCCCTGTTTATTCCGTGTCAAAAGAAATTGTCCAGCTCGACATTTTGTAAGTGTCGCTCCCGCGCACATGCTGTGGTCGTACGTCCGGGAGTGTAACACAACCTTGCATTTCTTGGAATTGTGTTGCGTTCCAATGTCCCGCCTCGCTCACACTGCCCTGGTACTGCGTTCTTTGTTTGATTGACGAAACTGTTCTTTGTAGAGGACTGGCAGCGTTGGCCAATAAACGTATGATTTAAATAAAATTGAAAATACCCTTTTTCGCCCCGTTACAAACAGTAACAACCCTTTTTTTTATTGGTGCTTACTCATCTTACAATCAAAACATATACTCAAACACTTGAATATGAACAGTCAATATAATCAATAAGTAAAAGTTTCATGCTACCGGCAATAACTAATTATTCAGTATTCAAAAACAGTGTTTAACAATTGACTTCTTGTGTACTTCATAGTCGTTCTTAGTTTTCATTTTATGAACAAAGATATATACATATATACATTCAGTACATATCAATCACAATCGCCAATGCTGATAACAATAAAATAATTCAAGCGTAACAGGTGGATCCTTTTAGCACCATTTAAAAAATATATATATATATATATATATCACAAATCTATATCCACCTGACTAGTTCTAACAAAATTTTAATCGTTCAGAATATGAAAATACTGCTTATGTCTAGGCTTTTATACCAATCATTATATGCATGTATACTATCTGTGTCAGTGAGAATTGCCAATAGCAGTAACAACCAAAATTAGTAGTATATCAAGTGGATATGTTTTAACACAGTTAAGACTATAAATTTTGACTTGTAGTTATAACAAAGTTTCGATCATTATAACATTATTAACAGTATATATATATATATATATATATATTGTAACTAGACCTGTTTTCACTGGTTACAAATAAATAAATTCTTGGTGTATTTTCAAAGAAAAGAAAAAAAAATTTTATGTTTGGTTGTTATGGTAATAAATTAGAAATAATCCTAGTTCTTGTTATTTTCTTTACTGAATTATATTTAATGAATTACCAAATGTTATTTAACTTCCACCTACCGTCTCGATCTCTTCCGTCGGGTTCCAGGGTCCGATCACATGTTGTACGCTAGATACAAACATGGTCTACAGGTTAAGCAAAGCACTGACACAACTCATTTTGGAAGAGAATTACTATTTAATCTTTTACTTTTGAACTTTGGTAAACTTAAGAAGATTTCTTTAGTACATGTTTCAGATGTTGTGCAACTCTTGTATAATAGAACTTACGAACTATGTCTTACCTTAGATATCATTTCTAATTACACAATTGCAAACACAAACACAAATACAAACAGCCCAGCTTTGCTCACACTCGCATTCATACTGAACTTTATAAAACCCTTATCATTTTATAATAAGCCCACCCCGGCCCTTACACATGAACCGTTGGCACATGGTTCGTACGCGCACTCATCGTTTTGTAAAAATGTTTGATTTCTATGTGTCTGAAAGATACTTAATTTACTTCTACAGGTTGGATTGATCGCGGTCACAAACTTTTTTTCCACTGATATTTAACTTTTTACTAGTAAAATAATAAAAGATTTGTGTATGGAGCCTACTTTGCTCCGAGCCGGCCGGCTTCGATAGTGGAACTGCCCAGTGTGTGTCTTTTAGCGGGAGGAAATGCGTACTCACTGCCACCAGATTTTCGTCACCGTCCATGCTCAGTTGTTGAGGCATATTCCGTTTATGCAGGGACTATAGCTGGTATATGTGTGGTACCAGAGGTCAACATTTGCATCTGCTATATTGACGTCACTAACAGTAGGCGGGGTTTAACGGCATTTCCTGTATTTAGCTGGTAGCTGCGACAAACTTTTTGCTCCAGCGCCATGTTTCACAGCTTCGGTTGAGTTTTCAAAGCGTCACTAACAGCACTCCGTCCGGCTAGGTTACGTACGGGCGTCGACGCACATATACAAAGTTCTTAGAATTTCGTGGAGGTGCGAATTCTTTTGACGAGTTACACAACATTAATTGCGTCTCGCCTTTGTTCCCAAACACTGTTCCATATGCCATGCGTTCTGTTATAATGAAAATAACGTTGCACAATAATTTTATGAAATCCCGCACCAAAACTAAATAAATAAAAATGTAAATACCCCATACTGAAAGAAAAATAAAATGACCCAAAATTGACACGCTACAATACCCCCTCGATGAGAATTCTGCTGTTCACAACAGAAGAAATCTCATCGATAAACCCCGAAGAGGACCGGTGAGGAACTGGTGCCAACAACCCCCTCTTGTTCTTACTCTACATGGGTACACTACCCCCCTGGCTTGGTGACTATGGACCCATCTGAACGAGATCACTGGACTTCTCCATAAGAGATCCCAACACCGAGAAATCGAACAGACAAATAACACAGCCCACCTCGCCTTCTAACATGCTACCCCCAAAAATCCTCAATCCCTGGCTCAGATTATGCCAGATCCTCAGCCGATATGGATCCCCTTTTATGCAAGCTGGGCTGCCTTTAGCAGATACTGGGCTCACACACACTCACATTACATAACATCACACCTTGACAATTCTTTTAAACTTTACAGAAATAAAAAAATTCAAAATTCAAAATGATATATTTTACCAAAAAAAATTCTCTTCCTTGTTTTTCTGTTTTATTTCAAATGACTTAACTTAGATATTCCTCCTAATCAAAACATATCCTTACACTAACATGTGAACCACTTATAGTCTAACAATACAATGCAATACAATATAAATCAATAAAATAAACATGGATAACACACAAATAATAACATAATCAATACTTCAAATATTCAGACGCTGGCAGGCGAAAAATCAAGATTTTTTTTTTTTTCAAAAATTTAAAATTTCCAAAAATTTTAAAATTCAAAAAAAATTTAAATTTTATTTACAATGTTTCCTTCATATATATGAATTATTTAAAACTTGGTTTAAATTGATCAAACACACAACTTAAATTGACTTCCTACTATACAAGCTTAGTATGTGTATGACCTCATCAGCTGATCGAAACTAGGTCAAGTCCAAGACCCTTGACCTACATATGTTATGTACACTTTCTGAAAATACATACAACATCTGTAATAATCTAATGTAAAACACAAAACAACAAAATAAAACATTTAAAATAAACAAAATATTAATATAAATAATCATCAAATTGACATTTAAATTATTTAAAATAAACAATTCTTACTTGTACCTTATTTTCAAATTTTATCAAAAATTCTGTCACTGGTTGTAAATTAAAATTTTATATGTTCAACTATAGCTTTCTTCATTTTCCAATCTCATTCCCTATTACTGTGGGTGATTTAAACATTTATCTCATTTTATTTACTGCTTGATCTGTATACATATATCATCTTTCTCCCCTTGACTCTAACTTCTAACAACTTTGACTACCATGACACCCATCTCTATCAAAACATCTATCCCAAAACACTCTAACCCCAACTTATCAATAAACCCAAATCGCCACCTTCTCTCTACATAAAAAAAAAAAAATACTCTAACCCTTTGTACATAGGATATGTGTTTCCCCCGCCCCCAAAAACTCAATTCCCGTTATTTGGCCCCTGGATTCTACCTAAGGCGGCCCCTCCTCCTTAAATCGGTACCAAATCCCGTCCCAACATGTCATTTTGTTGCGAACTCCCACATTACACTACCCCCTAATACAAAATTGCCATCGCCAAAAAATCTCAATCTCATTATCTTACTACAAATACAACAAAATAACAGCATCAATTACAAACATAAATATATCATTCAAAACTCTACAATTATTCTCCGTAACTACTGTGTCACCACCAATACTTCTCAAAATTCTATCATATATATTACTTCAAGACAACATTACATTATTTTCATCTCTACTATTTCAACTTCACTTGGAATTCAATTTTGGACAGATCTATATGTCCCACAAAATATTCATCACCCAAAAACTATCTTTTTTTTTTTTTTTTGCATAAATTATTATTTACTTCTCACTTTATCAAATTATTTTTACCATTACTTTAAAACATCTGTAATACATTAAACATTGCATTGAACATCAATTACTTAGAACATTTATAACTAATATACCAGTGACATGTTATTGCTGATCAGCTGATCCTACTAACACAGTGAAAACACATCTCGAAATTGAAGAAATTACATGAGATATATATATTTTTATTTATTCTCACTTCTCACCTCATTGTTTCCCCTTTTTCTGATTCTGATCATTTTGTGTCACCCGCCTGCCAGACGTTTAATTATTAGCTTAGTAAAAAAATATACACATAATGAAAACACCTATTTTATCAACAACTATATCTAGCTTACAACAATAAAATAATACACTTAAAATTATAGCATGTAATGAACACCTTATATTAAATATCTGAGCAGCTAGTTAATTGAACAGAGCACAAGCATTTTTATTTGCTCAAACTTTGAATTAGCAAAAAAAATTTTTTGTGGTAAAAGTTAAATTCGTGACTCACCTGAGCCACCTCCCAGCCACACACACTATTTCAAATTATGGAGGACTGTATCGTCCTTTCGCTTCGACAAAGACTGTATATTTTGGAGCAGGTTTTACCTCTCCGTGTCTTTGCTTCCGCTATTACATTTGAACATTATCGAATATCAACATATTCTTGTTATATAACTACTCGCCCTTAATGCGGGTCTACCACCTGTCTTTGCTACCCCCACGCGGGCAGAGTGGCAGCCGCTGTTTCATAGTTCCGGGAGATTTCCCCTAATTGTCGCCCCCCATTGAATTTCTAATATATACCAATTTCAAGTCAGCTATGGTCAAGGGACTTGATATGACCATAGCTAACCGCTAGCCAAATCCACGATTAGTGCTGGTAAGGCAGTAATCGCCCGAAAAGTCGGGGAAATCTAACTTCAATTTGACTGCCTGTTACATTCATCACTAGTATGTGCGACACGGTCGTCTATCAGTGTGTAAATTTTAATTTACACGAAAAAGGTGTGCCGCACATTTTCGCCATTTTCGCCTCCGATGGGGGTAACACTCTCTGTTACCCCCAACCCATTCCGCTATCTACGAGGGCACAGGCCACCCCCGCAATAGCAACTTAATAACTAATAAAAAAAATTTTATATACATTATAATAAAATATTTCCATCAATAATCATTTCCCTCATTCATAACTTTTTCCCAATTGACTTTCTTAAAATTTTCAAAATTTATTATTAATTCATTAATCATTATATATCTTTCAGTTATTATTAAAATTTTTTAATTACCATTTTTTATTGAACACAATTATTTCCAATTAATATCTCAATTACACCTGTAAACATTTTTGTTATACATGATTATAAAATTTTCATACTTACAATCCATTTAACACGATATACACACAAAACATAATCACCATCATCTCTGAAACATTTTACACAAAAATATTAGTTTAAATTAGATAATTTATCATTCATTACCAAATTTCCATCTCGTAAAATAAATTAAATTCATTAAAAAAATTTTAATTAATTAACATTTATATAAGCAATCACAATATTTAACATGTATCAAATTGTTTTAATTACATTAATTACCAAAAATATAAATTATATAGTTATCGAAACAATTACCATTGATCAATTACTGTTTTCAAAATTAATTCTGATATTTATTTAACTTGCAAATATTTCAATATTATTATTACAACAATCATCTTACGTACACACATTATTTACTTAACATTCCACAATGCACACAAATAAATTCACTATATTTTTATTTACAGACTTTTGTTATTTACTGTTCAGTTTCCCACACTTCATTGTCCAAATTTGCCATGTCAAAAACCATTAAACACAATGTTTATACTGTCTTTTATTGTTTTAATAGTTTACCCTCCATCGTCCCAAATAAGTCTTGGTTTTATATAGCATTGTTCACTTTTATCACCACACAAATGACTGCTTTGTGTGTTGTAACCATACAAACTAAACTCATTCATCATACCACAATACTCATGAAACCAGTCTACATTAGGTATTTTTGTTAAGTCTCCGTCAGTAAATTCGCTCATTATCGGGTTAAATACTTTTGTCAACTCATTATAGTCATCATTACTCAAATATACTGTTAAACTTTCCTTCCATTCATCATACTTTCTATTTAAGTTATATAATTCTGTTACTTTCTCCACACACAATTCTCTGTTTAAATCTCTCTCATCCCCATACCAAATCACACTTTCAACATCATTATTACCGACAGAGGGTACAACATTACACAACAAAAATAAACACCTCAATTCATTTATTACTACGGGACTCTTGCCCTTCAACAACACTTGCGACCACATTAAATCATCATCATAAACATCATAAATAATAAAGGAAAAATTTGCCCTCTGTCCCCACTCTACCACAACATTATTTTTCCTCTCTCTCTCTAACTCACTAACACACCTTAACATCTCATAATCACATTCCCCAGACTCCTCAGTACTCTCTGATATGACATTTTCAATTATATTATTACTCTCATTGTTTTTAACAACATCATTATTATCTATTAATTCTCTATTTTCACACTTGTCATTATGATTTTCATTTGTTTTATTTTCTCTGGATTCATCACATGTACTCCCATTCTCTCCACACTCTGTTCTAATTTACATAAACTATTTTTTATTGTTTCATGGGTATTTTTACAACATTTATTCATTTCTTGGATCTCATATTTCAACTCATTAATATCCCTACTTTGTCTATCAAATTTGTCATTCAATTCTCTAAAATTACTATCTTGTTTTTCTAAAGCGTTATACATGCTGTCTTGTTTTTCTAAACTATTGTACATCATATCATACAATCTTGCTAACATAGTATCATTATCAGATTTCTTATTTTGATTTCCTAAAATAGGGGTTGAATGAATCTCAACTGTCTGTATTATTTTTGACTCCTCAAGACTACTCTCTGTTATTTGAATTCCGGAGTCGCTACTTATTTGTCCTTCCATCTGGCTGTCAGATAAACTGGTATCATTATTATCTGCCATTTTTTATAATTGATAATCAATATTTTAATTAATTTAATTAATTAATTTCATTAGTTTTTTGTAATGTACTTTCGGTATATCTTTGCGTCCATAACGCAATGTTATTTTGCTACGCTAACCTAACACATGTTTGTATCTTTGTAGATGTGGAATTTAATTAAATATATTAATTATAATTCGTCCCTGTTCGGGCGCCATTGTTATTTTATTTACTGAATTATATTTAATGAATTACCAAATATTATTTAACTTCCACCTACCGTCTCGATCTCTTCCGTCGGGTTCCAGGGTCCGATCACATGTACGCTAGATACAAACATGGTCTACAGGTTAAGCAAAGCACTGACACAACTCATTTTGGAAGAGAATTACTATTTAATCTTTTACTTTTGAACTTTGGTAAACTTAAGAAGATTTCTTTAGTACATGTTTCAGATGTTGTGCAACTCTTGTATAATAGAACTTACGAACTATGTCTTACCTTAGATATCATTTCTAATTACACAAAACACAATTGCAAACACAAACACAAATACAAACAGCCCAGCTTTGCTCACACTCGCATTCATACTGAACTTTATAAAACCCTTATCATTTTATAATAAGCCCACCCCGGCCCTTACACATGAACCGTTGGCACGTGGTTCGTACGCGCACTCATCGTTTTGTAAAAATGTTTGATTTCTATGTGTCCGAAAGATACTTAATTTACTTCTACAGGTTGGATTGATTGCGGTCACAAACTTTTTTCCACTGATATTTAACTTTTTACTAGTAAAATAATAAAAGATTTGTGTATGGAGCCTACTTTGCTCCGAGCCGGCCGGCTTCGATAGTGGAACTGCCCAGTGTGTGTCTTTTAGCGGGAGGAAATGCGTACTCACTGCCACCAGATTTTCGTCACCGTCCATGCTCAGTTGTTGAGGCATATTCCGTTTATGCAGGGACTATAGCTGGTATATGTGTGGTACCAGAGGTCAACATTTGCATCTGCTATATTGACGTCACTAGCAGTAGGCGGGGTTTAACAGCATTTCCTGTATTTAGCTGGTAGCTGCGACAAACTTTTTGCTCCAGCGCCATGTTTCACAGCTTCGGTTGAGTTTTCAAAGCGTCACTAACAGCGCTCCGCCCGGCTAGGTTACGTACGGGCGTCGACGCACTTATACAAAGTTCTTAGAATTTCGTGGAGGTGCGAATTCTTTTGACGAGTTACACAACATTAATTGCGTCTCGCCTTTGTTCCCAAACACTGTTCCATATGCCATGCGTTCTGTTATAATGAAAATAACGCACAATAATTTTATGAAATCCCGCACCAAAACTAAATAAATAAAAATGTAAATACCCCATACTGAAAGAAAAATAAAATGACCCAAAATTGACCCGCTACATTCTGTGTTTTGTTTAAAATTTCAAAATTCTGTGAGGTTATTTTGATTAAATTTACACTTCTGGTAGATCTTAACTAAATCCGGAGTTAATCAGATTATCTTCTTGCTCTAATCGATTAGTGATTTTCAGTGCTGCTCCAGTATATCTCCTTCAGTCAAGATTTATCGTCTTCCAGTAAGTCCTATAGTTAATTAAATTCTTAATTTAAGATGTGAAATAATTATAAAGTCCAGATCATTGAAATAATTTGATTTATTAATTATAGTTCTTAAAAATCGATTTAAAATCGATGTTGAGCAAATATTCGACTCTTTCACAGGGATATATCGATTTGCGATTACAGGTTATTTTTATATAAAATGTTGAAAGAGGTTCTTATAACGATTATATTTATATAGTCAGAGAAGGGTAGGCCTAGAAAGTATAACATGTACAAAAATATAAGTCTTAATAGTAAAAAATGACAATTAGTTAATAATATATAATGTTTTGTAGTATACAATTTATACCCAATCGTTGACGAGACGACTGTGGCTGGTCGGTACTTTGCATCACGGGAAGATCAAAATGGCGGCACGTCACGTCGAATATTACGGCAACTTGATGGTTGGAAATTCTGATAATAAATTCCCTTTCACAACTGTTTTATTGGTCTCCGTGATAGTGTATATTGTCTATAGTGTTGTTCTTGTATCCTGGATAAGTGTCCAGTGTTCACTGGTGTTAATTGTCTTATTTTATATGTATTCAATGTTTGCTGGTTATGACGAAATTTTGAGAAGTTGTTACGAAGTGAATTGTTAATGTTAGGTGTTAGAAAGGTTTAATTCACTGGTATTGTGTTGTGTATTGTTTGTTTTCACTATTGTGGTAGAGTAATTCACTGTTTTTAAGTCAGAAAGTGTCAATATAGGTAACTCTCATATTTCACTTATTTTCAACGTTTACTCCATTACACTCCTTTATACGGTTTTAGAACGCGATTGGCATCAACCGTACCCGTTGAATGTTAACAAAGAACTAACTTACTTCCTTCGTCTTAGGAAATATCTTGCCAAGTTAATATTGGAAAAGTATTGTTAAAATAATTTTCATTTCCTATCTACATAATTATATTGTACATTATATATGGAATATTTTTAGTTTATTGATTGCTTTCATGAACTATTAACCACATAATTGGTTTATTTATCTCATTCTGTTTAATTTGATATGTCATAGTCCATATTTGTTGAGATTTTTGTTAAAATTACCATATTTCTGTCTTTTTGGAAATCTAGGCCCAAAAACCTGTTTCCGTTCTTGTACACAATTTCTGCCATTTTAGGTGTTATAAATATAATTATAATAAATTTCAGATGGTCACAAATCTTTTATCTTTCCTTAATCCCTTACAAATTTAACATTTGAACTGTCTTTTAGTGATAATTTATTAATTTACTATTTCTCCTCTGAAATAGTTATTTTTTTATATTTCGAAAATTTTTAATAATTTAAGACATTTTTCTATATTACTCTTCTAAATCATAGGATCATTTACAGTAGTTATTTATCGATCCACCTTACATAAATCTTGTCAGTTTACATGGTTCATTGGTGAATTAACTGGTTTATATTAATTTTTGTGAATTCATTATTTGGCCTAGAGTTTAGTATTTTACATATATGGTTTTTTCCAATAAAGTTAATTCTACACCTCCTCTAACTTTTAAAAGTTAACATAACATGAAATAAAATTGTTTACATAATTTTTGATATTTGTAGCATCTAATTCATGCTACTGTTACAAAAAATAATATTTGACATTAATTAGCAGTCTTCCCATTTGTTCATTAGTATATATATGTGTATTGTTCCCATTTGTGTATATGTTTTATTAGTGTTACCACACAAAGGCACCATAATGAACATTTGGAAAAATTTACAAATATACAAACATAAAACAGAAAACAAACTAATACGTGAACAAACACAAATCAATACAAAACATGACACAATATTCAAAGCACTCAACATTGAAAATACACAAAAAACTAACACATACACCACAATCACACACAATAAAACCAATTTGAAATACCAGAACAGGAAGCCACAATAATAATAGTCAACCAACAACACATATTATGTACTTCACCAGACAAAAAAACCGGAAGGCTGAGGATGGGTGCAACATAGTACCCGAAACATGTTCCTAAAAAGGAAAAAAATAACATCTTCAGGTAAATTTAATTATAAATATTAAATGTATAAAAGGCACCATAATGAACATTTGGGAAAATTTACAGATTTACAAACATAAAACACAAAACAAACTAATACCAGAACAAATACAAATCAGTACAAAACATGACACAATATTCAAAGCACTCAACATCGAAAATATACAAAAACAGATACCACAACCACACACAATAATGCAACTTTAAAAGACCAAAGACCAACAAACTACCTTAATAACATCCAGAAGCCAACACACAAATACTTCACCAGAAAGAAGATGGCGAAGGCTGAAGATGAGAGAACAGGAACTCTCGAAACATGTTCCTAATAGGAAAAAAGTATATCTTGAGGTAAATTTAGTTATAAATATTAAAGTAATATATATATATAAAATCCTATTTCCTAGGATTATATATATATATATATATCTCCTATTTCTGTTAATACATAGACAATACTAATAACAATAGTAATTAATTGAGCAATATAGAAGGTAGGTCCTTTAACACAGTCAATAATCTAAATGACAAATATATATCTATCCACAGGACTTGTTCTAATTGTAATTCATCAGAATATGAAAATACTTTCTTTGTGAAATGAAAACCGGTGTGGTGTTGAGGTCAAGATTTTATAAACGGAATCGGCCCACCTGCACATGTGGAGACTTGGCAATACCCGTTAGATCCTGTGAAGAAAGGTGGGTGAGGTTGATGGTTATTTCTGGACTCCAGCTCGTTTCTTTTTATCCATCTGTCTTTTGATGTTGAGGAGCATCTCTAAGCCTGACGGCGATGGGGGAGTGTTCCAGTGTCCAGCTCTGACGATATGATGTGACGGTTGTAGTTGTCATCATCAGGTCATTCACCCCTCTCTTGGCCTGTGCGAGCCAGGCACTTGCTACACGAGAGCATGAGAGATAGTGTGGCTCTGATGCCGCAAACCTTATTGAGGGTGTCAGTCACATGGACGTTGAAGCTAAGATGCCGGTCAAGCCAGATGCCCAAATATTTCACCAATTCTTTCCAGGCGATAGGCCTCCCTTCTAGGGAGAGGGCCTGGGATCGGGAAGTGGACTTATGGCTGAAGCAGATCACCTTGGATTTCTCCGTGTTGTTCGCCACCCACCACTTCTGTAGCCAGTCCAGGAGCAGATTCAGCTGATGCTGCGGCTTTGTACTCGCAAAGCGCGGGGACAGGGAGCTGCAGTGATACATTGCGTCATCAGTGAATAAAGACAACGTAACTTTGGGTAAAACAGGCAGGTCATTCCTGTACACTAGGTACAGAACAGGGTCGAGGACAGATCCCTGTAGGACGCCAGCAACGATGGGTCGAACTGATGAACAGGAGCCGTCGACGCTAACCCTGAAGGTGCAATCAGTGAGATAGGACCGCAAGAATGCACAATGGACAGTGGGGTGGGGGAGTGGTCGAGTTTAAAGAGAAGGCCTTGCTCACTTCCAACAAGACAGCGCCCATAGACTCTTTCTTGTTGGCAGCATCGGACAATGAGGTGATAACTTGGATGAGTTGTAAAGTTGTCAAATGCTCTCTACGGAACCCGAACTGTTCGCTGTGAATAAAATTATCAAACAGCGGCAAGATGTGGGCCAGCAGGAGATGCTCAAACGCCTTTGAGATGACTGGCAATAACGGTATGGGACGATAGCTGTCTGCAAGCATTCGCGGCTTCCAGAGCTTGGCAGATGGAAGATGTTGGCAGTTTTCCACAGGCAGGGAAAGTAGTGCAGCTGGAGACAAAGAGTTAAATAGATCAAGGACCAGTTTAACACCTGAGGCCGGGAGATACAGCAAAGCTGCGGCCCTGATCCGGTCAAGACCGTGGGGCGCGACGGCGGTTCAAGTGACAGATAGACGAAACTAGTTCATCCCTGTCGAAGAGAGCTGGAGGATCTAGTGGAGGGCGGGCAAAATAACCAGATACGAAGTCTCGAACAACCGAATGGGCAGGGTCCGAGACGCCTCGATGAATGGGGGGAATTGCGTCTCCATGCAGTCGGCAAAGACCTCAGATTTACCTTCTGTTGAAGAAACAATGTCATTCGAGGTACCTAGAGGGTTGCGAGTACACTTATCGCGGGTCAATCGATTCATCACTCTCCAAACGAAGGCGTGGTCGACTTCAAGGAACTCAAGATATGAGTCCCACTAATCAGAGTTTACATCCCACAGAAGCTGCTGGAAAACTGGGACTGAAAATGCCGTTTGACAGCAGGTTATGGGTTCTTTGCTATTTGTGGCGGAGCTAACGCCGAAGCCTGATGGCATTGAGAGCTTCCGGAGGTAAGGCCGATTTACGATGATTCACCTTGACATTGTATGTGTGTCGATCCATAACACCTTGGAACAACTCCTGAAGATGAGTGGCACAGAGGTCACGAGTGGCGATCGGGTCCACTGGGACTGATGGTAACTTTCGAGACAGCTCAATGTAATAGGAGCGCCAATTGACCCCCCTAGCAGGACCAGCAGGAGGTCGGAGTGAAGCCGACAGTTGTCAAACAGTTACAAGCAAGCAGGGAATTGTGATCAGACAAGAGGTCTGGCACAGACAGACATGGATGTGATGGGTCACGTTCCTGACAACTACACGAATAAAGTCCGGTCGCCAACCGGAATAGGGGAAATGGGTTGGATCTTCCGGGCCGATGACATTCATATCCAGGTCATCTACAATGATGTCTACAATGATTCGGTGGAGAGAGTTGCTGTAGGCGTTAGTAGTCCTACTGTTCCAGGAGGAATGTTTTTGCGTTAAAGTCGCCAACTGCAATGGTTAAGATTGGGTGGTCGAGAAGGGCGTCCCACTCCTCGGGCGGAGGCGCTGGTCGCAGGCCGGGTTAGAGACACACGGAAACAGTGCGCAACTCCGAGCCGCCTGCGTCCACCCCCACTGCATAACCTTCAATGAGAGTAGTGGGGATGGGGGGTAGTGGCTTATGGGATATCTGCCTGTGGACCAGAATCGTCGTTCCCCCAGATGGGCACGATCCTGACCTTAACAAGTGTAAGCAGGTAGAGAGAGATCATGGGTAAGGGGCTAGATGAGAGTTTCGAAGAGAAGTATGTCATCAGCTTCGTACTTCACAACAAAAGCCGCCAGCTCAGATTGGCAAGAGGAAACACCATCAGCGTTCCAAGCGATGATCCGCAGGGTTCTAGCCATTGAAAGGAAGAGGAGGGAAGAGGGCAGAGAGACTGGAAGACAATAATTAGTACAGTGGAAGTATCAGGAGATCTGATGCTTTGGACAAGAGTATTGGCCTAATCCGTCAGGGGGTTTACAGGAGCCCGAGAAAAATCTCGGGACTCAGCGGACATGCCTGAGAAGCTTAAGCCGATGCAGTAGATGGCGGAGGACTGGCGGACTAAGAACTTGTCTGCTCACTTGGAGGCGGTTGGGAAATAATGGGAGCTAGAGTATTCCTGATGTGGATTGGCAGGCTGTGCCTGCGGAAGACGTCAGCCGGGCTTCCGGTGGCAACGAGTGCGCTCAGTCGTGCTCTTGCAAGCAGAAGAAATGGTCGATGGTTTAGCAGCAACAGCTACGTAGGACGGGCCAGGCGCTCTGGCAGACGCCAGGAGTGGAGCCGTCACAGGCGACACCTGCAGGCGGGACTGAGACAGTGGGAGCATTCGAAGTTGCCGCCAAGGCCTTGTCAGATGAACCAGTGAGTGAGGGAAAGCCACGCACCGGTTAGGCACCGGGCCAGCTACACATTTGTTTGTTGATGGTTCTATTCCACTCTATTCTGTATTCCGGCACGACTGAGGGTGTTGTGATCCATGTTCTCATGCCACTGATGATGTCCATCATCAGTATGGACTAAATGTCTGGTGAAAAACATGAACAAATTAGACCACAGCCTAACAACCCGGAAAATTGTAATAATGCTAATGACATTGTTGCAGAGGTCTAGGCAGGAAAGAAAATGGAAACCGATGAAAGAGAAGAGAGCAACAACAAAGAAGATGGTCGACAAACACTCAGCTCCTAATGCAAGAAAGAGTTAAAATGATTTGCCAAGAGATAGTGACAAACTAATTTTCCATTTCATTGGAAGGGTAGAAGAATGTGTGAGGTAAATACAACATCGTTATAAAAGGTAGATAAAAATAATATCTGTCTTTTCTTTGTGCCAGTAATGCATGGTAACATAGTACTGTACATAATGTACATCCTTAAAATATAGTACTGTACCATATTTAGTTTATTCATATTGGCTCACATTATTCTTGTATATATTTTTTATTATTATTAGTAATAAATAAAATTTTCTGACACGAATATATTTTTAGAATACTACACTGTTTTGATAGTATGAACTATCATAATCAGAAATTGCAAGTAAATAAATTTTTAGTTTACATTGATTTTAAGAAACTGAAACACTTTATCCTAATACTTTTTACATGTATTAAATTTCAGTATTTAAATGTATGTTACTGATTTTAATTTTTGTATATTAAAAGTAATTTGGGCAGACAGTATGAGTCTTACTATACAGAACTCTAAAATTTGAATTTTTTGTTTGTGGTCCTACAGTCTGGACTTTAAGATCAATAGACAAACACTGTACCTGCTGGATTCCAACAAATTTAATCTAATGTGTGCAAACGCTAGCTGAAAAGTTCTGTTGTTAGTAAATACATAACAAATATTTGCTGCATGGCCAGTGTGGACCAGCATAGGATCCATCAAATGTAACATCCAGTGGTTAGATGTTAGTTGTGATTTAGTAGTCAGCTCATTATTTCAAAAGACTGTAAACTATAAATAGTACTTGGATTTCGTTTTCCATGACGTGTCCGTTACTTAACTAAATACAACTATTTTATTAACAACTCGGAACACAAAGTTTTTTATGAGTAAAAACATAAAGTTTTTCCTTACAACCTGAACCAGTTTTCACTTTTAAAAAGCTTCTTCAGAGGTTGCCGCTGGTAGCGCTGTCTGTCTTGTTGTGGGGGATGGAATCGAATTTCGAAAGATCGATGTTGCGTGTGTGTGTGTGTGTGTGTGTGTGTGTGTGTGTGTGTGTGTGTGTGTGTGTGTGTGTGTGTGTGTGTGTGTGTGTGTGTGTGTGTGTGTGTGTGTGTGTGTGTGTGTGTGTGTGTGTGTGTGTTCGAATAATGCATGCGATTTGAATTGTGTCTGTTCGTTTAGGATGTCATTTTTATTTGTTTTCATGTGTTCGTATATTTCCAATTGTTCTAGAGTGTCTAGTTTCGGTGTGTACATGTAGAATGTTCATGTTATTGTCGATGTTTTTGTATGTGTGGTTTGCTTCAATGAGGTGGTTTCCAAAGGTGGATTCTGTAGTGGAGTGGAGTGCCTTTGTGTGTTCAATGTATCTCTGTTGGAAGCTACGTCCTGTCTGACCTATGTAGAATTTGTTGCAATTTGAGCAGTTTAGTTTGTAAACACCAGGTAGATGGAATTTGTTTTGTGCTTTGTGTGTGTGTTTTGATAGTGTGTGTTCTGTTTTGTTAGTAGTTTTGTAAGTGATTCTGTATCCTGCTTTTTTGAATTTGTGGGCTATTTTTTCAGTTTGTTTGTTGATGTATGTTAGTGTTATGAATTTGTTGTTTTCTGTCTTTGTTGTTTGTTTTGTGTTTTGTGTAGGAGTTTATTGACTATTGTTCTGTCGTATCCGTTAGATTCTGCTAGATATTTTATCGTGTTTAGTTCGTCTTTGTAGTCTTTTTCATCTAGGGGGATGTTAAGTCTATGTATCATGGTTCTGAAGGCAGCTAGTTTGTGTTGTATTGGGTGATTGGAGGAGTTGTGTATTAGTGTGTCAGTTGTATCAAAAACTTTGTGTTCTGAGTCGTTAATGAAATAGTTGTATTTAGATAAATAGTACATATTGGAGTGTTGTCTGCATGATAGTTTAAACTAAGTTTGTTAAGGTGATTAATAAACTTTGTGATTGTATTTTTCCTAAGTATGCTTTTGATTGTATTCTGTACTAAAGATTATCATCATCCATATAAAATTGTTACAATGCTGTGAATATAAGGGGCAAAAATTGTTTAAGTGAGTGTACAACCAAACTAACATTGTTTGGTTAGTGTAGAACAGATGATATCGTTTACAGAATTAAGAAAGTAAAATGACAGTTGGTTGGAGGGCAAAAGTCAGACTTCCTTGGCAATAAGATTGATAGATGACCTGGTTAAGTACTACATTGATTAACACATTGACTGTTAACAATAAGGTTAATGATGTTCCTTAGGTGCTAAGGCACACTGAAACACATACATTGGATAGAGAGAAGCATGTCCCGGGCCGTGCCACGCCTCGCGGTGACTGTATGCACTACGGCCTGGGCTGTGGCCCACAATGTTAAAGGGGCAGTACTATACACTGAACATTGATTAAAGCAACAGTCATTTAGCAGTGGGTATCTGCTAATAACAATGTGTGTGTGTGTGTGTGTGTGTGTGTGTGTGTGGGCGCGCGCTAGTTATAACTAATAATAATTAGATATTTATTATTAATTTATATGTTAAGTAAACTTATTATTATTATAATTATGTGCATTACACTTCAGCAGGTACTTGACATACCCAACAGATGTCAATACGTGTCTGTTTAATTACATTAAGACTGTCTTATTATAAGCGTTACAGTGCTTTGAGTACAGAATGATTTCTGCTATAGAAGTTGATACTTTTATATCATTTCAGTGTACAAAATTGTGACAGCGTGAGGGAAACTTATAACAACTTAACTGAAAATCATGATCAATATGTGTGTAATTATTGTAATCATTGTTATTCTTATTTATGTTATTAATTGCTATTATTGTCAGACATGAGTTTAATTATTTTGATACCTGTTTCATCTTCATATTTGATATAATTATTATCAGTGGCATTCTGTTATCTGTCATGTTAACCATAATGTTATCACGTCTCCACAGTTTTTTCTTCTTCTATCATATGCTGGACAGAGGAAGGCTTCTTATCTATAGTAATTTCATACATTTCTACCTCTACTAATTATTTTAACTTGTGTAGTTTACAAGTATTTTTGTTTCCTTTAAACATATTCACATTAATTCTATTTGAGTCTTCTGTGGTATCATGTACATTTTTTTAAATTTATATTAGTTCATTAACTCATAACTCTTAGTTATATTAGTTCATAACTCTTTTTTTTTTAACTAAATACTACTACAGTTGAAAGAAATACTTTTTGCTTCAATTGTGCACCTGTACCAGTTTTTTGTTATGCTTAAGGGGAATTATCCATAATTATGACACTATAACTTAGTAACAACTTGACAATTTCTCATACCATGTTACAAATATATTTTCATAACTAGAATACAGATATCCCCTTTTTTATTCAAACCCTAATAATCCATGAAACTTAAACCGCATTTATATTAAATATGGTGGCTCTTAGTCTGCTTGTGAGCCACACCTCTAATTACAAGAATGAACAGTGGTGCTGTTCCAGTCAGGTGCATGTGTTTACATCAGGTCTAAGATGAGCATGTGTTTATATCAGGAACACTACATACTTAAACAAAAATAATTTATTTTTCAGTTTTGTATGCAGTAGACATTTTTAAAATGTATTTATTTATTGTGTCTTACTTTTAATAAAGCATATACTTTTCTTTATAAAAACTAGATACTATTAAAAAGCTACTCTTACATTTTTCATCCAAAAATTTGTTTAAAGTTTTAAAGTTGATAATGTTCATTATCAAACATTGTATATTTGGTTAGTTTAATATTTACAGCTTTTAAAATTTACAATTGTTTAGTTTTTTTAGTATTGAAATTTTCAATCTCTGTAGTATAAAATTTAGTGGATCTTTTCCGTTAACCATCCCCCACTTCAAATCTGTACATCCCATAATATATTCATTTTAATGTGCTAGACTACTGCAATCATACCACTTCTCACTGTCTTCCGCTCCCCCTCCTGTCCATACACAAACTTTGCTACCTCAATTTAATGGAGGTTATGTCTAAGATGGAGTAAACTTAAACTTTTGTCATTGTATTCTTTTTTAATAAAGTAAATAAACAATTTGGTATTAGAAGAAACCTCAGTTTAACTAAAATTTTCTTAATTTTAGTGTACAGTAAAAGGCTATATGTATTGGAAGTACAAAAATTATAACCTAGTTTCCATTTTTTGCATGTGATTACCATACAGAGACAATTTTAAGACATTTATAAACATTTTATATTGTTAAAATTTAGTCAAAGTCTAATGAGCAATTTGGCCTAACCTAAATTACTACATCTAAGAATTTAGCTTAGGCTTACATCTACATCTACGTTAGGCATTTTAGCTTTATTTATGGATAAAGTGCATCTGAATTAGTACACTAACAGTACTGCTCTATCTCACAATAACATAACACATTATACTAATTCAAAGTAATTTCTTGTTTTCAGTTCAACAAATGCTGAAATTGTGTATTTCTTTTTTTTCCATTCACTTTTTATGAAAACATTCTTTACACTAATATGTCTACGGTAACTATTTTTTAATCCAATGTTTAGTACCCCTGTGTAGCTATATAGGTTTTTAGTCTATATTCATTTGCCCTAATACAAATAATTTTCTTCGGCTGAATTTCTGAATTCTTTTGTCTCAGTAGTAAATATTACTAAACAAACCATTAACTTTATATAAATTCAATTAATAAAGAGACATAAAAGTATTATTACATAAAAAAATCTTAAAATAAAACTAAATACCAAAATACACAAGAAGGAATTTGGCATTTAGGATTAGGTGGCATGTTCATTCATTTGGATATATCCATAGCGGGCTGTATGATTATCATTGCAACATTGTTGTTTGGAATGTTTTCCATTTTTGTGTTCATTAAGAAGTGTGCAAGGAAAAAATTATTAATAATATGTGTGTGGGACTTTTAACTTATTTGTATTTCTGCAGTGGCAAACAATTTGCTATTATTTGTTAAATTTGTTTTTCTTCTATAGTAATGTAGTGTAAATAACATGGTCTTTGTAGTAGTCAGATTTTTTGTTTAAGTAATTGTGACTAGTACCAGTAAGGCTTTTTGGTAATCCTTTTATATTCTTGAATTGGGTCAGTGTAGGTCAGGATACATTCTATAATGTAAGCAGTGTGGTTTATACTGTCCCTGGACTACCTTTAACCTTGTGATCTAGATAAGACCAGTAAGGTTTAGTGGTTCAGAATCCAGCAGAACGTTATGAAATGAATCAAACAGACAACACCCCATTTTCTAAGAAAGTATACTGGATTACCTGAACTGTTGTACATTTTAAATTATTTTAAAAAGTAAATTAGAACCTGTCATAATCTTAATAGGCACACATTTTGTTTGATGCAGTTTCATCTTCTAATTGCCATGAAAATGTGAAACCAAATGGCAGCTCAGCAGGTGAGCGACAATACGTCTTACTTTTTCCCGACTGTTCATCAGCTTAGATTGTGCTAGTGCTTCATATACCTTAAATCCTAAATTATAAACCTATTAAAAAACATATTCAGTATCCTCAGCTTGAAACAAACATTCAGAGTGTTTAAAGAGTGTTTAAATTTTGCCATGCTGTATTATTAGTGCTGTTGAAAGAGCAGTCTGATTATAATTGCTTTTAGAATTGACTTTTGGAACAGTGTGTGCAAAAGGGTAGCAGCATACCTCCTGACAGCATGACAGCCATATAAGTTGCTGATTATGCTAACTAATATTCTGTCATGTCATGATCATATGACAGTTCTCAGAGCTTCAGTAACAGTCACCTTTGCTGTTAACATGGACACATCTTGTGCAAATGTACATTTCTTACACGCTTTTCTCTTCACAGGACTATCAATTTGTTAAAAAACTCAATTGTTTGTTTTTGAATTCTCAATTGTGTGCTGCCACAAAATGCACTAGCACATACTGTGGCAGAAATTATAGTAAAAATGTAAAAATCATAATCTGTAGCATAATATTGTCAGCTATCTTGAGTGTATATGAAAAGCGTAGTACCCAGCATTGGCAGGTTATTGACACTTGATGTGTACAAAAAAATTAAAACCCAAAAAATTGTTATAATTATGTGTAAAATTCATTAACGAGTTAAAATTAGTAGGAATTGGTTTAAATATTTTGCATTAACACTTATCTAAAAACGAACTTTTTCTTGTGAAACACTGTTTTTCGTTGGACGCGTTTCGGCGTACGTATCCGCCTTCTTCAGCTTTGATACAGACTGCCATCAAAGCTGTATGGCAGTCTGTATCAAAGCTGAAGAAGGTGGATACGAACGCCGAAAAGCGTCCAACGAAAAACAGTAAGTTTCACAAGAAAAAGTTCATTTTTAGATAAGTGTTAGTGCTGTGAAAGAAGAGATGATTAATCAAGACAACTATTTTGCATTAGTTAAGTCAAACAAGTTGTGTTGTGATCAAATGTTATAGAACAAATAGAAATTATTTATGGCTAAGTAATCAAGTTAACCTAGAGTTTATGAACACATTTTTTATTATAATAAATCTGTAAATCGCTTAATATGTGGAAATTAAACTTAGAAAAACCAATAATTATGTAAAAATTGGTTAGGCCAAGCATATTTTGTGAGTCAGGAACCATAATAAGTAGCCAGATGTGCGAAAATATAAAAGGTGTTAATGGATTGTTAGTAACGAAAAGGAAGAGAAGGTATTTCCGGGATGCCACCCAGAATAGATGCTGTGGGACAAGAAAGCATTACTTTTAGTTTGACCATTACTGAGTATAGAGAGTGACCATCCACACGAGTGTGAGATTAATAAATAATTTAAAGATAAATCAGTAAACATAACTGCAAATAATGAGTGCGGGAGTGAACTAATTATCAGATCGTTAATATTACAATAAGGTGCAACAAAATATAAGAACAAGAAAAAAAATTAATACTAGTAAGTGAAAAGTGATAAACTCACCGGCCATGTAATAATTGTGTCTTAGTTATACAAGCACTATGTAAAAAAAATATAACCTTGTCCAGTTTCACAGTTAAACAGAAAGTGTAATTAAGTGCACACATAGATTAATCCAAAGTGTTAATAAACACATTAATTATTTTAAGAAGTAAGACACTCAAAAGTACAGTGCAAAACTTGTAAAATATGAAACGTCCCCCAAATGTTGTACTTTTTTTTTTTGAGGGGCATTACTTAAAATTTTAATAACTAGTCACATGGACTAGATGGAAGCAAAAAATTGCTGGACCTATCTTGACAGGACTTGCAAATAAAACAATCAGTTAACATAAAGCTTTACTTGTTTTTGTGTTATTAAAAATTAGAATTTTGTCCCTGTTTATTCCGTGTCAAAAGAAATTGTCCAGCTCGACATTTTGTAAGTGTCGCTCCCGCGCACATGCTGTGGTCGTACGTCCGGGAGTGTAACACAACCTTGCATTTCTTGGAATTGTGTTGCGTTCCAATGTCCCGCCTCGCTCACACTGCCCTGGTACTGCGTTCTTTGTTTGATTGACGAAACTGTTCTTTGTAGAGGACTGGCAGCGTTGGCCAATAAACGTATGATTTAAATAAAATTGAAAATACCCTTTTTCGCCCCGTTACAAACAGTAACAACCCTTTTTTTTATTGGTGCTTACTCATCTTACAATCAAAACATATACTCAAACACTTGAATATGAACAGTCAATATAATCAATAAGTAAAAGTTTCATGCTACCGGCAATAACTAATTATTCAGTATTCAAAAACAGTGTTTAACAATTGACTTCTTGTGTACTTCATAGTCGTTCTTAGTTTTCATTTTATGAACAAAGATATATACATATATACATTCAGTACATATCAATCACAATCGCCAATGCTGATAACAATAAAATAATTCAAGCGTAACAGGTGGATCCTTTTAGCACCATTTAAAAAATATATATATATATATATATATCACAAATCTATATCCACCTGACTAGTTCTAACAAAATTTTAATCGTTCAGAATATGAAAATACTGCTTATGTCTAGGCTTTTATACCAATCATTATATGCATGTATACTATCTGTGTCAGTGAGAATTGCCAATAGCAGTAACAACCAAAATTAGTAGTATATCAAGTGGATATGTTTTAACACAGTTAAGACTATAAATTTTGACTTGTAGTTATAACAAAGTTTCGATCATTATAACATTATTAACAGTATATATATATATATATATATATATTGTAACTAGACCTGTTTTCACTGGTTACAAATAAATAAATTCTTGGTGTATTTTCAAAGAAAAGAAAAAAAAATTTTATGTTTGGTTGTTATGGTAATAAATTAGAAATAATCCTAGTTCTTGTTATTTTCTTTACTGAATTATATTTAATGAATTACCAAATGTTATTTAACTTCCACCTACCGTCTCGATCTCTTCCGTCGGGTTCCAGGGTCCGATCACATGTTGTACGCTAGATACAAACATGGTCTACAGGTTAAGCAAAGCACTGACACAACTCATTTTGGAAGAGAATTACTATTTAATCTTTTACTTTTGAACTTTGGTAAACTTAAGAAGATTTCTTTAGTACATGTTTCAGATGTTGTGCAACTCTTGTATAATAGAACTTACGAACTATGTCTTACCTTAGATATCATTTCTAATTACACAATTGCAAACACAAACACAAATACAAACAGCCCAGCTTTGCTCACACTCGCATTCATACTGAACTTTATAAAACCCTTATCATTTTATAATAAGCCCACCCCGGCCCTTACACATGAACCGTTGGCACATGGTTCGTACGCGCACTCATCGTTTTGTAAAAATGTTTGATTTCTATGTGTCTGAAAGATACTTAATTTACTTCTACAGGTTGGATTGATCGCGGTCACAAACTTTTTTTCCACTGATATTTAACTTTTTACTAGTAAAATAATAAAAGATTTGTGTATGGAGCCTACTTTGCTCCGAGCCGGCCGGCTTCGATAGTGGAACTGCCCAGTGTGTGTCTTTTAGCGGGAGGAAATGCGTACTCACTGCCACCAGATTTTCGTCACCGTCCATGCTCAGTTGTTGAGGCATATTCCGTTTATGCAGGGACTATAGCTGGTATATGTGTGGTACCAGAGGTCAACATTTGCATCTGCTATATTGACGTCACTAACAGTAGGCGGGGTTTAACGGCATTTCCTGTATTTAGCTGGTAGCTGCGACAAACTTTTTGCTCCAGCGCCATGTTTCACAGCTTCGGTTGAGTTTTCAAAGCGTCACTAACAGCACTCCGTCCGGCTAGGTTACGTACGGGCGTCGACGCACATATACAAAGTTCTTAGAATTTCGTGGAGGTGCGAATTCTTTTGACGAGTTACACAACATTAATTGCGTCTCGCCTTTGTTCCCAAACACTGTTCCATATGCCATGCGTTCTGTTATAATGAAAATAACGTTGCACAATAATTTTATGAAATCCCGCACCAAAACTAAATAAATAAAAATGTAAATACCCCATACTGAAAGAAAAATAAAATGACCCAAAATTGACACGCTACAATACCCCCTCGATGAGAATTCTGCTGTTCACAACAGAAGAAATCTCATCGATAAACCCCGAAGAGGACCGGTGAGGAACTGGTGCCAACAACCCCCTCTTGTTCTTACTCTACATGGGTACACTACCCCCCTGGCTTGGTGACTATGGACCCATCTGAACGAGATCACTGGACTTCTCCATAAGAGATCCCAACACCGAGAAATCGAACAGACAAATAACACAGCCCACCTCGCCTTCTAACATGCTACCCCCAAAAATCCTCAATCCCTGGCTCAGATTATGCCAGATCCTCAGCCGATATGGATCCCCTTTTATGCAAGCTGGGCTGCCTTTAGCAGATACTGGGCTCACACACACTCACATTACATAACATCACACCTTGACAATTCTTTTAAACTTTACAGAAATAAAAAAATTCAAAATTCAAAATGATATATTTTACCAAAAAAAATTCTCTTCCTTGTTTTTCTGTTTTATTTCAAATGACTTAACTTAGATATTCCTCCTAATCAAAACATATCCTTACACTAACATGTGAACCACTTATAGTCTAACAATACAATGCAATACAATATAAATCAATAAAATAAACATGGATAACACACAAATAATAACATAATCAATACTTCAAATATTCAGACGCTGGCAGGCGAAAAATCAAGATTTTTTTTTTTTTCAAAAATTTAAAATTTCCAAAAATTTTAAAATTCAAAAAAAATTTAAATTTTATTTACAATGTTTCCTTCATATATATGAATTATTTAAAACTTGGTTTAAATTGATCAAACACACAACTTAAATTGACTTCCTACTATACAAGCTTAGTATGTGTATGACCTCATCAGCTGATCGAAACTAGGTCAAGTCCAAGACCCTTGACCTACATATGTTATGTACACTTTCTGAAAATACATACAACATCTGTAATAATCTAATGTAAAACACAAAACAACAAAATAAAACATTTAAAATAAACAAAATATTAATATAAATAATCATCAAATTGACATTTAAATTATTTAAAATAAACAATTCTTACTTGTACCTTATTTTCAAATTTTATCAAAAATTCTGTCACTGGTTGTAAATTAAAATTTTATATGTTCAACTATAGCTTTCTTCATTTTCCAATCTCATTCCCTATTACTGTGGGTGATTTAAACATTTATCTCATTTTATTTACTGCTTGATCTGTATACATATATCATCTTTCTCCCCTTGACTCTAACTTCTAACAACTTTGACTACCATGACACCCATCTCTATCAAAACATCTATCCCAAAACACTCTAACCCCAACTTATCAATAAACCCAAATCGCCACCTTCTCTCTACATAAAAAAAAAAAAATACTCTAACCCTTTGTACATAGGATATGTGTTTCCCCCGCCCCCAAAAACTCAATTCCCGTTATTTGGCCCCTGGATTCTACCTAAGGCGGCCCCTCCTCCTTAAATCGGTACCAAATCCCGTCCCAACATGTCATTTTGTTGCGAACTCCCACATTACACTACCCCCTAATACAAAATTGCCATCGCCAAAAAATCTCAATCTCATTATCTTACTACAAATACAACAAAATAACAGCATCAATTACAAACATAAATATATCATTCAAAACTCTACAATTATTCTCCGTAACTACTGTGTCACCACCAATACTTCTCAAAATTCTATCATATATATTACTTCAAGACAACATTACATTATTTTCATCTCTACTATTTCAACTTCACTTGGAATTCAATTTTGGACAGATCTATATGTCCCACAAAATATTCATCACCCAAAAACTATCTTTTTTTTTTTTTTTTGCATAAATTATTATTTACTTCTCACTTTATCAAATTATTTTTACCATTACTTTAAAACATCTGTAATACATTAAACATTGCATTGAACATCAATTACTTAGAACATTTATAACTAATATACCAGTGACATGTTATTGCTGATCAGCTGATCCTACTAACACAGTGAAAACACATCTCGAAATTGAAGAAATTACATGAGATATATATATTTTTATTTATTCTCACTTCTCACCTCATTGTTTCCCCTTTTTCTGATTCTGATCATTTTGTGTCACCCGCCTGCCAGACGTTTAATTATTAGCTTAGTAAAAAAATATACACATAATGAAAACACCTATTTTATCAACAACTATATCTAGCTTACAACAATAAAATAATACACTTAAAATTATAGCATGTAATGAACACCTTATATTAAATATCTGAGCAGCTAGTTAATTGAACAGAGCACAAGCATTTTTATTTGCTCAAACTTTGAATTAGCAAAAAAAATTTTTTGTGGTAAAAGTTAAATTCGTGACTCACCTGAGCCACCTCCCAGCCACACACACTATTTCAAATTATGGAGGACTGTATCGTCCTTTCGCTTCGACAAAGACTGTATATTTTGGAGCAGGTTTTACCTCTCCGTGTCTTTGCTTCCGCTATTACATTTGAACATTATCGAATATCAACATATTCTTGTTATATAACTACTCGCCCTTAATGCGGGTCTACCACCTGTCTTTGCTACCCCCACGCGGGCAGAGTGGCAGCCGCTGTTTCATAGTTCCGGGAGATTTCCCCTAATTGTCGCCCCCCATTGAATTTCTAATATATACCAATTTCAAGTCAGCTATGGTCAAGGGACTTGATATGACCATAGCTAACCGCTAGCCAAATCCACGATTAGTGCTGGTAAGGCAGTAATCGCCCGAAAAGTCGGGGAAATCTAACTTCAATTTGACTGCCTGTTACATTCATCACTAGTATGTGCGACACGGTCGTCTATCAGTGTGTAAATTTTAATTTACACGAAAAAGGTGTGCCGCACATTTTCGCCATTTTCGCCTCCGATGGGGGTAACACTCTCTGTTACCCCCAACCCATTCCGCTATCTACGAGGGCACAGGCCACCCCCGCAATAGCAACTTAATAACTAATAAAAAAAATTTTATATACATTATAATAAAATATTTCCATCAATAATCATTTCCCTCATTCATAACTTTTTCCCAATTGACTTTCTTAAAATTTTCAAAATTTATTATTAATAATCATTATATATCTTTCAGTTATTATTAAAATTTTTTAATTACCATTTTTTATTGAACACAATTATTTCCAATTAATATCTCAATTACACCTGTAAACATTTTTGTTATACATGATTATAAAATTTTCATACTTACAATCCATTTAACACGATATACACACAAAACATAATCACCATCATCTCTGAAACATTTTACACAAAAATATTAGTTTAAATTAGATAATTTATCATTCATTACCAAATTTCCATCTCGTAAAATAAATTAAATTCATTAAAAAAATTTTAATTAATTAACATTTATATAAGCAATCACAATATTTAACATGTATCAAATTGTTTTAATTACATTAATTACCAAAAATATAAATTATATAGTTATCGAAACAATTACCATTGATCAATTACTGTTTTCAAAATTAATTCTGATATTTATTTAACTTGCAAATATTTCAATATTATTATTACAACAATCATCTTACGTACACACATTATTTACTTAACATTCCACAATGCACACAAATAAATTCACTATATTTTTATTTACAGACTTTTGTTATTTACTGTTCAGTTTCCCACACTTCATTGTCCAAATTTGCCATGTCAAAAACCATTAAACACAATGTTTATACTGTCTTTTATTGTTTTAATAGTTTACCCTCCATCGTCCCAAATAAGTCTTGGTTTTATATAGCATTGTTCACTTTTATCACCACACAAATGACTGCTTTGTGTGTTGTAACCATACAAACTAAACTCATTCATCATACCACAATACTCATGAAACCAGTCTACATTAGGTATTTTTGTTAAGTCTCCGTCAGTAAATTCGCTCATTATCGGGTTAAATACTTTTGTCAACTCATTATAGTCATCATTACTCAAATATACTGTTAAACTTTCCTTCCATTCATCATACTTTCTATTTAAGTTATATAATTCTGTTACTTTCTCCACACACAATTCTCTGTTTAAATCTCTCTCATCCCCATACCAAATCACACTTTCAACATCATTATTACCGACAGAGGGTACAACATTACACAACAAAAATAAACACCTCAATTCATTTATTACTACGGGACTCTTGCCCTTCAACAACACTTGCGACCACATTAAATCATCATCATAAACATCATAAATAATAAAGGAAAAATTTGCCCTCTGTCCCCACTCTACCACAACATTATTTTTCCTCTCTCTCTCTAACTCACTAACACACCTTAACATCTCATAATCACATTCCCCAGACTCCTCAGTACTCTCTGATATGACATTTTCAATTATATTATTACTCTCATTGTTTTTAACAACATCATTATTATCTATTAATTCTCTATTTTCACACTTGTCATTATGATTTTCATTTGTTTTATTTTCTCTGGATTCATCACATGTACTCCCATTCTCTCCACACTCTGTTCTAATTTACATAAACTATTTTTTATTGTTTCATGGGTATTTTTACAACATTTATTCATTTCTTGGATCTCATATTTCAACTCATTAATATCCCTACTTTGTCTATCAAATTTGTCATTCAATTCTCTAAAATTACTATCTTGTTTTTCTAAAGCGTTATACATGCTGTCTTGTTTTTCTAAACTATTGTACATCATATCATACAATCTTGCTAACATAGTATCATTATCAGATTTCTTATTTTGATTTCCTAAAATAGGGGTTGAATGAATCTCAACTGTCTGTATTATTTTTGACTCCTCAAGACTACTCTCTGTTATTTGAATTCCGGAGTCGCTACTTATTTGTCCTTCCATCTGGCTGTCAGATAAACTGGTATCATTATTATCTGCCATTTTTTATAATTGATAATCAATATTTTAATTAATTTAATTAATTAATTTCATTAGTTTTTTGTAATGTACTTTCGGTATATCTTTGCGTCCATAACGCAATGTTATTTTGCTACGCTAACCTAACACATGTTTGTATCTTTGTAGATGTGGAATTTAATTAAATATATTAATTATAATTCGTCCCTGTTCGGGCGCCATTGTTATTTTATTTACTGAATTATATTTAATGAATTACCAAATATTATTTAACTTCCACCTACCGTCTCGATCTCTTCCGTCGGGTTCCAGGGTCCGATCACATGTACGCTAGATACAAACATGGTCTACAGGTTAAGCAAAGCACTGACACAACTCATTTTGGAAGAGAATTACTATTTAATCTTTTACTTTTGAACTTTGGTAAACTTAAGAAGATTTCTTTAGTACATGTTTCAGATGTTGTGCAACTCTTGTATAATAGAACTTACGAACTATGTCTTACCTTAGATATCATTTCTAATTACACAAAACACAATTGCAAACACAAACACAAATACAAACAGCCCAGCTTTGCTCACACTCGCATTCATACTGAACTTTATAAAACCCTTATCATTTTATAATAAGCCCACCCCGGCCCTTACACATGAACCGTTGGCACGTGGTTCGTACGCGCACTCATCGTTTTGTAAAAATGTTTGATTTCTATGTGTCCGAAAGATACTTAATTTACTTCTACAGGTTGGATTGATTGCGGTCACAAACTTTTTTCCACTGATATTTAACTTTTTACTAGTAAAATAATAAAAGATTTGTGTATGGAGCCTACTTTGCTCCGAGCCGGCCGGCTTCGATAGTGGAACTGCCCAGTGTGTGTCTTTTAGCGGGAGGAAATGCGTACTCACTGCCACCAGATTTTCGTCACCGTCCATGCTCAGTTGTTGAGGCATATTCCGTTTATGCAGGGACTATAGCTGGTATATGTGTGGTACCAGAGGTCAACATTTGCATCTGCTATATTGACGTCACTAGCAGTAGGCGGGGTTTAACAGCATTTCCTGTATTTAGCTGGTAGCTGCGACAAACTTTTTGCTCCAGCGCCATGTTTCACAGCTTCGGTTGAGTTTTCAAAGCGTCACTAACAGCGCTCCGCCCGGCTAGGTTACGTACGGGCGTCGACGCACTTATACAAAGTTCTTAGAATTTCGTGGAGGTGCGAATTCTTTTGACGAGTTACACAACATTAATTGCGTCTCGCCTTTGTTCCCAAACACTGTTCCATATGCCATGCGTTCTGTTATAATGAAAATAACGCACAATAATTTTATGAAATCCCGCACCAAAACTAAATAAATAAAAATGTAAATACCCCATACTGAAAGAAAAATAAAATGACCCAAAATTGACCCGCTACATTCTGTGTTTTGTTTAAAATTTCAAAATTCTGTGAGGTTATTTTGATTAAATTTACACTTCTGGTAGATCTTAACTAAATCCGGAGTTAATCAGATTATCTTCTTGCTCTAATCGATTAGTGATTTTCAGTGCTGCTCCAGTATATCTCCTTCAGTCAAGATTTATCGTCTTCCAGTAAGTCCTATAGTTAATTAAATTCTTAATTTAAGATGTGAAATAATTATAAAGTCCAGATCATTGAAATAATTTGATTTATTAATTATAGTTCTTAAAAATCGATTTAAAATCGATGTTGAGCAAATATTCGACTCTTTCACAGGGATATATCGATTTGCGATTACAGGTTATTTTTATATAAAATGTTGAAAGAGGTTCTTATAACGATTATATTTATATAGTCAGAGAAGGGTAGGCCTAGAAAGTATAACATGTACAAAAATATAAGTCTTAATAGTAAAAAATGACAATTAGTTAATAATATATAATGTTTTGTAGTATACAATTTATACCCAATCGTTGACGAGACGACTGTGGCTGGTCGGTACTTTGCATCACGGGAAGATCAAAATGGCGGCACGTCACGTCGAATATTACGGCAACTTGATGGTTGGAAATTCTGATAATAAATTCCCTTTCACAACTGTTTTATTGGTCTCCGTGATAGTGTATATTGTCTATAGTGTTGTTCTTGTATCCTGGATAAGTGTCCAGTGTTCACTGGTGTTAATTGTCTTATTTTATATGTATTCAATGTTTGCTGGTTATGACGAAATTTTGAGAAGTTGTTACGAAGTGAATTGTTAATGTTAGGTGTTAGAAAGGTTTAATTCACTGGTATTGTGTTGTGTATTGTTTGTTTTCACTATTGTGGTAGAGTAATTCACTGTTTTTAAGTCAGAAAGTGTCAATATAGGTAACTCTCATATTTCACTTATTTTCAACGTTTACTCCATTACACTCCTTTATACGGTTTTAGAACGCGATTGGCATCAACCGTACCCGTTGAATGTTAACAAAGAACTAACTTACTTCCTTCGTCTTAGGAAATATCTTGCCAAGTTAATATTGGAAAAGTATTGTTAAAATAATTTTCATTTCCTATCTACATAATTATATTGTACATTATATATGGAATATTTTTAGTTTATTGATTGCTTTCATGAACTATTAACCACATAATTGGTTTATTTATCTCATTCTGTTTAATTTGATATGTCATAGTCCATATTTGTTGAGATTTTTGTTAAAATTACCATATTTCTGTCTTTTTGGAAATCTAGGCCCAAAAACCTGTTTCCGTTCTTGTACACAATTTCTGCCATTTTAGGTGTTATAAATATAATTATAATAAATTTCAGATGGTCACAAATCTTTTATCTTTCCTTAATCCCTTACAAATTTAACATTTGAACTGTCTTTTAGTGATAATTTATTAATTTACTATTTCTCCTCTGAAATAGTTATTTTTTTATATTTCGAAAATTTTTAATAATTTAAGACATTTTTCTATATTACTCTTCTAAATCATAGGATCATTTACAGTAGTTATTTATCGATCCACCTTACATAAATCTTGTCAGTTTACATGGTTCATTGGTGAATTAACTGGTTTATATTAATTTTTGTGAATTCATTATTTGGCCTAGAGTTTAGTATTTTACATATATGGTTTTTTCCAATAAAGTTAATTCTACACCTCCTCTAACTTTTAAAAGTTAACATAACATGAAATAAAATTGTTTACATAATTTTTGATATTTGTAGCATCTAATTCATGCTACTGTTACAAAAAATAATATTTGACATTAATTAGCAGTCTTCCCATTTGTTCATTAGTATATATATGTGTATTGTTCCCATTTGTGTATATGTTTTATTAGTGTTACCACACAAAGGCACCATAATGAACATTTGGAAAAATTTACAAATATACAAACATAAAACAGAAAACAAACTAATACGTGAACAAACACAAATCAATACAAAACATGACACAATATTCAAAGCACTCAACATTGAAAATACACAAAAAACTAACACATACACCACAATCACACACAATAAAACCAATTTGAAATACCAGAACAGGAAGCCACAATAATAATAGTCAACCAACAACACATATTATGTACTTCACCAGACAAAAAAACCGGAAGGCTGAGGATGGGTGCAACATAGTACCCGAAACATGTTCCTAAAAAGGAAAAAAATAACATCTTCAGGTAAATTTAATTATAAATATTAAATGTATAAAAGGCACCATAATGAACATTTGGGAAAATTTACAGATTTACAAACATAAAACACAAAACAAACTAATACCAGAACAAATACAAATCAGTACAAAACATGACACAATATTCAAAGCACTCAACATCGAAAATATACAAAAACAGATACCACAACCACACACAATAATGCAACTTTAAAAGACCAAAGACCAACAAACTACCTTAATAACATCCAGAAGCCAACACACAAATACTTCACCAGAAAGAAGATGGCGAAGGCTGAAGATGAGAGAACAGGAACTCTCGAAACATGTTCCTAATAGGAAAAAAGTATATCTTGAGGTAAATTTAGTTATAAATATTAAAGTAATATATATATATAAAATCCTATTTCCTAGGATTATATATATATATATATATCTCCTATTTCTGTTAATACATAGACAATACTAATAACAATAGTAATTAATTGAGCAATATAGAAGGTAGGTCCTTTAACACAGTCAATAATCTAAATGACAAATATATATCTATCCACAGGACTTGTTCTAATTGTAATTCATCAGAATATGAAAATACTTTCTTTGTGAAATGAAAACCGGTGTGGTGTTGAGGTCAAGATTTTATAAACGGAATCGGCCCACCTGCACATGTGGAGACTTGGCAATACCCGTTAGATCCTGTGAAGAAAGGTGGGTGAGGTTGATGGTTATTTCTGGACTCCAGCTCGTTTCTTTTTATCCATCTGTCTTTTGATGTTGAGGAGCATCTCTAAGCCTGACGGCGATGGGGGAGTGTTCCAGTGTCCAGCTCTGACGATATGATGTGACGGTTGTAGTTGTCATCATCAGGTCATTCACCCCTCTCTTGGCCTGTGCGAGAACCCTAAGACACTTTATAAATTACAAATTCATATTAGTAGTAGAATCCCTTGCTTGCTACGCCGCCAGACCTCGAAGTGCTCCGTGGAAGGATCGAGAAGAAAATGAGAGAAAGACATGGTTTCTTTAAAACACGAGGCCACGGAAAAATAGCCTGTAGCAATCGGTCAATCAGCTGATTAACCGCCCACTCTATAACATCACTGCGAGACAGTAGCAGCGCCCTGAATCTCATTACCGTTCGCCAGCACGGCATTTACGTAGCTAATTACGGCTTTGGCTGTCTTCTGCTACGACATCACGGCGCGATAATTTAAACTCGCCGGGGCAATACCTTTGCAACGGCACAGATATTATTTATTTGTAAAAGAACTAGAAACAACTCTTAATTATATTTAAAAAAATAACTAAATAAATTCAACTAGTGCTACCAGCGAGAGACTGCAGAACTAGGTTGTTGCTTTGAGTGATGAATGGCCATTGCTGCCATCTAGTTGAAAAATTTGAATTTGTAATTTGTTATAGAAAAAAATATAATATATAATACTGTATACAAATAGAGATACAGTAGAACTTGGCTAATTCGAAGCTGAAGGGACCAGTAAAAAATTCGAATTATCCAAAAATTCGAATTAGGAAAGTTTTAATATGGGTAGAAAAATCAAATCAAAAACCAAAATTCAGTAAAGCAATATGTTATTTTATTAAACAATTTCCTTATACATATGTATTACAAACGTAAGAAGACGTTACAGTACAAAATATAGCATTTACAGTTTTTTAAAAAAGCTAGAAACTTTTGATTGCATATTGCAATTAATACACTGAGTTGTAGTAAACTCTTCAAGTTTATTAAGTGCTTGGAAAATAGCGTCACTTACGTTCTGCTGTCCTTCAACAAACCGTCTCAAGTCTTGAATGTAATTTGATGCCTGTGAAGCCGTTGGAATCGGTATCTCTGGAAATTCTACCTGGTCCCCTTCTTCATCTGAAAATGCACCATCATTTCTTTTGTTCATAACATCAGCCACGATCTCCGCATCTGTCTGTTCACCGTACACCTCCAAGTCTTCATCCATGTTTACAAACTCTTCGTAACGAATGCCTGCGTCATGTCCAACATCTTCCCAGTTATCCGCAGTGGGTACGACTTCTCTAGCAGCTTTATTCTCCTCTTCACCTTCAATGTGGCAGAAATCACCTTTACGAAAGCAATTAGCAATTATTTTTTGCGTAACTTGGTCCCAAGCACTGTTGCAAATGCGGGCAGCTTGAAGGATGTTAATCTTGATAGTATTTTCGTGCTCATCTAAATAAGCACCTGACAGAATGTTTTGGACCACAAGCCGTCTGAAAAATGCTTAAAATTCTTTATTACACCTTGGTCCATAGGTTGAACTACTGAAGTCATGTTTGGGGGGGAAAACACAACCTTTACATTTTCCATCACAGGAATAGTGTTGTGCGCTCTACAGTTGTCAATAAACAAGACGATTCTTCTGTTTTGATTCCGAAATTGCCTGTTGATTTTCAAAAGCCATCTTTCGAAAATTTGATCTGTCATCCAAGCTTTATTGTTTGATTCATATTCAACTGGTTTTGTTTTTACATTTTTGAAACAACGTGGGTTGGCTGACTTCCCTATCATTAGCAAAGGCAGTTTTTCAGAGCCATCCATGTTTGTTCCAACTAAAAGTGTTATGCACTCCTTGCTGTGTTTGCCTCCACTACAAATTTCTCCTTTAAAAGCAAGTGTTTTGTCGGGGGTGCATTTGAAGAATAAGCCCGTCTCGTCTACGTTAAAAATGTCTTTAGCGTCTCTATCAGAAATCACTTGCAACAAATCGTCTTTCCATGAATTTGCAGCTTCAACGTCAACAGATCCACTTTCCCCACAAACAGTTTTGAAAGACACGCCATTCCTTTCTGTAAAACCATCGAGCCCACCAGTGCTGGCCTTAAAATCATTTTTCCCTAAGCTAGATGCGAATTCCTCAGCTTTGGCTCTGACGAGGGGCCCACTGACTGGAATTTTTTTGTCCCTTGCTTGCTTAAACCACTTCACTACACATTCATCTACGTCAGGATTTTCTGGTCCTCGCGCTCTTTTCCTATCTTTGTCGCTGGCTTTACACACACTATTCAAAATCTTCTCTTTATTTTTTAGATACGTTGACAGTGTATTTGGCGGTATCCCGAATTCGTTAGCAATTTCAGATTTCTTTTTTGTCCCTTTCCACTTCCCGAATAACGGCAACTTTTTCGGAAAATGTCAATGATTTGTATTGGATCCATGTTGGTTTTGAAAGGGCCATGATGAACACAGAACACAATAAAACTGCACAATAAACGTCACTAAAACACACCAGTCTGTATATACAGGACTGTATATAGAAAGGAACGGTCTCTCACTACAGGACACAGCTCGCGCAGTAGAAAATCAAAAAGACTTAACCCTTCCACGAATGCAGGCAGACTGAACCTAAACTGAAAGCAACAGTGAGGGTGGCTGACTGACAAGGCGTGGAACAAGGGACAATGGCGGACGGTACCGTTACACGAGCCAGTCACGTGTCATCGCGAGATACTGGCGCCAATTCTACGAATTTGACACAAAGGACAAGCGTCTGTTCACAAAGGGCGATGCCTGCTTGTCTGTTTCCAGTCGTGTCTCTATTGTTACGTGGTCTAGCCCATACTGCAGACGATTTTTTGTAGTTTGAGCAACATTTTATTTCGAATTAACCAAAAAAAGTTCGAATTACAGACTATGTTTTTGCACGGTTTTACATAGGATATTCAAGGGACCATGGTGAAAGTTCGAATTATCCACGAATTCGAATTATGCGCGTTCGAATTAGCCAAGTTCTACTGTATATTAAGTAATAAAATAACTTGGTTATATAAAGTCTATAATTTTTTATGTACTCCAGATCTGAGATACAAGAGTCGGTATTTCATGCTTTAAAATAGAAAATTCAAATACTAAAGAACCTATCACATTTGAAAAGAGCAGTGCAATTTTTCACTTTGGCCCCATCATAAGATACTTGTTGAGAAACTGAGAGCTCTTAATTAAAGAGTTTTCTCATAGGTAAATTTACTAATATGTTCATTTGTACTTATAATATGAAGTTAGTAATTAAGAAAACATGAAACCAACTCATCAGATTAAAAAGCTTCTAGGTGTATTACTACTGATTGAAAAAGGTAAGATAACTTAGCATGAATGTATCAAACCTTTAATAACAGTGTGGATTTTGCTTTTATACATAGTTACTTCTCCCTTTTCTACGTTTTATCAACTTGTGTTCTCAGAATCACAGTCTTCTGAATTGTTCATAAAATTTCCATTTAGGATTAAACCCATCCATACTTAACTGTAGCACTTTATTAAGATACAGAGTTGTCTTCCAATCCCTTAAAAAGCTGAAAGTATTGTTTTGGAATAGGAAGTTAAAGAAAAACAGAATTAAGTAGCAAGTTTCCACTACTTTATAAAACACATATCCTAGAAGCAAACTGTGACATCCAATTACTATTGCTGAGAAAACTTAGTAAGGGGTTTATCAAAACAAACAATTAAAAGCTAGCATTTTTGAACATCTGATGAAAACGTTTTGTAAAGTGTACCTAACCTAAAAATGTACAACACTTGTACTTGTAGTCCTTACTTCCAGCAGTTTTATTTGATTATGAAAAGTTTTACATGATACATTCGTAACACTATTAAGAAGGGTTTAAATCTACTGAACTTCTAAAGGAGTGACAGTTATTTGCAGAATGGCAGGGCTATTAAAACAATTCTGGAAGAATAACTGCTTTTAAAACACAATCCTTTATCAAGTGACTACTCAAATCTACATTTTTTTCACAGCAAACTGAAGTTTGATTATTACATCCTTCATGACCTAGTGAGGCTTCAAACATTTCAAAGACTCACTTAGCCTTACAACACTGGACTGGGCCCATTGATAGGCAGAATTAATGTTAATTTACTTTGGGATACCTGTGAAAGACCAACGACGTAGGGGTGACTTAAAAGTTAAAAAATCCTTCTTTGAAAAAGAACAGAATTTCCAAATGTTGACATAAAGTCTTATATTATGAGCTTTTCTAATATATTAGAATTGCGTATTTGATTATTTTATTAAAGAAATATGTAACACAGTTTAGAATAAGCAAACTTGTATGCTTATGTTTTTGAAAACTGTGTACACATAATTTGATCTGGGTAGGATATTTATTAAAACTTTATCCTTCTTTTTATAATATATGCATTGCACTTTTCTAGCTTGGGACATTAATTATTAGATAAAATAATAATTAAGCCTTCACTTAAGCCAGCTTTCACTCACTGTGGGCTTTGTCAAAGGCCATAACATGTTCTTTTTATCTTTGTCAACATAAATTAAGGTTAAATTAAAAATAAAATAACATAAAGGTTAGCAACTGAATTTTGCAAAATGCAAGTTGAAGAATCTATTTAATATTTGTACTTAACTCGATATAAGTACAGATTACATTTAAGGATTTTTATTATTTTCAAAAATAATCTGTGTAAACCAGTTTTCCCCATATTAAGTTAGTTTAAATTTTTTAATGCACAGCATTGGACAGTGGCAGGTTGTACAGGGAGGGCAAAAGGGCGCACCCCCCCCTTAAATTTGCAAATTAAACTTGTCAGTAATATAACTATAATGTGTAGTTTCCTTATGTGATAGATTTTTTTGGTGTGACTAATAGCAATCACCTGATGTTTTCGGTATGGTCCCACAGTCAGACAGTTTCACGACACCCCTCCTTGCATAGGTGGTCTTGTGGGGAGCGGGGAAAGAGGACATGCACACATTTCTATGCTTTGAAATGAGCGGCAGCCATGTCAAGGAGGGCTCTGCCAGTGAAGTCTGGATCAGTCTTGGCTATGGACGTGTGACAAGTGTCACGTAATTGTCTTTCATTTCAAAGTAGCAGCAATATGTATGCACACACACATTATAGCTGGACTCTGGTGGAATAGACAAGAAACACTTAGAAGGTTGTGTAATGGTGTAACTATATCATATAATTTTCACTTTAGTTATGAATTTGTATTGTGAGAAAGTTATTTATTTGTTCAAAACAAACAAAACAGGAGTATACAAATTAAACTGCAGTGATTGCAACCATGTCTACATAGGCCAGACGGGAAGATCTTTTTCTTCAAGATTTTCCGAACACATAAAAGCCCTTTCTAATAACTACATACACTCCGCATTCGCCACACACATACAGACTGAAAACCACAGCTACACCAACATAGAAAACAACCTCGAAATACTACACTACTTACCAAAAAATAGAAAACTCAACACGGTTGAACAGTATGAAATATATAAACACCACACACTACAACCAAACAACATATTAAATGACCAACTATACTTTAAATCACATGTACTATTTGACACAATCATACAGTAACCAAACTATACTTTGAATCCCAGCGCCAACCCCCTCCCACCAAAAACCCCCCACACACATCCCACCAACCTGTGAAAAAATCCATTACAACTGTTCACGACATTCTGTATTTAAACCTCGCTGAGGAAGGTGTACACCACACCGAAACGTTCGAGGCAAATAAGAAACGTAAGTGTTCACAAGTGAAAGTATTGTTTATCACTAATATTATTTGTTCAGTTTAATTTTCTACTGCACTAATGTTATGATACTGTCATAGTCTTTTTTTATACACAATTTTTTTACTTGTTGAATTTGGGAGCCATTTTCTATTTCTGAACATTGATGGTGATCACCTGTAATGTACACATTAAATTGTCTAACATGTGTGTGATCACTGTTTTCCAGATCCGTTTCACAGTATTTCATACTGGTATACTGATAACACCAATAATAAGTAAACAAAAGTATGTTTTTGAACAGCAGTGTGGACACCTCAAATCTTGTGCCCTGGCAATTGAATTGTGCTCGTGACAAGCTCTCTTCTTGCATCTCCAACAATGTTGATTTCCCAGTTGCAACACCATGTCATGCCCATTAACACAACAGTGTGAAGCAGTCCTTTTTCATGCAGGCAGAATAGAAACTGCATCCCCTTCTGTGCAAATAACATTCATCATATTTCATCATTCTGAATAATTAAAGGTAACACTGAGAACAAAGAGAGAACGCTAATTAAAAAACAAATTATAACATGTAAACACACCGTAACCTAACCAAACACAATAACACAAATGCAAATTTTTGGAAGAAGCTTTTTATAACAGTGTGTTTCAGTTGGGGATTTTTTGCTGTAAATGGAAAGTTTTTTAATAAACCAGTGAGAAGTGTAAACAAGAAGTAGCTTGGATTCAGGACATTCTAATATTCTGTACTGTTTTCTAATGGATAACCTTGAGTACTGTTTTACATTCAATTAATCAAAATCTGATATAAAAGTTTTTAAAGAAAATGTATTTTATAAATGGGTGCATTGATAGTATAAAAATATTAAGTGTATTCCTTTATAAACCTATTTGACTCTGTAGTCGTCTGTTCTGTATATCTTTTAGCCTCATTGTAACTGTTTATTCTCTGTTTCTTCCAGCAGTTATTCATTTAACCTGTCTTTTGTTTGTTATTGTATAATTTAAAAAAAAACATGTGTCTTGTAAGCATTGTAATAATACTAACCTATTAACCATAATGCATACTAATTCTTTATCTAAAAATTGATAGATATTGAATATTGTGTTTTTGGGGAAGCACTGGCTAGACACTGGTAGTCCTGAGTCGTAAGGAGGTGAAATTGTTTCTTGCTGTCACGTGGAGAAATAGGTTTCATTTGAAAGGTGACTACTACTATTTAATGTAAATCGAGTAACATTACAGTAATCAATACAAAAAAAAAATGATGTTTACTCCATCTTAGACATAACTTCCATGAATTCAGGTAGCTCAGTTTTTGGTGATTTGTGGGGGGGGGACAGTGAAAATGGCGCAATAAGGTTAGTCATAGTGCATTAAAATGGGTATATTACGGGATGTCCGGAATCGAAGTGGGGGAAGCTAAATTAAAAAGATGCAATTTAGTGTCTTTGTACTTTACATAATCTCAAATGAGTGAAATGGGGTCTGTACTATTTATGCATGCCACTGCATGTTATAAATATCGGTATGGAGAACCATACATGACTTCTATGTTCTAAGATTTATATTTAAAATAATTTACGAAATGAAATTTTTCCATAGAAACTACTTCTTTCCACTTACTGCTTCAGCCTTAACCACAGTACTGTGGTCACTAACGTATACCACCACACGTTATCGCACTTGATTTTCACAGATGATGGCAGTCGACGGCACTGCCGAAACGTCTGGTTTTGCAGAAAACATTGGACTACGGCCAAACAGCCCAGGAAGGAATTTTAACAACAAACTACTACTTTGTTGCCGATAACGTAGTACACATATAAAAATTATCCACTCCCCCTTCAACTATAATTTTCATTTGTAGAAAATTACCCCCACCCCGTTCAACTAGCCTCTTGATTTATAGATATTTCATCTACGTTTCTACAGTGGATTATTAAGATTTTCTTATCAGGGTACTTTATTTATCAAAATTAAGTACTTTACTCTTGTTACAACAAAAAATGTTTCAGGTAAACTGCCCTTTCCCCGTAACCGATCTTCACCAAAATCAATAGGCCTTGAGTATTCTACTCAGGCACATATGTAAAAAATTATTTGATTCTGTTTGAATTTACAGCAGTTATCGTTCGTCATGAAAAAATTTCTCTTATTACAACATAAAATGTTGCAGGTAAACTACCCCTTTCCCTTAACCGATCTTCACCAAAATCAACAGGCCTTGAATACTTTATAATTTAGGGATGTATGCAAAAACTTATTTGATTATGTTTTTTAGTATGGCAAACGATAAGATCCGCAAATGCAAACAGAATCAACTAATTTTTTGCATACAGCCCTGAATTTTAGAGTGCTCAAGGTCTGTTGATTTTGTTGAAGATCGGTTAAGGGAAAGGGGTAGTTTACCTGCAACATTTTATATTTTAACAAGGGTATTTAGTATGGCAAACGATAAGAGCCGTAAATTCAAAGAAAATCAAATATTTTTTTGCATACCTTCCTAAATAGTAGAGAGCTCAAGGTCTGTTGATTTTGTTGAAGATCGGTTAAGGGAAAGGGGTAGTTTACCCGCTACATTTTATATTTTAACAAGGGTATTTAGTATGGCAAACGATAAGAGCCGTAAATTAAAAGAAAATCAAATATTTTTTTGCTTACCTTCCTAAATTTTAGAGAGCTCAAGGCCTGTTGATTTTGGTGAAAATCGGTAAAGGGAAAGGTAGTTTACCTGAAACATGTTATGTGGTAACAAGAGAAATGTTTCCATGATGAACGATAACTGCCACAAATTGAAACAGAATCAAATTTTTTTTTTTTGCGTGCATCCCTGCATTGCAGAGGACTGAAGGTCTATTGATTTTGGTGAAGATCGGTTTAGAGAAACGGGTAGTTTACCTGCAACGTTTTATGTTTTAACAAGAGTAAAGTATTTAATTTTGATAAATAAAGTGTCTTGATAAGAAGCTCATAATAATCCACTGTAGAAACATAGATGAAATATCTAGAAATGAAGAGGCTAGGTGAACGGGGTGGGGGTAATTTTCTATAAATGAAAATTATAGTTGAAGGGGGAGGGGAGAATTTTGTATGTGTACTACGTTATCGGCAACAAAGAAGTAGTTCTTTGTTAAAAGTCCTTCCTGGGCTGTTTAGCCGTAGTCCAATGTCTTCTGCAAAACCAGACTTTTCGGCAGTGCCATCGACTTCCATCTCAGTGAAAATCGAGTGCGAAAACGTGAGGTGGTATACGTTAGTGACCACAGTACTGTGGTTTAAGGCTGAAGCAATAAGTAGAAAGAAGTAGTTTCTATGAAAATATTTCATTTCGAATATGATTTTAAATATAAATCTTAGAACATGGAAGTCCTGTATGGTTCTCCATACCGATATTTTACTTCCATGTTCCTTAATGAAATGGAAGTATGGAGATAGCAAAAAAAATCGTGTTCGAGATTATTGCAGATTCTGATTGTACTACACTCAAAACATGAAAAAAGTCATTTTTCGAAAAGTGTGTGTGTGTAGATTTTGTTCTATGGCAAACGATAACAGCCACAAATTCAAACAGAATCAAATAATTTTTTTGCATACAGCCCTGAACTGTACAGTACACAAGACCTATTGTTTTTGGTGAATATCGGTTAAGGGAAAGGGGTAGTTTACCAGCAACGGTTTTTTTTAATCAAGGGTAATTTTTTTCTATGGCAAATGATAACAGCCGCAAATTCAAACAGAATCTACTACCCTTTTGCATGCAGCCCTGAATTGTAGAGTTCTTAAGATCTGTAGTTTTTGGTGAAGATCGGTTAATGGAAAGGGGTAGTTTACCAGCAACATTTTATTTTTTAAAAAGGGTATTTTCTATGGCAAATGATAACAGCCGCAAATTCAAACAGAATCAAATGATTATTTGCATGCAGCCCTAAATTGTAGAGTTCTCAATACCTATTGTTATTAGTGAAGATCGGTTAAGGGAAAGGGGTAGTTTACCCGCAACATTTTATGTTTTAGAAAGGTATTTTATATGGCAAACGATAAGAGCCGCAAATTCAAACAGAATAAAATAAGTTTTTGCATACAGCCCTGATTTGTAGAGTACTCAAAGCCTATTGTTTTTGGTGAAGATCGGTTAAGGGAAAAGGGTAGTTTACCAGCAACATTTTATGTTTTAAAAGGGTATTTTCTATGGCAAACGATAAGAGCCGCAAATTCAAACAAAATAAAATAATTTTTTGCATTGAGCCCTGATTTGTATAGTACTATATTTGATTTCAAATATCGGTATGGAGAACCGTACGTGACTTCCATATTCTAAGATTTATATTTAAAATCATTTTCGAAATGAAATATTACCATAGAAACTACTTCTTTTTACTTACTGCTTCAGCCTTAACCACAGTACTGTGGTCACTAACGTATACCACCTCACATTATCGCACTCGATTTTCACTGATGATGGAAGTCGATGGCATTGCCGAAACGTCTGGTTTTGTAGAAAACATTGGACTACGGCCAAATATCCCGGGAAGGAATTTTAACAAAAACTACTTCTTTGTTGCCGATAACGTTGTACACATATATATAAAAAATATGCATAAAATTAATGGCTTGTATAAGTTAATGATTGATCTCCATTAAGTAGTGCTCAAGTTTCCAAAGTTTTAATATTATGATGTCCGTAATTAAAATATCAGAGCAGGTTTAGTGTGAATGAGGGTACACTGTGGACAAAAATTTTCAACATTTCCTATTGAGCGTTGCTTAGAGTAAAGTTGCGAATCTACAGTGTATGTTTCACAGAACAAACACGCGAAAAAGAAAGAGCGCTCCGAAGTCACTCATGGACCCTCAGCATCTTGCAGAGGGTTCATTCCTTAAAGACGAAAAGTCTGTCTATGAATCGTTCCTCTGTAAACACGTGCGGTTACACTGCCCAGCGATCCACAGGAAGCAAATTGATGTCCTTTTTTTCGGCTTGCACGCGTTATGTTGGTGTGGGTTTCGGCACTTTCCATTTAAAAAACGTGCAAATGTAAGAAAATAAACATGAGTGAGGCCAGAAATAACGTGAATTGTGTGTGTGTGTGTGTGTGTCTTACATGCCTTTTTATTGCTGTAGGCATAATAATAAAATGGAAACGTAAACATTACAAAACTGAGATATCCTTACCTGCCACGAACGATATATTATTTTATACATGGAGGAGTTCAGTGACATACACACGTACACAAGAATTATATATATATAAAGATATTAACTCATACATAATTTACATTAAAATGAAAAAAAAAATCGGTATGGAGAACCATACATGACTTCCATATTCTAAGATTTATATATAAATCTTAATATCGCCTGCCAAGCGCGATATATTTTCTCTTATACATGATTTACATTAAAATGAAAAAATTTTAATTTTATTGCCTGGCAACAAAATTATTTTATTTTTAACAATTACCATTGTTTGAAAAAGTTTAAATAAATTTTCAAGCACTTTACTCTTGTTAAAACGTAAAAGGTTGCAGGTAAACTACCCCTTCCCCTTAACCGATCTTCACCAAAATCGAAAGTCCTTGAGACCTCTACAATTCAGGGACGTATGCAAAAAATTATTTGATTCTGTTTGAATTTGAGGCAGTTATCGTTTGCCATAGAAAATACGCTTGATAAAAAAACGTTGCAGGTAAACTACCCCTTCCCCTTAACCGATCTTCACCAAAAACAATAGGTCTTGAGTACTCTACAAATCAGGACTGTATGCAAAACATTATTTGATTCTGTTTGAATTTGCGGCTGTTATCGTTTGCCATAGAAAATACCCTTGTTAAAAAAGCGTTGCAGGTAAACTACCCCTTTCCCTCAACCGATCTTCACCAAAAACAATAGGTCGCGAGTACTCTACAAATTAGGGCTGTATGTAAAAATTATTTGATTCTGTTTGAATTTGCGGCAGTTATCGTTTGCCATAGAAAAAAAATCTACACACACACACACACACACACACACTTTTCGGAAAACGAATTTTTTTCATGTTTTGAGCGTAGTAGAATCAGAATCTGCAATAATCTCGAACACGATTTTTTTTGCCATCACCATACTTCCATTCCTTAAGGAATATGGAAGTAATTATAATTTTATTCCCTCGCAACAAAATAATTTTATTTTTAACAGTTACCATTGTTTGAAAAAGTTTAAATGAATTGTCAAGTACTTTACTGTTGTTAAAACGTAAAAGGTTGCAGGTAAACTACCCCTTCCCCTTAACCGATCTTCACCAAAATCGAAAGTCCTTAAGATCTCTACAATTCAGGGACGTATGCAAAAAATTATTTGATTCTGTTTGAATTTGCGGCTGTTATCGTTTGCCATAGAAAATACCCTTGTTAAAAAAACGTTGCAGGTAAACTACCCCTTTCCCTTAACCGATCTTCACCAAAAACAATAGGTCTTGAGAACTCTATAATTTAGGGCTGTATGCAAATAATCTTTTGATTCTGTTTGAATTTGCGGCCGTTATCATTTGCCATAGGAAATACCCTTGTTAAAACATAAAACGTTACAGGTAAACTACCCCTTTCGCTTAACCGATCTTCACCAAAAACAATAGGTATTGAGAACTCTACAAATCAGGGCTGTATGCGAAACATTATTTGATTCTGTTTGAATTTGCGGCTGTTATCGTTTGCCATAGAAAAAAAATTTCCCTTGATAAAAAAAAACCGTTGCAGGTAAACTACCCCCTTTCCCTCAACCGATTTCACCAAAACCGTAGTTTTTGCAAATAATAGGAAATACCCTTGTTAAAACATAAAACGTTACAGGTAAACTACCCCTTTCGCTTAACCGATCTTCACCAAAAACAATAGGTATTGAGAACTCTACAAATCAGGGCTGTATGCAAAAAATTATTTGATTCTGTTTGAATTTGCGGCTGTTATCGTTTGCCATAGGAAAATATCGGTATGGAGAACCATACATGACTTCCATGTTCTAAGATTTATATTTAAAATCATATTTGAAATGAAATATTTCTATAGAAACTACGTCTTTCTGCTTATTGCTTCAGCATTAACCACAGTACTGTGGTCACTAACGTATACCACCTCACGTTTTCGCACTCGATTTTCACCGATGATGGCAGTCGATGGCACTGCCGAAAAGTCTGGTTTTGCAGAAAACATTGAACTACGGCTAAAGAGCCCGGGAAGCAATTTTAACAAAAAACTACTTCTTTGTTGCCGATAACGTAGTACACATATAAAAAATTCTCCCCTCCACCTTCAACTATAATTTTAAATAATAGAAAATTACCCCCACCCCGTTCACCTAACCTCTTCATTTATAGATATTTCATCTACGTTTCTACAGTGGATTACTATGAGCTTCTTATCAGGATACTTTATTTATAAAAATTAAGTACTTTACTCTTGTTAAATCATAAAATATTTCAGGTAAACTACCCCTTTCTCTTAACCGATCTTCTCCAAAATCAATAGACCTTCCGTCCTCTACAATTCAGGGAAGCATGCAAAAAATATTTGATTCTGTTTGAATATGCGGCAGTTATCGTTCGTCATGGAAACATTTCTCTTGTTACAACATAAAATATAGCAGGTAAACTACCCCTTTCCCTTAACCGATCTTCACCAAAATCAATAGACCTTGAGCTCTCTGCAAATCAGGAAAGATTGCAAAAAATTATTTGATTCTCATTGAATTTTCGGCAGTTATCGTTCGTCATAAAAAAATTACCCTTTTTAAAACATAAAACGTTGCTGATGAACTACCCCTTCCCTTAACCGATCTTCAACAAAATCAACAGACCTTGAGTTCTCTTTAGTTCAAAAAGGTATGCAAAAACCTAGTTGATTCTGTTTGAATTTACGGCAGTTATCGTTCGTCATATAAAAAATTACCCTTGTTAAAACATAAAATGTTGCTGGTAAACTACCCCTTTCCCTTAACCGATCTTCACCAACACCAATAGGTATTGAGAACTCTACAATACAGGGCTGTATGCAAAACATCATTTGATTCTGTTGGAATTTGCGGCTGTTATCGTTTACTATAGAAAAATATCGGTATGGAGAACCATACATGACTTCCATGTTCTAAGATTTATATTTAAAATCATATTCGAAATGAAATACTTCCATAGAAACTACGTCTTTCTACTTCTTATTGCTTCAGCATTAACCACAGTACTGTGGTCACTAACGTATACCACCTCACGTTTTCGCACTCGATTTTCACCGATGATGGCAGTCGATGGCACTGCCGAAAAGTCTGGTTTTGCAGAAAACATTGAACTACGGCTAAAGAGCCCGGGAAGCAATTTTAACAAAAAACTACTTCTTTGTTGCCGATAACGTAGCACACATAAAAAATTCTGCCCTCCACCTTCAACTATAATTTTTAATAATAGAAAATTACCCCCAACCCCGTTCACCTAACCTCTTCATTTATAGATATTTCATCTACGTTTCAACAGTGGATTACTATGAGCTTCTTATCAGGATACTTTATTTATAAAAATTAAGTATTTTACTCTTGTTAAATCATAAAATGTTTCAGGTAAACTACCCCTTTATCTTAACCGATCTTCTCCAAAATCAACAGACCTTCCGTCCTCTACAATTCAGGGAAGCATTCAAAAAAATATTTGATTCTGTTTGAATGTGCGGCAGTTATCGTTCGTCATGGAAACATTTCTCTTGTTACAACATAAAATGTTGCAGGTAAACTACCCCTTTCCCTTAACTGATCTTCACCAAAATCAATAGACCTTGAGCTCTCTGCAACTCAGGAAAAAGTGCAAAAAATTATTTGATTCTCATTGAATTTTCGGCAGTTATCGTTCGTCATAAAAAAAATTACCCTTTTTAAAACATAAAACGTTGCTGATAAACTACCCCTTCCCTTAACCGATCTTCAACAAAATCAACAGACCTTGAGTTCTCTTTAGTTCAAAAAGGTATGCAAAAACCTAGTTGATTCTGTTTGAATTTACGGCAGTTATCGTTCGTCATATAAAAAATTACCCTTGTTAAAACATAAAATGTTGCTGGTAAACTACCCCTTTCCCTTAACCGATCTTCGCCAACACCAATAGGTATTGAGAACTCTACAATACAAAGCTGTATGCAAAACATCATTTGATTCTGTTTGAATTTGCGGCTGTTATCGTTTACTATCGAAAACAATTACCCTTGAAAAAAAACCGTTGCTGGTAAACTACCCCTTTCCCTTAACCGATCTTCACCAAAAACGACAGGTCTTGGGTACTCTACAATTCAGGCTTGTATGCAAACAATTATTTGATTCTGTCTGAATTTGCGGCTGTTATCGTTTGCCATAGAAAACACCCTTGATAAAACATAAAACGTTGCTGGTAAACTACCCTATTCCATTAACCGATCTTCACCAACAACAAAAGGTCTTGAGAACTCTACAATTCAGGGCTGTATGCAAAACATTAGTTGATTCTCTTTGAATTTACGGCAGTTATCGTTCGTCACAGAAAAAATACCCTTGTTAAAACATAAAACGTTGCAGGTAAACTACCCCTTTCCCTTAACCGATCTTCACCAAAAACAATAGGTCTTTAGTACTCAACAAAACAGGGCTGTATGCAAAAACGTATTTGATTCTGTTTGAATTTGCGGCTCTTATCGTTTGCCATAGAAAATACCCTTTTAAAACATAAAACGTTGCTGGTAAACTACCCCTTTCCCTTAACCGATCTTCACCAACACCAATAGGTATTGAGAACTCTACAATACAGGGCTGTATGCAAAACATCATTTGATTCTGTGTGAATTTGCGGCTGTTATCATTTACCATAGAAAAAGTAAAAAATTACCCTTGATAAAAAACCGTTGCTGGTAAACAACCCCTTTCCCTTAACCGATCTTCACCAAAAACGATAGGTCTTGAGAACTCTGCAATTCAGGGCTGTATGCAAAATATTATATGATTTTGTTTGAATTTGCGGCTGTTATCGTTTGCCATACAAAATACCCTTGATAAAACAAAAAACGTGGCAGGTAAACTACCCCTTTCCCTTTTCGAAAAATGACTTTTTTTCATGTTTTGAGTGTAGTACAATCATATTCTGCAATAATCTCGAACACGATTTTTTTTGCCATCACCATACTTCCATTTCCTTAAGGAACATGGAAGTAAAAAATCGGTATGGAGAACCATACATGACTTCCATATTCTAAGATTTATATTTAAAATCATTTTCGAAATAAAACATTACCATAGAAACTAATTCTTTCTACTTACTGCTTCAGCCTTAACAACAGTACTGTGGTCACTAATGTATACCACCTCACGTTATCGCACTCGATTTTCACTGATGATGGAAGTCGATGGCATTGCCGAAATGTCTGGTTTTGTAAAAAACATTGGACTACGGCCAAATATCCCGGGAAGGAATTTTAACAAAAACTACTTCTTTGTTGCCGATAACGTTGTACACATATATATCAGTGGCGAAGTTACATGGAGGCAATTGAGGCAATGCCTACCCTAAAAAATTCTGTAGAATACAAATTATAAATACGTATGAACTACATAACGTAAAGATTATACATTGTTACTGCGACTGTCAAATTTATTAAACCGAAACGTGCTTTATTGAGCGACCGCTAGATGGTGACAGGTGAGATTCGACATAGTTCGTTTAAAGCGAATGAGGCAACCTGAACTTGCCTCAGCGTTTTTTGTATACATCGTATGTAAGCAATGTAGTGGTGTGATAGGGAAGTGTAGGGAGGGGGGATTGTCCCGCGCTGTACACATAGAGCATTGAGGCATGCTTCACTTCTGTGGTCCAAACAGTTAAGTTAAAGCGCCTGTGTTGTTTCTAAGTGTTTATTTTATGCGGTTATTAAAAGTGTCACTGTTATTCCGCTGAACTAACAGATGATCAAGATTGTTATTTGAATTATTTGTAACATTAAACATATATATAGAAACTAATCAAGTTTAAAAATTTGAAGTTCAATCAGTTGTATTATTGTGTATGACTAATACAAGGATTGTTCAATAGACACACGTATAGAGCTGTAAAGCATTCAACGATTTAAAATTCAACGATTTTAAAAGAAGTCTCCAATAACATTAAGACATGAGTTCCACTGTTGCGCTAACCTGTAGATTCCCTGCTAGTAAAATTCTTACGGCTGTTTGTGGAACCATTCGGTTACAGCAAACTCTACCTCAGCGTCCGATTTGACCCACCGTCATTTTAGTGATTCCTTAAAAAAAATTTAAGATAAGATTTTTGCCTACCCATTCATTAAATACTAGCTTCGCCAGTAAGCAAATTGATGTCCATTTTTTCGGCTTGCACGCGTTATGTTGGTGTGGGTTTCGGCACTTTCCATTTAAAAAGCGTGCAAACGTAAGAAAATAAACATGAGTGAGGCCAGAAATAACGTGAATTGTGTGTGTGTGTGTGTGTGTGTGTGTGTGTGTGTGTGTGTGTGTGTGTGTGTGTGTGTGTGTGTGTGTGTGTGTGTCTTACCTGCCTTTTTATTGCCGTATTAAATGAAAAATATTATATTACATTAAAATGAAAAAATTTTAATTTTATTGCCTGGCAACAAAATTATTTTATTTTTAACAATTACCATTGTTTCAAAAAGTTTAAATAAAATTTTCAAGTACTTTACTCTTGTTAAAACGTAAAAGGTTGCAGGTAAACTACCCCTTCCCCTTAACCGATCTTCACCAAAATCGAAAGTCCTTGAGACCTCCACAATTCAGGCACGTATGCAAAAACTTATTTGATTCTGTTTGAATTTGCGGCTGTCATCGTTTGCCATAGAAAATACGCTTGATAAAAAACGTTGCAGGTAAACTACCCCTTCCCCTCAACCGATCTTCACCAAAAACAATAGGTCTTGAGTACTCTACAAATAAGGGCTGTATGCAGAAAATTATTTGATTCTGTTTGAATTTGCGGCTGTTATCGTTTGCCATAGAAAATACCCTTGTTAAAAAAACGTTGTAGGTAAACGACCTCTTTCCCTTAACCGATCTTCACCAAAACCAATAGATCTTGGGTACTCTACAAATCAGGGCTGTATGCAAAACATTGTTTGATTCTGTTTACATTTGCGGCTTTTATCGTTTGCCATAGAAAATACCCTTGTTAAAACATAAAACGTTGCAGGTAAACTACCCCTTTCCCTTAACCGATCTTTACCAAAATCAACAGATCTTGAGAGCTCTACACTTCAGGGCTGTATGCGAAATATTATTTGATTCTGTTTGAATTTGCGGCTGTTATCGTTTGCCATATAAAATACCCTAAAAAAAAAACGTTGTAGGTAAACTACCCCATTCCCTTAAACGATCTTCACCAAAAACAATAGGTCGCGAGTACTCTACAAATCAGGGCTGTATGCAAAACATTATTTGATTCTGTTTGAATTTGCGGCTGTTATCGTTTGCCATAGAAAAAAAATCTACAGACACACACAGACAGACAGAAACACACACAGACACTTTTCGGAAAACGACTTTTTTTCATGTTTTGAGTGTAGTAGAATCAGAATCTGCAATAATCTCGAACACGATTTTTTTTGCCATCACCATACTTCCATTCCTTAAGGAATATGGAAGTAAAATTACCCTTGATAAAAAACCGTTGCAGGTAAACTACATCTTTTCCTTAACCGATCTTCACCAAAAACGATAGGTCTTGAGTAATCTACAATTCAGGCCTGTATGCAAACAATTATTTGATTCTGTTTGAATTTGCGGCTGTTATCGTTTGCCATAGAAAACACCCTTGATAAAACATAAAACGTTGCTGATAAACTACCCTATTCCATTAACCAATCTTCACCAAAAACAATAGGTCTTGAGAACTCTACAATTCAGGGCTGTATACAAAACATTAGTTGATTCTCTTTGAATTTACGGCAGTTATCGTTCGTCATAGAAAAAATACCCTTGTTAAAACATAAAACGTTGCAGGTAAACTACCCCTTTCCCTTAACCGATCGTCAACAAAACCAACAGGTATTGAGAAATCTTCATTTCAGGGCTGTATGCAAAATATTATATGATTCTGTTTGAATTTGCGGCTGTTATCGTTTGCCATAGAAAATACCCTTTTAAAACATAAAACGTTGCAGGTAAACTACCCCTTTCCCTTAACCGATCTTCACCAACACCAATAGGTATTGAGAACTCTACAATACAGGACTGTATGCAAAACATCATTTGATTCTGTTTGAATTTGCGGCTGTTATCATTTACCATAGAAAAAATTACCCTTGATAAAAAACCGTTGCCGGTAAACTACCCCTTTACCTTAACCGATCTTCACCAAAAACGATAGGTCTTGAGAACTCTACAATTCAGAGCTGTATGCAAAATATTATATGATTTTGTTTGAATTTGCGGGTGTTATCGTTTGCCATACAAAATACCCTTGATAAAACAAAAAACGTGGCTAGTAAACTACCCCTTTCCCTTAAACGATCTTCACCAAAAACAATAGGTCTTTAGTACTCAAGAAATCAGGGCTGTATGCAAAAACTTATTTGATTCCGTTTGAATTTGCGGCTCTTATCGTTTGCCATAGAAAATACCCTTATAAAACATAAAACGTTGCAGGTAAACTACCCTTTTCCCTTAACCGATCTTCACAAAAAACAAAAGGTCTTGAGAACTCTACAATTCAGGGCAGTATGCAAAACATTATTTGATTATGTTTGAATTTGCGGCTGTTATCGTTTGCCATAAAAAATACCCTTGTTAAAACATAAAACGTTGCAGGTAAACTACCCCTTCCCCATAACCGATCTTTACCAAAATCAACAGATCGTGAGAACTCTACAATTCAGGGCTGTATGCGAAATATTATTTGATTCTGTTTGAATTTGCGGCTGTTATCGTTTGCCAAACAAACAAAATTACCCTTGATAAAAAAAAACCGTTGCAGGTAAACTACCCCTTTTCCTCAACCGATCTTCACCAAAAACAATAGGTCGCGAGTACTCTACAAATCAGGGCTGTATACAAAAAATTATTTGATTCTGTTTGAATTTGCGGCTGTTATCGTTTGCCATGGAAGTCATGTATGGTTCTCCATACCGATATTTCAAAAAGTGTCTGTGTGTAGATTTTTTTCTGTGGCAAACGATAACAGCCGCAACTTCAAACAGAATCACATAATGTTTCGCATACAGCCCTGAATTGTAGAGTTCTCAAGACCTATTGTTTTTGGTGAAGATCGGTTAAGGGAAATGGGTAGTTTACCAGCAACGTTTTATGTTTTAAAAGGGTATTTTCTATGGCAAACGATAAGAGCCGCAAATTCAAACAAAATCAAACAATTTTTTGCATTGAGCCCTGATTTGTACAGTACTCAAGCTCTACTGTTTTTGGTGAAGATCGGTTAAGGGGAAGGGGTAGTTTACCTGCAACGTTTTTCTTATCAAGGGTAATTTTACTTCCATATTCATTAAGGAATGGAAGTATGGTGATGGCAAAAAAAATCGTGTTCGAGATTATTGCAGATTCTGATTGTACTACACTCAAAACATGAAAAAAAGTCGTTTTCCGAAAAGTGTCTGTGTGTGTGTCTGTCTGTCTGTCTGTCTGTCTGTAGATTTTTTTCCTATGGCAAACGATAACAGCCGCAAATTCAAACAGAATCAAATAATTTTTTGCACACAGCCCTGATTTGTAGAGTACTCAAGACCTATTGTTTTTGGTGAAGATCGGTTAAGGGAAAGGGGTAGTTTACCTGTAACGTTTTATGTTTTAACAAGGGTATTTCCTATGGCAAACGATAACAGCCGCAAATTCAAACAGAATCAAACGATTATTTGCATACAGCCCTAAATGGTAGAGTTCTCAAGACCTATTGTTTTTGGTGAAGATCGGTTGAGGGAAAGGGGTAGTTTACCTGCAACGTTTTTTTAACAAGGGTATTTTCTATGGCAAACGATAACAGCCGTAAATTCAAACAGAATCAAATAATGTTTTGCATACAGCCTGATTTGTAGAGTACTCAAGACCTATTGTTTTTGGTGAAGATCGGTTGAGGGGAAGGGGTAGTTTACCTGCAACGGTTTTACTTCCATATTCCTTAAGGAATGGAAGTATGGTGATGGCAAAAAAATCGTGTTCGAGATTATTGCAGATTCTGATTCTACTACACTCAAAACATGAAAAAAAGTCGTTTTCCGAAAAGTGTCTGTGTGTGTGTCTGTCTGTCTGTAGATTTTTTTTCTATGGCAAACGATAACTGCCGCAAATTCAAACAGAATCAAATAATGTTTTGCATACAGCCCTGATTTGTAGAGTACTCAAGACCTATTGTTTTTGGTGAATATCGGTTAAGGGGAAGGGGTAGTTTACCTGCAACGTTTTTTTATCAAGCGTATTTTCTATGGCAAACGATAACAGCCGCAAATTCACACAGAATCAAATAATTTTTTGCATACGTCCCTGAATTGTAGAGGTCTCAATGACTTTCGATTTTGGTGAAGATCGGTTAAGGGGAAGGGGTAGTTTACCTGCAACCTTTTACGTTCTAACAAGAGTAAAGTACTTGAAAATTTATTTAAACTTTTTGAAACAATGGTAATTGTTAAAAATAAAATAATTTTGTTGCCAGGCAATAAAATTATAATTTTTTCATTTTAATGTAATATAATATTTTTCATTTAATACAGCAATAAAAAGGCAGGTAAGACACAGCCTGGCTGTTTGGCTGAAAATGATTTTAAATATAAATCTTAGAATATGGAAGTCATGTATGGTTCTCCATACCGATATTTTACTTCCATGTTCCTTAAGGAAATGGAAGTATGGTGATGGCAAAAAAAATCGTGTTCGAGATTATTGCAGAATATGATTGTACTACACTCAAAACATGAAAAAAGTCATTTTTCGAAAAGTGTGTGTGTGTGTGTGTGTGTGTGTGTGTGTGTGTGTGTGTGTGTGTGTGTGTGTGTGTTGTGTGTGTGTGTGTGTGTGTGTCTGTCTGTGTGTGTGCCTGTCTGTAGATTTTTTTTCTATGGCAAACGATAACTGCCGCAAATTCAAACAGAATCAAATAATTTTTTGCATACAGCCCTGATTTGTAGAGTACTCGCGACCTATTGTTTTTGGTGAAGATCGGTTGAGGAAAAGGGGTAGTTTACCTGCAACGGTTTTTTTTATCAAGGGAAATTTTTTTTTTTTGGCAAACGATAACAGCCGCAAATTCAAACAGAATCAAATAATGTTTCGCATACAGCCCTGAATTATAGAGTTCTCAAAACCTATTGTTTTTGGTGAAGATCGGTTAAGGGAAAGGGGTAGTTTACCAGTAACGTTTTATGTTTTAACAAGGGTATTTCCTATGGCAAACGATAACAGCCGCAAATTCAAACAGAATCAAATGATGTTTTGCATACAGCCCTGTATAGTAGAGTTCTCAATACCTATTGTTGTTGGTGAAGATCGGTTAAGGGAATGGGGTAGTTTACCTACAACTTTTTTTTTTAGGGTATTTTATATGGCAAACGATAACAGCCGCAAATTCAAACAGAATCAAATAATTTTCTGCATACAGCCCTGATTTGTAGAGTACTCAAGACCTATTGTTTTTGGTGAAGATCGGTTAAGGAAAAGGGGTAGTTTACCTACAACGTTTTTTTAACAAGGGTATTTTCTATGGCAAACGATAACAGCCGCACATTCAAACAGAATCAAATAATTTTCTGCATACAGCCCTGATTTGTAGAGTACTCAAGACCTATTGTTTTTGGTGAAGATCGGTTGAGGGGAATGGGTAGTTTACCTGCAACGTTTTTTATCAAGCGTATTTTCTATGGCAAACGATAACTGCCGCAAATTCAAACAGAATCAAATAATTTTTTGCATACAGCCCTGATTTGCAGAGTGCTCGCGACCTATTGTTTTTGGTGAAGATCGGTTGAGGGCAAGGGGTAGTTTACCTGCAACGGTTTTTTTTTATCAAGGGAATTTTTTCTTTTTTTTGGCAAACGATAACAGCCGCAAATTCAAACAGAATCAAAAGATTATTTGCATACAGCCCTAAATTGTAGAGTTCTCAAGACCTATTGTTTTTGGTGAAGATCGGTTAATGGAATAGGGTAGTTTACCAGCAACGTTTTATGTTTTATCAAGGGTGTTTTCTATGGCAAACGATAACAGCCGCAAATTCAAACAGAATCAAATAATTGTTTGCATACAGGCCTGAATTGTAGAGTACCTAACATCTATCGTTTTTGGTGAAGATCGGTTAAGGGAAAGGGGTAGTTTACCAGCAATGGTTTTTTATCAAGGGTAATTTTTTTCTATAGTAAACGATAACAGCCGCAAATTCAAACAGAATCAAATGATGTTTTGCATACAGCCCTATATTGTAGAGTTCTCAATACGTATTGGTGTTGGTGAAGATCGGTTAAGGGAAAGGGGTAGTTTACCAGCAACATTTTATGTTTTAACAAAGGTAATTTTTTATATGACGAACGATAACTGCCGTAAATTCAAACAGAATCAACTAGGTTTTTGCATACCTTTTTGAACTAAAGAGAACTCAAGGTCTGTTGATTTTGTTGAAGATCGGTTAAGGAAAGGGGTAGTTTATCAGCAACGTTTTATGTTTTAAAAAGGGTAATTTTTGTATGACGAAAGATAACTGCCGAAAATTCAATGAGAATGAAATAATTTTTTGCACCCCCTGAGTTGCAGAGAGCTCAAGGTCTATTGATTTTGGTGAAGATCGGTTAAGGGAAAGGGGTAGTTTACCTGCAACATTTTATGTTGTAACAAGAGAAATGTTTCCATGACGAACGATAACTGCCGCACATTCAAACAGAATCAAATATTTTTTTGCATGCTTCCCTGAATTGTAGAGGACGGAAGGTCTGTTGATTTTGGAGAAGATCGGTTAAGACAAAGGGGTAGTTTACCTGAAACATTTTACGATTTAACAAGAGTAAAGTACTTAATTGTTATAAATAAAGTATCCTGATAAGAAGCTCATAGTAATCCACTGTAGAAACGTAGATGAAATATCTATAAATGAAGAAGTTAGGTGAACGGGGTGGGGGAATTTTTCTATTATTAAAAATTATAGTTGAAGGTGGAGAGGAGAATTTTTTATATGTGTACTACGTTATCGGCAACAAAGAAGTAGTTTTTTGTTAAAATTGCTTCCCGGGCTCTTTAGCCGTAGTCCAATGTTTTCTGCAAAACCAGACTTTTCGGCAGTGGAATCGACTGCCATCATCGGTGAAAATCGAGTGCGAAAACGTGAGGTGGTGATGGTATACGTTGGTGAGCACAGTACTGTGGTTAATGCTGAAGCAATAAGTAGAAAGACGTAGTTTCTATGGAAATATTTCATTTCGAATATGATTTTAAATATAAATCTTAGAACATGGAAGTCATGTATGGTTCTCCATACCGATATTTTTCTATGGCAAACGATAACAGCCGCAAAATCAAACAGAATCAAATAATGTTTTGGATGCAGCCCTGAATTGTAGAGTTCTCAAGATCTGTTTATTTTGGTGAAGATCAGTTAAGTGAAAGGGGTAGTTTACCTGCAACATTTTATGTTTTAACAAGGGTAATTTTTTCTACAACGAACAATAACTGCCGTAAATTCAAACAAAATCAACTATTTTTTTGCATACCTTTTTGAATTATACAGAACTCAAGGTCTATTGATTTTGTTGAAGATCGGTTAAGGAAAAGGGGTAGTTTACCAGCAACATTGTATGTTTAAGAAGGGTATTTACTATGGCAAACGATAAGAGCCACAAATTCAAACAGAATCAAATGATTATTTCCATACAGCCCTAAATTGTAGAGTTCTCAATACCTATTGTTTTTGGTGAAGATCGGTTAAGGGAAATGGGTAGTTTACCAGCAACGTTTTATGTTTTAAAAGGGTATTTTCTATGGCAAATGATAAGAGCCGCAAATTCAAACAAAATCAAATAATTTTTTGCATTGAGCCCTGATTTGTACAGTACTCAAGCTCTACTGTTTTTGGTGAAGATCGGATAAGGGGAAGGGGTAGTTTACCTGCAACGTTTTTCTTATCAAGGGTAATTTTTTCTATGACGAACGGTAACTGCTGTAAATTCAATCAGAATCAAATCATGTTTTGCATACCTTCCTGTTCTATAGATAACTGAATTTCTGTTAATTTTGGTGAAGATCGGTTAAGGGAAAGGGTTAGTTTACCTGCAACATTTTATGTTTTAACAACGGTAAGTTTTTCTTTGACTAACGATAACTGCCGCACATTCAAACGGAATTGAATATTCTTTTGCATATGTTCATCAATTGTGACAGACCAAGGCCTGTTGATTTTGGTGAAGATCGGTTGAGGGAAAGGGGTAGTTTACCTACAACATTTTTTGTTTTAACAAGAGTAAAGTACTTAATTTTGATAAATAATGTATCCTGATAAGAAGCTCGTAATAATCCACTGTAGAAACGAAGATGAAGTATCTATAAATGAAGAGGTTAGGTGATCGTGGTGGGGTAATTTTCTATTAATGAAAATTATAGTTGAAGCGGGAGGGGAGTATTTTTTATATGTGTACTACGTTATGGGCAACAAAGTTGTAGTTCTTTGTTAAAATTCCTTCCCGGGCTGTTTAGCCGTAGTCCAATGTTTTCTGCAAAACCAGACTTTTCTGCAGTGCCATCGACTGCCATCATCAGTGAAAATCGAGTGCGAAAACGTGAGGTGGTATACGTTAGTGACCACAGTACTGTGGTTAAGGGTGAAGCAATAAGTAGAAAGAAGTAGTTTCTATGGAAATATTTCATTTCGAATATGATTTTAAATATAAATCTTAGAACATGGAAGTCATGTATGGTTCTCCATACCGATATTTCAAAAAGTGTCTGTGTGTGTGTCTGTCTGTAGATTTTTTTCTATGGCAAACGATAACAGCCACAAACGATAACAGCCCCAACTTCAAACAGAATCCAATAATGTTTCGCATACAGCCCTGAATTGTAGAGTTCTCAAGACCTATGGTTTTTGGTGAAGATCGGTTAAGGGAAGGGGGTAGTTTACCTGCCACATTTTATGTTTTGACAAGGGTAATTTTTTCTATGACGAACGATAACTGCCGTAAATTCGAACAGAATCAAATAGTTTTTTGCACACCTTCCTGAATTATAGAGTACTGTGTCTGTGTGTGTGTGTCTGTCTGTAGATTTTTCTATGGCAAACGATAACAGCCGCAAATTCAAACAGAATCAAATAATTTTTTACATAATGCCCTGAATTGTAGAGTACTCAAGACCTATTGTTTTTGGTGAAGATCGGTTAAGGGAAAGGGGTAGTTTACCTGCAACTTTTTTTTTCAAGGGTAATTTTACTTCCATATTCCTTAAGCAATGGAAGTATGGTGATGGCAAAAAAAATCGTGTTCGAGATTATTGCAGATTCTGATTCTACTACACTCAAAACATGAAAAAAAGTCGTTTTCCGAAAAGTGTCTGTCTGTCTGTCTGTCTGTGTGTCTATCTGTAGATTTTTTTTCTATGGCAAACGATAACTGCCGCAAATTCAAAAAGAATCAAATAATTTTTTGCATGCAGCCCTGATTTGCAGAGTACTCGCGACCTATTGTTTTTGGTGAAGATCGGTTGAGGGAAAGGGGTAGTTTACCTGCAACGGTTTTTTTTTAGCAAGGGTAATTTTGTTTGTTTGGCAAACGATAACAGCCGCAAATTCAAACAGAATCAAATAATGTTTCGCATACAGCCCTGAATTGTAGAGTTCTCAAGATCTGTTGATTTTGGTGAAGATCGGTTAAGGGAAAGGGGTAGTTTACCTGTAACATTTTATGTTTTAACAAGGGTATTTCCTATGGCAAACGATAACAGCCGCAAATTCAAACAAAATCAAAAGATTATTTGCATACAGCCCTAAATTGTAGAGTTCTCAAGACCTATTGTTTTTGGTGAAGTTCGGTTGAGGGAAAGGGGTAGTTTACCTGCAACGTTTTTTTAACAAGGGTATTTTCTATGGCAAACGATAACAGCCGCAAATTCAAACAGAATCAAATAATGTTTTGCATACAGCCCTGATTTGTAGAGTACTCAAGACCTATTGTTTTTGGTGAAGATCGGTTAAGGGAAAGGGGTAGTTTACCTGTAACGTTTTATGTTTTAACAAGGGTATTTCCTATGGCAAACGATAACAGCCGCAAATTCAAACAGAATCAAAAGATTATTTGCATACAGCCCTAAATTGTAGAGTTCTCAAGACCTATTGTTTTTGGTGAAGATCGGTTGAGGGAAAGGGGTAGTTTACCTGCAACGTTTTTTTAACAAGGGTATTTTCTATGGCAAACGATAACAGCCGCAAATTCAAACAGAATCAAATAATGTTTTGCATACAGCCCTGATTTGTAGAGTACTCAAGACCTGTTGTTTTTGGTGAAGATCGGTTAAGGGGAATGGGTAGTTTACCTGCAACGTTTTTTTATCAAGCGTATTTTTTATGGCAAACGATAACAGCCGCAAATTCAAACAGAATCAAATAATTTTTTGCATACGTCCCTGAATTGTAGAGGTCTCAATGACTTTCGATTTTGGTGAAGATCGGTTAAGGGGAAGGGGTAGTTTACCTGCAACCTTTTACGTTTTAACAAGAGTAAAGTACTTGAAAATTTATTTAAACTTTTTGAAACAATGGTAATTGTTAAAAATAAAATAATTTTGTTGCCAGGCAATAATATTATAATTTTTTCATTTTAATGTAATATAATATTTTTCATTTAATACAGCAATAAAAAGGCAGGTAAGACACAGCCTGGCTGTTTGGCTGAAAATGATTTTAAATATAAATCTTAGAATATGGAAGTCATGTATGGTTCTCCATACCGATATTTTACTTCCATATTTTCCTTAAGGAATGGAAGTATGGTGATGGCAAAAAAAATCGTGTTCGAGATTATTGCAGATTCTGATTCTACTACACTCAAAACATGAAAAAAAGTCGTTTTCCGAAAAGTGTCTGTGTGTGTGTCTGTCTCTCTGTCTGTCTGTGTGTCTGTCTGTCTGTCTGTAGATTTTTTTTCTATGGCAAACGATAACTGCCGCAAATTCAAACAGAATCAAATAATTTTTTGCATGCAGCCCTGATTTGCAGAGTACTCGCGACCTATTGTTTTTGGTGAAGATCGGTTGAGGGAAAGGGGTAGTTTACCTGCAACGGTTTTTTTTTAGCAAGGGTAATTTTGTTTGTTTGGCAAACGATAACAGCCGCAAATTCAAACAGAATCAAATAATGTTTCGCATACAGCCCTGAATTGTAGAGTTCTCAAGATCTGTTGATTTTGGTGAAGATCGGTTAAGGGAAAGGGGTAGTTTACCTGTAACGTTTTATGTTTTAACAAGGGTATTTCCTATGGCAAACGATAACAGCCGCAAATTCAAACAGAATCAAAAGATTATTTGCATACAGCCCTAAATTGTAGAGTTCTCAAGACCTATTGTTTTTGGTGAAGTTCGGTTGAGGGAAAGGGGTAGTTTACCTGCAACGTTTTTTTAACAAGGGTATTTTCTATGGCAAACGATAACAGCCGCAAATTCAAACAGAATCAAATAATTTTTTGCATACAGCCCTGATTTGTAGAGTACTCGCGACCTATTGTTTTTGGTGAAGATCGGTTGAGGGAAAGGGGTAGTTTACCAGCAACGGTTTTTTTTTATCAAGAAATTTTTTTTTTGGCAAACGATAACTGCCGCAAATTCAAACAGAATCAAATAATGTTTCGCATACAGCCCTGAATTGTAGAGTTCTCAAGACCTATTGTTTTTGGTGAAGATGGGTTAAGGGAAAGGGGTAGTTTACCAGTAACGTTTTATGTTTTAACAAGGGTATTTCCTATGGCAAACGATAACAGCCCCAAATTCAAACAGAATCAAAAGATTATCTGCATACAGCCCTAAATTGTAGAGTTCTCAAGACCTGTTGTTTTTGGTGAAGATCGGTTAAGGGAAAGGGGTAGTTTACCTACAACGTTTTTTTAACAAGGGTATTTTCTATGGCAAACGATAACAGCCGCAAATTCAAACAGAATCAAAAGATTATTTGCATACAGCCCTAAATTGTAGAGTACTCAAAACCTATTGTTTTTGGTGAAGTTCGGTTGAGCGAAAGGGGTAGTTTACCTGCAACGTTTTTTTAACAAGGGTATTTTCTATGGCAAACGATAACAGCCGCAAATTCAAACAGAATAAAATAATTTTTTGCATACAGCCCTGATTTGTAGAGTACTCGCGACCTATTGTTTTTGGTGAAGTTCGGTTGAGCGAAAGGGGTAGTTTACCTGCAACGTTTTTTTAACAAGGGTATTTTCTATGGCAAACGATAACAGCCGCAAATTCAAACAGAATCAAATAATTTTTTGCATACAGCCCTGATTTGTAGAGTACTCGCGACCTATTGTTTTTGGTGAAGATCGGTTGAGGGAAAGGGGTAGTTTACCAGCAACGGTTTTTTTTTTATCAAGGGAATTTTTTTTTTGGCAAACGATAACTGCCGCAAATTCAAACAGAATCAAATAATGTTTCGCATACAGCCCTGAATTGTAGAGTTCTCAAGACCTATTGTTTTTGGTGAAGATGGGTTAAGGGAAAGGGGTAGTTTACCAGTAACGTTTTATGTTTTAACAAGGGTATTTCCTATGGCAAACGATAACAGCCCCAAATTCAAACAGAATCAAAAGATTATCTGCATACAGCCCTAAATTGTAGAGTTCTCAAGACCTATTGTTTTTGGTGAAGATCGGTTAAGGGAAAGGGGTAGTTTACCTACAACGTTTTTTTAACAAGGGTATTTTCTATGGCAAACGATAACAGCCGCAAATTCAAACAGAATCAAATAATTTTTTGCATACAGCCCTGATTTGTAGAGTACTCGCGACCTATTGTTTTTGGTGAAGATCGGTTGAGGGAAAGGGGTAGTTTACCAGCAACGGTTTTTTTTTATCAAGGGAATTTTTTTTTTGGCAAACGATAACTGCCGCAAATTCAAACAGAATCAAATAATGTTTCGCATACAGCCCTGAATTGTAGAGTTCTCAAGACCTATTGTTTTTGGTGAAGATGGGTTAAGGGAAAGGGGTAGTTTACCAGTAAGGTTTTATGTTTTAACAAGGGTATTTCCTATGGCAAACGATAACAGCCCCAAATTCAAACAGAATCAAAAGATTATCTGCATACAGCCCTAAATTGTAGAGTTCTCAAGACCTATTGTTTTTGGTGAAGATCGGTTAAGGGAAAGGGGTATTTTACCTACAACGTTTTTTTAACAAGGGTATTTTCTATGGCAAACGATAACAGCCGCAAATTCAAACAGAATCAAATAATTTTCTGCATACAGCCCTGATTTGTAGAGTACTCAAGACCTATTGTTTTTGGTGAAGATCGGTTAAGGGAAAGGGCTAGTTTACCTGTAACGTTTTATGTTTTAACAAGGGTATTTCCTATGGCAAACGATAACAGCCGCAAATTCAAACAGAATCAAAAGATTATTTGCATACAGCCCTAAATTGTAGAGTTCTCAAGACCTATTGTTTTTGGTGAAGTTCGGTTGAGGGAAAGGGGTAGTTTACCTGCAACGTTTTTTTAACAAGGGTATTTTCTATGGCAAACGATAACAGCCGCAAATTCAAACAGAATCAAATAATGTTTTGCATACAGCCCTGATTTGTAGAGTACTCAAGACCTATTGTTTTTGGTGAAGATCGGTTAAGGGAAAGGGGTAGTTTACCTGCAACGTTTTTTTATCAAGCGTATTTTTTTCTATGGCAAACGATAACTGCCGCAAATTCAAACAGAATCAAATAATTTTCTGCATACAGCCCTGATTTGTAGAGTACTCACGACCTATTGTTTTTGGTGAAGATCGGTTGAGGGAAAGGGGTAGTTTACCTGCAACGGTTTTTTTTTATCAAGGGAAATTTTTTTTTTTTTGGCAAACGATAACAGCCGCAAATTCAAACAGAATCAAATAATGTTTCGTATGCACCCCTGAATTGTAGAGTTCTCAAGACCTATGGTTATTGGTGAAGATCGGTTAAGGGAAAGGGGTAGTTTACCTGTAACGTTTTATGTTTTAACAAGGGTATTTCCTATGGCAAACGATAACAGCCGCAAATTCTAACAGAATCAAAAGATTATGTGTATACAGCCCTAAATTGCAGAGTTCTCAAGACCTATTGTTTTTGGTGAAGATCGGTTAAGGGAAAGGGGTAGTTTACCTGCAGCGTTTTTTTATCAAGGGTATTTTCTATGGCAAACGATAACAGCGCAAATTCAAACAGAATCAAATAATGTTTTGCATGCAGCCCTGATTTGTAGAGTGCTCAGGACCTATTGTTTTTGTTGAAGATCGGTTAAGGGGAAGGGGTAGTTTACCTGCAACGTTTTTTATCAAGCGTATTTTCTATGACGAACGGTAACAGCCGCAAATTCAAACAGAATCAAATAATTTTTTGCATACGTCCCTGAATTGTAGAGGTCTCAATGACTTTCGATTTTGGTGAAGATCGGTTAAGGGGAAGGCGTAGTTTACCAGCAACCTTTTACGTTTTAACAAGAGTAAAGTACTTGAAAATTTATTTAAACTTTTTGAAACAATGGTAATTGTTAAAAATAAAATAATTTTGTTGCCAGGCAATAAAATTATAATTTTTTCATTTTAATGTAATATAATATTATTCATTTAATACAGCAATAAAAATGCAGGTAAGACACAGCCTGGCTGTTTGGCTGAAAATGATTTTAAATATAAATCTTAGAATATGGAAGTCATGTATGGTTCTCCATACCGATATTTTTTCTATGGCAAACGATAACAGCCGCAACTTCAAACAGAATCAAATAATGTTTCGCATACAGCCCTAAATTGTAGAGTTCTCAAGACCTATTGATTTTGGTGAAGATCGGTTAAGAGAAAAGGGTAGTTTACCTGCAACATTTTATGTTTTAAAAGGGTAATTTTATTTTTATGACGAATGATAACTGCCGCATATTCAAAGAGAATCAAATAATTTTTTGCATACGTTCTGAAGTTGTAAGTACTCAAGGTCTGTTGATTTTGGTGAAGATCGGTTAAGGGAAAGGGGTAGTTACCAGCAATGGTTTTTTATCAAGGGTAATTTTTTTCTATAGTAAACGATAACAGCCGTAAATTCAAACAGAATCAAATAATTTTTTACATATGTGCCTGAGTTGTAGACGACTCAAGGCCTATTGATTTTGGTGAAGATTGGTTACGGGGAAAGGGCAGTTTACCTGAAACATTTTTTTTTGTAACAAGAGTAAAGTACTTAATTTTGATAAATAAAATATCCTGATAAGAAGATCTTAATAATCCACTGTAGAAACGTAGATGAAATATCTATAAATGAAGAGGCTAGTTGAACAGGGTGGGGGTAATTTTCTATAAATGAAAATTATAGTTTAGGGGGGAGGGGATAATTTTTATATGTGTACTACGTTATCGGCAACAAAGTAGTAGTTTGTTGTTAAAATTCCTTCCCGGGCTGTGCCGTCGACTGCCATCATCAGTGAAAATCGAGTGCGATAACGTGTTGTGGTATACGTTAGTGACCACAGTACTGTGGTTAAGGTTGAAGCAATAAGTGGAAAGAAGTAGTTTCTATGGAAACATTTCATTTCGTAAATGATTTTAAATATAAATCTTAGAACATGGAAGTCATGTGTGGTTCTCCATACCGATATTTTCAGCTGTGTACACTAATATAGTAGTAATTGTTTTTTAAATATACAAACAGGTTTATTACACAGGATTAGCATAGACTTTTGAAATATGAAATATAGGAAAATCAATTCAGTCACTAAGTATCTTTTAAACAATGTTTCAATAACACATATTTTGATTATGTTATTACCATTTACTTTAATGGGACTGATTTCACCCACTTTAAAGATAGTAATGTTGATTAGTTGTAAATTGTTTTTTTCTTTTGTATGAAGCCAACCCGACCCCAGACTCCCCCAAGGCCAAATTCTAGATACGCCACTGTCATCAACACACATTACTGCTAATTTCTGAGTGTGAATTTGATGAATCGGTGTTGGAGCCAGAACTGTTTATGATTTCATTAATTTCTTCTTCTGTAAGATAATTTTTTGAATCCATTTTCAATAAACAAAAATGTAACAAAACACGACTATCCCACGCACAAGCTGAAGGTAAATAACAGAAATGGCTTCTCTCATCAAACACGAGTACATACTACAAACAGAAATATTTTCCCTGTGTTTGTTCCGTGCATGCTGACCTCTACAGTTTAAATAGAGAACTAAAATATTCCATTACACGGGAACCAAGCCTTTGGACGTATAGAAGCCATCTTGTTTAGTTTAAAGTACATTAAATTCGCGGACCCGGTATGTCCTTAGGATTCTGGTGCTTGTTTTACTGGGCTGCCTAGGTACATCCGATACATAGGGCTCAATGTGTTAATGAAAAAATTTTTTAAACTTAATTTCCTCTTTCATAAATTCAATGAAATTTCTTATTGTTTTCTTATACTACCCTTATAGTTCTTTATCTCTTCTCAAATATGATGTCCTTTTAAAATTGGATGATAATTTTTATTCTCATAAAACAACTTCACAACATATGTAAATATTATTTTAAGTTTAAAAATGAGTAAGCCTGCACATATACCTTAATCAACTAAAGATAACAGCGGACAAGATGTTACAACACAGAACACAGCTACTAACAAAGTGAAATGTAACTTTTTTTAAGTATGGAGTAACTGTGATTTTTCCAACTACATATTTTTTTGGAACCAGAAAATAAAATATTTAACAGACGCATCTGATAGTAATCTATTTGCACCAAATAAGCACAAACATATTACAGTATTTCAATAATGTAGTTTAAATAAACTTTAATGTTAGATGTAAATAATAGTGAAATTAGCAGATCGTTACACATATTGTGTCTACTGATTATACTGTGTGGTAAGGGATGAAGAGTACTTTTCTTCAGTCAGTGGCTCAGATATCTGCCCATAGACAGGGTGTACCTGATACTGTTACCTGTTATATGCATGTAATTCCTCTTCTAAGTATAGTTGTGTAGATATGTAGGTGTCTACATTCACATTGCCCATCTTGAAGCAAATAAGCCTAGAAATAATTGGTTCTAGGTTGGGTCTCAGATTAGGCAACCATACTACACTACAGTTCTGTTTGTTCGTAGTAATAGGATTCACTAAACTATAAAGCTCCCTACCACATATTATACTGAATTTGAAAACAGTAATCTTCCTTAATAAAGGTGAATTTATAACTAACATACACCTGCTGAGTTTTTCTTACTTAAACCAATTCATGGATCTCCTTTGTGAGGTGTTAATAATGTTATCGATTGTCTTGAATGTAAATGTATACTTTATTTTTCCTTATTATTGCCATCCATTATTTGCCTGTAATTTTTAAATTATTTTATTGTACGCTTAATCATAATTTATATGAAATGATAAAATAACAAAGAATACTTTAGCAATAAACATTTGTGGATAACCACATGAAAACATTACCCTGTTGACTTTAAGTCCTCACATAATGATTTGGTGATTCTGCATATTGCTGTGTGTAATTTTACAGATCATGTGTATCTATATGTGTACAAAATTATTTCAAAATTGAACTTATAAACATATGGCAATTATTTATATAGGCCTATATAAGAATTCAGTAGAACCTCACTAATTCATCACCTGCGGGACTGAAGGGGTGATGAATTAGTAGGAGAGTATGAAACAAACCCAGTAAAGACAATATAAAATGTTTTATTATAACACTAGCAATGTAGAGTAGGGTGGGCCGAAAAATATTTTTTTTTTTTTGTTCGATTCACTATACCGTACCGCAGAAAACGTGCCCTTAGGACAGATAAGTAAAATAAATAAAAGAAATAAAAAATCAGTTAATACCTTCCGGTCATGCTTCACCCCCAAAAATCATAAAAACTGGAAAATTTTAACAATTTTTGGTAATTAAAAAAAGGAACTTTGTCTATGTAAGTCAAAGGCTACAGCTTTAGATAAGTAAATAATAGCACAGGAAAGATAAATAAATTTAAAAAGCATAGATATTTCAACTTTTATTGGTTACATATTGCACCTGAAAAACACATTTTTAACATTAAAATTGCAAAATTTTACATTTTGACATAGAATAGTTAAAATAAATGTTACGAACTATGGCATTATGTCAATAGTCTTTTACTCATTCTTTTTAGTACTTGCTATTTTAAAGTCCGATTTGTGTGAATGATGGATCGTGAAAGAAGTGTCGTTCTGATGAACCCATTCCTGGACTTGGCACCAACGACTTTTTGTGACTCTTCTGTCAGCAGCTTCACACTCCGCTCCACTGCTTGCGTATGACAAAATTGTATTGAGCTGCTGTTCCTGATTTTATTACAGATGAAATCTCCTCATAACTTACTCTTTGCAGCAAATGTGGTGGTGTATGTCAGTGGTGTTCGCAGCAAAGGTTCTATCATTTCTATGTAGTCACTGGCCACAAAATTTAGTTTTGGTGTCACAAAGCTAACTGACTTTCCCTTAGGAGCTTAGTTTCTTGCCTTCATCATTCTTCTGAGCCCTAATTCTCTGATATGCTCTCTTTCATCTACAATCATACTCAAAAGCAAATTTTCAGGATGAGAAAAAAATGAGTTACATTAAGTCACAGGGTCTCCTACTTGAAGTAAATTTTCAGGTAGGAACCTTTATGTTTCTATAGCTTCAAACACATGCTTAGATCCATCTGTAAATTACTTGCTTTTTTTATATTAAACCAGACAGGCATGTTGGACTTTAAGATGAAAGAAAGTAATAGCTTATGTTCATCTGAGGATTTGTCACACTTACGTACAATCTGAGAACTCTGTTTGCCGCAGTTAAACATCTTGAGTGTGAAAGAGGCCCAGGATCACAAACAGACAGATTTTATAGACATTTACCTGATTTTGCTCCAGTACTAATGTCAAACAGGTATTGCTGAGCTTTCCTTAGGACTTTCTGCTCAATTTCAGGAGTCATGCACAGAATGCTATCAAAATTTACCACTAGAAATTTTTTGCATCCACTAAGCTGCCTGCCAATTGGACCAGAAAAGGATTTAGGTCCGGTAGTGGCACCATCAAGAGTTAGAAATAAATGTTTGAATGGCAATTCATTGAAATTCAAAAGACATAACACCTACTGTAGTAGCCTTTTTACATGTAATTCAATCAAATGATTAACGCCAGTTTTCCAGCCTGTGTTAGTTACTGTACAGTCACACCCAATTATGTCAAGGGGAATCCTAAGTTTCCGAATGCGAAATAATGCTATTAACAATATCTGGAGTACTGTAATTTTTGGCTGCTACCTTTGCTGCAAAGAGTAAGCGATGAGGAGGTTTCAAGATTTCAACTGTAATAAAATCGGGAAGAGCAGCTGAATAGAATTTTGTCATACGCAAGCAGTGGAGCGGAGCGTGAAGCTGGTGACAGAAGCGCCACAAAAAGTTGTTGGCACCAAGTCCAGGGATGGGTTCATCAGAACGACACTTCTTCCACAATCCATCGTGCCATTTTTTTCACACAACAAAATGTAAAATTTGCAATTTTAATGTTAAAAATACGTTTTTTCAGGTGCAATATGTGACCAATAAAAGTTAAAATATGTATGCTTTTTTAATTTATTTATCTTTCCTGTGCTATTTTGTATATATATAAAGCTGGAGCATTTGACTTTCTTAGACAAAGTTCCTTTTTTTTAATTACCAAAAATTTTTCAGTTTTTTTTTTTATTTTCGGGGGTGATGCACAACCAGAAGATAGTAACTGATTTTTTTATTTATTGTACTTATCTGTCCTAGGGGCAGTTTTCCGCAGTATAGCAATTCGGAAACAAATAAAAATATGTTTTGGCCCACCCTAATTTACAGTAGTAATGTTATGCTCGAATATATTTATTGCTGAAAAATTTCAAACTCAAACAAGTTAAACACTGTAATTTTCTTCTGTTTTTTAACATGATAATGTTTTTAGGCTGGGGTCATTCCACAAAAATCGTCATCGAAAAACGTAACGCTTCCACACTTTCGATTCCCCACAGTCTAGAAATTTGATATGTAAACGCATCAAGACAGAAATAATCGCTGCTGACATTGAGTTTAGCAAACGTTTTAGTGAGAATAAATTTAGTTTTACATGCTCTGTTTGTGATCGTCTGTGGTTTGGAAATGATTTATGTAATCCACCAAACGTAATCCACATTATACGTTTCAAAAGCCTAAAAACATTATCATGCTTCGATGTTTTGGTTTCGTTGAAATTCTTTGAATGCTTAGGTGCATAAATAGAGAGAGGGAGAGAGAGTTTGTTTTTTTCTGTCAACTGTACTTTTCAAGAGCCAAATTATGTATTTGCCACAGTGAAATTATTTTAGGCAGTTCTGCTTCATCTTGGCCTTCGTAGCACTTGATTGATGTAGTCAGTGATTGAATGGCATCCTTATAAGAGGTTACAGGTTTTATTGGCTTGTCATCTTCTTCATCGTTATCTTCTGTAGGTTCTGTGGATACGTATGTAACAGTTTCATCATCACTAAACATTTCATAGCCTACATCTGGCAAGTCTATTTCACACCAATTTTTGACATCATCTTCAATCAAACTGTTAAATGCTGGTAGGGAATCTAACAATTCTGATGTGGGGTCAAGACTTTCTGGTTCTCTAGATGCTGGCCATCTAATTCAGATGGCCGAAACTTATTCCTGGCAGATTTTAGAGTGTTTTCCAGAATATTTTGACAGGCATCAGCTACATTATAGCTGCAGTAGCATCCTTTATAGTGTATGCCTTCCAAAATTGTTGTGTCCACGTCATTTTCACAAAGTGCCAAATTTTGTAAAAAGCACTTTGCGTACAGCCTCTTAAAACATTCAATGACGTCTTGGCCCATTGGTTGTAGTAAGCTTGTTGTGTTAGCAGGAAGAAACATACATTGGATGCCATTTGAATCAGATGAACAGTCTTTTAAATCACCCAGGATTTTTTAGCCTTGCCAACGACAGCTAACGGCATATTATGGTTCCCACTAGAATTGGAACAAGCAAGAATTGTAGTGCGATCTTTTCTTACCTTATATCCAGAGCTGAATATTCTTGGCCAGATGCCAGCCTTTTTGTGGGAGAGCTTTCCAGTACAATCCCATCTCATCACAATTATACACTTGGTCTGTGCACAAGCCCAGCTTATTAATGTGAGTACTTAGTTTTCCCCGCTATTGTGACACTATTTCACTGTTTGCACTGAGCTTCTCCCCTTCGATTTATAGCTGTCGAATGCCATGTCTCTCCTTGAATCTATGGAGCCAACTCTGACTTGCTTTAAAATTGGGGTCACTATTAAGTTTTTGATTGATTTAGACAGCTTTTCCAGTGATAATTGGCCCACTTAATGGAATTCCTTGGGAATGCTGCTGAAGGTTAATCTTTTCCTTTTCAACACATTCCCTTCTGCAGCTTCAGTTTTGCACACAAACTCTTCAATTCGATGACCAATCTTCTTGATGTCATTTATTGTGGTACTTGGAACACCATAAATTTCCTCCAGTCTAGTTACACTTTCACCTTTCCGAAGGGGCTGGAGAATTTTGTATTTTTGTGGTAAATCTAAACTTTTATGAGTATGCTTAGTAGACACAACTGATCATGAGTATCTCTCCTTGAAAACTGATCAGAAACATACACAACAAATTCGTGGAATCAGCACAAGGCCTTGGTGAGACTGAATTTTCAGAAACGTATTATGCTTTAACAATACAACACAACACTTATTGTGCCCTGTACACAAGTATGAAATACCCAATTCTTGGAACCAATACCTTTTGCAATCCGTTCACCTGGCTGTTATTAGAACCCCGGCCACAATCAGTGCATTTCTGGCTTACCCTGAGTATAATTCATACATGTTACTCGCGTGTTAATAAAGAAAAAGAAAAAAAGCTTGAGTGAGTGACGAATTACAGAGAGAGACGAATTAGAGAGGTACCACTGTAACAAAGTAAAAGTATAAACTAATTCATGATACATTTGAAAAATTTCACACTTTAATTATTAATTTCGGAGTTAGTATGATATATTTATGTTGTGAGTAATAGTGGTTGCTGAATTTGTATAATAAAATAATGAACTATCCATTTGAAAGGTCCATTGTCAAAACATTTTTGTTTGTTGGAGTAATGCTAAAATTGGCCAGATTGTCAACTTAATATATTCCCTTGTAAGTAGATTATATAAATATAATAAGTTCTTCATGTATCTGTGTACAGGTGGATTTTACAGGAGTGAATTGATTCGAAGCCATTTAATAGATCATTATGTACCTTTCTTACCACTAGAGAAGGAACATGTATCGAAGTGTATTCTTGTTGAATTGGAACATCAGCAAGGGCATATGCTGTTGGATCATAACAGTGTAGTTATGTATGTATTAAAAGTATTATTTTTATTTTTCTGTACAGCATAATATTCTGAAGTTGCTATTTGTAAGCTTTCCTGGCTCTTTTTATATGAAGACTTTACCATTGATGTTTTACTTAGATAAACGATGGGAATTATGAAATTTCTTACTGGTTTCTACTACCTTGGTTGAATCTAACTACAGGTATATTGAATTCTTTGGTAATTCTAATCAGGATTTGTTTTCACTCCTGCTGATAGTAATTTAATTAACAAACACTGAATTTTTTAAGTAGGATTAATCATTTTGTATTGCTGTGAACAACTACAAAAGAAAGTATTGAAAGAAATATAAAACATATGTCGTGTTCAGATTATAGATAAAGTATTAATGACAGTGAAATTCCCATTATTAGAGAAGGTATATAATGTAACACACAGAAGTATTGACTGACTGTCACAAGACACTTGATGTAACATTTAAACATTTTTAAAAACAAAATAAGTAATTTCTTAGTGAACTAATTAAAAAAAAAGAAATGCAGAAGCAAAGGTAAAGAAGTAACAAGAAAAAATTACATAAACTTAGTGTAAATCATTGTAATAAGACACGACAATGAAGATAATGGTAAACCTAATATAAGATATTTAGAAGTATGTAAAGTGAAGTCTCAATTAAAAATTTATAAGATAAGTCTTATAAAATAGTATTACACTTCAATAATTGTAGATGTTGGGGAAAATGAGAAGTACACTAATAATAAGTGTACCTATCATATGATGGTAAAACTGTGTGGCAACAAAACAATTTGGACATTATTATATACAAAAACAAACATATTTTTATGCCATTACAGAATGTTCTACATGTTTCTTGGCTATCCCAGCAGAGCCCAGCTGTAATGTTTGTGTGCGTATGTGACACTTAAGATGCGTCAAAAAACAAGGCTATTCCAGACCAAACTGGTCGGTGCACTGTGTTCAAGGTCACAATCAATTAACGCTCTAGTGTTTTCGAGTAGTGTTGATGTGTATTATGGATTATTCTGGAACACTTGTGCTATCTATTTAAACAGTGACAGCTGCTGCTTAGTTTCAGTTTTAGTGCCGATTTATTCAAGTGAGGTTCGAAGAACTGTGGTGAAGTGTTATAATTGTGGACTCTATTAGTTGACATTATTATTGCGTGTGAACAAGTTTAACTTGGATTACTGTACAAGTTGATTATAAACTGTTGTTTGTGATAATAAAAGCTGGTTATTAGTGACTTAATTGTTGGTGTCTTGTATTTTGTTTTCCACTGTACCATACGACAATCAAGGAGACCGTCTTAACAATATTATATACATACTTATAGGGGCAGTCTGAAAAGTTCTCAGCTTCGACCATAGGCGGCAGCAGAATCACGAATTTTTTTCTGGTACTACATGTACTGATGATATGTGGGTGCAATTTCTGGTCATTCTACTAAATAATTTGTATTATACAGCTGTTTAAAAGAGAAATGTCCATATTCCTTAAAATAAAGAAAATTGGGTATCGTGCGGTCATAAAGTTCTTTGTGAAAGAAGGTTTAACACCAAGCGATATGTATTCAAGGGTCATTAAAGTGTATGAGGACTCTTATTCATCATTTTCAACAGTTAAAAAATAGGCTAACAAGTTTAAACGTGGTCATACCAACCTGGAAGACGATCCATGTGAAGGAGGGTCCAAAAACAGCAACAACACTGGAAACCGTCGAAAAAGTGCATGATATAGTTTTGGACGATTGCCAAATTAAACTGCATGAAATTGCTGAGAATGCAGGAATTTCAATAGAACACTGGACATATTTTACATGAGGAATTGCAAATGAAAAACTTTGTGCTAGATGGGTGCCGCGCTTGCTTACAGCAGAGCAAAAATGCATGTGCATGAAAATATCTGAACAGTGCTCGGAACAAAGCAGATTTTGTGCATCGGTTTGTTACGATGGATAAAACTTAGATCCACCACTGCATACTACACAGTCCAAACAACAGTCTAACCAATGGACAGAAGCTGATTGTTCAGCGCCAAAGGAGAACAAAGTCAGTTCCATCAGCAGGAGAAGATATAGTGTTAGTGGTTTGGGATGCTAAAGGTGTTTTGTAAATCAGTTACCTTGAAAAGTATGCAACAATAACAGGGGAAAGTTATTCCAACCTTTTATCGAAACCAGACAAAAAAATTTGTGGAAAACGACCCGGTTTGCAGAATAAACAAATCAGCAAGACAATGCATCTGCCCACAAAAGTGTTTTGGAGTGGGAAAATTAAGAGTTCTCCTATATGAATTGTTGGATCATCCTCCCTATTCCCCAGATTTGGCTCCCTCAGACTTCCAACTTTTCCCAAAACTAAAACTCCTTCTCGCTGGTCACCATTTTTCATCGGACCAACAGGTGATTTCAACTGTATAGGGGTATTTTGCAGACCTTACAGAAAATCACTTCAGGGATGGGAGAATAGCATTAGAACGTTGCTGGAATAAATGTTTATGCTAAAAGGAGATTATGTTGAAAGATAGAAATATTTTTGAAATTATAAATTCGATTTTTTAATTGTTAGACCGAGTACTTTTCAGACCACCCTCGTAGTTATCGTAGTTATGTATAGACATTTGCGTTTCTGTTACATAAGAAATCAGCATTAGTGAAACAGGTCTTAACATGTAAGTGGTTGGTCTGTGCTTTTTATGGCTAGTGACTGACTAAACTTGTTGATCAGTAACCATATGCATATAATCAATTAATCAGTCAGTTAATCAAACTTTCACAGTTTTTAAAACAATCTTTATATTTAAAGTTTATACATTATAACATTCAAATACAAATGTCAAACATCAATTTCTGTATAGTGCTTTGTGATATTCATTTACATTTACTATTTTTAAATTCCATACACTACAAAGTTAGAACCACAGAATGCCAATTCAACAAATTAAGTTATTAATACACAACAATTAGCTTATAATTATTAATTTTTTTTTTTGAAAATGTAAATAACAGTCATTTCCACGTACTCGGGTGCATTTCCGTGAACCACTACATTATGTTCATATGCTAAGAATGAAGAGCTGGTTAAGTCTTGTTAATAAATGTTCCTTGCTTCATTAAAGACTCATTCACAGGAAACTGGTAGCGCTGGAACACACATAACATCTTCACTTTGCTTGCAAGATGTGAAAGCTGAACTGAATGTGTTTTGCTTAAGACCTGCAAATTGCCATCTAGTTCTAGCAAAGACTATGTGTAAGCACTTATTATTACCTTTAATTATTAAAATTTTATTCATTTTATGCCTTACCGCTTATTCCAAAGTCCGTTGCACGAAACTGCGACATACAAGTATGACCTTCAGGTTATCTGAATAATGTACTCAACTCGCTTTTCATTTGAAACAAATTTCATTTAATTTCATTCTCTACTTTCTTTCAAATATACACCTTACTCATCCTTCTAACTCAATTCACATATTACTGCTACTTTCTTTTCTTTAAAACAGATAACATAAACATTTATTTTAACATCTTAACTTATTCTAATATATTTATGAATCTATCAAAGCGACCCAGATGGCACATCCACTCACTCATACAAAAACCCCTTTTTATATATTTGCTTTAAACCCCCTTTTATATATTTTCATAATAATTTTAAGTTGGATACAGTTACAATTTACCGTGGCGTCTCCGTCGACCGCATGGCGCGTCACACACACTATTCCTTTTTTGATAAAAATGTTATTGTTCCATTGGTTTTTAAAGTTGCACTTAGTCACTGGTTCATACTATTTACACTGATTTATACTTTTTATTTATACATAGTGTTATAGTCGGCTGACTTAAAATTGCCCGGACAGAAAATTTAGTTGGACCACGCGTGGCCGATATTGTTAGTCGACTGGGGAGAAAACTTTATTTGACGATGTTACATCCGGGCGGGCATCACTGCCTTGCCGGCGAACAAATTTCGTCGCCGCACACAGCCTTCATTGTCAATGTCTTAGTAGTTGTACACCTGGCACATAGGATTGTGTAAGTGTTGGCCGTCGACGATATTTCACTGCCTTTACTCTCGTCACATAAATGGGTGTGGCTTACAATTATGTTTCCTGCGTCTTAAGACCATGAGGCGAAAAATAGAGTCTTTGCGCCAAGTCCGTTGTATGCTTCTTGGCGTGGGTCTGCGCACAGGCTGGTGGTTGCGCATTGGCGTAGATGTCACAGCCACAAAGTTCTAGGAAGTGTGCTACAGTTGACAACACATTCTTTTCAAATATTTCAACACAGTTACAGCGTACCTTTGCATTGTTTAGACTGCGAGTTAGATTCAAACTGGGGACTGGCCACGTATATGAAATGAATTTGAAATATTAATAAAATCGAAACCAAAATTAATGAAATAAAGAAAACCTTTTAATTTGCCCCATTACAATACCCCCCCCCAATGAGATATCTTCTGTCGAAACAGAAGAAATCTCATTGCTAATCCCCTAAGAGGACCGGTGCCAACAACCCCCCATTTGTTCTTATACATCATGGGTAAACTACTCCCCTGGTTCGGTGACTATGGCCGCATCTGAACGAGATCACTGGACTTCTCTATGCGAGATCCCAACACCATAAAATCGAACAGACACGCACCACAGCACACCTCACCTTCTAACATGCCACCCCAAAATCGAAACCCCTGGTCTTATACCATGCCAGATCCTTAACCGATGTTTCCCCTTTCATGCACACTGGGTCGCCTTTGGCAAATACTGGGCGCGTACATACACCTATAATATTTTCTAAACAAACTCATCATTTAGAATCACCAAATATTCGTCTTTAAATTCACTATTCTTTTGAGTTCAAAATCAGATTGTATCAAAACCAAAAAAATCTCTTATCTGAATAGATTACTTCTCTTTGTTATTATTACTAATTAAAAAAACAAATAAATTGAATATTTAATTAAAACATGAACTGCCTTATCCTAACATTTGATTGTACATATATCCTAAACAATATAATTCAATAACACTATTAATACACATAAACAATAATACAATAAAAAATGCAAAACATCAATTTGATGGCAGGCACAAAAAATATATATATTTTTTTTTCTCTACTACCCCCCTTTTAATCCCTTAACCCCTGATACCCGTTACATATTCATGTGTTGTGCGCTAGGCTTCTTGGCTTTTTCCAGCCTCATCCTAGCCGTAAACCACATCTCCCTCGTGACCTGTAACTGGGTCACCGCCCATCCACACTCACTATTTCCCCCCCTGGACTGTGGTGCCCAGTTGCTTTCACAAGGACTGATGCGGAAGGGGTGGGCATTTTTTCTTTTATTCCACCCCCATCCTTGCTTCGGCGTTACAATAAAATTCAGTATTACACCTACTATTCTTGATTTATACACCCCTAATGGACTACCACCCCTATCTGGGTAAAAATAGACCTGTTCCAAAATTTGGTAGATTCCCCAAAAATAACCCCCCCCCCCCCAACTAAATCTAACAAACCACCGGGTTAACAAAATAAAACAAACCACAAGCCGGTTATATCAAGTGAAATTTATGATTTGCCACAATTAACTACTTTCACGGTCATGGTCCGGTGAGGTCATGGCTGCACTTAGGTGGGGAATCTACAGTTAAACGTAAAATATAGATTGACATTAATAAAATTTATATGAACAGTAATATACACCTCTAAGTTTCCCAAACATTTTTGATATCATTCACGCAAAATTCCTTCAGGTTCCAATTTAAGTAAAGTACATATTCCATTTATTTAACCATTACATTTGAAATTTGAATCAGAATAGATATCAATATATTATTAAAATCATCTTTCCAACTAATTTCATTATCAGAATAATTGAATTATATTTACTTTCTCAAACTCTAAGTTGCAATAATTACCTCATTATTATTTTGTCTGTAAAAATTAACTTCAATTCTTTTATGTCACAATAGGGTTTTGCTCAGGATACTGATTTATCAAGTTACAACAGTTATCAGCTTCCACACCTGGCTATACACATTAGTCAAAACATCCAACACACCTGTTTACATTAACAGTTGTCTGCCAAACTTGTGTTATAAACACAGTTATAAACACTCCCATAGTCTAAACATTCTGGTTACCTCACCACTCATACCTGTACTTTTAATTTTCAATTTCTATAAATCTTTTAGTTAACATATTTATCAATGTCTATTTATTGCAGTTCAAACCAAATATAATTTTAATTCACCCTTTTACTTTAATAACTTCTACTAAAAACAATTTAGCTTTAGTTACAGTTATATGAAGTTAATGTATAAAATATATAAAATTACAGTTTCAATTTGAATCAAAATGAAGTTAAACACATCACTAACATTCACAATATTAAGTTACTCCAGGAACGACTCCAATTTAATTTAGTCTCTTCGTACATTCAAAACAATTTCAATTGCTTTCATTACATTTTTCAAAATGATTCTACGTGGTTTAATGTTTAATTCTTTCCTTAATAGTTCAATAAATGTTTACAAGCATTACATCATTTGTTCCAAATCTCTCCTTAAATCCCTCCACAATCGCATTTCGACTAACATTAATCTCTACTCATAACCTAACATAGCAGGTACCACAAAATAATAATCAAACCTTTTGGTTACATATCTTTCATTTTTAAAAACATTTTCAAAAATTATTTTCTCCTTAATTACCCGTAAATAGGTTATACTTTATATGTACAGAATAATCGTCTATAGGGATGCGATTGAAAACGAACAGAACCCAACTCCAATGAATATAATGAACTACCCTTTTCCCTTTTTTTTTTTTTTTTTTTTCAAAATTACAAAACAAACCACAACCACTAATTTACCACCCCATCTCTATAGGCGATAATTCTATTAGACTGTACAGAAATTTATTATTTCGTTTGTCTACTCAGCCACAAAACTGCTCCACCAACTATCTAATTAAGGGATGAGTTTACAATTCGTAAATAACACCAGTTTTTAATTTTGAAGATTACCCTAATGTATTATTTAGAATTAAGGCAATCAAAGGTTCGAAAAAGTGTGCCAATTATGTAACTATTGTTGTGTTTACTCTAAGTGGAGGGTTAGGGAAATCGGGAAGATAAAAAGGGTAAGGATTATTAAAAGGTCAAGAACTAGGACTAAAGGTAAGGACAAAGCTTCCTCCGAAAATAAGGGTAAATGGAGAAAACCAAGTCTCGCGTGGGCAGGGGCGCGTCCCTGAAATAGACGAACCCCACTGGGACAAGTGGGGAACATCTACCAGCTACCACGTACTGTTTTATATGTTAAACTCCTAATTTTATAGTTATTTATTTTATGTTCAATTACAAGATTTAAGTATTATTTTATTTTAACCAATACTTTTTTAAATTGGTGGCGTTATGGGTACCCACTATTTCCCCCGTCATTTGGTTCCGTAAAACATAAGCATTATCCATTTTAATTTCAACAACTTCATACGGTCCTTCATACAACAAAAAGAACTTTTTGATCTCTTTATCTTGTGCACTTGATAAATCGTGTCTTCTCACTAATACTAACTGCCCTATCTCATATTTGACCCACTTACCTTTTTCATCATGCTTTTGCTTTCTCCTCTCTCCCTTAGTGAGCAGACTCTCGTTGGCAAGTCGTATTTTTACATCTCTGTCCAAAACTCTTTCTTCCGGTGGATATTCAAAAAGTTGTTCTAAGATTCTGGGTGGACGGCTTCCCTTGATTAGTTCGTACGGTGTAAATCCTGTAGAATCGTGGGTTGTGCTGTTTAACCAATCCTCCACTTTCTTCACACACAAAGGCCACTCTGTATGTTTGGAGTGACAATACGCCCTGAATATCCTGCCGATTTCTCGCATCACCCGCTCTGCCTGGTTCGACTGTGGATGGTAGACTGCCGTATGTTTGGGTATGATACCTTCCCAGCCAAGAGTCTGTCTCCACTTGCCGCTGATGAACTGCGGTCCATGATCAGATAAAATTACCTTCGGCTTCCCTACGTTGATCATGTAGTCCTTGGTGATCTTTTCGCTGAGTACTTTGCTAGTAGCTCTCTTTACACTGTATAACCTAACAAACTTGGTAAAAGTATCCAAAACAACAAAAATATATATCACTCCTCCTCTACCTTTAGGCAATGGCCCATACAAATCTACTGCAACTAAATCGAAAGGTCTTTCTACTTTAATATACTTCATTTCCCCTTCAACCCTGTAATTTATTACTTTAGACTTTTGACACAGATCGCAAACTCTTAATACTCTTCTAACTCTCTTCTCCATATTTTAAAAACACAAGATTCTTTTAGTACATTTGCACATTTTTTCGCCCCAAAATGACCATATCTTATGTGGCAATCCCAAATAATTCTGTCTACTAACTCATCAGGTATCATTAACCTCCAATCCCGTTCACCCCCTTCTACTTTCTTAAACAGAATTCCCTTATGTATCTGGAAATGTGTATTATACTCTGAACCATTAATATCTGCTTGTAAACTATTTATTATCTTACCTAATTTATTTTCTGATCTTTGTCTATCTTTAATTTCCCTTAATTCCTCCCCAAAAATTCTATCTTCCCTAGTTAATCGAAAAATTTCTATTTCTTTCAGATCTCTACCTGTCTTATTATCTATAGTGTCTACCCTGGACAGAGTGTCCGGTACTTTATTATCTGACCCCTTAATATATTCCCAAGAAAAGTTGTACTCTTGTAAAGCTAATACCCACCTGGTTAATCTGCTATGCGTCAGCTTACATGTATTTAGGAATGATAAGGCCTTATGATCAGTCCTGATGACGGTTTGGTTTCCTAGCAGGTAAGTGCGGAATTTCTTCACCGCGAAGACGATGCTCAGCAATTCTTTCTCTGTAGTGGTGTAATTCTTTTCTGCTGCCAATAAGGTTCTGCTGGCAAAAGTGATGGTCCTGTGCTCCTGATCCTCACCCTCCTGGTAAAGCTCTGCGCCGAGGGCTATTTTGCTGGCATCCGTCTGTAAATAAAACTTTCTCTGAAAATCGGGGTGATTCATCATTATTGTGTCTATAAATTTCTCTTTAATTTCATTGAAAATAATTCTCTCCTCCTCTCCCCATTTCCATTGCTTATTCTTTTGTAAAACAGTACTTAATTTAGATGTAATATGTGCATAATTTCTCTGGAATTTTCTATAAAAATTGCATAATCCTAAAAAGCTCTGCAACTGTTTAATATTTTTCGGTTCTGGAAAGCGTATGATAGTTTCTACTTTATCTGGGTTTGCTAAAATTCCTTCCGGAGTTATAATGAAACCCAAAAAATGTATTTTGGTTTGTAAAAATTTCGACTTATCCCAATTAACTGTCAGACCCCCATTCTGTAATTTATCCAACACATACTCAATATGTTCTAAATGTTCCATGAAAGTTCTGGATGCTATTAATATATCATCAACATATACAGTCAGAAAATCTAAGTCTTTTGGTTGTAATATCATATCTAAACATTTAATAAAACTCGCTACACTAGTGTTAAGCCCAAATGGCAGGCGTTTAAATTGATAGTTTTTTCCATTGAAAAGGAACGCAGTAAACTTACGGCTTTCTGGCGCTAATGGAACTTGCCAGTAGCCCGCTGTTAAATCTAAGGACGTCATATATCTGACTCCACTAAACTTTTGAAAAATTTCGTTCATGGCTTCCGGTGATTCCCGGTCAGGTATTATAATCTGATTAATTTTTCTAGCGTCTAAACACAATCTTACCTTTCCGTCCTTTTTGATGACCACTACCAATGGATTCGAGTAAGGCGATATGGATCTTTCGATAATGTCCCCTTCCATCATGCGGTCCAATTCTTCTTGAACGGCTCTCCTCTTTGAAAATGGCACTGGATAACTTCTCTGCATGTAGGGTGAGTGCTCTCGAATCTTCAGCTCGCATACATAGTCCCTGGCTTTTCCAGGCAACTCAGCAAACACACCTCTAAAATGTTCAATAACTGCCCACAACTCCTGTCATTGGGGACTCCCTACAACTCCACCCTCATTAAAAAATTTCTCTGCCCTATTTTCCCATACTCTCTCATCATTCTCCATACTCTCATTCTCTTGACACACATTCACTCTTGTTTCTATAATTCCCTCGCTTACTCGATTTTGTATCATCTTTACACCCGTAACTCTAACCTTATCTAACACCCTCTTAAAATCTACCCTGATTGGTTCATGCCCCTTATTAAATTCCACTATTCTCTGGTTAAAATCAATTACTGCTTTATTTCTCTTCAAAAAATCATTTCCCAGAATTATGTCTAAATTCAAACCCTTAACTACTAGAAAAGTATTCTCAAATTTTATTCCATTAATATATATGTTTAATTGAACTTGTTTAGTGACTCGTTTACTCCGCACTCCAGTCACCCCCACTACTGTTACCCCCACAACTGGTAATGATGGAATATTCTTATTTACCCTTTGTAATTCACCCAGTACATTCTCTGAAACTACTGATATCTCACTACCTGTATCAATCAGTGTTTTGTAATCCTTACCTTCTATAGTTGTCAATACCTCCATCAGTCCGGTTTTGGTTTCTGTCATCTCGGCAGCGTCCTCCTCCAGTAACTCCTCCGCCATGTCTCTGATAATTATGTTGCTGCGGTAGTTATACTCCTCTTGGACCCCCAGGTTCTCCTCCAACAATGGATGGGTCCTGTTTCCCATTGTCTTCTAGTTTCCCATGGACGGACCTGCTACTGCCTGGCTGTATCCACCTCTGCCTCTGTTTCCACTTCTGTTTCCCCTCGGTGCTCCTCTAGCGTTCTTGCCTCCTCTCTGCGGTTGATTTTGTGGCTGATATATCCGCTCGCTGCGTTGACATTCTCTTGGTTTGTGACATCTAAAACATGTAGTTCTTATTGAATAATTATCTACATTACAATCGACACACCTCCAACTCTCGCCTCTATTATCATTATTTCCCCCTCGTGCCCCTCGTTGAAAGTTTGGTATCCCCCGGGATTGATTATGATTACCATTCATATGAGTTATTGGTGCGTTTATTCGCCTACTCATATCACGTTCCCGTATATTCTGAAAAATATCCAATATTTTCTCTAGTTCTGTAATCTCTAGAATCTCGCGGGTCATTAATGTAATCTGTATTTCCCTGGGCAAATGCTTACTTATGTGACGGACGAATGACCGAAACGGTAATGGTGGCTCTAAATATTTGGCCTCATTGTATAATCGCATTACATACACGGTTACATTGCCCCCTTGGGTCCCAAAATTACCTGGTCCCATAATTTTACTCCGCAATATTTCCTGTTCCTCCTCCGACCAATATTTCTCTCTAAAGGCCTTCTCAAAACACTGATAATTTACCCAGTCTATTTTATGTACCTCCGCCCATACCGCGGAATTCCCTCTAAAACACTTCATTATTTTTAACAGTTGTACTTCCCAACTACTTCTACAAAACTGATTAAATTCTTTAACTCTATTTAAAAACTGCATAGGGTGTACCCCCCTGTTTTCACAATTAAACAACTCCAAATCAATATCGCTATTCATATCTTTAGTAATGACTGTTTGTTCAGTAACACTATTAAGTTTTTCGTTTATAGCTATATTCAATTCATCTTTAATATTAACTATGCTCTGCTCAATTGATGCAAATATATTGTTATTTAAACTCTCAATTTGTACGTGACGCTTATCTATAATATTCACTGTATTTTGTATAGCTTGTATCTCTGTTTTGCAATTACTTTCTATTTCATTGATTTTAACATTAGTACTAATTTCATATGTTTCAATCTTATCAACTACACAATTAAACGTGTACTCACTACTAACATTACATTCATCTATTTTACGTTCAAAATTTTCAGTTACTTCCTGTATTTGTTTATCGATTTTTTCTGCCACACTACTCTCTATTTCGTCAATTCTATAATTCATACTATTTAATGAATGGCTCAACTTCTCGTTTAATTCAAATTTCAATTCGTTAAAATTACTTTCGCATTTAATTTTTACCTCCTCAATGTCAAATTTAAGTACATCAAATTTACAATTAAATTCACTTTTAATTTCGGTCTTAATTTCATTCAGTTTTATATCGTTATTGTCTAAACGATTATTTATACCATCATATTTACTATTCTGTTCCTTGAATTTTTCATCATTACTATCAAATCGTTTACTGAGAAGTTTAAATAAGTCATTCATGGACATCTCTTTTTCTTTTGTATTTGTTTTAATTGTCACGGGAGTGGAAATCGCTCCCGGCGTACTAATTACAGATTCTTCTACATTACTGTCATCTATTGATAGTGACTCTGTTTGAATACCTGAGTCGGTATTTATTTGACTCTCTGTTTGACTGTCAGAGAAGCTGACTTCACTATTGTCTGCCATTTTTATATTGTGAATTTACTAATTTTCTTAATTTACATATACTGCTCTTAGACTTATTTCTACAACATCTTATATTTGCTCTAATATTAACTCATTGTCTTGCGTACTTTACGTAATTTTTTCGTATCGTTATTTAACCTTCAACCACACTTGTATTCGCTTTTAGGTGCCGATTTATAAGTATTTTACAAATCGAGTCCCTGTTCGGGCGCCATTTGTGTAATCACTTATTATTACCTTTAATTATTAAAATTTTATTCATTTTATGCCTTACCGCTTATTCCAAAGTCCGTTGTACGAAACTGCGACATACAAGTATGACCTTCAGGTTATCTGAATAACGTACTCAACTCGCTTTTCATTTGAAACAAATTTCATTTAATTTCATTCTCTACTTTCTTTCAATTACACACCTTACTCATCCTTCTAACTCAATTCACATATTACTGCTACTTTCTTTTCTTTAAAACAGATAACATAAACATTTATTTTAACATCTTAACTTATTCTAATATATTTATGAATCTATCAAAGCGACCCAGATGGCATATCCACTCACTCATACAAAAATCCCTTTTTATATATTTGCTTTAAACCCCCTTTTATATATTTTCATAATAATTTTAAGTTGGATACAGTTACAATTTACCGTGGCGTCTCCGTCGATCGCATGGCGCGTCACACACACTATTCCTTTTTTGATAAAAATGTTATTGTTCCATTGGTTTTTTAAGTTGCACTTAGTCACTGGTTCATACTATTTTACACTGATTTATACTTTTTATTTATACATAGTGTTATAGTCGGCCGACTTTTAAAATTGCCCGTACAGAAAATTTAGTTGGACCACGCGTGGCCGATATTGTTAGTCGACTGGGGAGAAAACTTTATTTGATGGTGTTACATCCGGGCGGGCATCACTGCCTTGCCGGCGAACAAATTTCGTCGCCGCACACAGCCTTCATTGTCAATGTCTTAGTAGTTGTACACCTGGCACATAGGATTGTGTAAGTGTTGGCCGTCGACGATATTTCACTGCCTTTACTCTCGTCACATAAATGGGTGTGGCTTACAATTATGTTTCCTGCATCTTAAGACTATGAGGCGAAAAATAGAGTCTTTGCGCCAAGTCCGTTTTATGCTTCTTGGCGTGGGTCTGCGCACAGGCTGGTGGTTGCGCGTTGGCGTAGATGTCACAGCCGCAAAGTTCTAGGAAGTGTGCTACAGTTGACAACACATTCTTTTCAAATATTTCAACACAGTTACAGCGTACCTTTGCATTGTTTAGACTGCGAGTTAGATTCAAACTGGGGACTGGCCACATATATGAAATGAATTTGAAATATTAATAAAATCAAAACCAAAATTAATGAAATAAAGAAAACCTTTTAATTTGCCCCATTACAACTAGTATATTTCACTTTCTCGTGATAAGCGTATTGAATGAAATTTTTTATATTCATCATTTTATACATTCAACTTTCTCTTCTTCCACCATTATTTTGCTGGGATTTGAACACTCTTCATGAATCTGTCGGTTTTTTGCACAGAGTCTCCTATTTTCTTTCAACAGATTTTACATAATTTTTTTTAGCTTAGTCTGTTAATTGATTCAACTAATCTATTAAATATGGTGTTATCAGTTAATCAGCATTGAACATATATTGGTTAATTGCTTCAGTTAATTGATTAATTCGATAGCCATAATAATTTATGAACTTGATATAGGACCATTTGCTCTCCAAGGTAAAGAAATATTTTAGTCAAAGCTCCATTTGTATTTGTGAACCTAAAATCTATGCTGATGTTGCTTATGCTGTAATGTGTCATTCATCTATTTATGTGAACTGTGCTGGACCACTATTTTTTTTTTAACAAGCATCCCTGTAACTGACTAGTCTGCATAAAAACAGACTCTTGATGTAAAAAAACATCAGACACTTCATTTTAGTGAATCTACTTCTGGTTCAGTTTATAAAGCAATGATTTCTATAATAAGTTTTTTCATGTGAACTTTTAATATTGGAGGACCTTTTGGTGATACACTAGAACCTCTGTTATCCAAAACAAAGGGAGGAAGGTGGGTTCGGATAATAATTAAGATATAATTTTTTAAAGTTTGAGGTAAAATAACTGAATGCAATATACAATATTATCAGAATATTTTAATAAAAATCAAACTATTTACATAAAGACATTTTTAACACTGGTTTTATGAATATTTTTTGAAAAAGCTATTTTCCTTTGCTTTTTATTTTCACATCGCTTCTTGCAGCAATATCTCGCTATCACTTCATTAGCAGAATGTCAGAGGGCTTTGATTCTTTAGATCTTTCATCGAACTGTAATGCTATCTGAAAATATGGAATAAAACTCCATGAGAAAAACATGTAGTTCACATAGCCTAATTTAATGTCCTAACCCAAAATAAAAACTTACCTCTAAGGCATCGAAGATCTCGTCAGCAGTGTCATGGTGCTGCTCTCTGCTGTGTCATCATCTTTGTCGTCTGTTGCATTGTTGTTGTTGTGTGGTTGGGGCAGTATCATGTCAACAATGTCTTGATCATTGAAATTTAGTTCTTAGTCATCACCATTTACTTATTTCAGCTTGGTTGATCTCATCACATCCTGGTATTTTTTCAGTCAAGCCCTGAAGATTTCATTTTTTTCATTGTTGTCTTCAATTAAAATCCCATCAAAAAGTTTATTCCAACATTTTTGCAGAGCTGATGATTTTATTTTCTCCCAGGATTTAGCACACCAGTAAATAACATGTTTCATGTTGACTGATTCCAGGATTACGGGTACACTTTTTGACTCATTTGTCTCTTGTAATAGAGATCTCAAAAAAAAATGCCTGGTAATAGCTTTTGAAGCACTCTATCACTCCTTGGTCTAATGGCTTGATCAAATTTGTTACATTTGCTGATAAAAACTTAACAATTATGTCACCATTCTGCAGATTCTGAGGGTGTGTTGGTACACTGTCGATAAGTAAAACTGCCTTTCTGGAAAGAGTTTTAAGAACTCAACACTGGGGAGAAATTCATAGTTAAACCATTTGATGAACTAGCAGTAGACATCCAGGAACTTTTTTGGTTTTGGTAGTGGACGGGAAGAGCATTTTCTGCAATATATTTCAAAGCCCTAGGTTTTTTACACTGTTCTATGCACATAGGCTGCAGTCGATGAGTTATTGCAGTTATTGCAGAATTACTACAAAACAAAACTCACTTTTTATTTGTTCATTTTGTCTCCAGCAGCACTCTTTTCATCCCTTGAGCCAAGTCATTTTTTTGGTAACATTTTAAAATTTAATCCAGTCTTGTTTGCATTACAAATCTGATCTTTGGTGTATCCTTGCAAAAAATCGTCCACAGTATCGACGTTGGCAGATAACTTTTCCCCACACACATCCACCTATTTTTTCAGCCATCCAACACTGGGTTTAAACCCTTCACCTGCTTTGCCCATCATTTCGGATAACATCTTGGCCTTTTCTTGAATAATTGGTCCTGGTAATGTCATTCCCTTTTCCCTTTGTTATGTTGAACATAAAAACACAGCCTCATTTACTTTCTCATTTTGACACGTTTTCATTGTTTTCTTGTTTGGCATCTTTGAAGCATGCTCTTCAAACTTATTTTTTATCTTGTCCCAATCAGAAACAGTAGAAAAACCAACACCAAAATCGGCTGCCACAGTTCGCAAAATCTAACCATTTTTAATTCTTTTAATTGCCTCAAATTTTTCTTCAATCGTTATCACTACTGGTTTCCACTTTGTTGACATGATGCACAATTTATAAAACTTATTTCATACAAGATATCACACAAGCCACAACACATGATCACCAATGCACAGACGGTTACTAAGCAGACGATGTGAACTACCAAAAGTGCCAAAACAACCTGACTTGAGAGATTGGAAGACAGCAATTGGTTAAGGTCACAGTCTGAGAACGTCCATTACCCACCCCCCTTTGTCTGAAATAGATCCACGATGTGGTTGACATGACGGGTGATGCTGTATATTTGCTTTCTTACTTTCTATCTCAAACTAAGGAAACGTGTTTGTTTTGAACAGAGCTATCATGACAAATAACACTTTACATACAATATTTATTACAGTAGTTTCCGTGTTTTATCTCTTAAACAAATTTCATTGTAAAAATTGGGAATATATAATTTTTTTTTCGATCATTTCGGTTAAACAGTATTTTGGTTAAAAGTTTCGGTTAGTTGAGATTCTACTGTATACACTTCAAAAACACATCACTGCAGATGCTGATGCAGGTAAAATTTTAAAAACAACAGAGATCTAGTCCATGCCAGTGTTCTAAAACTGGTGTTCCATGGCATGTAGTTTAGAATATATTAGTACTTCTCGATTATGTCACTGTACTGACTTAAGCAGTAAAACAACAGCTTGTTGATTTATTGTAGGTAACTATTGTAAGAAATTAAATATAAATGATAGATAACAGTAATCATGCCCATGAGTGAGCATGAATGTCTCCATCAGTCAACACGAGCATTGTACTCACCCAAGCCAGGTCAAGTTCTATCTGTGTACACCTGTTTTGTATACATAGTTTTCCTTCAGACTACAAGGATTGGCAAATTTTCAGTCTTTTATTATGTTGTTTTTGGTATTTATCTCTGGTTTTTAGTGTTGCTTCAACTTTATGACTGTTCCTGTGCAGTTGTACGTATTTATTATAAGACTGTATTTTAAGTAAATAATAACAACAACAATAATGATAATGCAACTGTGCGTATATTATGACTTATTCTCATAGCAGTAACATATTTATATTCATGGTACAGTAACCTATGTTTTAAGGGAGTTAACATTTAGATATGTTGTGTTCTATTAAAAATTTATGGTGAGTCATAAGGAAATAAAGGTTTTGGTAATTCTGGTCCATAATTGTGGATTGTCATCCATAAATAATGGCAGGTTTATAGGTCTATAAAAGTAAACAAAATATGGAATTTTTCACTCAATTTTCTGGGCAAAGGCATTCAGCAACTTCATCTAACAGGCTTTTTGCGGATGACTCATTACAATATAAGCAAAACCTTGTAAATATTCAGATTCTTCAAATTCTTGTTTAGAGACATAGTTCTGTAGTTCTTTCTTATGTATTCAGTTAATATAAGTGCTCAGAATCAATTTTAATCAAATTCAGGACACAAAATCCTGATTCTATATTTCGTGGATAAACCAAGAAATAAAATCAGAGGCTGTAGTAAGCCTTTGATGAAGCTTGTAATAAGCGAAAACTGGTTAAGGCTACAAGGTACGAATTTTACATTTTTACCAGTAAAAAACTTAAGTGTTCCGAGTCAGTAGTATTATACTTATAATTAAAGAAATGTTATTTTTCTATTTACTTCAGTAAAGCGAATTGTTTTCTCCATCACCATGTGGATGTAATCTACAGAAAAACTCACACACACAAAGCCTACATGGTTATGTGTTATTTTGAATGGATCAATATTGTTGTTTTTCTATTGATAACACATAAATAACAGGGGCTTCAGTGCCTTTTTTTCTTTTTTCAATCTAATCCTTTATATTAAACATGCTTTTTGATTAATATTCTAATCTATCTAATTATCATAATATTAAGACTCGTATTTTTGTATATTTTATTCATGAAGCCACTCAGTTTTACTGTTAAATATGTGTGGGAGATTTAGAGAAAAAGAGAGTGAGAAAGGGGGGGATCAAATTCATAAATTAATATATTAATAATTCAGGATACTGTAGGACATGATGACGGTTTTATTAACTTCTGTTGTTTGAATTAAAATTCACAGAGAACTCATAAAACGTTAAAGAATAAAATAAATGCATTATATACTTCACACACACACACACACACACACACACACACACACACACACACACACACACACACACACACACACACACACATATTACAACGTTATTTTTATACACTTACTTTTTACACATACACACTTACTCGTATGCGCGCACTTACCCACATCTCGGAGGTATACTCTTTTTCAGCAGTATTTACCTTGATGTTCCCCGGCTGGGTCGCAGGCTTTGGTCGTTGGTTGAGCGTGGATAAGCACATGAATAACGTTATAAGTTTTAATTTACAAGTAAAGAGTACAGAGGATTGAGTTCTGGTTGTGAAATTAGTACGACTGTTTCAAGAAAAGCATATTCATTTGATTTATTCAAAAATCGCAAATTGTCATGTTATTTAAATTGTTCAATGTGGGTTTCTTGTTATATGAACCCTTATATTCAACCCGAATATAATTTACTCATAATGTGTTTAACTCTGATTTCTTATACAGTAGAACCCCGCTAGTCTGAACTAATTGGGACCGGGGCCGGTTCGGATTGGCAAAAATTCGGATTATCCGAAATAATTATTATTAAATAATTATAATTATTTATTTGATTTAAATATGGTCTTTAACTTATATGTAACTCATATATGCCCGTTTTTTATTCAACGAATGCATTTTACGGTTTATAAGAGTTGAATATTTCATAAAATATTACGTAGTACAGTACTGTAATACAGTACAGATAAGGTGAACAGTATTGACACTGACGTTCGGTGGCTTCCTAGTGGGGTATTGTTGTTTACTATCACGGGCGCGCCAGGGCGTCAATGACTCATGCCAGTTTCTTAGTAATCCCACTTCCCCCACTCTTGTTTGTTTCTTCTCGTGGCCTTGCTTTCAGTAGTGAGACACCTGTCAGTCTGAGACATTGTGTGTGCATTCCAACTTACATACGTTTTCAGTGTTGTTTTTTAAGTGCGTATTGTATAAAAATGGTTGGTAAGCGGAAACATAGTTCATGTGCACTAAAAGATAAACTTGAAGTGTTGAAACATTTGGACAAGGGTGAAAGTGGAATGAAATTAGCAGTCGAATTTGGTGTGGGTAAAGCAACAATAAGTGACTGGAAGAAAAACCGGTCCAAGATTGAACAGTTTTGTGCGACATCATCCGAGAAGACTCTCGAGGAGCGTCATACATCAAAAGTGTCACAATTTGACAAAATTGATGAAGCCCTTTTCGTATGGTTTTCACAAGAAAGGCAGTGAGGTACTCCACTGAGTGGTCCCCTAATCCAAGAAAAAGCAGTTCACCTCAATAAGCTGATGAATGGTGATCCTAAATTAATTGCGAGTAACGGCTGGCTGGACCGGTGGAAAAAAAGACACGGAATACGACAGTTATCCATTACCGGTGAATCACTATCAGCGAATCACCAGGTTGCACAAGAGTACATCGCTGAATTCGCAGACATAGTTTCATCTCAAAATTACTCGCCTCAAGAGATATACAATTGCGATGAAACTGGGTTAAATTTTAAGGCATTGCCAAACAAAAGCCTCGCCGCCAAACAAGAACTTAATGCACCTGGTTTCAAAATGTGCAAGGAACGTGTGACTGTTTTAGCATGCAGTAATGCAGCTGGGACTAATAAGTTGCCACTAATGGTTATTGGCAAATCAAAAAACCCAAGAGCATTTAAGAACATCAATGTGAACTCGCTTCCTGTATTCTACAGGCATCAAAAAAAGGCATGGATGACCAGTGCTTTATTTAAGGAATGGTTTCATGTCCAGTTTATTCCTTCAGTAAAAAAGTTCAGTGAAAAAAATGGTCTGCCACCCTGGGCGTTACTTGTCATTGACAACGCTCCATCATATGCTTCGACAGAAGAACTTGTTAATGGAGATATAAAAGCTATATTTCTCCCTCCGAATGTAACACCTTTGTTACAACCCATGGACCAAGAGGTGCTACAAAACATGAAATGTGTGTATAAAAAAATTCTTCTAAGGTCCCTTCTTGAAAATGAAGACAGTTCACAAACCATTCTCCAAAGTCTTAAGAAAATCAACATCAAAGATGTTATCTATTGGTTAGGTGAAGCATGGGACAATCTCAAAGAACAGCTGCTGAGAAAGTCGTGGAAAAAATTATGGCCAGCTCTCTTACATCAATAGTCCGGAACAAGCTGATGACAGGACTGAAGTTTTACAGCTCATGCATCAAATTCCAGGCTGTGAAGAAGCAGACGAAACAGATGTGAACGAGTGGGTGGCAGCTGACATGGAAGACCACCAAGTTTTGACAGATACGGAAATCGTTTCCCTGATCAGACAAGACTTCGATGAAGATTCTGATGTGATGGATGAAGCCGATGATTCAGAACATCTCATTTCACATTCAGAAGCAGCAAAGGCGCTGGAAATATCCCTGCAGTATGTGGAGCAGCATGCCAACGCTACAGCGGCGGACATCATGTTCATGAGACGCTGGTGGAATAGCGTCGTCTGCTAGATTCACGTCTTTACGCCAGCAGAGAATAACTGATTTTGTGCAACCAGTGAATAAGTGAAGTGTTAATATTGAAGTGTTTATTTGGAAATTCTGTTAATAAAGTATAGAAACTGTAATCTAAGTACTGTACAGTACAATAATTGAATTCTGTTTTTATAGTTTGTAGTTTTGTTTAAGAATTTTATTCCAGTAATTGTAGGCCTACTGATTAATACGTATTACAGTGGTTAGTATTATTTTCTACTGATTTTGCAAAATGTAACCATTTTATTAGAAATGTAATGAAATCATTTGTCACTTCATGAAATATGCAGTTGTTTTTATAGCTTTCCTTGCCTATTTGGTTCCTGGAGGTGGTTCGGATTATCCGGAATTTTGGACTAGCGGGGTTCGGACTAACGGGGTTCTACTGTACTTCTAAGACATAGTATATACACACGTACATTATATATGACCTGAAATAGTACACAGACATATACATATAACACATATAAATCTATATATATAAAAGAGAAATACCACTGACTCACTCACTGACTCATCACGAAATCTCCGAAACTATCACACCTAGAAACTTGAAATTTGGCATGTAGGTTCCTTATGTGATGTAGGTATCCGCTAAGAAGGGATTTTTGGAAATTCGACCTTTAAAGGGGAAAAAGGGGGGAAGTTTGCCTGACTGACTGACATAGAATCAACGTAGAGCAAAAACTACTGAATGGATGTCAATGAAACTTTGAACATAGCTTCATCATAGGTCTTAGGTGCTCACTAAGAAACGGTTTTAAAAACTTTCACTCCTAAGGGGCAAACCCCCCCCCTATTGTATGTATGTATCTATGTATGTATGTTCCACATCTCCTCCTAAACCACTGGACCGATTTCAACCAAACTTGGCACAAATATTTTACGCGACGGGAGAACCAACATAGGATAGGTGTTTTTTCGATGGGGTCCTTTGGGGGTTCTTTGGGGTCTTCCACATCTCCTCCTAAACCACTGGACCGATTTCAACCAAACTTGGCACAAATATTTTACGCGACGGGAGAACCAACATAGGATAGGTGTTTTTTTCGATGGGGTCCTTTGGGGTCTTCCACATCTCCTCCTAAACCACTGGACCGATTTCAACCAAACTTGGCACAAATATTTTACTCAACGGGAGAACCAACATAGGGTAGGTGTTTTTTCGATGGGGTCCTTTGGGGGTTCTTTGGGGTCTTCCACATCTCCTCCTAAACCACTGGACCGATTTCAACCAAACTTGGCACAAATATTTTACGCGACGGGAGAACCAACATAGGATTGGTGTTTTTTCGATGGGGTCCTTTGGGGTCTTCCACATCTCCTCCTAAACCACTGGACCGATTTCAACCAAACTTGGCACAAATATTTTACGCAACGGGAGAACCAACATAGGATAGGTGTTTTCTTCGATGGGGTCCTTTGGGGTCTTCCACATCTCCTTCTAAACCACTGGACCGATTTCAACCAAACTTGGCACAAATATTTTACTCAACGGGAGAACCAACATAGGGTAGGTGTTTTTTCGATACGATCCTTCGGGGGGTTCTTTGGGGTCTTCCACATCTTCTCCTAAACCACTGGACCGATTTCAACCATACTTGGCACAAATATTTTACGCAACGGGAGAACCAACATAGGACAAGTGTTTTTTCGATACGATCCTTTGGGGGGTCCTTTGGGTCTTAAAAACTATTAGATCTGGTTACTATGGCAACCCAATACAATAGATTCTGGTTACCATAGCATCGGTGGAAGTCTCCCGCGTAGGAAATAGTGCGGGAGTCGTCCAACGGGCCTTCCCCGGAGTTCATCCACGGAACCCGTGGAGTCTTAGGTCGGATCCCGCGAAAGACGGCGGGGCCAGAGTCCACGGTTCTTATAAATAAAGATATTGGTTATGATATCAAAGGTGGTGTATGCATCTTAAGAAACTTCTTAATAGTGTGTGAATTCAGAGTTGTTTCAGTTTGAATTTAAAAGTGGATAAGTTAAGATCGAAGTAAGTTATAAGCGAGTATAAAAAACAAAGTTTTGATAGCAAATGTATTCAGATCATAGTGTTCAGACAATATAAATGCACTTGCTTCAGTTTGAATTTAAAAATTGGTAAGCTGAAATCTATAGAGGTATTGTATTGTTAGAATAAGTTTAGGAGACACTAATTTAACAAATGCCTTATTTCAACATTAACACAATGAATTATAAAAGACAGTAAATACGCAGCGCGTGCAAGTACTGTAGACATTTTATTGAAAACTAATTTAGCTGTTCGCCCTCTCCCAGAGTTATAAATCGAGCAGGAGCATCACGCGCAACAGAATTCTTCTCCAGATATAAGAATACAGTTATGACATGTTCTTAAACAGGTGCGCTACAGAGTATTCCTCCAGTGAGAATGCGAACGTAACAATATAAGGAAGATTATACAATATACAAGGAATATAACGTTAGAACAAGAATAGGTGCCTATGAGCCTATGAATAAATTATGAACCCGAGCAACGCTGGGTAAATCGGCTAGATATAGATATCTATATAAGCCAAATACCACTGACTGACTCACTGATCACGATATCTCTGAAACCACTGAATGGATATCAATGAAACTTTGAACGTAGCTTCATCATAGGTCTTAGGTGCTCACTAAGAAACGGTTTTAAAAACTCACTCCTAAGGGGCAAAAAACCAAATAATGAAATTTATCGCGGGAATTGCATACTTTGTAAATGAAGTGGTTGACATCTCAGTTTATTGGAAACCCCGAATACATTTAGTTCTGAGTTTTTAATCATTGTTTTAAATTTAAAAACTTTGTTGTTTGCAGGTTCTTACAGTCGAGAAAATTTCGAAGTTCAATTAATTAATAAATGTATGTCCTTTTTTTCTCGGAAACGGCTCTAACGATTTTCTCGAAATAAATAATAAATAGCTGTTGCTATGAATGTAAATAAACAAACTAAGAGTTGAGAATTTGTACAATCTATCTAATGCTATACTATTAAGCAAGCAATAATTGTACAATTACGTACAACGTGAAACTCCGTAGCGAAGCACGGGTATTTTGCTAGTATAATATGAAACGTAATTAATACGTATAACATTTAAATATTGATCGTCTTTACAAGTGTGGTTTGCAATGTACACCACGTAAATGAAACTTTTTATTAATTCAAATATTAATTAAAATATTAATAGAGAATCTTCTTTACGTTAATTGATTCTAATTTTAATGTCTCAATTAATTAACCATTACGTAAATCTCATATTTAAAAATTACTCATTTCATTAATTACAAAATATAATAAACTATGGTTCTTTCTTGACCATTCAATTATGAGATTACTACTATGATATTCTCTATTCTCATTTGTATATTTAACAATTATTTATTCATTCTTTAAGTTAAAAAAATATATTAATGTTCTGTAAACTTGGATATGGAAACTAGCTTTTGGTGATAGACTTTAGGGTCATTTATAATATTAAATAAATGTTCGAGTTTACCTGCAGTTTTCCTGCACCCATTTAAATTGTTGTTACCGTCATCCGGACTCTCGAGTTTGATGATCCTCTTCGGTGTCTCCTCGCTCCGTCTCCTGGGTGCTGAGTTCTGATGTGGACCTCTAGTCTTGATGATGAACGGCTGGATGTAGCTTCTTGGGCTGTCCCTGCGTCCTCTCGTAGATGTCTAGTTCCTAGTTCCTCGTCCTCTTCTTTCTTGTCCCTCGTTGCTGTCTAGAAGTTCTACGTAGTTATGACTCTTGTAGCTTCATTAATACAGTCTTTTATTTAAATCACTCGTTCTTTAATAACTGCACCGACGTAATGCCGGTTCCATCGCACTTCAGTATATTGACTACTGTTCAAAACATTACTACAACTTTGTAAAGTTTACATTGTCGAGATGTGTGGATTCCTCTTACTAAATGAACTTGATCTGAGATAGTGAGAAAAAGTGTGCCGCGCGCTGGGGTTTTATACTGCTGCCTTGTTGCAATTTCTGTTGGAAACTGTTTCTGACAACTTTGGACTGGCCGGCGCGTCGGTTTCATCATCACTTTCAACCTACGCGTCTTTTTATGAAGCGCACACTTTTTTATAAATATTATTACACACAATGGTTAGGTATAATATTAAACCTTGTCTATGCAAATTATGGATGTTACGCTGTGCAAATTATGGCAGCTATGGCAAAATTTCACACGGTGTCTGAACCTTTCCCACGATTAATGACCACTTAACGCCAAATTGAAGCGCCAGGCGTCAGCTATGTATTCACATATGTCGCTGATTCGTGTGACTTTTGGTTCACGTACAATCCTTAAAAAACTGTATGAAATCTTCCACCCTCGTTTGCATAATTTAACCTGTCTGTTATTTACACATGTACACATACACACACACACACAGACTGCTACACAGGCGACCACATGTCGTTCTGACGTCACTGCTGCCGGTCTCTGCGTGTTAATTGCTCCCCTTCGTTACATTTAAAAACCAACAAAGTCATATGCTTCCATATACGTGCTTACGTACAATATTTGATTTCTTTAAATTTAAATACTGCTTGTATTTATTACATTCTTTCTTATATCTAACGTATATTTATTATACTATTTTTATTCTGTACATCTTACATATTTCATACGTCTATACATATGTTATCATACCTCAGTCAGGAGTTGATACATATACTTATGCTAAACGTATCGTTGCAATATTTTGTAATAATACGATAAATATTAAATATAAAAATAAATAAAAGGTTGATGTATGTAGATTGTGCTCTCCTGTAAGTCCCACTGGTTGTGCTAGCTGATTTTGTAATAAAACGATATTGCAAAATATAGCTTAATTTATAATATGTGTAGTACGTAGCTAATATCTTCTTGTCTTCTAAGCTCCCACTGTTGACCTTCGCTTTTGTAATACAACCCTACTATAATTGTAATTGTATAGTGTTCTGGTATAATATTATCCAGGATAATTTTTATGGTGTGTATGTTCAGTAGTGACGTTCCGCTCTGGGAATCGTCGATTTGGTAAAGTTCCTGGTCTTTGTTATTGGTAATTGGGATGTTATTACCATCAATTAAATAAAGTGTATTTTGCTGTGTAGCAAATTGAAATAAAATATAAATTTAAAATTTATATTTATAAAAAAAAAAATAATTTCGGAACAAATATTTTCGAGGTATTTATGTGCTTAATAATAGGAATAAATTGAGGTTGTGGATCGTAATTATAATTATAATAGTAAGGTGTTTAATTTGGTAATAAATTTCTGTTCGGTAAATTTGTTAAAAAGATAATCCAATTAACTTCAAGTTAGGCGAAAACGGCTCTCTTCTTCTTTAGCTTTGATTGTTCTTCCTTCTTCAGTAATAGTAGTTTTAATTATTCTTCTTTCTTCTGTCTTCTGTATCTTTGATTGTTCTTCTTTCTTCATTCTTCAGTAGTAGTAGTTTTAACTAGTTCTTCTTTCTTCATTAGATTTAGTTTGTTCTTCTTTCTTCTTTGAGTTTTGATTGTTCTTCCTTCTTCAATAATAGTAGTTTTAATTAGTTCTTCTTTCTTCAGTAATAGTAGTTTTAATTATTCTTCTTTCTTCTGTCTTCTGTATCTTTGATTGTTCTTCTTTCTTCAGTAATAGTAGTTTTAATTATTCTTCTTTCTTCTGTCTTCTGTATCTTTGATTGTTCTTCTTTCTTCAGTAATAGTAGTTTTAATTATTCTTCTTTCTTCTGTCTTCTGTATCTTTGATTGTTCTTCTTTCTTCATTCTTCAGTAGTAGTAGTTTTAACTAGTTCTTCTTTCTTCATTAGATTTAGTTTGTTCTTCTTTCTTCTTTGAGTTTTAATTGTTCTTCTTTCTTCTTTGAGTTTTAATTGTTCTTCCTTCTTCTTTAGCTTTGATTGTTCTTCCTTCTTCAGTAATAGTAGTTTTAATTATTCTTCTTTCTTCTGTCTTCTGTATCTTTGATCGTTCTTCTGTCTTCATTCTTCAGTAGTAGTAGTTTTAATTAGTCTTCTTTCTTCTGTCTTCTGTAGTGGTAGTTTTGACTATTCTTCCTTCTTCTGTAGTTTTTCGCCGTGTATGGCTTCGTTTCTTCTGGTCTGGTTTCTTTGACGGGGTATATTAATTGCCTGCTTCTATCTTACCTGGGTAATTTTGTTATTATCATTTTTAGTCTTCTGGGTTTTTAAATTTGTATTATATTATATTGTTTGCAGAAATTTTCTTTATTCAACCTTTCTTGTGAATATATTATTAAACAGTGCATTTTAATTAATTCTCATCTGGATATTCCATATCTTAGAGCTTTATTAATGATCATTGAGTAATGTATTTGTGTGGATTATCTGTCATGCTACAGATTGCTCTCTTCCAGAAGTGATTAGTTCAGATCATACTTAGTTTGTCTGAAATAATTGCTTATGACATTATATTATAAATTATATTTCTTTTACTTCCTTCACATTTCTAAAAATTTTTTCTCCTATATTTTTGAGCTTATCTATATTTCATTATTAACTGGATTCTTACTGATAGTAATAGTCATCTGAGGTTCGTTATTTTTTATTTTTCCATTTTCTTCTTAACCCGTTTCTTTATCCTTGGGATATTTATTCCCTAAAATTCCCTAACACGTTAGCTGGGGCAGTGTCCAGAGGGGCTCTGTAGGCATCTCACTCTGCTGGCCATACTACGTCATTTATTGATTACAGAGGTAAATCATCTCTGACCAATACATAATAATACTGCTGGACTTATCTCAGACAGTCATTAATAAAATTATATAAGAATAGTCCACCTTATGACTATAAAAAAAAAAAAATTAAATATCTTTGGATATTTCACTTCGTATACGAACAGATCTATTTATATATCTATCTTAGTGAATCTCTATCTCAGTTATTTTTCTCAATGGTTAGCTCTGCTGGCATTTTATTTCTCCTTGTGATTGGAAGCTGGTATAATATAATCATCACTTATTATTCAGTGTAAAGTTTTTAATTCTCTGTCATTTTTTGACTGTTATCACAATCTCCTTCTGGTCATTGGTAGCATATATTTTGTATTATATTTTTGTTCCTTTATTAATTCTTGTGAATCGTTCCACTAGTATTATGTTTTTTCAATTACTCTTTTAATTGTCTTTCTTATAACTGACATTTATATATGATCATCTTTTTCTTATGGACTTATTTATATATGGTTTTTTCTTTCTTTTTTAAAATTTTATTCTGCTCTTGCTTTTTATCCAAATGCACTCTTTATTATTAATGTCATATGTTTAATATCTCTGTTTATTTGACATAAAATTCTCATTAATTTCACTTCACAATAAGTTTATTCATTTAAATGGTATCAGTGGTTTGTATTGCCATTTCTTTATTCTGGAAAGTTTTTCAGAATTGGTCCCATATATAATTGTTTGTAATGTGTTATCCAAATTCTTTTTCTCCTTGTTCATTTCTAAAAGTTGTTTTTAAAATAAGGTAGTAAATTGTTTTTACTTGGGTTTTTGAATTTTGATGATTTAATTCAAAATTCATTTTCTCTTTGATTCATAAATTGTTTCCTAAATGGTAGGCAGTAAGTAGTCATTACTTCATTTTTGAATTTAGTGGTTTAATTCAAAATTCATTTTCTCTTGTCCATAAATTGTTTTCTAAATAATAGGTAGTAAGTAGTCATTACTTCATTTTTGAATTTTTACTTTTTCTTACTTCTTCTATACCTTCCCTTACTCATAATATTTTTTCATGGAAGCCTGGTTATATACTCCCTTTATCCTGTCTGAATCGATCTCCTTTATTTCATAGGTATTGTTATTTTTCACATTGGATATTATATATGGTCCGGTGTATAATAGTAATAACTTTTTCGTTATTCCTTCCAGTGTGCTGGGAAGTTCACGATTTCTTAGTAAAATTTTTTCTCCCTTCTCATATATTATTACTTTGCCACTGGCCTTTTGATATTTATTCTGCCGTTTTAACTGGTCTTCTGCCACCTTGTTGAAGAATTTAGCTTTATCAAATCTGTACACATGGCTACTGGGGAATTCGAGGATATCTGTGATCTCTCGTGGGGGTGGTTTCTCGTACATAGCAGAATATGGGGTTATCCCTATAGCTGGATGGTAAGCTAAGTTGAGGAATTCCTCCGTGGCTTCTAAATAGTCTTGCCACCTTTTTTGTTGATGGTGACAATAAGTCCTGAGGATCCTCCCCACTTCTCGCAACACCCGCTCTGCCGGATTACTGCTCGGATGGTAGACCGAGGTTTTGTATGTACGAATGCCCATTGACAATAACGTATCCCTCCAAATTACCCCTTTAAACTGAGTTCCATGATCAGTAATGATCGAAGATGGTTTCCCCAGGTGTGGGATATATTGTTCAGTTAGTATCCCCAGAATTTTCCTGGTAGTCGCTCGGTTAGTAGGGTATAGCTTAATGTATTTGGTGAAGTGGTCCATTATGATGGTTAGGTACCGATACCGGTGTCGACCTCCACTACGGGGAAATGGTCCGCAGATATCGAGGAACACCTTCTCCAATTTCGCTTTGGAAGTGATTGGGATCATCACACCTTCCTTCTTCTCATTATTAGTTTTTACCAGCTGGCAGATCTTACAATTCTTTATATACATTCGGACCTTTCTATTGATGTTTTTTATATAGCAGCTCTCCTCCAGAGCTTTTATTACCTTGAGGGCGCCCATATGCCCGTAACGTATATGGTAATTCACTATCAATTCCTTTTCGATCTGTGTCGGGACCACTACCTTCCAGATCTCTTCCTTCAAAGATGTTTTAATGAACAGTATTTGTTTATTCATCTGGTAATATATAGTAACGGTTTCATCTCCCTCTTCTAGCCGAAGTCTGAGGTTTCTCAATTTTGGGTCCGCTTGTTGGTGGGTACTCATGTTGGTTAATATTGTTGTTAAATCGGCTCTGGTGCTAAGAAGATGATATATTTTCAGCACGCTTTCTTTCTCCCCTTCGAAAGTTTGTTCCTCCACATTGACCCGGGATAATACGTCCGCTACTATATTTTTCTTACCAGGGATGTACTCCCATTGTAGATGGTATTCTTGAAGGGCAAGTATCCACCTCGTTAGTCTGCCATGGTTCAGTTTGCAGCTTTTTAAGAATGAAATAGATTTATGGTCAGTGCGGACAGTCACAGGGTATCCCAAAATGTAAGTGCGGAACTTACCGCAAGCGAATACCACACTCAGTAATTCTTTTTCCGTTACCGTGTAATTCCTTTCGCAGTGGTTCAAGGATCTGCTTGCGAAGCTAATTACTTGAGGTTGACCCTTCTCGTCCTCCTGATACAGTGTTGTTCCCAGGCTGATGTTGCTGGCATCGCAGTTCATGAAGAACGGTAACTTAAAGTTTGGGTGGCGAAGTATTATCGTATCCAGAAATTTGTCCTTAATTTGTTGGAAAATCCCCTCTTGTTCCTTACACCATACCCATTTGTTTTTAGATGATAATTGAGGTTGGAACCTCGCGGTCAACTCAGAATATTGTTCCTGGAACTTTCTATAATAATTGCAGAGTCCCAGGAATGACTGCAATTGCTTCCTGTTTTTGGGTGCCGGGAATTTCTGGATGGCTTCTACCTTTTCTGCCGACGGTGAGATTCCTTGATCGTTTAAGTTAAATCCAAGGAATTGCACTTCTCGGGCGATAAATTTGGATTTTTCCAACTTCAGTGTGACGTTACTGGCAGATAACTTCTCAAGCACATGCTCCACACGGTAACAGTGTTCCTCCCACGTTTCAGATGTTATAAGGAGGTCGTCAACGTACACTGTTGTAAACTGAAGGGCTTCTTGTCCCAATATCTGGTCCATGCAGGTCACAAAGATGGCAACTGAGTTTACCAATCCGAAGGGCAATCTTTTGAATTGGTAATTGCGCCCTTCGAATATGAAAGCCAGATATTGGCGACTCCGTGGGTGCAACTCTACCTGCCAGTATCCGCACACCGTATCCCAAGTGCTGAAGTATTGGGTACCATGGAAGCGTTTCAAGATCTCCTCAATCTCACCGGGCGAGGTTCTATCGTTAACGATTTTCTTGTTAATTTCCCGTGCATCCAAACAAAGCCGGACTTCGCCGTTTTTCTTGGGAATTGCGACAATAGGGCTGGTGTATGGGGATTGGCTATGTTCTATTATATCATTATTAATCATACGATTGATTTCCGCTCTTACTGCCTCTTTTCGAGAATGTGCAATAGGGTAGGACTTCCTATTAAATTCTACTGTATCCCGGAATTGAAGGGTACATTGATAGTTTCTAACCTTGCCTGGCTCATCGGAAAATACTGAGCGGTACTTCTCATAAATTTGTATCAATTGATTCGCTTGAGTATTGGGTAATTTTTCTCTATTAATTCCGCTTCGGAAATCTCTTATCTCCTGTATTTTCTGATACCATAAATCTTCGTCGGTAGTTTCATATACTATATTATTGGAAATAGTGTTAGTATTTGTATGATTTATACTACGTATTTGCTGGTGGATACTGCTGGGAAGTGTTATTTCACTACCGACTAAATCGGCTGTCCAGGTTATATCTCCGGTAAAGAGTGATACCTTCTCCATTCGTAAATCAATAATAGCCGAGTTCCTTCTCAGTACATCACATCCCACTAATATGTTGAAAGGTAATCCTGCTGCAATTAAGAAGACCATGTTCATAGCTATACCCTTACTAACGACATTCAACGATACTTGTTTTCTAATTGTCTTGTTTTGGCGACCAGTGGCACCGATTAATGCAATGTTATTTATAGGTAAGGTTGGCAATAACTTACCACAATTTCCTTGGATTCTCTCCAATTCTGTTGTATTAATTATGGATACATTCGCACCGGTATCAATCATTAGTTGTGCGAATGTTCCTTCGACTTCTGCATTAATGTATATTATTTCATTATTTATTATAGGGAGGCGGGCGTTGTCCTCCTCCAGTAATTCATTTCTAATATTTTTCAAGTAATTACATCGAATGATTGTAATTTTATTGGGATTATTTACTATCGGCAATTCATTTACATACCCAGGCGATAGAAGCAGCAAAAGGTCCTTATTGTTTATTACTGCCTCCTCCCGTTTAAATTCTCCTCATCTTGGTTATTGGAAGGACCAATAGAGGCATCAGTAGGGAAACCTTGAGTTGGTTCCAGCCTTTCCGTTCTCGGTTCGTAGGTTTGTTCTCTATTTGTACGCCGCTCCGGGTCATCCAGGCTAGTACTTCGCCTCGGCAGATTATAACTAGAGTGGTCCCGTTCTCGGCTGCGGTTTAGATCTTCGTACTCGCGTACTCTGCTCCACCGTTGCTGGTTATACCGGCGGTGGTTGTTTCCTTCCGCCCGTATAAAATTTACCCGGGGTCGGGAGAACCTATTGTTGTTGTTATTCTGATTAGGGTAACCCCTATTGTTATTGTCAAATCGCTCGGTGTGATTTGCAGGATTGTTGTTTCTTGGTCTATTCATATAATTATTCGGGTAATAATTACCTCGATTTCCGGAGAACCCGTTATTATTTCTGTTATTATTTGGGTTTATATTTCCATGGTTATTATTGTTGTTGTTACCATTCGTGGGATGTTGATTATGGTAGTTCGGGTTATATCTATTTCCTTGGTACCCACTGTTGACCGGTTGAGTATTATTGTTTGATGACGGATTATTTCGAACTTCCGGCCGCTCGTTCCTTCTTCGGCTCTGCCTGTAGTATTCTTCATTCTCATAGTTCTCCAATAGCTCCGTCATCGCCTGTATGGTCTTTATCTGACTACCTCTTCGAGCTCTTATGACCTCCTCGTCGTAATGATAAGAGAGCTTGTTCACCAGGCATTCCTCTGGTATGGCTGGTTCCAGGTGCTTGGCCAGGCACACCTTCCCAAGAAAGTACGCAGTCATGGTACTGCCAAACTGAGTTCTATATCGGCCATTGCAGATGTTGTCCCTTATCAAATTCTGGGTGGTCTCTGACCAATACTTAGACTTAAACAAACTTTTGAACTGTGGATAATCGGTTATTTCGCTCCTGTTCGCCATCCACCAATTATCTGTCATATCACGGAACGATTCGTCTAATAGTTCACGATTATTGGACCATCGATTACTTTTATGTTTGGCCATATATTCTTCGATACGGGCCAAGAACTCCATTGGCTTCCTTTTATACTGGCGAAAGTTAAGCCATTCTCTGTTCTCGTTTATTGGGATATTAGTAAAGCTGGTTGGTCGGCTCCGAATTGCTTCCATGTCCTCCTGGTTCTGTCTCACTTGACCAGTGATGTTAGTCATTGCTTCCTCCATTCCGTCGCATCTTTCGGTAATTCGAGTTCGTACCTTGCTGAGTTCTTCCTGGCTTTCCCTTCGGTTTTCTTCCGCCTTCTTGCGAGTAGACTCTTCAAGATTTGTGACCTTTGTGTTCACCACTTCCTTGAACTCTTGTACCTCCACTTCCGTCATTCGACATCTTCCATCAACTTCTCTTATCTGTTGATTTATAGTTATGGTTTCGTCTTCCAGCCTTTTGGTCATAGATTTCTTGTTTTCCATGAGTTCCTTGTTCATTTCTTTTCTTAATAGCTCCATTCGTTCGTCTAATTTGTCGAGATTCTCCTGGTTCACTTCCCGTAATTCTTCCCGTAACAGTTGGTTATCTTCTCTTAACTCTTCCCTTAATTGTTGATGATCACTTTCGATTTTCTTATTGGTTTCTTCCATCTTTTCTTCCAAATTCTTCTTATTTTCTTCCATTTTCTTTTCCACCTTTTTACTGGTTTCCTCAATTCTCTTATTGGTCCTTTCAATTTTACGGCCCAATTCTTCCTTTGTTTCTTGGTTGTCCTTCTTCAATTCTTCCCTTAAAGATTGGTTATCATTCTTCAAATCTTCTAATCTTTTATTATTTTCTTCTGTAGTAGAATCCATTTTCTTACTTAATTCTTCCTTGGTTGCTTGGTTGTCCTTCTTCAATTCTTCTTTTGTTGCTTGGTTGTCCTTCTTCAAGTTTTCTTCCATCTTCTTGCTACTGGATTTGATTTCTTCCATCATCACTCTGAACATCTCTTGGATTGTCGTGTTTTCCACTTGTGAAGGTCTTTCCAACTGTTCCTCCCGGATATGGACTTCCCCTGTTTGAGTGGGTACTTCAAGTTGTTTCTCTGGTGGTGCTGGTTGTTTATGTTCCACCCGTTCTAATATTTTCTCCACGTCCTCCACTGGGGTCGCCTCCTTATCCTCCATATCGAGTTCTTTCTCGGCCTCCGCCGCTCTCTTCTTTGATGTGGCACGACGCATCTTCTTCCCTGATTCCCTGGCTGACTAACCGCTGCCAAGCTGAATTAGGAATTGGGTAAGTAATTACAGTAATTTCAACCCCTAATTACAGCCCTTTAGTTGGACGCCAAGTTTGTAATAATACGATAAATATTAAATATAAAAATAAATAAAAGGTTGATGTATGTAGATTGTGCTCTCCTGTAAGTCCCACTGGTTGTGCTAGCTGATTTTGTAATAAAACGATATTGCAAAATATAGCTTAATTTATAATATGTGTAGTACGTAGCTAATATCTTCTTGTCTTCTAAGCTCCCACTGTTGACCTTCGCTTTTGTAATACAACCCTACTATAATTGTAATTGTATAGTGTTCTGGTATAATATTATCCAGGATAATTTTTATGGTGTGTATGTTCAGTAGTGACGTTCCGCTCTGGGAATCGTCGATTTGGTAAAGTTCCTGGTCTTTGTTATTGGTAATTGGGATGTTATTACCATCAATTAAATAAAGTGTATTTTGCTGTGTAGCAAATTGAAATAAAATATAAATTTAAAATTTATATTTATAAAAAAAAAAAATAATTTCGGAACAAATATTTTCGAGGTATTTATGTGCTTAATAATAGGAATAAATTGAGGTTGTGGATCGTAATTATAATTATAATAGTAAGGTGTTTAATTTGGTAATAAATTTCTGTTCGGTAAATTTGTTAAAAAGATAATCCAATTAACTTCAAGTTAGGCGAAAACGGCTCTCTTCTTCTTTAGCTTTGATTGTTCTTCCTTCTTCAGTAATAGTAGTTTTAATTATTCTTCTTTCTTCTGTCTTCTGTATCTTTGATTGTTCTTCTTTCTTCATTCTTCAGTAGTAGTAGTTTTAACTAGTTCTTCTTTCTTCATTAGATTTAGTTTGTTCTTCTTTCTTCTTTGAGTTTTGATTGTTCTTCCTTCTTCAATAATAGTAGTTTTAATTAGTTCTTCTTTCTTCAGTAATAGTAGTTTTAATTATTATTCTTTCTTCTGTCTTCTGTATCTTTGATTGTTCTTCTTTCTTCAGTAATAGTAGTTTTAATTATTCTTCTTTCTTCTGTCTTCTGTATCTTTGATTGTTCTTCTTTCTTCAGTAATAGTAGTTTTAATTATTCTTCTTTCTTCTGTCTTCTGTATCTTTGATTGTTCTTCTTTCTTCATTCTTCAGTAGTAGTAGTTTTAACTAGTTCTTCTTTCTTCATTAGATTTAGTTTGTTCTTCTTTCTTCTTTGAGTTTTAATTGTTCTTCTTTCTTCTTTGAGTTTTAATTGTTCTTCCTTCTTCTTTAGCTTTGATTGTTCTTCCTTCTTCAGTAATAGTAGTTTTAATTATTCTTCTTTCTTCTGTCTTCTGTATCTTTGATCGTTCTTCTGTCTTCATTCTTCAGTAGTAGTAGTTTTAATTAGTCTTCTTTCTTCTGTCTTCTGTAGTGGTAGTTTTGACTATTCTTCCTTCTTCTGTAGTTTTTCGCCGTGTATGGCTTCGTTTCTTCTGGTCTGGTTTCTTTGACGGGGTATATTAATTGCCTGCTTCTATCTTACCTGGGTAATTTTGTTATTATCATTTTTAGTCTTCTGGGTTTTTAAATTTGTATTATATTATATTGTTTGCAGAAATTTTCTTTATTCAACCTTTCTTGTGAATATATTATTAAACAGTGCATTTTAATTAATTCTCATCTGGATATTCCATATCTTAGAGCTTTATTAATGATCATTGAGTAATGTATTTGTGTGGATTATCTGTCATGCTACAATATATATATATATATTGTTAAATTTCTTTTGTGTTGAGTCGTTATAATTTTGTATGTTTAATATGCGAACATTATTAATGGTTCGTTCGGTGTTATAAAAGCGTCTAGTAGCCTGTGTGCCTTACCTGTCCCTTCTCACTCTTTTGTACTTCCCGATAGGCGCCAAATTGTTTTGCGAGAAAACAATTAAAAGTTTTTACCTGGATGGTTTTACAGTGTATTAGTGTAAATTCAAATAGTTCGCCGACTGGCATGAACTCGAATCTCTTTTGAGTGGGAGAAACGTGTTACCAACTTGAAATAATATTGGTTAGGTTGACTCACTGCTATTAAACAAAACATACATAATATTTTTCTAAAAATAATTGCTGGACAGTTGTTAAAGGTACACACTTTTTTATTCGGCTCAGAACTGTTAACTCTTGTACAAGAAATAGTAATCAATATAATAATTTTAGCCTCTGCAATAAATAGTCGTTCACTCAGCGGATGGCTGGGTTGGCAATACAATGTTTCATTTCGCCACAAGACAGCGTTGATTATTATTTACAAAATAAATTTGCCAAATAGAGTCCTTTTAAGTACGACAAAGAAGTATTAAAAACAAGATAATAAATTACAGTATATTCACTTAGTGTTCGTGATCATTAAAATCAAACAAGGTCTACTTTAAATTCAATGTTGTGGTGTTAAAGTGTGTGACAGTGTCGTTAGTGTAATACATAGGTTATCATCAGTTATTTAGTGTTTACAAATTATGTTTGTTCATCAATCCTTGAAAATTAATACCTTCAGTGATAGTGAGAGTTCACGATTTAGTTAGAAATTGGAAAGAGAATTTATTTTAAGAGTTCAATGAATTCAGCAATACTTATCGTTAGTAGATAGGAAGTGTATTGTCAATGGTTAACGTAGGTTAGTTCGTCGATGTCTATTCTTCTTTCTTCAAATCTTGGGCTTCAGGTACGTCTGGCGTCTTCTTCTTTTTAATTTCCTTATTTTCACTGCATCTGGATTAATTTGAACTGGTCCTTGGTCTGGTTGATTGTGACATCCTCTCCTCAGTTGGTCTGGTCCTTTTCTTCATAAAATTATGGGCACTTTTAATGTTTTATGTGAAAATTTTGGGCCCTTCACAACGTGCCGTCTCTTCAGTTAAGCGTCACTACAGATTCTAACGTTCCTAACTGAAAATAGTCAATATTCTGCTGTTGTCATGGTAATTCAAAATTTCTGATTGGTTAAAATTGGCTTAAGACCATTGTTAGGAGATATGAATTTTTATTTAAAATGGTTACAGATCTTCTGAATGCAATTAATCTTCAGTATTCCCTTTTAAGTATTAAATATCATTACCACTGTTCGTATTTTGGTTCAAGGATTAATTTGACATCCAATACTATTGTGTTTACTTAGGTATTAACATTTTGACAGTTATGTTGATTTTGTTTAATTACACTGTTTTCTTAATTTACATGATTACTTTAATTGTTCCTTCTTAACATGATTGTCTAATCGTCTTTCATTGTTTATATGCCTTAGTTTTGCTAATGTTGTTGTTTAATTCTCAAAATTGAAGTTTTTTTGTAGTTTTACAGTTATGCATTTGCCTAGGCCTAAACAGCAATTGGCTATTTTTATTAAATTATTGAGATTATATTTTATTTTCCCCTTGTATGGGTTCTGATTGGTTTAATATATGATTTTATTCATTTGTTCTAGGGTTTTATGCCTGTTCTTGTAATTATATGTGATTTTACTGGTTTCATATCCTGGCTTGTCTATTGTCATAACTGCCTTTTAGTATCATTGTATTTGTCTGTATTTATTTTGCTTTTTGTTTACTGCTTTGTTTGTTTTTAATTATTATTTCTTATTATTTTTTACTTAACATATAACATTGAATCTTATGGTCTAACAATTCCGACAGACATAATTCTATTCATTAAAACATAATTATTTACTTTTCATTACCCACAGTGTTCATTTTCATCATGTACTCATACTCTTTGGTGAGTAACAATTATTACACAGTTTAAACAACAAACATATAAACATTAATTAAATATTTTGACTATAATGATAAATCCTTATTACTAATCCTATATGACATTGGGTCATTAACATCACACTCTAATAACAATTTACTATATTTTTTATTAAAATCTTTTAATGATTATTTTATTATCAATTGTCTTTCCCTTATCATTTTGGGTTAATAATATTTAGTTTTATACCTCTGTATATTAGAAATTCTCTATGCTGTGTATTAACACACTAATAGTCCATTTTTCTTAAACTCGTGGGTAATGATATAAAATTGTCACTTAGAATATTAATTGTTCAAAATTTAAAACATGATATGTAGTTACTACTACTGCTAACTTAATTCTACTACACTTTAGTTTATTTTGTTACATACTGGTGTTCACTTATAATTGCTTTTAATCGCCACAGTCCTTTCTGTGTTTAGCAATTATTAGCTCTCACTCACTTTTTATGCACTTATAAATTTTTTTTACTGACTTATCAGTGTTTATCACTATTAAGGGGGTTATATTTACTTTGGGGTATTTTAATGCTAACACCTTGCACTCTATATGGTTTAAGTGTTACTGGTGGGTATTGCTCACTAAAATTCTCTTTCTCATTTTATTTTAAAATTGTTCATTATCATTTTATCTCACTATCTCTCACTCTATTAAGTTTGACTGTACAATTAATAAGTTTGTGTCGTGCTAGTTTGATTTGTCATAGTTATCTCTATTTATTTGGGTTAGTGTACACTTATACAATTTAAGTCATTAACATTTAACACTTCTATTTATAGATTGTTTGTCTGCGTTTACAATCAACATTATTATATACAATTACCATTGATTGGTCTCTTCTCATTTGGTCTATCACTGGTGTTGTGCACTTTCACTGTCTTTACTTCATTTTGTTATATTTTATATATCCCTTCCTTGGTGTTGGGGCTGGTTCTATCTTCTCACTTCTCATGCTAATTATTTATACCTCCTTAGGTTAGTGTGGTGACTAGTTCTAGTTATTCACTTACAGATGTCATAATTTATCATATTCTTGTTTTTTGGGGCTGGTTCTACTCTCTCACTTACCATATATTGGGCTATTGTGTTTAAATCGCCATGTATTATCGTTTTTCAATGTTTCAGTTCGTTGCTTGTTACTTTTTTATTATTAGAGGTTACTTTCATGATTACCTCGATATGTCTGATCGTTTTATTATTTTGAATCACCCATTCTTTAATTTCTGACTCATCCCTTTTTATTATAGTGTTAATTATTTAAATAATTTATTTTGTCATGTTTCTTTATTATTGTTAGTTGAAGTATGTACCATTACTGTTGTGTGTGTGTGTGTGTGTGTGTGTGTGTGTGTGTGTGTGTGTGTGTGTGTGTGTGTGTGTGTGTGTGTGTGTGTGTGTGTGTGTGTGTGTGTGTGTGTGTGTGTGTGTGTGTGTGTGTGTGTGTGTGTGTGTGTGTGTGTGTGTGTGTGTGACAAAATAAAAATTTCGTTTATTCTTTAAAATTTTATTTTATTTATTTATTTATTTATAAATTTTGTTAATTAATTTTTGTATTGTATTGGTGTAAATTTTATTTCTTTTATGATTGTTTTTGTCAAATTATATCACTTTGTGTAACTAGAATTGTGTCTCTGCGTTAAATGGATTTTCTCCTGTCACAATCGATTAGCGATCTTTCTTTATACTAAGTGTTTTCTCTTTTAAAGTTGTTAAATTCTACTTTCCTTGTAGTCTATCTATTAAATATTAATTAAGATTCTTCTATTTATATTAATTCAAATAAATAGAAGCAACAATTATAACATTCAATGATTTTTATTGACAAAAATATAAAATAATCGATTTTGAATCGACTAATTAATCGACTTGTTCTCAGGGCGAGTGAACTTATTATACAAATTATTAATATCAAGTCACAGGTTCTTTAAGCTGTTATTTTATAATAGTCAGAGAAAAGGGCAAAGTCTGGAAAGTATAACATTTACAATTAAAAGCTTAATGATCTAAGAATACAAAGATATTATTTAATATATAATGGTTAGTAATATAAATTGTTGCGAACCAATCTCGTTCTGATGACGAAGCTGGCAGCAGTTTGCAGTGAATTGTAGGAATTCAAAGATGGTTGCCTCCGTACTGCATATGTTGACGGCTGCTGAACAACGGATTACTCTTCAAATAAATGTTGCTTTTCCAAGGTTTCCTCGTCCCAGCAATAGTGATTAATTTTTCTGGTGATAGTGTAGTTGTCCTGGATCAGTGGTCAGTGATTCGTTTCAATAATCAGTGTTGAATGAAGTTCTTATTTCATTTTAGTCAATAAGGTCGATAATGGCAAGTTTCGTCTCGATAAACTCAGATTTAGTTTTAATGGTTTAAAATCGTTATTTCACTTTTTATTGTTCAGTAGTGGTTTTCGTTAATAGTTCAGCTGGTTTATGTCACTGAATTTAATGTTCACTTAAAGTTTTCAAAATTCGCTAATTTAAATTTTATAGGTTTGGTTTCCGTCAACCATCCTTTTCTGCTCTCGTTATATGTGAGTTAATTGCGGGAGCTATATCTCTGATGTTTCCTACTCAACGTATATCAATCAACTGATTTTCTTTCTTCTTCATCCGAAACATCCTGGCCCAATTAATATTAAATTGACATTGTTTTAAATCTCTGGCATTTTCGCTTACATAATTGATTTTTACATTATATGATTGAATACATTTTTATTATTATTTAATTTTACTAAATACCTAACACATAATCTCTTTCTTTAGTTAATTCTGCTTGATTTAGTACCAAATATGATACTTTTACAATGTTTTCCATCCCAAAATGCCCTATTTACAGTATTTTTACATGTAGGCCTAAAATTTTACTTCCTGTCACATTAAATGGTTTACAATCTTTATGAAGTTATAATTATTATTGAATAAGATACCTGATTGAAATAAAATGTTTATTTTTCCTTAATTCCTTATAATATTATTAGTTGGTTAATTTATTTAAATTATATCTTTAATTTAAATCTTCCCCTTAGGTTCCAGTGTTATTACACTTGCATTTTTTCTAATAATCTTTTATACATTTCTTCAATATCTTTATAAAGCATTGGTACAGTTAGAATACACTGTGATTGATTTATATTATATAAATTTCATCAATTTACTTAATTTATTTAACTTATTTCTTAATTATAAGGTTGTTGAGATTTACCATTTGTCCAGATTTTACTTTTGTTCACATATAATGTTTTATGACTATTACAGCTTGCTTATACCCCTTCTGACATTCTATTCTTATACAATCTTAATTAAAATTCCCTTAATTAACTTATTTAACATTTAGCATTCATTAAATATTATTAACACATAACAGATATTTTATAACAAAAGAGTTGTACTCATACTCAGACATTTCAGCCTGGAGTTCATTGAACTTAATATAAACAAAACACATCTGTCCTTTCATTATTTAAATGATCTCTTAAAACTAATTTTTGTGCAGTCTTGGCTGTTTTTGTTTTATTTTGGGGATTTACTTTTGGTCACTTCACTATTTTATTGCCTGCTCTTAGTTTATCTTTAGTCATTTTAATAAATGTTGTTAGATAAAGAGTGGCACTCACTTAGAAACATTTTTTTTAGTTTATTTTTATAACAAAATAACTTACCCTGTTCCACTGTTATTCTTGGATCTTATCACTATTCAGTTTTCTAGTTTATAGGATCAAGAATCTTATTTACAGAGGATTATTTAAGATTTGTTTTTCTCTCATTATAAAAATAACTTTCACTGTTATATTCTTAGTTATACTTCTAGACTCTTTTCCTTATATGTACTTTACATTAGTCTTTATTTTGTGTTATACTTTTTTAATGACATTTAATCTTTTTTGGGGTTTTATTTTTTTATTACTTGGTTTCCTTTTGGGTATTTCCCTAATTTGTCTTATCCTACTACTTGGTTTCTTCCAATAGCAGTCCTTTTATTATGGATGTTGGTTTGTTCTGGTTAATTCCTTACTTACTCCTATCCTACCTGGGTATTTCCTTACTTTATCTTAGCTTTTTGTATTATTTTTTATCACTCATCATATGTTGCATAGTTGGTTTTAATTGAGATTCTTTCTTCAGACGATGAATGGCACTTTACAGTGGTTCTTTATTAATTTGTAATGCAGTTTTCTTTGATTCAATTTTATTTTTATTTATTTATGTCATTTTTCATTCAGAACAATGTGGATTATCTGTCATGCTACAATATATTATAATAACCCCCTTCCTCCTTCTCTTTGTCTTATATATAATATGTGTTATGTTGTGATTTAATTTAGGTATTGTATTAAGTGTTGATCGGTTTCTCTTATAGAACCGCAATGTTTGATTATTGGTGAATAAACAATATCTTCTAATGTGTGATCTTATTCAAATACTAATAACATCTCAGTATTCTGTATTAACTTAGTGCTTCGGTAATAGTAGCGTTCAATATCAGTTGATATAGTGTGTAATTATAAATTTCTTATTCAGGCCTAGTCCGCGTTTGAAGAGAAGAGAGGGAATCCTTATCTGTTTCTCGTTCTCGTTAATTCAACAGCGGTCCGCGAGGTAACGCTGTGGTTCACAGACAGCTGAAAATTGTAAGTTAGTTATCCACGTACAATAATTCCTATGTTACACTCTCTACTTATATTACAACTTGTTCCTACTGCACTAAATATTATATAAATGAGAAGATATCGTTAAATTCTGAAATGATTCTTTATTATGATTTTTGTATTTCTTGACAACAAAGTTCTTCCTTTACGGAGATAAAAAAGTCGATCGTATTAGAAGTAATCAATTATCGATCGGATTCAGGGTTATATATTATTTTAATTATTATGGTATTTCTTTAAACACAGGGGGTGAAGGTTCTTTCAACTATTAGTAAGGTCAGAAAATGCATAAATAGGATTACAAGGTATTACAATATAGTACTAATTTCTTATTAAATATTATTTAAAATAAGTGGAGTTTTACCGTCCGCTGGACATCGTTACTTGGTAAGGCCGCGTACAGCTAACCTCGTCGCAGTGTTTGGTCAATAACAGAATACAGATGAATTAATCCTCGCCAGTCTTCACTCCAAGTTCGAAATAAAAGTGGATGTTTTGGTCCTGGCATGATGCAGAAATGCCGCTCCTTTTGTTCACCAATGTCCAATTCTTGTGGTTACGGGTTTCAATGTATTTCGTGTCCAATGATGCTTTTTCTATTGAATTGTGGAAGATGACGTTCAAGTATAATTTTGTGTTTTGTTTTCGTTCTTTATAATATTGGATTATATAACTCTATTCAGGTAGTTATTTCTCTGCTTTGGTTTATTAATTAAGTTAATGATTACTCATTATATTGAGTTTTATTGATAGAATTCTTCTTTTAGATTTTCGTCACTTTTGATGTATAGGTTTATTATTATTCGTTTATATAAGACTGTCGAGAAGTCAGTGAGCCATATTATGGTGATTTATTATTTAATTTTGTGCACAATTGTATTGGTTTAATTTAATTTGATCAATTCTTTTCTGAGTGCATTAAACTAATCCGTCTTCGTTCATGGATAATAATTCAATAATCGAATCAACAAATTTTGTATCTCTCGTCGTCCTTGACAACCATCCTGTCTACTCTTATTGGATATTGTATATTATACTATAATCATTATCATACAATGTTCTTACACTCATTAAAATAATCCTTTACTAAATTTACATTATATCCTATTATACTTTTACATATTGTTTGTTACTATATTTTATACATTTTGCTGTCGTTTCCTCTTAATCTACGTACTCTAACAAGTATTATTTTCCTGTTCCAAAATATTACCTTTCGGTATCATTGCACTATTACATTTTGAGATTTTATTTAAATTGAATTTATTTATCTGCTATCAGCAATTATTATTAACTTCTCCTAACTCATTATATTCTATTTAGTATTTTTTACAAATTTCTTTACCTAACCTTTCTGACCTGACTTACTATACAATGTTACTGGTTTTAGGCCTATCATTACATTTTTATCTACTTCTGATTTTAATTTGTTACTACCTGCATTATTAGAGAATCCTTCATTTGTTTATTATATGATAACACTAAACCCTTTTGTATCTCATTAACAATTATAGCCTTTCTGGCCAAGTTTACAATTATAATCTGCATACTAACTAAGTACATGTATACAAACATTTAACTATATAAAGTTTAACAACAGCTCTATAATGTATATTGATAACACAAAACATGAAATTAATATCAGTTAATTGATATTCTTTTAAAAGAATTAACTCCACTTGCTACACACAAAAAACAACATAATTATCATGATAATAATACAACATGATACAACGTAATAACAGGTACATTTTTATGAAATAAATCATGCACTAATTAATCATTCTCCTCCCATTTAAATCATCAATTATTATAAAACTGTCTAAGTTATGTTTTACATTCGTCTATCGTTTACACCTTTTCACTGAACACTGAAGTTTGTATTTATAAACATTCTCAATTTTTTCTTTCTACCTTGTATTCTTATTGTGGGACTATTCATTTATTCACTAATGGATTGTGTTTCTGACCTTTTATTAGTATGGATAATTATTATTTTTATTTTACAACTTATAAACTTATTTATGTAACATAGGGGACCATATTTTCGTTACGTTACATATGCTTCCCCTCCAGAAGAAGTTTAGTTTACCTGAATATAATTTGGGTCAAAATAAACTTATATTTTTTCATGACTTGGAATACCTTCCTTTTATTCATTGTATAGCTTTAATGGTAATTGATTGGATTTATGAATGTAACATTTTTGACTAGTATTCACTTTTCTCTATAGGACAAAAATTCATTAATGATATTAATTCTCTTGCTTTGTTTTTTCAAACACTACTTGACAATGATTGGTCACAATAATCAGTAAAAATTAGTTTTAACACTCTCATGTTTCTATTTACTTCTATAAATGCGTTTCTACATTGATCTTCTGTCAGCTATCTTCGTTCTGTTTTCTTCCTTCATACTTTTGGAATCTGATGTCAATCTTCGCAGCGGTTTTATTATCCCTTAAATATTCAGTTTCACTAACATGTGAGCTGGGACAGTCCAGAGAGGCACTTTTTGGCTTCATACTCTGCTGGCAATATAATACTGCTGGAATTCATCTACAGACAGTTATAACAAATAAAATAATATCATAATAGTCTCTTCATTTGACTAATAATAAACATCTTTGGGATTCTTTACGCTGTTGCGTTTTACATTTAATTATATATATATATTTCTTTTTCTTCTTGATTCCTTCTTATTTTCAGTAGCTATTTTCAGATAACATTTTTGACAGTCATTATTTGTAAATACCTTTGACCTTCCTTCTTGTGACAGATGTTCTCTGTACTATTTCTTCCTTTATCATTTTCAATTCCAATAAATTCTAAATTGTATTTGCATTAATTATTATCATTCTTTAGTTTCATTGTAATTATAGTCATTAAATTATCCAATGTTCTTCTTATTTTACCTTCTTGTCTGAGCACATTACCATTAATTGTTTTTATATATTGTAATATTATATGTGTGTCGTGTGTATTATAATATTAAATGTTTGTGTAGTTGTTAGTTTTATCGAACGTAAATTGTGTCGTTCGGAAGCGTCTGGTCGCCTGCGTGCCTTACCTGTCCCTTCTCGCACTTTTAGTAATTCCGGGTAGGCGCCAAATTGTTTTTCTTGAAAACAATTAAAAGTTTTTATTTGTATAGTATGGTGATTTGTTATCGAAAATTCGAATAGTTCGCCGTCTGGCTTGTAACTGATTCTCGTGTGAGTGCGGGAACACGTGTTGCCAACTTGAATTAATGTTGGTTATGTCGACCCACTGCTAGTAAACAAAACATACATAATATTCTCTACAAATAAATACTGGACAGTTTGTTATCAGTACGCACTTTTTTATTAGGCTTTTGCTTGTTAATTATCGTTAATGCTTCATAAAAATAATAACTGTTATAATAAAATTTTAGCCTCAGCAATATAATCTCTCGCTCTGCGGAGCGCTAGGTTGGCAGTGCAATGTTTACAATTGACTCTGGTTATTATTTTACAAAAATAAATCTGCCAATTGGGTTCTTTTAAGTACGAAACAGAGGTTTACATAACAAGATAACAAAATTAGAACATATCATTAAAAGTTTGTGATTATTAAAATTACACAAGGTTCGCTATAAATTAAATATTGTGGTGTTGAAGTGTGGCAGTGTCGTAGTGTAACATAGGTTATCATGTGTTTGTTCAATGTTTACAAAGTTATTTCTTTATTTTATCAATCCTTGAAAATATATTCAGTGATGGTGAGAGTTTTATTATATAGTTAAAATTTTTGAAAGAGAATTTGTTTTATAATAATCAAAGAAATTCAGCAATACTCAACGTTAGTAGATATGATGGGTATTGTCAATCATCCATGTAAAGTAATGGGCCGGTGTTTATTCTTCCTACTTCTGATCTTGGGCTCAAAAATTGGTTGTCATCTTCTTCAAGTCGAACTACAGGTATTTTCCGGTCATCTGGATTAATTCCGAGCTAGTCCTTGGTGTTTATTAGTTGTAATGGCCCCTCATCTGTTGTTCTGGTACACCTTCTCAAAATTGTGGGCACTTATGCTGTTTTTCTATTGAAAATTTGGGCCCTTCACGGCGTGGCGTCTCTCCAGTTTAGCGTCACTACATAAAGTATTGTTCCTAACTGAAATTAGTCAATATTTGGTTGTTGTCATGGTTACTCAAAGTTTTTGATTGGCTGAAATTGGCTAAAGAGTATTGTTAGGGTATTTGAATTTTTATTTGAACTGGTTACAGATCTTCTAAATGTAATTAATCTTCAGTACTTCCTTTTTAGTAGTAAATATTATCACCACTGTTCATATTTTGGCTCAAGGATTAATTTGACATCCAATATTATAGTGTTCACTTAGGTATCAACATTTTGACAGTTTTGTGAATTTTATTTAATTATACTGTTTTCTTAATTTACATTATTATCATAATATTTCTGCCTTAACATGATTGTCTATCTGTATTTCATAGTTTATGTGGTTTAGTCTTCCTAATGTCAGTGTTTAATTCTATAAAATTGAAGTTTTTTGTAGTTGGTAGTTGGGAATTTGCTTAGGCTTAAACAGCAATTGACTATTTTTCTTTAATTACTGATATTACATTTTATCCTCCTTGTAATGGGTCCTGATTGTTTTAATACAAGATTCTGTTCATTTGTTCCATGTTTAAGTCAGTCCTTGTAATTGTGGGTAATTTTATTGTTTCCCTATATTAATTTGTCTACTGTCATTACTCACTTTCAGTGTCATTGTATTTGAATGTATGGTTTGTTTCTTGTTTACTGGTTTCTGTTGGTTTTAAAATCTTATTTCTTACAACATCTAACATAACATCTAATGGTTTTAACAATTCCCATAGCTATAATTCTTATCATTTAAACATAATTATTTGGAACATATTATCCACTCATACTCTTCATCACCTCATACTCTTTGATGAATTATAATTATTACTTGACATAAAAAATAAAGACATAAACATGAATTAAACATATTAATACAATGGTATATTGTTATGACTAACTCTAAATGACATTAAGCCATAACTGAATCTTCAACAACTGTTTACTATCTAATATTAATATCTTTTTTTATTATTATCAGTTTGTCATGAAAAATATTCTTTAATGTATCATTTCAAATTAATGATATTGGATTCTTATTTCTGTGAATAAAATCATATATTTTGGTGTATTAACACACTGATAGTCATTCGTTCTTGAATACATGAGCAACAATACTAATTAACAAATTACAGTATTACCTAACATTAAGATTTGCAAACTAAAATATGACAAGTAGTAAGTACTACTATTATCTAAAACCTACTTATTATCTAGTCTGTTACACTTTGTTTCATTTTGTTATTAATACACTTGTGTTCACTGGATAATTGCTGTTAAGTGCCACAGTCCTTTCTGTGATTAGCCATTATCAGCTTTCACTTATTTTTTTACCACTCACTGATGGTTTTTGATCACTCTTAAATCTTTAGTGTTTTTTCACTGATTATTTGGTGTCTATCCCTATCAATAGGGTTCTATTTAATTTGGGGTTTTCACACTATCACTTTGCACTTTATATGTTTCATTTAAGTGTTACTAGTGGGTATTATCTAACTTTAAATTCTCTTTCCCACTTTACTATGTTCACTATTTCTCTAACTCCCTACCTCTCACTTTACAAGGTTTAATTATAATATTAACAAGTTCATGTCGTTTTATTGTACCACGGATATGTTAGTATTATGCTAATGTGATTTGTCTTAGTTTACTCTATCTGTTTGGGTTATTGTGCCCTTCTATATCTTAAGTACTTAATGATTAGTATCTCTAACTTGTCTGTCCTTACAATTATTAATATTATATACAATTTTCGTTAGTGAGTCTATTTCTTTGGTTTAACACAATTTTTGTCTTCCTTCTTGGTTCACTTTATTTTGTCATACATTATACGTCACTTCCTTAGTGTTGTGGCTGATTGTATCATTACACTTCCGTGTTAATTGTCTGTTAGTCACTATTCTTCTTATTTACACTTATGTTGGTGCGGTGGCTATTTCTAGTCTATTTGTAGTTGTCATCATTTATGTTATTCTTGGTCCTTTGGGGCTAGTTCTACTCTCTGACTTACCATCTATTGGGCTATTCAGGTTAAATCGTCTTATTTCTATATTTACCATTTTGGTTTGTTTGTTACTATTTTATTAATATATCCTTAAATTTTTAGTGACCGTCAATCAGTGAATGTTTTAGTGGATAGTTAGTGAGGATCGGTCAATAATACAACTTTTAGTAATTTTGCGTCGACGTTTCGACAATATTTATTGTCATCTTCAGGACCTGTGTATGAAATACAGTAGAAATATCAAACATAACGAAACAATTAAATATTTGGGTGAACGTGTTGGTGATGTGAGTGTGTGCGTGTGTATGTATGTATCATTTTTTATGTGAAGACTTATGATAGTTTGTTTACATCTTCAAATTAGCTTTCTTAAAGATATTATTAGCTTTCTTAAAGATAATTTGAAGATGTAAACAAACTATCATAAGTCTTCACATAAAAAATGATACATACATACACACGCACACACTCACATCACCAACACGTTCACCCAAATATTTAATTGTTTCGTTATGTTTGATATTTCTACTGTATTTCATACACAGGTCCTGAAGATGACAATAAATATTGTCGAAACGTCGACGCAAAATTACTAAAAGTTGTATTATTGACCGATCCTCACTAACTATCCACTAAAACATTTATTAATATAAGTTACTGTTCTGACTACCTCGATATGTCTGATCATTTTATTATTCTGATTCACCCATTCTTCAATTCTAATTCATCCCTTTTTATTCTAGTGTTAATGATTAAATAATTTTATCTTGTCATGTTTTCTTCATTATGATTAGGTGAAAATATGTACCATTACATATTGCCCTGCCACTAAAATTGATCATTTCAACAAATATTGTTCAGTTTTTTGATTGGAATTATCAATCATTATTTCATTTTATTTTCTCAATCACTGGTTATTTTCTAGCAATAGGTTCTTTTTATTTTTTGAGTGTCAATATTCTTCTTGATCTTTGTATCATATTTTATTTTAATGTTCTTATCCCTTTGATATCTAATTCCCTAACATTTTTCCCTATCATTATATTGAATTGGATCGGAGGGGTACTTTTGACTCCATTGCTCCGCCGTAAAATACACATTTGATTTCTGGACTTATCTACAGTCAATCATTATAAAATTATATAAGTAGTCTTAGTGCGACTATTAAATAAATATCATTTGTAGGATTCTTCACATTATTATTATTTAGTTTATACAATACATTATTTCAAATTATATTCTTTTTCTTTTATTCACACTCTCTAGCTCTTCGTGATTCGATATTATTAGTGGGTATGGTATACATGATCTTTTTATTATGATTTGTTTTGTTTATTTTTCTTACTGTTTAACACTAGTTATTTATTAATTGGTTTCGGGATTGGTTTTTTTTTCTCGTTTTTAATAATATTTTTTCATAGAGGTTTGGTTAAATGTCCCCTTTCTTCTTTGTGTTTTTGGGTCTACGATCTCATATGTATTATTTTGGTTGTCTTTGCTTACTATGTAGGGCCCTGTGTACAGTAACAATAGCTTCTTGGCTATCCCTTCCATGGTGCTTGGTAATCCTCTGTTTTTGAGTAATATTTGCTCTCCAATCTGATATTGTATGGGCTTCGGTTGCATTTGCTTATATTTTTCTCTGATTTTGTCAGTCTTTTCTAGTATTTTAATATGAAATTGAACTTCATCGAATTGATATCCTTCGTCATTCGGAATTGAATTAATGGAGTAATTTCTCTTCTCACTGCTTCCTCCATCGAAATTTGTGAACGGGTAAGATGTTTTTATCAAGTTGACAGGCTCTCGGAATTGAATCTCGCACTGGTAATCTCTGACCTTTCCAGGTGTATTTGAAAATACGTGCTTGTAACGCTTATGTACTTCGATCAGTTGTTCAGCTTGTTGAGCTGTTAATTGAGCGCTCGTTTTCTCTCTCTGGAAAGTTCGGATTTCTTTGAGTTTTTCTTGCCATAGTTCTTCATTGTCGGTCTCGTCATAAACCCCATTATTTAGTACATGTTCTCCAGTATTTCTGTATTTTCGGATATGGTACATTTTTTCATGTGGTTGTATTTCTTCACTATTGGTCAGTTCAGCTATCCATTGTATGTCATTCTTCTTCAAAATAAGTTTGTATTTGCTCAGGTCAATTATGGCTGAGTACTGGCGCAGCATATCGCAACCAATTAGCATCCGGAATAGCAATCCACTGGCTACTAAAAACGTCATTGTCACAGTTTGTCCATTGCTTGTCAGTTCGAGTTGCACTTGTTTTCGGACGGTTCTGTTTTGTCGTCCGGTCGCTCCTACAAGGACAATGTTGCTGATGGGTAGCGTAAGTATAATTGTTTTACTTGCTTCTTGAATTTTCTGAAGCTCAATACTATCGATTAATGAGATATTGGATCCAGTGTCTATCATTATTTGTGCTGGTACTCCGTTGACTTGCGTTGAAATATAAGCAATCTCGTTATGTTTACTATCAGATTGGTTGCTACCTTCTTCGAAGAGTTCCTCTATAATATTCTTCAGACAATTATTGCGCACGATTGTAATTGTGCATTCACCGTTGGTTTGAGTAACGATGCGATTTAACCCAATAGAATGGTTCAGTGAGGGTACAAGTAGTTTTTTCACTGCCGCTCCTAGTTTAACGTCATCTCGGACTGATTGTTACGATCGTCTTGCTGATTTGTTGGCGGACTTCCGCTCGTTGACGGTCGGGGTTCAGGCTGGTTGTGATCCTCTTCGTATCGGTCACGCCTGTACACTTCTTGACTACGACTTCGGCCCGTGTTGGTTCTGGTGTCACGTCCGTAATTACGATCACTGTACCGGTGTCCGTAGGCATTTCGGTCGGCACTTCGTCGTCCCTGATAAAACGACCTATTTCTCCCGTCACTTTCGGCCCTCACATAATGCACTTGACGATAGTTACGATCTGTGTTGTTGCGATTTCTATTGTCATTTATATTGCTGTTGAAATTTGGCCGGTTGTAATTGGTGTTATTCGGCCTATATTGTTGATGTTGTGTGTTATTTGGCCGATTGTATTGATTATTCTGATTGTTCGGCCTACTATTATTATTATAGCCGTTATTTTGTTGGCTGGCCGGGTTATTATTAGGTCTATTATGTGACTCGTTTGGTGGGTTATTCACATTGTTACGACTGTTATAATTAGAACGGTAGTTATTGTTGTTATATTGGTAGCCGTTCTGGAAATTTTTGTTTTCGCCCCTGTCGTCCCGCTGTCGACTCCTACGATAATACCTCTCCCTTTCGTAATCTTCTAGTAGGGCTGCCATGGATTGGATGGTCTTAATTTGGCTACCCAGCCGCGCTCTGGAAACACCCTCTTCGTAATGAAAGGCGAGTTTCGTCACTAAACTTTCTTCTGGGATTTTCGGCTCCAGGTTCCTTGCTAGACATACCTTTCCCAGGAAATATGCCTTGAAAGTCGTCCCTCTGGTGGCGTCATATCTGCCGAAACATATACTGTCTCGCACGATGTTTTGCGTGGCCTCCGACCAGTATTTCCTTTTGAACACGTCTTTAAATTCCTCGTAATTTGTGAGGTCGTGTCTCGTGGCCGTCCACCAATTATCGTTTATATCACGAAAATACTCGTCCAGATACCCTCGGATAATGGTCCATCTGTTCTCCCGAGTTTTGGCCAGTTGTTCGTCCACTCTCTCTAAAAATTCCATCGGGTTTCGCCGCTATTGTTTGAAGTTAATTACTTCCCGGTTGTCCATGTGCTGGTACTGTGTCATTATCGGCGGCCTGTTGTTAATTACTTCCAGCTCCTCTCTGATTTTGGCAATCTCTCGTTGCTGGATTTCTTCGATTTTGTTTTTGTTTTGTTGGCCTTGTCCGCGAACCTCGCTCACGGCTGTGTCGATCTCCCGGCACTTCTCGCCAAAATCTGTTCGTACCTGTGTTATATTTTGTTCGGTTGCGGTTCTTATAGATTCTAATCGGATCTGGCTGTCTTCTTCCATGTTGGTCATTCGTTCGCCGAAATCTTCCTTCGTTCATTGTATTTCACGGCTCGTGTCTTCCCATTTCCCGTGCATCTCCGACATTTCCTTCTCGATCTTCTTATTAATCCGCTCGTTATTATTTTCAATAGTTTTGCTCAACTCTTCCTTCAACCTTTCCATGTTTACTGCCATTTCTTTATTATTTTCGGCCATTTGCTGGCTGTTCTTTTCTATTTTTTCTTCCATGGTCTTACTATTTTCGGCCATTTGCTGGCTAAATTTTTGGTTATCACCTTTTGACTCTATATTTTTATTGGTTTCTTCCCTGTTCTGGTCCAATTTTTCATTTAATGACGTTATATTATTGTTCGTTTTATTTAATCTCCTTTGATATCTTCCATCAGTACTCTCATCATACCCAGTAAACTCGCGTCCTCTGGTTGTGCGGGTTTCTCCGGTTGATTTTCTGGCTGCACGGGTTTGACTGGTTCCATTGGCGGTAACATTTGTTCGCCGTCTTCGACCGAAGTTACTTCCTTCTCATCCGCTCGAACTTCCTTTTCGGCCTCCTTCGTTCGCCTTAATGATGATGCCCTCTTCATCTTGTTGACCTTCTGTCGTACCTGCCGCTAGATATTCTATCGTAATTCTAGCCTCACTAGTTGGTGCGCCACTTTGTAATATTATATGTGTGTCATGTGTATTATAATATTTAACGTTTGTGTAGTTGTTAGTTTTATCGAACGTAAATTGTGTCGTTCGGAAGCGTCTGGTCGCCTGCGTGCCTTACCTGTCCCTTCTCGCACTTTTAGTAATTCCGGGTAGGCGCCAAATTGTTTTTCTTGAAAACAATTAAAAGTTTTTATTTGTATAGTATGGTGATTTGTTATCGAAAATTCGAATAGTTCGCCGTCTGGCTTGTAACTGATTCTCGTGTGAGTGGGGGAACACGTGTTGCCAACTTGAATTAATGTTGGTTATGTCGACCCACTGCTAGTAAACAAAACATACATAATATTCTCTACAAATAAATACTGGACAGTTTGTTATCAGTACGCACTTTTTTATTAGGCTTTTGCTTGTTAATTATCGTTAACGCTTCATAAAAATAATAACTGTTATAATAAAATTTTAGCCTCGGCAATATAATCTCTCGCTCTGCGGAGCGCTAGGTTGGCAGTGCAATATTTACAATTGACTCTGGTTATTATTTTACAAAAATAAATCTGCCAACTGGGTTCTTTTAAGTACGAAACAGAGGTTTACATAACAAGATAACAAAATTAGAACATATCATTAAAAGTTTGTGATTATTAAAATTACACAAGGTTCGCTATAAATTAAATATTGTGGTGTTGAAGTGTGGCAGTGTCGTAGTGTAACATAGGTTATCATGTGTTCGTTCAATGTTTACAAAGTTATTTCTTTATTTTATCAATCCTTGAAAATATATTCAGTGATGGTGAGAGTTTTATTATATAGTTAAAATTTTTGAAAGAGAATTTGTTTTATAATAATCAAAGAAATTCAGCAATACTCAACATTAGTAGATATGATGGGTATTGTCAATCGTCCATGTAAAGTAATTGGCCGGTGTTTATTCTTCCTACTTCTGATCTTGGGCTCAAAAATTGGTTGTCATCTTCTTCAAGTCGAACTACAGGTATTTTCCGGTCATCTGGATTGATTCCGAGCTGGTCCTTGGTGTTTATTAGTTGTAATGGCCCCTCATCTGTTGTTCTGGTACACCTTCTCAAAATTGTGGGCACTTATGCTGTTTTTCTATTGAAAATTTGGGCCCTTCACGGCGTGGCGTCTCTCCAGTTTAGCGTCACTACATAAAGTATTGTTCCTAACTGAAATTAGTCAATATTCGGTTGTTGTCATGGTTACTCAAAGTTTTTGATTGGCTGAAATTGGCTAAAGAGTATTGTTAGGGTATTTGAATTTTTATTTGAACTGGTTACAGATCTTCTAAATGTAATTAATCTTCAGTACTCCCCTTTTTAGTAGTAAATATTATCACCACTGTTCATATTTTGGCTCAAGGATTAATTTGACATCCAATATTATAGTGTTCACTTAGGTATCAACATTTTGACAGTTTTGTGAATTTTATTTAATTATACTGTTTTCTTAATTTACATTATTATCATAATATTTCTGCCTTAACATGATTGTCTATCTGTATTTCATAGTTTATGTGGTTTAGTCTTCCTAATGTCAGTGTTTAATTCTATAAAATTGAAGTTTTTTGTAGTTGGCAGTTGGGAATTTGCTTAGGCTTAAACAGCAATTGACTATTTTTCTTTAATTACTGATATTACATTTTATCCTCCTTGTAATGGGTCCTGATTGTTTTAATACAAGATTCTGTTCATTTGTTCCATGTTTAAGTCAGTCCTTGTAATTCTGTGTAATTTTATTGTTTCCCTATATTAATTTGTCTACTGTCATTACTCACTTTCAGTGTCATTGTATTTGAATGTATGGTTTGTTTCTTGTTTACCGGTTTCTGTTGGTTTTAAAATCTTATTTCTTACAACATATAACATAACATCTAATGGTTTTAACAATTCCCATAGCTATAATTCTTATCTTTTAAACATAATTATTTGGAACATATTATCCACTCATACTCTTCATCTCCTCATACTCTTTGATGAATTATAATTATTACTTGACATAAAAAATAAAGAAATAAACATGAATTAAACATATTAATACAATGGTATATTGTTATGACTAACTCTAAATGACATTAAGCCATAACTGAATCTTCAACAACTGTTTACTATCTAATATTAATATCTTTTTTTATTATTATCAGTTTGTCATGAAAAATATTCTTTAATGTATCATTTCAAATTAATGATATTGGATTCTTATTTCTGTGAATAAAATCATATATTTTGGTGTATTAACACACTGATAGTCATTCGTTCTTGAATACATGAGCAACAATACTAATTAACAAATTATTACCTAACATTAAGATTTGCAAACTAAAATATGACAAGTAGTAAGTACTACTGTTATCTAAAACCTACTTATTATCTAGTCTGTTACACTTTGTTTCATTTTGTTATTAATACACTTGTGTTCACTGGATAATTGCTGTTAAGTGCCACAGTCCTTTCTGTGATTAGCCATTATCAGCTTTCACTTATTTTTTTACCACTCACTGATGGTTTTTGATCACTCTTAAATCTTTAGTGTTTTTTCACTGATTATTTGGTGTCTATCCCTATCAATAGGGTTCTATTTAATTTGGGGTTTTCACACTATCACTTTGCACTTTATATGTTTCATTTAAGTGTTACTAGTGGGTATTATCTAACTTTAAATTCTCTTTCCCACTTTACTATGTTCACTATTTCTCTAACTCCCTACCTCTCACTTTACAAGGTTTAATTATAATATTAACAAGTTCATGTCGTTTTATTGTACCACGGATATGTTAGTATTATGCTAATGTGATTTGTCTTAGTTTACTCTATCTGTTTGGGTCATTGTGCCCTTCTATATCTTAAGTACTTAATGATTAGTATCTCTAACTTGTCTGTCCTTACAGTTATTAATATTATATACAATTTTCGTTAGTGAGTCTATTTCTTTGGTTTAACACAATTTTTGTCTTCCTTCTTGGTTCACTTTATTTTGTCATACATTATACGTCACTTCCTTAGTGTTGTGGCTGATTGTATCATTACACTTCCGTGTTAATTGTCTGTTAGTCACTATTCTTCTTATTTACACTTATGTTGGTGCGGTGGCTATTTCTAGTCTATTTGTAGTTGTCATCATTTATGTTATTCTTGGTCCTTTGGGGCTAGTTCTACTCTCTGACTTACCATCTATTGGGCTATTCAGGTTAAATCGTCTTATTTCTGTATTTACCATTTTGGTTTGTTTGTTACTACTTTATTAATATATCCTTAAATTTTTAGTGACCGTCAATCAGTGAATGTTTTAGTGGATAGTTAGTGAGGATCGGTCAATAATACAACTTTTAGTAATTTTGCGTCGACGTTTCGACAATATTTATTGTCATCTTCAGGACCTGTGTATGAAATACAGTAGAAATATCAAACATAACGAAACAATTAAATATTTGGGTGAACGTGTTGGTGATGTGAGTGTGTGTGTGTGTGTGTATGTATGTATCATTTTTTATGTGAAGACTTATGATAGTTTGTTTACATCTTCAAATTATCTTTAAGAAAGCTAACATTCACACGCACACACTCACATCACCAACACGTTCACCCAAATATTTATTGTGGTCACTTTGCACTTTGCACCGCCCTGGTTTGTACGTATTTGATTGTATGTTGTCTGTGTTTAATAATGACAACATGGCTTTGTGGACCAATGAAAGTTCATATTGTTAGTTCGTGTTCACATACGCCGCCATTATACATATTAAACTCCGCTCGTCCACTGGTGACCTTGACTTCACTCCTGTCTTGTTGAATATGCGTGTTTATTGGGACTTGGGTAAAACTGACCTAGCCCTGGTTGACATTCATGATTATAATAAAAAATACAATGTAAGATCCCTTAATCCCATAATTATTGTAATTATTTATGTACTGTCACAAAACCCCCTCAATGAAAGGTTTTGTGTCGAGACACAAAAACTTTCATTGACTCATTCACACGTTTCTAAAAGGATCAGTTCAGATATGTTTCCACAACCCCCTGTAGTGTTAATATAAAAGAATTTCAATCACTTACCCTTGGTCCAATGATGTTGCTCACACCCTCTGACCTTACTGGACTTCTCCGGAGAGATCCCTACACCATAAGGCCATGAGGCACTGAACGCTCCTGTTCTGACACTCCGGCCAGCTCAGGACCGTGGTCACAACACCACAAAACTCTGAAACATGTAATACAAAATTTTAAAATAGTGGCCTTATCTATCTCCATATCCGCAACTGATATGTCTCCCCTTAGATGCATTGGTTTGTGTTTTGAGGCGTTAGTTTTCTTAACTTATAAGTTTTCAAATAACACAAAAAAACAAGATTTAAGGCAGATAAATCCTTCCATTTTTCAACACTCCTGTATATTTTTTTTATCAAATTCTCTGACTCCAGTCAACATCAACTTGTTTCTCTCACCACAAGAAAACATACTCTTATACTAAGCATAAAACAAATTCTACTCTCAAACAACAACTACTATCTCTACTAATTTATTTCAAATAAAATCAGCACATATAACTATTATGGCAAACACTTCAAAACCATTTATTTTTCTTTACTCAACTTTCTTTACGTTTAATTTTCTTTACACCAGAATCCTTACTATAGACTTGATAACCAACATCAATCTCACTACTAATTCTTTAAAATTTAATATTGTTATCGTTACTACCCTGTAGTAACCTACTGACCTACTGTACCATCAACATAATAAAACATTGTACATTAAACATTAAACACTAACATTGAACAATTCACATTACTTAATTCACATTTACATAACTTGTAGCAAAACTTTATAACATTTTTATTATCAACTGTCTATTCAACTTTTATTATCTAACATCCATTTATATCAGATTCTATAAAACAATTTCAAATTTATCATTACCTTTCATTTACCTCACCTTCCTACCATGAATTCTCCTTTTCTGACCTTTTCATCCTTATTAGTTTTGGTGACTCTCTATTATTCATTATTCTCTCTATCTTATTTTGGCATTTGTCAACCTAACCTTACTCACCTCTTTTTTCCACTAACAACTGCTTCTAACCATTAACATAATATGACACCAATATCTCTATAATAACCCCCTTCATTAATCCAATTTAAAACCTCTGGCACCGCTCATTTTTTGTACAAGGATGTATGTTCCCTACCTGGCCATATCCATCCCTAACCATTTGCCCTCCACCAAATATCGGCAAACACTCTAACCCAAATTGCTCCGCCTGCCACAACGCTGCACGCTGGTCCCTTGCCACGTCGTACGCTGATCACTCCTTACACCGGATCCTTACTACAAAATATCATCAACAACAAATATAATTACCATTCACATTACTCACCTCTACATATAATCACTAACTACTGTGTCCCTAAAATATCTAACACCTCTTTATATATTATCTGTATCTCAACACTTTATTTTCACTAACTCCCATTAACTTTATTTAACTAACTCCAATGCCCTTATTTATCACTATTACCCAAACTCTTTACAACATTTCAACTTAATATACCACTAGAAAATTCATCACTTATCTACTAACAACAATACCTCTCAATATCCAAATATATCATATGCGTAATCATTTACTAACCATTATAATCTGAATTCCATAATTATTTCAAAATCATTATTAAACTTCCTTCAATTATTTAAAATTCTACAATACATGTTTACATAAAAAAAATACATAACATACACAACAGCAAAAATACACAAATACATTGACATTAATATACACAAAAATATACAATCCACAATTATCATTTAATCATTTATCAAAAATCAGTCATAAACAGTCCATTTCAAAAAACACTGTCCACATAATTAAATGTTCATAATACAATAAAATAATTAACCTCCATCGTCAAATAATAGTCGAATCTTAAAACTATATACATTGTTTAATATTGAATATCTTATCTTATCATTATACATGTACCAAAAATTCAAATTTTTATCCTTTTCCACAAATTCATATAACTCATGATCGGGTATAGTTCTGTTACCTTTGGTATAATCAGTCATAATTAGGTATTTTGTAAAGTCATCATTCTCATTATCTCCTACTACTTCAGTTTCATTACCAGGTAAGTACTTATTATATTTATCATATATCATCTCTCCTCCTAACCTTTCCATAAACTCTTCATAATCTCTACATATCTTAAAAATCTCTACTTCTCTTTTTCTCTCACCTTCAAAACATCTCTCTCTTTTAAAATATCTCTCATAATAACTCTCCCAACAACAATTCTCTCTCTCAATGTATCTCTCTTTACACCCTCTCTTTAACCCTTCAACACACACTATCATTTCATTATTATTATATTCTATTCCCCATAAAACCTCATTATTACTACCAACATCCACACTATTATCTCCTATTACCATATTTTTTATTTATTTTATCTTAATTTCCACTACTATTTACCTTGTCATGTTTGTTCAATTCTAATTTGTCTATTACTTTCTTATTTTCTGATTCTATTTCGTCTAGCCGTGTCTCTATTTCACTTAATCTTTTATCATAATTACAGCTTTGTTTCTTAATTTCTTTTTTAATATCATTAAATTTTACATCAAATTGGTTTAATTTATCATCAAACTGGTTTAATTTATTATTTAATTCACCATTCTGTATTTTCATTATTTGAAAAAGGTCTTCTAGCGATACCTTATTACTTATAATAGGCGTTGAATTAGCCTGTGGTTCGTTTAACAACAGCGACTCTGTTGCTGTGTTTTCTATACTAATACTTTCGTTATTGTTTGCCATTTTTATCACACTGATAATAATAAATTCTGTTTTAGTTGTTGTATAGTTCTATTCACACCATACATAACCTATACAGGTAACCTATATTGTTACGTATATTTCGTTACCCGGCTACCTCTGCTTTTGGCTTATTTATATAATATAAATCTTATATAAAGTCCACTGTTCGGTCGCCATCTGTTAATTCACTGTTTATTTTTAATATATTTGATAATTATTCTTACGAATTTTATGATACTCAATTGATATCCACCGTACATCCGGTGTAACCATGTGTTATTATGATTAACATAAATTACGCTTTTCGGGTCCAGAGTTTCGTTAAGCGAAAAGGCAGAGGTAGTCAGGTTTTTTGAAATAACCATTCACACACCATATAACAAAACGGATTAAGTTTTATTTATATTTCAATGCCTAAATGTTACAAACAATTGGAGTCATTAAACAATTGACAAATTTCAAAATGGCGGCTTCCTGACTTCCGCCTTTCACCATGCTTTTATCTCTACATACTCTTATTTCTTTGTAAATGAATTCTTTAAATAAATGTAATTAGTATAGGGTGATTCTAAAATTTCCTTTTACTTTAAAATCAAATAACTAATATAAGTTTCCCTCACAAACCAACGCCTCATATATTGGTTATTTAAAGCTGGCCAACTTTCACTTTCACACACTCACCCAAACCTTTCATACTCCGACACTGAATACATTTTAGTATTATTTATACTTAGAGCTCATTTTCTGCTTTATAATTTAGAAAAAGAATTTAAAAGGGCTTTCCTGAACTGATGCGGTGTAGACTGTCCTCAGAAGATTCCCATGCTGGCTGGCAGATGTTCGGCCAAACTTTTCTCTGTCTTTTCTGAGTGCACTGAATTTACTATTATTACATTTGTTGTCCACTGATATTAAATTACTTGTGTGACTACATTTTTTTAACAGAGTTTTACATTTTTGTGGCAAAACTGCCCACTACACTATTGAGCGTGTATGTGCTCTGAGTTGTAACTGAAGACTGAGAACGAGTTAGACGTAATTGCTGTGTAAGTGGTAGTGTACATGACGTCACCATCTTTTGTTTTATAGCCACCGCCCTGGTTTGTACATATTTGATTGTATGTTGTCTGCGTTTAATAATGACGACATGGGTTTGTGGACCAATGAAAGTTCATATTGTTAGTTCGTGTTCACATACGCCGCCATTATACATATTAAACTCCGCTCGTCCACCGGTGACCTTGACTTCACTCCTCTCTTGTTGAATATGCGTGTTTATTTGGACTTGGGTAAAACTGACCTAGCCCTGGTTGACATTCATGATTATAATAAAAAATACAATGTAAGATCCCTTAATCCCATAATTATTGTAATGGGCCTTTATGTACTGTCACATAAGATAACAAAATGAAGTCAGACATGGACATCCTTATCAGTATGCAGGAATGTTTGGTGATATCTAGCCATGTGAGTTTGTTTGTTTACATTAGTGCTGTCAAAGTGACAGTTGGGGAAATGTTTGATAGAAGCTATTTATTTATTTTGATTTTTGAAGTATTATGTTATTATTTGGACGATTATTATTATTGGAAGGAAGTTATATCAGTTTAGGTTTGGAAGAAAAAAAAAATTGTATTACATATAAAAAAATTTTTTTTACACGTGGTGGGGATAATCCTGCAACGGAACACAGGATGATAAGCTATGTTGTTTGTATCAAAGCACATGGATGGCGAGCATTTTCTTGTTTAAATTTGTTTTATGTAATATTTTGTCTTTTAGCTGTAAGTTTTGTATTTAAAAATGGATAAGCATGTAGGGTATACCAAACTCTTCATAAAAAGATGTTCTATATTGTCATGTATTTTTTGTGCGGGTGTGATAATGTGTGATCGCTATAGCTTCAGTGGTAGTTAGCCGATTGACAAGGAATTATTTAGGTAAATAGCTTCAATTTGTGTATACTCTGAGGTTCATAACTATTTTAGAAATATGATTTTTTTAAGTGAAGAAAAACTCAATTGTAACTCTTATCAATGATAGGGTAATAAGATTTGTAGATAATTTCCGTGCAGGCCTTTGCTAAATATACAAAGTTTTTCAGGAAATTCGTATATCTGTTTGTTCCATCAATCATGTGACTTGGGCTTAGCCTATCAAAATACACTAAATTCAGTAAGATTCATTCGTTGTAGAGTTAGGATGGACACAGTTCTGCTTTAGCATCTGCAAGGGGAAGTTGTGCCCAGTGAAGAGAGTTTTTCTCTTACGAACATAGAAATATCATATATAAAATAAACCTTGGTAATTCTTAACGAAGTTTTGCGTTAAGAACCGAGTGGGTAAAATATTTAGATAAAAATTATAATATAATATAGTGCTGTTTTGTGTTAGTTTAAGATTTCTGCTTAGGGAAGTTAAAGACACTTCAAGATATCGTGGAAGGTGTACGTTTAATGCACCGCATTAACTAATACCCATATTAACCCTAGGATTAAGAAAATATAAGGCATAAATTAATAATAAACTGTACGAGTGAAATTTATAATCATTGTGAGTGAACAATTTATGAAGAAACTAATTAATGTTAGCAGTCAAACATAATAATGACGAGACTCCTTGAAGTATTGCCACTGGAGCTGCTTGCCGTAGAAGAGGACGACAAGACGAAGAGGACGCCAGGACGAAGAGGACACCAGGAAGGAGTAGTAACGCTGAAGAAGATGACGCCAGGATGGGAACGACGAGAAGAGAGGAGGACGTTGCAGCAACCAAGTAAAATCGATTTATATTATCGAACAATACAAACTATTATTTCTATTATCAATACATGACAATTTATGATACAATATACATCTTTAAAAACTATATTTGTGTGTATAATAAATAATTTTTCATCTCCTTCATATTGACATGTTTGTAAATTTCGCACACTCACCATATCCTTATTAGTATAATCAAATTTGAACTGTTGCAATATATGTATATTGCAACAATACATATATTTGTATATTTGCCCAGGGTGGTATGTTTTGTAAATAACTAGTGTAAAAAGTATACGACGAACAGTTTTAAATAATTTTGTGCAGGAGAATACAGGCTGTGGCCTGTCGAAAGTGACACCTGCTTCGGTAGTAAAAATACAGCGTTTGTGTGTGTAACGCAAGCTACGACAGGAAAATATGGGGTGATGCTATGGCTGTAATCAGGTTTTAACTGGATTAAAATAAACTAATTAATATGTTTTAAACCTATGAACGAAGACTTACCCAAATTATAAAGACACCATTACATTAAGGAATTTTTAATGAATATGGTGGTATAAAAATTATTGCAAATGTGCAATAATAAAGAGGCTGGGTAATTTAATGTTAATTACTAGGGTAATTAAATAATTACATGTCGAAAACAGTCCTAAACCTGTCAGATCGCCGTCCAGTATAAATACCACCAGCAATTTTGGGCTGGTCTCAGACTTAAGAAATCTTCACACGTCACGCTGCTGGTTTACCGACCGATCAGGACCACACACACACTTTTCCACACACACCAAGACGTATGGAGGAACTCTGGAATATCACCAACAACAACCCGTAGAGACAATGAACACAGCATCAGCATAATCATCATCATCATCAAATTCTCAGGATTCTGGACGCACACACACACACACACACATGCAACGGTAACGGCAGATGTATGCAGGTGATAAAAAAAAATTATATTTTTTGTTGTGAAAAGAGCTCTTGAAAAGAACTTAACTATGAACAGTAAATAATTAAAGTTTTAAAGTTAAATAGTAGTTAAACAAGAGAATTTAATTTAACAAGAAAATTTAGAAAAGAAATACCGTACTAATCTTTTGTTGTATGTTAAAATGTGGGTGTGTCAGTAGAAATAAATATTAGATTGGAAGTAAATGTTATATTATTTTTATTTTGTTTATAGCAACAATTAATTTTTATTCTTGAGTTTTAATATTATTTTGTTTGTAGTTGCTATAATTATTTAAAATTTGAGTTAAAGTCAGACACACTGAAATAAAAAGGATTTAAATAACTTGTTTAACATGTTTGTTCAGCTAGTAAGATTATATGGTTGTTTATTTTTTTGATATGTTATAAAACAGCATATCAGGTTACATTATATTTGTGAAGCTTATAAATGTGAATATTTATTTATCTAATATTTGAATATTTTTCTATTAATGTTAATAGATCATAGAATGATTATTTTGAAACGATTTTAAATAATTATTTCATGTCAACAACATCTCACACCTCTTTAAACATTATTTAATTATTGTGCAACTACATATACTTGATGCAACAAGAAAAAAAAATCCTGCGACCTGCCCGATGTAATACACTTTATAGTTGCATTGCGTACATGGTAATGTATTTGTGTAAATATGTATAATACTTGTTGTAACGTTACATAATAAATTGGTGCGGCCAACGTGGGGCTCGATATTCAATGTTCCATAATAAATTGGGTCAGAATTAATTAGTGTATTGTTATTTATATTATTGTATTGTAATTGTAATATTGTTGTGTATTTCACAACTGGCGCTCAACAAAACTAAAAGAGGAGAGAAATTATTGGTATGAGATTATTTATAATAATAATAAACATAAATAAACAATATTAAATAAAAACCAATAGAGTCGCGGTTTACCAATAATAATTAATAATAAAACAAATTTAAATTTAACGAAATGGCTACACCGCAGAAAGGAGTTGATATTGAGGCTATGTTTAGGAGTCTCCAGGAACAAATAGCAAAAAGTAGTGAACAAATGCAAAAGAACAAGCAGAATGATCACTGTTGCACACCACTATATAAAAATTGTCCCGATTAGTGCTTACAAGCGTCACAGCTCATCGTCATATCGGAATTCGAAACAAATAACCTGAAAACAAACCCTTCACCCTCATCTCACCCCACCCTGCTCACACACAACAAGCTATAATTCAAATGTCCCTTCCCCACCCCCTGAGCCCTGTCCCTCCATCTGGACAGTTACATATTTTTCTAGCAAATTCCTTGTGTGTGTGTGTGTGTGTGTGTGTGTGTGTGTGTGTGTGTGTGTGTGTGTGTGTGTGTGTGTGTGTGTGTGTGTGTGTGTGTGTGTGTGTGTGTGTGTGTGTGTGCATTCCTTTTAAACCTACCCATCTTCCTCTCCACACACATGGGTCAGTCAGACACCCTTATTTTAAAACATCCAATTAGTACTATGCAATTTAATTCTTAATCTTATCTATCTGTCCTCTATCATTTACTTCTTAATTATGTTATAAAATATTTCTTCATTATCAAATTTAATTTTAGTATTAATTAAATTGTCTAACCCTTTTTCTCTTTCTTTCAATATTTCTAACTCCTCCCTAAGCTTCCTTTCAACTGTGTTATTTACTACTTTTACAATTTTGTAGTCTTCCAAAGGATTAACAAACTTACGGTTGGCTTCTATGAAATGTCTTGCATATAACGAATTGGTTGTTCTATTACCTTCTCCACGTTTGTGGTCAGACAACCTGCATACGAATTTTCGTCCTGTCTCACCTAGGTACACTTTGTTGCAGTCTTTACATTTTAATCTGTAAATTCCGCTTTTCTGTAATACTGGGATTTTTTCTATATTTTTATTCCTTATCTTATCAAATACCGTTTCACATTTTTTAATAGCTATATCTACTACGTATTTATTAAAACATTTTATAATTTTCTAGTATGTGAACCTATGTATGTCAATGACCCTGCATAATTCTTTTCTTCACACGGAGGGACAGGGCTCAGGGGTGGGGAAGGGACATTTGAATTATAGCTTGTTGTGTGTGAGCAGGGTGGGGTGAGATGGGGGTGAAGGGTTTGTTTTCAGGTTATTTGTTTCAATTCCGATCTGACAATGAAGCTTGAAAGCGCTAATCGGGACAATTTGTATATAGTGGTGTGCAACAATGATCATTCTGCTTGTGATTTCAACCACTAACACAACTTTCTTCATTAAAATGCAAAAGAGTAATGAAGAAACTAGGGCCGAATTTAAAGCTGAATTAGTGAAAATTAATGAACAAATACAAAAGAACAGCGAAGAAAATAGGGCCAAATTTAAAGAGTTTAAAGAGCAACTGTCTACAAAACTCGAAGAAACTAATACCAGAATAGAAATATTAGAAACTAGAATAGAACAGTCACTAAATGAACAAGTTTTAAAGATGGAGAATGAGTTTAAAGAACAGAAAGCAGAATGGTCTAAAGAATTAAAAGATAGTGTGAACCAACTAGCTGAACACTGGAATGAAAAGTTTATAGTAGCAAAGCAGGAGCAGGATATGGAAATAAAAGCAGTCAGTGAACAAGTCCATGAAAACATCAATAAGACACAGGAGTTGGAAGCCAGAATAATAACGTTGGAAATGCCTTAGTAGGGTCTAATAAAACCACAAAATAATATTCAAGTGAAATAAATACACTACAGAAAAATCAGTGTGGAGAAGTAGAACGTCTAAAAACAGAATTGAAGATGGAACCAACGCAGATGATGGTGTATCCAACACAAAGTGATGAAAGGACAAAATTGTTAGTTGTCAAAGGATTAAAGGGAGACAATCAAATTGAATGCTTACTGAACTGTGAACAAGAAATGGAGTTAACAGGTAATGCTTTAACTTTATAAAGGGAAAATTAACTTTATTAGTAAACATTTCCAAGGTTCTGCTGCAAGATGGTATACGATTGCTCGATATAATTTAACTGCTAATGAACAATTTCAAAACTCATTTGAAGGTTGCTATTGGAATACTCACACGCAAAAACAAATAAGAGACCAATTACAATATGGTAAATATCAACATAATGGTAGACTTACCTTAGAGGAGTATGTAATCCAACTTGTAGAAAGAATTAAACATTCAAGACTCACATTTACACAACACGAATTGGTACTTAAATTAGAACATCACTTTCACAGAGATAGTAGATTCACCAGTAACACACAAGGAAGTAAAACGATTGAATATTGTAACATGACATAATATAGCACCAAAAAATCACTAATAATTAACAGAAGAAAAGCTGAACGTAGAAAGAAAAATAAAAACTTGTAACCTGAAGATTGATAGCCCAGCACTACTAAAAAAAAAAAAAAAAAAATTAACTAAGACACTGACAAAGACTAAACCCAATAGATTGGATAAGGTGAGAGAACAAGAAACCATGATACAACCCCAAAACATGACTAAAATCAATATAGCCTAAAATGTAACTAAAATAAATGTACAAAATCAGATAGGGCATAATTGAGATGTAAACTATATGAAAAATAAATGTAAAATAGATATATTATGTGATTTAAAAGAAAAGAAAAGAAAGATAAAAGTATAAACCCAAGATAGGAAGATAGGAATAAAAATACCCTATTAAGTAATAAGTTAGCCAAAAGCAAGTAGAATAAAATCAAGCTTAGCAATTGTAATAATGAATACAAAGGTGACAATTGAAAAATAATAATAAAGAACTGTTAATGACAGATAGCAACCCAGTGGAAATTAGATAAACAAATAAACACTATTTTATGAAAGGTGAAGTGTAGAACAGAATAAGTAGAAACTAATAACCACGAACTATGTAAATAACATAGCATACAAAGTGATAATTATATTAAATAAATAAGCAATATGTGAAATGAAAAGTGAAGTGTAAGTGACTCTATGGTAAGACACTATTCACAACAAACTATTAATAATATATCAAACTGTGTTAGAGCAGAATGTTAGTTAATAAGTAGTATATAAGACTTGTTGTATTATTAATGTAAGGAATGTTAAGTAATAGTAAATAATAAATACTTAGAAATAAGATAAAAAAATTATATAGTAGAGTGAAATTGGGAGAAAGAGACACTAGATCTTAGTAAAGGAGTGTGTATGGGAGTAATAGTAATTAGAGTAATGTTAAAAAATTGTTATAAGAGTTTGTTGGTAAATGAACCAAATAGTATTAGTAAATTTAAATAACAAGTAATGTTAAAGTCAGAAAACAATAATAGTTAGAAAGCTTAGTTTCAGGAATGGACCTGTAAAGAAAAATAAGTTAATTATATGAAATGTGTGACGTTTAAAAACACAAATGTTTTTTATTAAGTTAGTTTGTTTCCTTAGTAAATGTTCAATAACCAAATAAATAGAATTAAAAAATATAAAAGATTGTAATGAATATTGAATAGAAATATTATGAAACCTAGGCATTAGGCCTAGCATGGATGAAATGAATTTTGTAAGTTTCAAGATAAAGCAATAGCAAAAAGTCAATTAAAGTATATAATATGTTTAGGTATTAAAGTAAAAATATAAGGTACAAAAATGGATACATAATGTTTAGTTTAAAGATAATTAAATAAAGAAATATCAATTGGAAAAATAAGAAATATGTTATAAATGAACCAAATGTAACTATAAGTGATATCAAAATAATCTTTAAGAAAAAAGCAAAACCATGGTGTTAGTGTAATTAATATTACAGTTAGCATAAGAAAGTTATAATAATTTAAAGGATTTTTATAAATTTTGAACAGAAAAAATCGTTAGAATATAACAATGTTATAAGGTATTAGCCAATGAGAATCAGAGTATCTTAGAGAGTTTCCATGACAGCAAAAGCTTGTTACATGTTTAACCTTTGAAAATTTATTATTCCATTATTGACTAGCATAGAGGGTGGATGTATGTAGCCCATTAAGACAAATAAGTAATAAAATCAATAAATTTTACCAAATTGTGATTAAGAAGATACAAGATGCAGTCCTAAATTAACTACTGATGAGATATCCAATAACTCAACCAATTATATAATAAATATTATATAAAAAACTTGGAAGAAGCGAACCAAATTCATAAATAACCAACTACTGAAGGAAGAACAGAAGAAACCTAACTAAACCTGTGGATACATCTGAACCTGCAAGACTGATGGAAGCTGAACACCGAAATTAGATTATTTGAACCTGGATCTCACTAAGCCATACAAGAAGGGATTATTAGAAGTATTCCAGAAGAACAGGATCGCCCAAGAGAAGCAGCATTAAAGGAGTGTTGAGTATAATTTAAATGCTTCACCAAAATTAAAACTTTAAATAATCAACAGTAACTGAACAATTTTATTTTCACTTCACCAACCACTTAACTAACTTTTAGAACTGAACTTTATTGAATAATCACTTCTGATAAAACAAAAATATCACTGAATTTTGATTTTATATTAATATGTTTTAAAAAACGTAAACTTGCTAAGTAAACATTAACCTAGTGAGCACTAATTCTCATTTGCGGTAACTTACTTTCCATACTTAAAGATATCACATATTATGTATTAGTTATAAGGTATATTATAAAATTTTGTGCATTTATTAGTCTGTAAACCAATATTCTGTAGTCCAAAGAACTTTTCCCTGAGATATTAAAATACAGTAGAGTCCCGGTTATCCGCCATAAACGGGCTGGCGGAAGGGCGGATAAGCTGGAATGGCGGATAATAGGGAGAGTTATATAAAACGCAAATTTATCATAAAATTACGTTGTAATTTTGTAAATGTAATTAATAAACATCACGTTTTACAACAAATCAATAGAGAAAACAATACAGTACTGTACAATTGTATTACAAAATTATAGTAAAACATTTTAGAGAACAAGCAACAATATTAAAGTTATACACTTACAAAAAAAGAGAAAACAATTACGCCTACTTTAGTACTTCACGCTTCAAGTGTAAGAATTCAGTAAATTTTAACAAGAAAAATTTACTAAAAATAAATATAGAATCAGACTAATGTGTACGTAATAAAATTGACTTACACTGTCAGAAATGTTGGAAGTGAGAGTTCAGTTCATGATGAGTGAAAACAATTAGTGATCTTCGACTGCCTCCCTGATGATTCCCGCTTCTTTGCTGCCAAGTCTCGCCATCTTTGGAGCATCATTATGTCGACAACCCTGGCTTCCTCTTGCTGCTCAACGTACTGAATGGCTGCTTCAAGAGCTTTAACCCCTTCTTTGTGTGTGATCTTTTGGGGCTCAACAGTTTCAGAGTCTTGATCTTCAACATCATCGCTATTAACAAGTGTTACAATTTCTTCGTCAGTTATTTCATATTGGTCGTCTCCTGAAAGCCAATTCCTTATTTCATCCAACGATGCATCCTCACATCCAGGGATACATTGCACCAAGGGCAAAATACTTTCATGAAGTTCATCCAGCATGCTTTCAGCCATATTTTCGTCCTCGCCCAACAGCTTATGCCACGACTTCGCAGTTGTTTGTGCCCCGACGTCGGCCCAGGCCCTTGCGACCCAATAAGCGACATCCTTCAAATTTATACTTTTCAACTTCTTAATCAAGTTTTGCCCATCTTCAATTTCTTGTATGACTGTTGACAGAAGCTTTCTTCGATAGTTTTGTTTAAGTGTTTCCAAAACACCCTGGTCCATAGGCTGACAAATGGCAGTCACATTTGGTGGCAAAAACATAGCCCCCATCTCTAAGTTCGTCTGGATCAGGGTGAGTTGGGGCACTGTCTAGCAGTAAAACTGCTTTTCTGGGTAGGTTGTTGTCTTTTAAAAACTTCTCTGTAGAAGGAACAAACTCTTTAAAAAACCATTCCTTAAAAATTTCACTAGTCATCCATGCACTTTTTTATTGAAATATTTTACTGGAAGAGCATGTTTTGAAATGGTTTTAAAAGCCCTAGGGTTTTTGGACTTTCCAATCATTGCCAGGTCCATTTTATGGTTTGTTGTGGCATTACTGCATGCTAAAATAATCACTCTCTCTTTACTACGTTTATAGCCAGGGGCTGCAGCTTCAGTTCTAGCTGCAAGGCTTTTACTCGGTAACATTTTGAAATTAAGGCCTGTTTCATCGCAATTAAATACTTGATCTCCTGTTAAGCTTTCAGTTTCAACAAAGTCTTAAACTGCTCCATTTCTTGAAAGTTTGATGACAGTTTCTCGCTGCAAATATTCAACTGACGGATTCCATAATGCTTCTTCCATCTATCAAGCCAGCTGTAGCGGGTCAAATTTTGGGTGTTTTATTTTTAACAGTATGGGGTAATTATATTTTTATTCATTTCAATTTCGGGCGGGTTTGGATAAAGTATTGTAAAGCTGCATTATTGTGCAACGTTATTTTCCAAGCAACAGCACGAGGTTGAGAAACAGCGTTTGGAACAAAGGCAATGCGCAATTTCAGTGGTGTAACACGGCAGAAGAATTTACCTCCACCAAAATTCTAAGAACTCTGTGCATGTGTTTTGACGCCCGTATGCAACTCAGCCGGGCGGGGATCGGCAATGACGCCGTGAGAGACACCACAGTTGAGACAAACATGGCGCTGGGACGAAAAGTTAGTAGTTCCAGTCGACCGGCTACCGGAAAACAGCGTTAAACTCCGCCTACTGTGAGCGACATCAGCAGAGCAGATGCCAATATTGGCCTCTGGTACCACACATATACCAGCTATAATCTATGCATAAACTGGATATGCCGCAGCAAGTCAACTGTATACGGCGACTAAAACCCGGTGGCATTGAATTGCCGCTTCCGCCAGTTCAACCAAGCACATGCAGCAGTTCGTCCCAAGGAGTACCGGCCGGTGCATCTCGAAGGGGTTAGCTCTTCTCAAAATTTAAAAAATGTGGCAATAAAAGTGAATCAATCTTTTTAAAACAGTGGCAGTGATGCGGGAATAACTACAGAACAACAACATCCATATTTGTTATTTTTTTTGTTTATTTTTTCGGGACGATTACAAACTTAACACGGGGCGGCCACGAGGTCACGGATGAACGCGTTGCAGGCGGGGATTTTATATAATGCATTATATTAATCAATTAGGGTAACGGGGGTTGTTTTTAAGAATGTGAGAGTGTGTGAGCAGCTGGGCTATCTTCTTAGACGTAAGTAATATTATGTAAGGCTATTAAATAAGATGTATAAACAAGAGTTACCCAACCTTTAAAAAACATGTAAGACAATTTATTCGGAAAACAAAGTTATAAAATCGCACTATTTGATTATTAAACAAAACTAATTTCTCTTCCAAAATGTATTGTGTAAATCATTCACGTAACCTTGAAAATTGAGCTTGTATCCCAAAGTACGTATGAGACCCTGGACCCAAGAACTCGCAAACGGTAAGTGTAAGTTTTTTTATTATGGTATGGTTTACTAAGCTATTTAAATGGTAATAAATAAGTAATTTCACAGTTGTCGCAGCCGAAAGGGACAGTTTTTATAAGTTAAAATTTGATGTAAAAACCATACCTACGATTAAGATACAAGCGCAATTGAGAGGTTAAGTGAAAGACGTAAAGTTACGTAAAATAAATAAAAAATATTTGTTCAGACAGATAAGAAATAAATTACATATTTAAAAATATAATAATGGAAAATACAGAGAACGGAGTCGATTTGTCCGACTCGACTGTGATAAGTGAAATCAGCTGTGATGAGTAGTCTTGACATACATTCAACACCGAATGTAGGTCAAGGCGACAAAACTCTGAACATAAGTAGTATAAATGGATCAAATAATACAGATGATTCGGGGATCCATACGACCCCAAAATCAAATAATGAAAATAAAAGTAATGACAAGGGAGTCAGCTTAACTGGCGATAAAATAGAAAGTCTAGTGACACCTGTCCAAAGTAAACAAGAGATAGATAAAGATGAAAAAATCATGAACATGTTGCAACTGCTTTTAGAGCAACAAAGTATTAAATTACTGAGTGATTCTGACGCTAAATTCAATGTATTAAAAAATCAGAATAATGAGTTGAAACATGAAATACAAGAAATTAATAAACATTTAGAAAGCACTAACGAAACAATAAGGAACAGTGTAAATAAGTTAGAACAGAAGTTTGAGAAATTAGGTGACAATGTGTTAAATATGACAAAATGTAAAAATGACGAAATAGTAGACAATTTTGAGAGTATAGTGGGGGTGAAGAATAGTGTAGAAGCAAATGATGAAAATATAATAACAAATAATAACAGTAATGTCAAAAATAATGAATTTAATATTGAGAATAATAATGTGTTTGAGAAATTGGTATCAGAAAGTGATACGGAAAAATTAAATAATGAGAGTATTAATGAAAGTGTAGAATGCAGTGATTATGAGATGTTAATGTGTGTCAGTGAGTTAGAGAGAGAGAGAAAAAATAATGTTGTAGTAGAGTGGGGACAGAGGGGAAATTTTCCTTTTATTATATATGATGATTTAATGTGGTCGCAAGAGTTTTTGAAGGGCAAGAGTCCCGTCTTAGTAGAAGATTTGAGTTTATTTTATTTGTATGATATTATACCCTCTGTGTGGAATGATTTTATAGGTATGAGATGGTGTTATGAAAAGAGAGATTTAAATAGAGAATTGTGTGTTGAGAGAGAGATAGAGTTATATGAATTAAAGAGAGATTGTGGTGAGTTGAAAGAAATATTAGAAGTGTATTTAAACAAGAATAATTTAATTGATGAAAAAGTAACTAACCCGATATTGGAAATATTTACTGACGGAAATTTAACAGAAATACTTAACGTAGACTTGGTGAATGATTATTATGGTAAACGGATAAATTGAAATTGTTTGGTTATGACACACAAGACAACAATAGGTGTGTCAATATAATTGAAAAGTGTTATTTAGAACCAAGATTAATTTTTGACGATGGTGGCTAAAATATAAAACATAAAAGACAGTATAAATATTTTGTTTTAATGGTTTGTTGACATGGCAGATTTGGACAGAAGTGTGGAAAAAATGGAATAATAATTAACAAGTGTGTAAATAAAATATAGTGAATTTATATGTGTGTATGTAAGATGATTGTTGTGATAATAATTGTGATGTTTCGCTTCCGAAAGTTTTGCTTATTCAAGATTTAATCCAATCAAAAATGCTTGTGCTCTGTCCACATAATTATATGCTCAGACTCGTAAATTAAGGTGTTCATGCTATAATTTTAAGTGTATTATTTTATTGTTGTCTATTAGATAAGAATATGTAATTTTATTATGTGTGTATGTGTTTAAGCCAATAAGTAAATCGTCTGGCAGGTTAACATAAGCATCAGAATCAGAGAAATGGGAAACAATGAGGTGAGAAGTGAGAATAAATAAAAATAAATATGTATGTTCCATGTAAACTGTTCAATTTTGAGATGTGTTTTTATTATGTTAGGATATCAGCTGATCAGCCATAACGTCACTGGTATATTGGTTTGTAAATGTTACAAGTAATTAATGTTTAATGTATTACAGATAGTTTGAAGTAAAGATAAAAAGAATATGAGAAATAAAATAACAATAATTTATGCAAAGTATTAAGAGATAATTCATGGGTGATGAATATTTTATGGGACAAATATATCTGTCCCAATTGAATTCCAAGTGAAGTTGAAATAATGAATATGATGTAATGTTGTTTTTGAGTTAATGTATGTTATAGAAGTTGGTGAAGTATTAATGTTGACACAGTTGTGGAGAATTTATGTAGAGTTTTGAATGATATATATTTATGTTTATAATTAATGAGATTATTTTGTTGTATTTGTGGTAATGAAATGAGATTGAGATTTTGGGGATGGCAATTTTGTATTAGAGGATAGTGTAATGTAGGAGTCCGCAACAAGGGTTGGGACGGGATAGGAATAGATTTTAGTGGGGAAGGGGCCGCCTTAGGTAGAGAATCCGGGCCGCCAGATAAGGGAATTGAGTTTTTTGGGGGCGGGGAAACACGTATCCTATACAAAGGGTTAGAGAGTATTTTATATGTAGAGAAGGTAGCGATTTGTGTTAAATGGTAAGTTGGGGTTTAGAGTGTTCTGATTAGTAGATATTTTGATAGAGATGGGTGTCATGGGAGTTGAGGTTGATTAATATTAGAGTCAGAGGGAGAAAGTTTATATAGGTATAGAGATCTAATACAGTAAATGAGAATAAATGAATTACAACACCCACAGTAATGTAGAATTAAACTGTTAACTAAAGAGAGGAATTTATAATAAAGAATATACAATTGTTTATTTTTTTCAAACCAGTGACAGAATTTTGATAGAAGTGAAAATAATGTAAAGTCAAGAAGTGTTTATTTTAAATAATTTAAATGTCAATCTGTTTATTATTTATATTAATATTTTGTTTATTTTAAATATTTTATGTTACTATGTTTTGTATTTCAAGTTAGGATATTACAGATGTTCAAAGTGTTTTCAGAAATCATACATAACATATGTAGGTCAAGGGTTTTGGACTTGACCTAGTTCCGATCAGCTGATGAGGTCATACACCTATTAAGCTTGTATAGTAGGAATCTAATTTTAATTTGTTTGTTTGATCAAGTCAAACCAATATTTGAATAATGTTAATAAATGTTGTTTAATAAATAAATTTAATAAAATTTATTAATGAATAAATTTAAAATTTTTTTTTGGAATTTTAAAATTTTGAAAATTTTAATTTTTTTTGAAAAAAAAAAAACTTGATTTTTTGCCTGCCAGCGAATGACTATTTTAGATAATGATTCTTTTATTATGTGTGTATTAACCATGGTTCTTTTATTGTATTGCATTATATTGGTAGACTATAAGTGATTCTCCTGTTAGAATAAGGATGTGTTTATATTATTAGAAATGTCTAGGTTAAGTCATTTGAAACAAAAAATTAGAAAAAAGAGGAAGAGAATTTTTTGATAAAAGATTATTTTTTTTTTTTGAATTTTGAATTTTTAAATTTTTAGTAAATTTTAAAAGAAATTTTTATTTTTTTTATGTGTTATGGTAACATGTAATGTTAGTATGTGTGAGCCCAGTATCTGCTAAAGGCAGCCCAGCTTGCATACAAGAGGGAACACATCGGCTGAGGATCTGGGATAATTTTAGCCAGGGATTGAGGATTTTTGGGGTAGCATGTTAGAAGGCGAGGCGCGCTGTGGTGCGAGTCTGATCGATTTCTCGGTGTTGGGATCTCTTATAGAGAAGTCCAGTGATCTCGTTCAGATGAGTACATGGTCGCTGAGCCAGGGAGGTCGTGTACCCGAGAGACTAAGAATCAGGGGGTTGTTGGCACCAGTTCCTCACCGGTCCTCTTCGGGGTTATCGATGAGATTTCTTCTGTCGTGGACAGCAGAATTCTCATCGAGGGGGTATTGTAGCGGGTCAAATTTTGGGTGTTTTATTTTTAACAGTATGGGGTAATTATATTTTTATTCATTTCAATTTTGGGCGGGTTTGGATAAAGTATTGTAAAGCTGCATTATTGTGCAACGTTATTTTCCAAGCAACAGCACGAGGTTGAGAAACAGCGTTTGGAACAAAGGCAATGCGCAATTTCAGTGGTGTAACACGGCAGAAGAATTTACCTCCACCAAAATTCTAAGAACTCTGTGCATGTGTTTTGACGCCCGTATGCAACTCAGCCGGGCGGGGATCGGCAATGACGCCGTGAGAGACACCACAGTTGAGACAAACATGGCGCTGGGACGAAAAGTTAGTAGTTCCAGTCGACCGGCTACCGGAAAACAGCGTTAAACTCCGCCTACTGTGAGCGACATCAGCAGAGCAGATGCCAATATTGGCCTCTGGTACCACACATATACCAGCTATAATCTATGCATAAACTGGATATGCCGCAGCAAGTCAACTGTATACGGCGACTAAAACCCGGCGGCATTGAATTGCCGCTTCCGCCAGTTCAACCAAGCACATGCAGCAGTTCGTCCCAAGGAGTACCGGCCGGTGCATCTCGAAGGGGTTAGCTCTTCTCAAAATTTAAAAAATGTGGCAGTAAAAGTGAATCAATCTTTTTAAAACAGTGGCAGTGATGCGGGAATAACTACAGAACAACAACATCCATATTTGTTATTTTTTTGTTTATTTTTTCGGGACGATTACAAACTTAACACGGGGCGGCCACGAGGTCACGGATGAACGCGTTGCAGGCGGGGATTTTATATAATGCATTATATTAATCAATTAGGGTAACGGGGGTTGTTTTTAAGAATGTGAGAGTGTGTGAGCAGCTGGGCTATCTTCTTAGACGTAAGTAATATTATGTAAGGCTATTAAATAAGATGTATAAACAAGAGTTACCCAACCTTTAAAAAACATGTAAGACAATTTATTCGGAAAACAAAGTTATAAAATCGCACTATTTGATTATTAAACAAAACTAATTTCTCTTCCAAAATGTATTGTGTAAATCATTTACGTAACCTTGAAAATTGAGCTTGTATCCCAAAGTACGTATGAGACCCTGGACCCAAGAACTCGCAAACGGTAAGTGTAAGTTTTTTTATTATGGTATGGTTTACTAAGCTATTTAAATGGTAATAAATAAGTAATTTCACACAGCCAACGCTTGCTGTAAAATCTGCATCACCTTCGTTAAATTCTTTTTGAAACTGCAACGCCTTTTCTTTTAAGATAGGTCCCGAAATAGGCACCCCTTTCTCCCTGAACTGTGTAAACCAAATGTACAACGCTTCGCTAACTTTCTCATAATCACTATTTTTCATAGTTTTTCTATCTTTAAAAGCAGTCTCAGTAACTTATGAGGAACACCATTTTTCTAATTCTAATCGTCTCTTCTTCCAATCTCCAAATGTGCGATGACCGACGCCGTAGTGGTCAGCCACCTTCCGCAGCGTTTCCCCTTTATCCAGTCTTTTTAATGCCTCAAGCTTGTCTTTTATTGATAAAACAATTTTCTTCCTTTTCGTAGCCATAATCGCAACACTATTAACAAGACACTTTCACCAAAACTGCACTAGTCACTCACGGACACACCGCGTAAAAATAGCCTCACTGCTCACTACAGCACACAACAAGAAACTGCAGTCTACTAAGCAATGAGCATGTGAGCGATAGCGTTGGATGTTGGGGGGTGGGGTGGGGTGAATGACACATGAGTCACAGCTAGGCTATAATAGGCGATGGGCAGTAGGCCAAATTCCTGCGGTACAGTCAGGAGCAATCACAAAGAGAGCACGTACCGTCACGCCCACAAACTATTGGCACACTATTTTCGTTGCAGTAATTAAAGAAAATATTTTTCACGTTTACGTTTTCTACGTGGCTTGGGCGGCGGATAACACGGAACGGCGGATAATCTAAGGGCGGATAACCGAGACTCCACTGTAATTAACAAACAAAGAACCATCCGCCATTGTAGAGTCTACACTTCGAACTGAGCAGACCGCCAACTACGTAACAAGTAAACATGCCGGCGCAATGATAAATGTCATGTTTTATTTCAGAAATTGTAATTGTCCAAATTATATGAAATTGTTAATAAATCCTCGTACCTATCAACAACTGCATGTTTGATTTATTCAAGGATTAATACAAAAGTTCGGGATAAATAAAAAACTAAAAAATACATTAGTTGACAAATTCGACTTCGCCCAGCAGTGTTAACCAATCAGACGGCGAGGCGGAGAATTCAAATTGAACGGCGAGCATACAGTCGACGTCATAAGTATTTCTAATAAATGACGTTACTATTTAACGAACAACAAAGTAAGTACAAAATAAGTACTAATAATTGTAAAGCATACAACCCGGTTCTATTACAAAGTGACGCATCCAACGTGTGGCAATTAATTCGTGTAAAAACTCGTACTATTACAATATTTATTGATTTTTCTCGCACAAGCGGAGCACATAGTTAACAGCTCACACACTAATAGACCCGAACTACGAGAGAGAAGTGTAAATTTTATACTAAGAGAAGAGAATTATTGTGAAGAGAAAAATACAGCGGATCCTCTGAATGCAGGTAAGGGCGAAGAACCGAGAGAGAGAAACGCCAACAGTATGGGAGAAGAGAGAGAGAAAAACAAAACTTTTTAGTATTTATAATTCAACTGATTCTCTTAAATATTTAGAGAGGTGGAAACCAGGGAGAACGACACCGCACGAAAAATAAGGAGGCGTAGTAGCAGCATAACGGTACTCAAAGAATACAATAAGCATTGTTATGTACACAGAACCAAGTGTAATGCAGGATGTCTATCGTCTATTATAATGAGAGCCGATCCACAGGGGAGAAGGAAATATAAGCTGACAAAATGTACAGTGAACAAGTGTGTCAATACATATAACAATGGAACAATAGAGAACAGGATGTAAGTATGTGTGTATAGGGGGAAGGAATTTTCTCGCCCACCATAACGGGGTTTGTTCTTACATGCTGATCAAAATATTTACTTTTATAAGGAGGTTATTGAAACCAATTGGAATGTAGATAATAAGATGTCATTGTAATTATAAAGGACACATATATATCTGTGTAAATAACATTTCAGCTACAGTCAAATTTTATTTAAACCCACCTGGGGAATATATGCAACAATACATATATTTGCATATTTGCCCAGGGCAGTATGTTTTGTAAATAATTAGGGTAAAAAGTATACGACGAACAGTTTTAAATAATTTTGTGCGGGAGAATACAGGCTGTGGCCTGTTGAAAGTGACACCTGCTTCGGTAGTAAAAATACTGTGTTTGTGTGTGTAACACAAGCTACGACAGGAAAATATGGGGTGATGCTATGGCTGTAATCAGGTTTTAACCGGATTAAAATAAACTAATTAATACGTTTTAAACCTGTGAATGAAGACTTACCCAAATTATAAAGACACCACTACATTAAGGAATTTTTAATGAATATGGTGGTATAAAAATTATTGCAAAATGTGCAATAATAAAGAGGCTGGGTAATTTAATGTTAATTACTAGGGTAATTAAATAATTACATGTCAAAAACAGTCCTGAACCTGTCAGATCGCCGTCCAGTATAAATACCACCAGCAATTTTGGGCTGGTCTCAGACTTAAGATATCTTCACACAACGTCGTCTGGTTTACCGACCGATCATGACCACACACACACCAAGACGTATGAAGGAACTCTGGAGCATCACCAACAACAACCCGTAGAGACAATGAACACAGCATCAGCATAATCATCATCATCAAATTCTCAGGATTCTGGAGGCACACACATACACACACACACACACGCGCGATGTATGCAGGTGATAAAAAAAATTATATTTTTTTGTTGTGAAAGAGCTCTCAAAAAGAACTTAACTATGAACAGTAAATAATTAAAGTTTTAAAGTTAAATAGTAGTTAAACAAGAGAATTAATTTAACAAGAAAATTTAGAAAAGAAATACTAATCTTTTGTTGTATGTTAAAATTTGGGTGTGTCAGTAGAAATAAATATTAGATTGGAAGTAAATGTTATATTATTTTTATTTTGTTTATAGCAACAATTAATTTTTATTCTTGAGTTTTAATATTATTTTCTTGGTAAATGAGTTGCTATAATTATTTAAAATTTGAGTTAAAGTCAGACACACTGAAATAAAAAGGATTTAAATAACTTGTTTAACATGTTTGTTTAGCTTGTAAGATTATATGGTTGTTTATTTTTTTTGATATGTTATGAACAGTATATCAGGTTACATTATATTTGTGAAGCTTATAAAGTGAATATTGTTACTAAACCTTTATCCGAGTTCCGATCTTATCATATACCTTATATATAATTATATCTTAAACTCCACTGTTGTGAGCCAATTTGTAAACCAATTTTTTTTTTTCTTAATAAATGTTTTGTTATTGTTTAAATTGATCGTCTTGTGTTTATTTAATATTTATGAAGTGATAAGTGGTCTCTCTTAAGCACCGCAATGTCAGGTTATTTGTGAAGAAATAATATTTTTTCATTGGTGATATTAATCAAATATTAAGAATATCTCAATATTATATAATAATTTAGTACATTCTGCAATATTAACGTTCAACACCAATTGATTTATTGGGTAATTCTATGGTTATTATTCAGGCCTAGTCTGCATCAAGTGTTGAGAGAGGAGAGTAAAATCCTTAAATAAGTTTCTCTTCTCTTGGAATTCAACAGCTGTCCGCGAGCTAGCGCTGTGGTTCACAGTCAGCTGGTTATTGTAGGTTAGTTGTTCCGCTTACTGTACTTCTCACATTACTCTATAAATTACAACTCATTCAACATGCACTAAATATTATGCAAATAATAAGAAATCGCCAATTTCAAGAATGATTCTTTATTTTATCTTTTTTTCTTTTAAAACAAATGTTCTTCCTTCACTGAGATACAAAAATCGATCGTACTGGAATGAATCGATTAATTATCGAATTCAGGTTTATATATTACTTTTATTTATTATTGTTTTTCTTAAACACAGGGTATGAAGGTTCTTTTGACTATTAGTAAGGTCAGAAAATGCAAAAATAGGACTACAAGGTATTACAATCTGTTACTAAATTCTTATTAATTAATATTTAAAATAAGTAGAGTTTACCGTCCGATGACACAGTTACTTGTAATGGCCGTGCCCAGATAACCTCGTCCTTCGAGATGGTTGATCAACGCCAAGATACAGATGTATAAATCCTCGCCAGTCTTCACTCCAGTTTCGAAATAAAGTTTGGTGTCTTGGTCCTGGGATGATGCAGAAATGCCAATCCTTACTCTTCACCAATGTCCAGTTCTTGTGGTTACGGGTTCCACTGTATTTTGTGTCGGAATATGTTTTCTCTATTGAGTCATGAAAAGTGAGGTTCAAGTACAATTTTAATTTCTTCTTTCGTCCTTTAGAATACTGGATTACTTTAATTCATTCAGGTAGTTATTTATCTTCATTTTTCTATTATTTAAATTTAATTATTACTCCTTTTACTGGGTTTAATTGGTAAAGTTCTTCCTTTAGACTTTCGTCAATTTTAATTGATAGGCTTAATTGTACTCTTTTATATATGACCGTCAAAAGTCAGCGAGCTCTCCTTTTGTTAGTTATTATTTAATTTTGTTGACTCATTAATTTATTCTATATAATTTTCTCATTTTTTCTAGGTTCATAAAAACTAAGCTGTCCTCATTCATGGATAACAATTCAATAATCGAATAAACAAAATTTATTCCATTTTGTCGTCCTTGACAACCAGTCTTTGTTCTCTTATTGGATAATATTTATAATCCTAGAACCATAATTAAACAATGTTCTTGCACTTAATAAAATACTCCCTTACTAAAGTTACATTATATCATATTAAACCTTTACATATTTTTTGTTATTAAATTATATACATTTTGCTATCGTTTCCTCTTAATCTACTTAGTCTGACAAGTACTATTTTCTCATTAAAAAATATTAATTTTAGGCATAATTGTTCTATTACATTTTAAGATTTTATTTTAATTGAAGTTACTTATCTGCTATCAATAACTACTATTGATTTCTCCTAACTTATTACATTACACTTAGTGTTTTTACAAATTTTGTTACCTAACTTTTCTGACCTGACTTCCTATACAATGTCACTGGTTTATGGCCTATTGTTAAGTTTTATTTACTTTAATTATTTAATTACTATTTATTTTTACATAATCACTTGTTGGCGTCTTTTTTGTTCAGCCGCCATCTTTAAAGTGTGCCAACTATATATAATTGTTACTTACCAGGGCCATGTTCTTTTCGGCGAACCCAGGAGAACAGAATTATGGCTGTTTGAAATAAAGAAAGCTTACTGATTATCCATAATTAAGTTTTATAACAATTAATTCTTTTATTTTCACTGATAATTTATTCCATTAATAATTGCCGAAACTGTTATTAAATAAAGAAAACTGTCATTCACCTCATTTATGTATTATGTATTATTTTATATCACATTTTTAAACTGTTATTTACATTTTTGTTGTTTTGCGGTCGACGAAAACTTCGCCTAGCCGGCGGACGCGACAATTACATGCGTCCGTAGTTGTTAATGGTTTCTTGCCGACTGCCTATACGAATGGCGCTATTTTGTGTAGCCGCTGCTGCTGTTCATCAAATTTCCATTGTCTTATGTTTGTCGTATTACTACGCCAGTAGTAGTTCGGCTAGCACTCCTACATTCCAGCTTTGGGATCGTCTCTGACGTAATATGTTATATAATCTGTTTACACAATCAGTTAGTCACTGGTGCTGACCTTGACTCATTTTCGCGTGTTTGTCTATTGTGTCTTTATAATTTTATGAACAATATTTTCAATCACTCCTGCCAATTTCGCTACCATTAAAATTTACCTTTATTGTCACTTTATGTTTACGTTTTCCAAATTATTATTATATCGTAAAAAATGCTATTTGCTTTTATGAAAATACAAATTTATTTATTTTACCCCAGGTAGGCCAAAATGTCCCGTTACAATACCCCCTCAATGAGAGGTTTTATGCCGAAGCATAAAAACTCTCATTGACACACTCATACTTGCTAAAGGGATCAGCCAGGATATGTCGCCACAACCCCCTTTACAGTTTACAAACAAAAAAATAATTAACTCACCCTTGGTCCAGTGACTGTGACCGCACCTGAATGACCTGACTGGACTTCTCTCTCGAGATCCCAACACCATAAAGTCAGCCAGGTACTTAACGCCCCCTGCTCTGACGCGCTGGCCAGCTCAGGACCGCCGCCACAGCATCACCAAACACTGAAACAACAAATCAAATATCAACTAGTGGCCTTATACGATACTATATCCCTAACTGATCTGTTTCCCCTTAGCGGTGCTGGTTTGCATTAAGAAGCACTGGTTTTGTTTTCTCTTAACCTCTAACATATATATGAACACATAACCTAACACGATACATATTTTAAATCTCATTCTATCTACCTTTTCTTGTTAACTTTTATCCCAAAATTCAAAATACATTCCTCTGATTCTATCAGACTTTAAATAAACATTTCCCATTACCATATTACACATTTCTCTTATCCCCAATTTGCATCTAAAATCTTTAAATTCATAAAAGTCTCTTAAACACTAACAAACAAAATACAACATAATAAAACATAGTACATTCATAATTCACTTTGTTATTGTTACCTGAAAATAAACAATTCGCATTTAAGTTTGACCAAAAATAACATAGCTTACATCTAAAATTTGCATATAAAATTATAAAAATTACATTTTAATTCCAATTGAACTTTTATTAATTCATTTCCCAAGAAAAATTAAAATTTTTTTTTTTTTGTCAGCCTTTATTTTACATAACATTTCCTTTATTGTTCCATTTTATTAATTTGGGTGATTCTCAGTTATAATAATTCACTTTATCAACTTGGTATTTACCTATAATCTTACCCCTCGTATGACTAACACAGACTAACAGATTCATTAACTAGTATGACACCCATTTACCAAAACATCTACCAACCCTTCTCTATCTCTAACTTACTACTCTAACTCATTTTGCATCATTCTACCCTTATAACAAAATACTCTCTACCCCTTTGTACTCAGGACGTATGTTTCCCTCCCATTGCTCATTCCCTTATCTGGTTCCTGGACTCCCACTAGGAAACCCTTTCCGGCGCATAACGGTTCCCTTCCCACCACAACGCTTTTCGTTGAGGACTCCTTATCACACCACCCCCTTTACAAAATTCCCCTTTCTACTAATTACTCTCCCCTTACATCACTTTCATCTACAAAATATCATCATTTATTTATTATCTCAATACATCAGTCATTACTCTACATATTTCCCCCATAGCTACTGTGTCACTATCAATACTCAAATTCTACATTATGTTTATTCACAACAATCTTACTTTGTTCAACTCCCCTTCTAAACTTAACTTGGACTGATTGAAATGTCTTACTTAAACAATTATCCTTACCCAAATTCTATCTTTTACAACCCATTGAAAATTCTTAACTATCTCAAACTTAATTCATTATTTATTTATTTAAAATATTTAAACACATTGAAAACTTATTCTATAACATTTTATTACATTTTTATAATATACAATACAATATAATACAATTTTATATAATAATACAATTTTTATAATCCTTATCCCTAACATACTACATGCAATTAACACAATAAAACATAATAAACACAATATAAAAAACACCTAGTGCACCCATTTCTTAAATCAAAACCAAAATTATTTAGTCAGCTCAGTAGCGAGTCATCATTATTAAGTTACAACAAATTTTTAATTCGTTACTCCCCCGAGTAACCTCCTTTACCACACACACTGTGACCCCCCCTGGACTGTGGCATCCAGTTGTGTCCACAAGGACTGAAATTTTGGAGGAATTTTGTCATCTCCTTGTCCTTGCTTCTGCGTTACATTTTTAAAAAACTAGATACCATCATATCTAAAGGTTACAAATTTACATGCCCTTAATGCAGGTCTATCACCTGGTTTACTGTTCCCACGCGAACAGAGTGATAGCCGCTGTTCCATAGTTCCGGGTGTGACGTCTCCCTTGTTAAGACAACACAAAAGTCGGGAACTAGTTCAGTTCTTTACCAGTTAATTAAACTAGCTGCCGTTGTTAGTAAAACATCCTTACCAACAAATTACAACACAATTATGACATAGGAAATTGACAAGGATTGCACAAATTTATTCACTCACTTGGTGTTAGCGAAAACATCTCTTTATTACTATTCAAATATTATGTTTGAATTTGTTTCTTTTTAAAGAAAATTTACTTTAGTAAATTCTGCTTTTACTGCTTTAAAGATATTAAGCTTATTATTCCTTTTATCTCAAAAAATTTACTCATCTAGATGTTAGTTTTAAATACCTCGGATCCGGGTCTGAACTTTCTCAAAATAATTAATTTACTTCAACCAAATTATCGGAAGAATAATATTGGTGGTAATCTACATTATTATCTTACATTTATCTATATATTGCTGTTACTACTACTACATTACAAAAATTACAAATCTGATAATTTCTTCTTTACATTATTAAAGTTCTTTAGTGTTCTTTTGTTACTTCTCTTATTGAAACGAAAATTTACAAATGTTGTGTTTGGATATCACCTGAATTTAATATGAGGTTGTTGTTGGGTCCTTGGGTGTCATCTCCTGTCGTCTTCTTGGGTGGAGTACGTGGTTCCTCTTGAAGCTACATCGGGTTGATTATATCTGCTCTCGACGATCGGTTTTTTTACTTGAAGTTCATACTGTTGTAGTTGGAGTTTTCTTCGTCCAGATTTTGTAGTTCACATTTTACACCTTAATTATAGTTCTTACTTTGCAGTACTAAAGTCTGGTAGTTACATATCTTACAACTTACAGTTTTATATTTTTAAAAGAGATGTGTTGGCTAATTTTTCCTTTCTGTATATTCTTCCTAACTCTACACACACTACATTTTTCAAAATAAAATCATCTCACACTGGATATTCGTTTAACGGCATACACTTACGTGTATGTAGACAACACAAAACTCACATCTTTTCATGACGAAGTTCTACTGGCGACTGCGCGTATAGTTTAGGGGCGAGGGCTCAGTAAGCTGGTGCGTATTTACGCACTAAGAAAATAGTTCGTACTTTTATATATTACTAATTATTCATTAATTAGAATGTAAATACTTTATGTTAACTTTATTACGACTTAGAGATTTCTTTATTTATATAGTCGCATTTTTAATAATTAAAGTAATTATTATTATTATTCTTTACTTAATACCTTTCTTGGCGTGTTGGTACTGGACAATTTCAAGTTGATTCAGGAATCTGGGTATAGGTAAGGGTGGATAATACTCTTACTTATTAGAAATTAAAAATTTTATTTTGTGCGATTTTCGATATTTTTTAAAATCGTCACATCCTCCTGCACTTAACTATGAAAAACGGGGTGGTGGAATAATAATAGAAAATCTAATAAACAATTATATTTGGACACAGAATTCCATACTGAAATTTCTCTCTCTCAAATTATTTCTATTCATCAATTGATTATCTTACACTTACGTAACATCTAAATTCTACTACATCTACTATACATAAAATACACAAAACGTAAATCTACCTTATTTTAATTCTTACATCTACTACCGGTTTTTTCTTGAATTGGTCACTCGTTTTACGGAGTTATACTCATGAGTATGTTACTAATAATAATCACATATTGTAATAACAATCGAATTACTTTTAGTTTACAGCGCTAGGGATTATTTTTCTTTCTCTACTTTCTCTTTCTTCATCTTCATTATCATCGTCATCAGATTTCTCATGTATTATATCATTCTCGCAGGACATTAGCTAAGGTTGATCAGGCCTCGCTTGTATTCGTACGAGGGGGTTTTGAGTTTATACTCACTTATGGTATAGGATGTTGCACAATCTTATCCTATTTCGGTATAAGTATATACAACATATTTTATTCTTAATACTTAGATAGTATTCTAGGTTTTCTATCTTTCTCGTAGGCTTTCTTCTGTATTTTGACACGAAAAACTTTTCTTTATTTGAGACAGATGGCTTCTGCGAACGTAATTTTCTGTATTGGGTTCATACAGAGCTACAGTAACGGGGGTGATGAACTTATGAATTTGGTAGGGGCCACACCATCGATATGATGGTTCGAAGTGGTCCTATCAACTGCTTTACTCATAGGATGAGTTTTATATATTACTAAATCACCTATCTTATACTTTATTTGCCTATTATTATGCTCATGATACTTCCTTGATTTTTGTAAATTTGCTCTCAAATTTGCACGAGCTTCGTTCCATATTTTTCGTATGTTATTCCCATTTACGTCGCGGGGTAATAACTCATGGATTTTGCACTTTGTGGTTAAAGGATGGTTGGGTTTGTACTTGTACAGTAAATAAAATGGTGTTGATTTATGACCTTCATGATACGCTGAATTGAATGCAAATTGTATCCACGAAATATTTTGATCCCAGGTTGTCTGGCCTTTAGCATGATAAGATATTAATGCTGATTTTAAGTTACGCAAGTATCTTTCTGCTAGGTTTCCTTGCGGTCTGTACTCGGTCACGGTAATATGATTTATACCTAATTTAAAACACATGTCGTTAAATTCTTTTGACTTAAACTGGGGTCCATTGTCAGATATTAGGTTTAAAGGTGTACCATAATCTTTAAATAGTCTTTCTTATAGAATTTTAATTGTCGTAGATGCTAATGCACGACGCATAGGATACATCCACACGAATTTAGTGAAGGAGTCTACACAAATTAACAGCATAGTATTTCCGGATTTAGAGCGGGGATAAGGTCCAGAATAGTCTATGTATATTTTCGAGAAGGGAGTTGTGGGTATTTCGGAGATTAATTTTCCGACTTGACTGGTTCTTGCTGGTTTGCTCAGGGCACAAATTTCGCATTCTTTCACGAACTTTTTTATTTCACTATTCATGTTTTCCCAGTGGTATTCCTTGCGAATACGATGTATAGTTTTCCTAATTCCCATATGAGCTCCAATTGTCGATGAATGGTAGTAGTCCATTAACATGGGTTTGATTATTTCCGGGGCAATTATTCTCAGTAATTTTCCGTTTGCCTTTTTAAAACAAAGTACTCTTTTACTCAAGGTATATTTGTCAGAATTATTTCCTTTTTCTATTTGTTCTATTATTTTGCACAATTTCGGATCTTGTTGTTGGCGATATGCTATATCCTTAAATGCAAGGGGAAAGTTAGTAATTAGTGTATTAACGGTAGTGGTTTCAATATTGTCTTCTCCAGATCTTGTATTCGGTAGTTGGAACATGCGGGATAGAGTATCGGCTACTACATTTTGAGTACCACGAATATGTTGCACTTTGAACTTGTAGCAATTTAATCTTAACACCCTTCTTCCGATACGACCTAACTGTTTTGGGTGATTCAATAACCATGATAAAGCTTGATTATCGGTTTCTAGTAGAAATTCTTTGTGTTCCAAAAATGGTTTGAATTTATCAAAGGCGAATACTACGGCTAAACAATCAAGTTCGTAGGCTGAGAACTTCCTTTCTTGCTCGGTCAATGTACGGGATGCATAGCTGATCGGGAGTCTAGTATTATTTATTTCCTGGTATATTACGGCTCCTAATGCTACACTTGAACTATCGGTCTGTACGATAAATGGTTTACTGAAATCCGCTAACTGCAATACAGGTGGGGATATAATGCTTTCTTTAAGTGTTTCAAACGCTTCTTGATGTTGAGTAGTCCACTCGAATTTCGTTCCTTTCTTTCTTAAGGCATTCAATGGGGCTGCTATATCCGCTAAGTGGGGTATGTACTTATGAAAATAATTAATCATACCTAAAAATCGAGCTATACCTTTGACGTCTCTCGGAGGTAAGAATTCTCAGATTGCGCGTGTACGTTCGGGATCGATGCTAACCTTACCTTCGGCTGATACTATGTGACCTAAGAAGGAGAATTGTTTTACTGCGAAATTAACTTTACTCGGGTTTACGGTCAGTCCGGCTTTCTTTAACCTGGATAATACTTCACGCAAGTGATCAATATGTTGATCCATTGACTCACTATATACTACTATATCGTCAAGATAATGATATACAAATTTAAATTTAACGTCATGGAAAATTTTTTCTAACAGTCGGCTGCACACTGAACTTCCTTGTGATATACCGAATGGTACTCTCGTAAATTGATATAGATTAAATGGGACAGCAAAAGCAGTTAAATGTTTGGATTCCTCAGCTAGTGGGATTTGATGGAATGCTTGGTTGAGATCCATTATGGTGAAGATTTTCGCTCTTGTAAAATAGTGAAACGCACTGTGAATGTCGGGCAGTGGTATCAATTCAAATTCTATACTCTTATTTAGTTGTCTATAATCCACGACTAGTCTATGTTTGTCAGTTCCTTTTGGTACTAGGAATGCAGGTGATGAGTATGGAGACGTTGACGGTTCAATGACGTGCTGATCAAGGAGTTTGTTAATGTGGTTTCTCATTATTTCCATCTTGGGCGGAGATAATTTGTATGGGTGGAGTCGTATTACCTTGTTGTCACTAAGATTTATTTTATATTCGATTAAATGGGTTAATCCTAACTTGGGAGTGAGTACAGTAGAAAATTCTTTTATTAACTTTTGGATTCTTAGTCTCTCATTTCCTTTTAAATGACTCAGACTCGATTCATGATGTTCTGAATGAATAGTTGCGGTTTCACAAATAGCGTCGTTACTTAATTCGGAGTCGAACTGATATTTTCGAGTACGATCAAATCTGAAGAAATATTGTTTTGCATGTATATCAAGGATTAAGGCAGTTTTTCTTATAAAATCCGCGCCTAATATTAAGTTTTGTCCTAACTCTTCAGCTACTAGTAGGGGAATATACCAAGTAAAATTCTTTATTTTTAATTTCACCGTAATACTGTGCGATATCTTTAGGTTTTGTTTATTTGCGGTGGTACACTTTATGTTCACCATTTGGCTACGTTTAATCAGATTATGATTAGCTAATAAGGTGGCTAACTGTTTACTAATTATATTACGGGTAGATCCGGAATCAATTAAACCAAGGGTATTCGTTGCTCCAAGGTCTATCTGTACATAGGGTAGTTGGCATATACTTGTTTTACATGCACCAATAGAGTTGCACTTCTCGATAAATCTCGTTAAGTAAGGGTCTATGCGTTTATTTTTATTTGATGCTTATTATTGTTGTTACCTTTCCTTCTGGTGCTTCGGAAGACGTAGGATTTTCGTTCTTCCAGCTTCACATGTTTTTTTGATTGGTCGGTTTTCTGTTGATAGCGCTTTTGTTTACATAACTTGCTAATATGCCCGGCCTTTCCACAGTTATGAGTTTCCTCATTTACTTCGCTCGTAGGTTGTCGGGGTTTTGGTTTAGAATATGAAACATGGGGATAGCTTTGGGTTTTATATTGTGACGGCAGCGGTATGCGAACATCTGCTCTCCAGTACCAGCGGTGGACACAGCGAGCCAATCAAACAACGTGCTCGGAGCGAGCCAACCAGCGACCCCGGTTAGTGCATAAAACCCGGGCCGGCAGAAAATTTTGCGCACACTTCATCGCCACGCCATCGAACGCACTTCATCTCCTCTCCTCTCTCGGACGACATCGGGGCGGAGTCAGCCGGAAGGAACAGCCGAAGAATAGAACCACCGCCGTTCTTGCGTCTTCGCACTCCCGTTCCGCGCCAGCGATGGATTTCGCTGGGCCGGCATCCGACTCTACAACCGGTGCCGAAAGAAGAGGAGGACTGCAGTACGCCACGATCAGCGGAGGCAGCCGCCGAACACCTCAGCGCGGCACGACCAACATCACAGTTCTCGCCACTCGGTCCTTTTTAGGGCCACCAAAATAACTAGAGTGTACGATTGGCGCCATTTGTCATGCGGCAAGCCTTTTGTCCGGTGACAAGTGGCGCCCAACGTGGGGCGACGATCATCTTGCGGATGCAAGATCCAGCCACGCCAGCGAGCTACCAGCCGGCACACCAATCAACATGGCGCCCAACAGACACCTCCACAACATCTGGAGAAGAGCAGTAGGCTGGCTACCGGAGAGCATTCAAGACCCGGTGGAGTTGTGACGGCAGCGGTATGCGAACATCTGCTCTCCAGTACCAGCGGTGGACACAGCGAGCCAATCAAACAACGTGCTCGGAGCGAGCCAACCAGCGACCCCGGTTAGTGCATAAAACCCGGGCCGGCAGAAAATTTTGCGCACACTTCATCGCCACGCCATCGAACGCACTTCATCTCCTCTCCTCTCTCGGACGACATCGGGGCGGAGTCAGCCGGAAGGAACAGCCGAAGAATAGAACCACCGCCGTTCTTGCGTCTTCGCACTCCCGTTCCGCGCCAGCGATGGATTTCGCTGGGCCGGCATCCGACTCTACAACCGGTGCCGAAAGAAGAGGAGGACTGCAGTACGCCACGATCAGCGGAGGCAGCCGCCGAACACCTCAGCGCGGCACGACCAACATCACAGTTCTCGCCACTCGGTCCTTTTTAGGGCCACCAAAATAACTAGAGTGTACGATTGGCGCCATTTGTCATGCGGCAAGCCTTTTGTCCGGTGACAATATGTACTTACGAATCGCTTATCGCAGTAGTTTCGGGTATCATTTCCAATTGGTCGAGTTTCGAACGAATCTCTGTGTTGACTCTGGGACATAGAAACGCGTCTATTCTGGTCAGAATACCAGACGTTGGATGAATGTATACAACATAGTTCTAGTTCGGTGAAAGTGGTAGGTCGCTTCATGAGTGCTAGGCGAGATCGCTCCTCGGGGGATAGTCCTACTAAGATAGTGTCTACTAACTGTTGTTCACTCCATTTAACTTGTAGCAATAAAGCAGATTCTCTTACCTCAGATATATAATGAGCTAATCTCTCGTATGTGCCTTGTACACGAAGTACTAAGTTTCGCTTCAATTCTTCGTAGATACCGGTGGGAATGAAATGTCTTATTAGTGTGGTATGAAGTTCTTCTACCGGGTGATTATACCTTAGGGATTCTAACACTCTATCTTTTAATGGAGGTCTACACTTAGGTAAAATTACTTGCAAAATCTGGTTATCTCTTAGTTGTTGCAGGTCCTTTAATTGTAAAATGTGCTTGATAAAATCAAGGAGCTTTGTAATATTCAGCCCATCAGTGATTGGTATGTCAGACAAAATACTTTCTACAGGGTGGGTTATCTTTCAATAGAGCTCGGTAGTTAGATTTATTTGACTCATCATTCTAGGTTTTTCCGCAGATTGATTAGTCCGCAAGTGAGAAGGTAAATCGTAGGTACGGGTCATATTTTCTAGTTCATTAGGGAGTAACGTAACGTTTACTGGTTGGATATTTACTGGACTACCAGTTAACCGTTCCTCGAATGGATTTATATTTGATTCCTGCAGAATCTGAAGTTTTGCAGTACCGTTTGGCTGTTCTTGAGTCGGGGATTGGGTAGGTGAAATATTTAATTTCGTCATTGCTTCTTCAATTTCGTCTAATCTAAACGATTCGGATCGTCGACATAATTCGCGCATTATCTCGGGTAATTGTTGTAATGCTTCCTCGGCGAATTTTTGTACATCATGAGGGGTATCTTTATCACCTGGCCAGTTCAACAAATTGGTGATACGGCGGGTCAGATGTTCGATTCTTTGGGTGGTGTGTAAAATTACTGCGGGGGATTTTTCATCACGCAGGGTTTGTGCGATCGAAGTTAGTTCTGTATACTTATGATAACATGTTTCTTTTTCGCTTTCAAAATCTAAAACACTCAAACGATTTAATAATGAGGGTTTGTCCGGTTTATTTTCACGTAACGTCTTGCGAAGTTCCGCGACAGTTACATTAGAGTAGGGAAGACCACGCAATAATGCTTCATAGCTTAATTCATCTTTCAACAACAAGTCGGGGTTAAATTGAGCCATTTTTGATAATAACAACTTTAAATACACGACGTATTACGAACGACAAATCTTATGTCACTTCCTTTAATTCGTTTTATCAATGTTTAAAATAGTTAACGTGAATTCATTTAAACACATACATATATATATCTTATTGCATATGAAATCTTATATTAATTAATCAACATAACTTATCTCACAACAATTCAATTTTCTGTACTGACATATATAATTAATCAAAACAAAAACTAATACCATCGTATAGAGGAGAGAAATTTCATATATGAAAAGTTCATTGCTTTAACAATGGCACAAAGGGTCAGCTGTTTTGGGGAGTCGTCTAGGGTAGTAATTTAGGACAATTCAAAACAGGAAAGAGCGTGTCTAAGGTGGTTTGTTTGGTTTAGCGAGGGGAGGTTATGAATGAGATGAGTGCATACAAAGGGGAGAGTTTACATTCCTCAACACGTATTTAACATGAACAGACTGGCTTCTACCGACAGGTTTGGAATGGAATACTTACCAGCGATGACTTGTTTAATACGGCAAAGTCGCGATACTAATATTATTATAACTGTTAATGAGAAGAATGATCCAGCACGTGTGGACAAGAAAATGTTAATGAATTGGGCCCAAGTGGGCTAAAAATATGTTTCTTGAGTTGAAGAATCCTGTCGGCTGGTCTTCCATGTTAGTTAAAAATATTATGTAATACATGCATTGCTTCAGTGGGAAGAAAATGATAAGCTGTGGACTGTATTTGAATAGATTTTAATATCTTTCTTAGTTACATTACAAATGTATTATTTGTTGAAATGAGGTCGGCTAATAATGCGTGTTGCCAAGTATTATAAATTCAGATTAGAATGAAGCGGGCCTAGTCGGCCATAAGCAAGAATGTGCGGCCTAAAGCCTACATTAAATGTCGACAATAAATGACAGCGAAAGATTCGGCGAACCGAACGCCGAGAGACCTTGCTACACACTGTGCAAAGTACAAACACGCAAAAATTGAGGCGAGGCAGTAAGCAGATTAGCCAACCTAGAAAACGAAATTATCGCGCTACCGTACATAAGCTGCCCGTCAAAATCAAATGATTTTTTAACATTTTTTTTTTTAATAAATTATGATACATTTACAATTTAATTTAAAAGAGTACAGTTCTTACTAATGATAGTTAGGTTCAAGGCTAAGTTGAACCTTGAGTTATGAGATTAGATAACGGCAGTCCGTCACTAGTTTAGAGATAAGCATGCATAAGATAAGCCTAGAGATAGGCGGTTGTAGGCCAAGGTTGGCGAACAGCTGTTTCATATATGAATAAAGTCTGGTTTGACCAATATTACTGACACAAGTGTGTGCAGTATATAACATTATAAAACATGAAAGAAAAATACATAATTATACAATGTTTAATGCATGATCGGAAGCTCATCACATGATGGACCGATAGCTGGTAACCCTATGCATGTCATAGATGGTTACTGTAAAATTAATTGAGGCCCGTGGGCCTGTACAGAGAGTTCATTACATGAACAAAATTGTTGTTGAACATGTTGCAGTTGCATGTTCAATCGTATATTTAGCAGGGCAGCATGTATTGACCTAGTCATGCTGTTCCTGAAGTTTCAGGAACTTACAATATGTAATAATGTATGAACAAGCTAGATGCTGAATGCAAGCCCAGATATGACATGTATGTCATAATTTTAAGTAAAAAGAATTGTGCATGCTTACTTGCAAAATGAATGCAATATAAAATACAATATTATAACGAAACATTGTTATCAATGTTTATCGTTCTAACTGGAGTACGCATAATAAGCGTTATCTGCTACAATTGTACATTTAGAAGGGTACAGATAAGATTTTATATAGCAAACAAAACAGATAACAGTCCACCTGCAAAAATATGTATAATTTTGTCGGCACATGTCAGAAGTGTTTTAAAACTTAAATAATAAAAAAATGACAAAAGATTAAGAAGAACTAGGTTGACCAGTGAATAGTGCGGAAATGTAGCTTTATTTAGACACCAAACACTTAACGATATAGTGAGAGTGTCGTGAACTATAAGCGTTTTACTATTTCACACCTTTCGCGGTGCTAATTAAAGATCGCGTGTATACATAGCTAATAACTGTGTTCAAGACACGTCTAACAAACAACTTTGTTACCTAAATAAATAAAGGATTGTTGAGATATTCGCCGATAGAAACTCATTCATTCAGTCATAAAGTATTCGTTGAGTCGTACACACGGAACGATACGCTGCAGAAGACGCTTCAATGAGACCGGCAGACACCTGAGTTACTACAACTACGTACTACGGACATCAGACTATACCCAAGGCCAGAGACGCTGTGTCCATGACGATAAAGGAACGACGCCTAGCCTAGCTGTTCATACACCGCTAAGCGACGCTGACGGAGGTTTCGAGAGGAATAGCTGTACTCAACGCTGACGCCTGAGACCCGTGTACATCTGTGTAACATGAAATCATCAAAACAGGTGACCTGATATGGTTCAGGGTTCATAATAATGTTGTAAAACACAACAAGTAAATGAAAAGCCGCTATAAGCGAAATTGAACAGTTTTAAATAATTGATAAACCTTTTTTTTATATAGGCGGTATGACTAAAGCCTAAAGACACTTTTAAATGTTGTACTGTATATCATATAGAGACATTTATTCAAAAAGACAGAACATTTAGATAATGTGTGATTATTATAATAATATGTTAATAAGAGTGCAGAAAGACTCTAAGCAAATGTTTTCATGAGATTGTGCACTGTATAAAGAATTATATTTGATAAATTAAATGTGATAAATTAAGGGAGAGTGCAGAGAAGCTCTAAGAGTGTTATCAAGATATTAGATGTCACAAATTTTATTGTTTCATATTAATTATTGTTGATAGCCAAGCAGGCTGAAGAGTAGAATAATTAAAAGGGAGTTACCCTTAATAAAAATGTTTAGATTAATAATAATTACCATAGAGATAACGATAAATATAACCCTTGTTATATTCATTTAAAAAGTTCGTATTTTATTTTCTCATGTATAAAGAACAGGGTTACGGATTTCATAGAATGAAATCAATTCAGTATTTCCATTTTATTAAATAATTAAATTCAATATAACAAAATGATTTTTATAAATGAATTATAATTACAGGCAGACAGTGTGAAACTGCCCATATATGTGTGTATATTTCCATGTTATATGTTTTGTGTATATACTGTGTATTGTATGTCTTATTTTCAGGAACTTATAAATTATGTACTAAGATATATGATTTTAATATGTGATTGTTAGACGTAAGCATTATAACAATATATCACTAGAGAAAATATGTGTAAAGTAATATTCAAGAAAGAATATAAATTGGTGGAACCCGCCGTAAATTGTGTTAAATATTTGAAATTCTTATTATTATTATGATTTGTTTAAAGATAAGCACCTTGAGGGTGACAATTATAATCATTGGAATGATAGACTAAAAAGGTAGTTTTCATTTATTCACAATTTATACAACTCAGCTTCCTAAAATAATTCTTTTGAAAACACATCGTCCCAACTCGATACCTATAAGCCCAAATCCCACACCTAATAGCCGGCAAAGCAGAAAAGTACCATATACTACAGGTAAGTGTTGGCATGGTATACCCTAACCAGGTCCATGTAAAACTCATAATCCATAATGAAAGAAATCATAAAAAGATGTGTTGCAAAAGAAAATGTCGCTTCCAACGTGGGGCACGATTAAAAAAAAAAAAAAAAAAAAAAAAAAAAAAAAAAAAAAAACATACGAACAAATTAAAAATTAGTAAGAAGTTAAATAAATATAAATTCACGTAGAACAAATATTTAGAGTTGATGTGTAATTATTATAAAACGTGCATTTATATGTTGAATGTAGCTGATAAGAACGTACAGTTAGCGTTATCAGTAGAGTAAACAAAGGGGAGCTTAGATAAATATTGTGGTTATCAGAAACTGATACTACAGGCGCCCAAGATAACGGTTGTATGTTGATGAATAAATGACTACCAATATTTAATAATAATCCAAATAATTAATAATATACAAATTAATAATAAATATTTTAAAATCGGTTCACCAAATTAAAATTAAACATGGCACATAAACAAGAGGTCAGTTTAGCCGACATAATGAAGAAGTTAGAAGCCAGCAACGCTGAAAACGTAAAAAGGTTTGAAGAAATAAAAACTAGTGGTGCTGAAACTATGAGAAGATTGGAAGCAAGCACGTCAGAAATTCAGAAACTATACGCGTATAATGCTGAAAGTAAGGTAGAAATTATGGAACGAATGGAGACCTTAGAAGGTAAAGTTAAAGAGTCTCTAAAACAACAAGCGGTGGTGATGAATGAAAATTTCGAAGAGCAGCGAAAAAGACTACAACAAAATTTTAAATCTATGGCCGACACACTGGACCAGAAACTCGAAAAAATTACGCATCGACAAGATACCAAAATACAAGTCATCAGCGAGTTGGTGCAGAGTAATGTCAGGAAGACCATGAAAATTGAAGAAGAAGCAAAAAGTCTCGCCGCAGCAGACGACACCATCAAGAAATCTATCCAACACCATGACAACAGGGTAGATCAGCTGGAAGTCAAGTTAAAAGGTGAAGTAGACCGACTTACACGAGAAGTGAGAAGACTACCAACACAAGCGTTAGTATACTCGACCGTACCTAGAGAAGAGAGACCCATTAACTATTTTAGAGGATCCAGAGGGGAAAATCCCATTGAATTTCGTATCAAATGTGAGAAAGAAATGGATAGTATTGGATCTATTCTCAGTGACAAAGATAAAATAGACTTTGTAAGCCGTTACTTAAAAGATGCAGCAGCCAGTTGGTTCACGATGGTGAATGACGATTTAAAAACGTATGAAGAATTTAAACTAGCATTCGAACGGAGGTATTGGAATGAATACATACAAATGAGAATACGAAATACACTGGAATTTGGTAAATATAATCCAGGTAAGCTGTCTGAAGATGAATACGTCATTATGTTAGTAGAGAGGAGTAAACATTTACGTCCCGCTTTAACACAAAAAGAATTAGTCATTAAGCTTGCTAATCATTTCAGCAGGAACATCCAACTAGCTATACATGTTCAGGGTATAGCTACCATTGAAGATCTATTAATACTTTTAACACAGATGGAGGGTGTAATCCGTGAACGAGACCCACCAAGAGGAGTTCAGCGAGATAACCGGAACCAAAATCAAGATAGAGGTACGTGGTATTCGCAAAGATATCGCCAAGAAGATAAAGGCAGAGAAGATAGACGTACAGACGATGAAAAATATCCGAAAAACAAAAATGTATCATATGATAGACGCCATGAAGATGGACGAACATATGAGAAGCAGGAGCAAAATAATGAAAGAGGTAATTACAAAGGAGGTTACCAATGGCCGAATTCGTCGAAACGATTTTCGAAACCATGGACATCCGATAGGAATGCAAATACGCAGGCGATTACCGTTGAGAAAAAACAGAAAGAGACACCGAGAAACACTGATGAACGTAATAAACCGTCCACATCGAAGACTGAAAATCAATGACTACATTCAGGAGTCTGTATAGGAGGTATATTCCCACCTGATCTTAGGGAAGAATTATTTATGACCGATAAAATTAATCCAATAAATAATACTGTATGTCCACAAATAAAACTGTATGTTAATAATGTACCTGTTAACGCATTAGTTGATACAGGGAGTGAGGTCACAATTATCAATAGTGCATGGGTAAAAATTCATAATGCTCATTTTAAAAATGTACCGAAGTTGCCTACACGGGAGATACAAATAACTACAGCAAATAAATCGATGGAAAAAGTAAACCATCAGATGTATGTTAGTATTACCTGTCAAGGATTAGAGATAGAATTACCTGTACTGATAGTTGATAAGCTAATATATGACTGCATTCTGGGAGTGGATGCGCTAGACCGACTCAATGCTGTTATCAATATGAAAGATGGACAAATGACATGTACAGTTAATAATATATGTAAAACTATAGATTTAAGAGCACCTGTTAAAGAACAGAATCCTCCACAACCGGAAATACTTAAAATTAGTAGACCCAAGATCACATTAGCCGAAGAACGGACACATCCAGAAGAAGTAGAAGATCAGCCAGGAGAACAACACATAAATGATCTGTTAGAAGAATATGAGGACATCTTTAGCGAAGTACCAACACAAACTCACGTCTACCAGCATCGAATTAAGGTAACTGACCCGTCCAAGTTCGTCAGACGCACATATACGATTCCAATGAAATACGAGGAGCAGGTAGATCAAGAAATTCAGCGTATGTTAGATAACAATGTCATCCGCAGATCACATAGCAATTACCTGAATCCACTTGTAGTAATCAAGAAAAAAGATGATGCGATTAGACTGTGTATGGATATGCGTAACCTTAACAACGTTGTTGAAAAGATGTACGACTGCGCTCCAAATGCTGAAGAGTTATTTGCTAAATGTGAAGGAGCTAGATATTTAACAAAATTAGACCTTACTTCTAGTTTCTGGCAGATACCAATACGAGAGAGTGACCGCAAGTGTACGGCGTTCCTCTACAAAAACAAGACCTATGAATACAACGTAGTACCGTTTGGATTAAGCACTAGCTTGTCTGCTATTGTACGATGTCTAGAAAATGCACTTGGAGAGGAGGTGTCACCTTACACAATGGTATTTGTAGATGACATACTCGTCGTGTCGAAAACTATTCAGGAACATGTAAATCAATTACGAGTTATTTTTGAGAAATTTAGAGTAGCCAAAATTTCCCTCAATTATAAAAAATGTGAATTCCTAAAAACCAATATCAAGTTCCTTGGTCATATTATATCCGAACGAGGTATCAAACCTGATCCTATCAAGATCCAAAGTATCCTAAATTTCCCTATTCCTAAAAATGTAAAAGGAGTAAGAGCTTTCCTAGGATTGACTGGTTATTATCGACGCTTCTCATCTGACTATGCAGCAACAGTAAAACCTCTGCTGGAGTTAACACAAAAGAAGAGAAAATGGAGATGGGAGCAGCATCACACTGAAGCAGTGGATTGAGTCAAAACATTGTTTAAACAAAATTTAATGCTACACCATCCGAATAAAGACGGCGATTATGTGCTATATGCAGACGCAAGTCAATATGCAATGGGAAGTGTATTGTATCAAAAAGACTCAAAAGGAGACTTAAGGGTCATCGCCTATGCCAGTCGTGTATTCCGAGGAGCGGAGATAGAGTACTGCACTACAGAAAAGGAAGTACTAGCTATTGTATATGCATTATCCCAGTTCCGATTCTATCTATGCGGAACTCATTTTGAAATTCATACAGATCATCAGGCTTTATCTTTCCTATTAACATGTAAGGTAAAGAGTGCGAGGTTGATGCGATGGATACTTGCCATTGGGGAGTATTCTTTCACCATTAAATACTGCAAAGGCAAAGACAATGAAGTAGCTGATACCTTAAGCCGTTATATAGAAGAAAAAGAAGAAACACATGAAGCTAAACCACAAGATGTCAGGGTACTTAGCAACATAACATACAAACCCGAGAGAGAAGTACAAGAATTACTACGTAATCTCGCTAGAGAGCAAGATAAAGATCAGCGGTTACAGAATATAAAAAATAATCCGTTACCTATAAATTATTGTGTGAAAGATGGAATTTTATTTAAGCTTATTAATTATGATTGGAAAGTTGTGCTATCTCATGACATGTTACAGCAATTAATTATGCCATGTCATCGTAGTCTAGCTCATGCATCTCCATTGAAGTGCTATTTAACTATGAAAGAAGCCTTCACCTGTAATAATATGTTCAGAAAAATTAAAATAATTGTTAGGAAATGCCATGATTGTCAAACAGCCAAACATCCGAATTTAAACACTTGCGTTGAAATGGGGAGTATCAGAACTAAGAAGAAGGGGGATATAGTTGCACTTGATTTCCTTGGACCACTCCCGCGATCAAGTCGTGGGTACCGCCATATAATTGTGACGGTAGATGTGTTTACCAAGCTAGTAAAGTTATATGCTGTACGAAGACCCACCATGAAATCCGTTCTGAACGTCATCACCCAGAAGTATATACCAAAGTATGGAAAAATGGATAAAGTGTTGACAGATCAAGGTAAACAGTTTGGTAATAAATTATGGAAGGACGCATTGACAAGACGAGGTATAAAACCTGTACTTACATCCATAAGGCATCCACAAACTAATCTAGCTGAAAGAATAAATAGAGAGTTAGGCAAGTACATGAGGTTATATTGCTACAATCAACAGAGTAAATGGCTTGACTATCTACAATTTTTCGAAGATGCAATGAATCACAATTATAGTGAAGCTACAGGATACACACCGTTAGAATTAAGTGAGAATAAAATACCTAAAAGATTCTGGCACAACATGATTAATAAACCGGAAAATTATAATGTAGATTTGCCAATTCAAATAAAAATAAACAGAGCTGAACGACAGTTATATCATCAAGCAGGTAAAAGGAGAGACCGGTATAATAGAACTCACCGATTGACAAGATTCCAGATTGGTGATAAGGTATTGATAAAGACAAATCCTGTGGGAAGTAGTATATTAAACACTTCCAAGAAATTCTTCAGATTATTCTGTGGCCCATATGAACTAAGGAGTCGTCTAGGACCACACACCTACATGGTATATGACCCAGTGAAGCAAAAGGACGTCGGAAAGTACCATGCGTCATTATATCCAATAATACCCATATGTGATTGTTACTTTAAGATAAGATTTTATATTCTTTCTAATAAACATGTAATATAACTGACTGTGTATGTACTAAAAAAAAAAAAAAAAAAAAAAAAAGTGGGGGAGTGTTATAACGAAACATTGTTATCAATGTTTATCGTTCTAACTGGAGTACGCATAATAAGCGTTATCTGCTACAATTGTACATTTAGAAGGGTACAGATAAGATTTTATATAGCAAACAAAACAGATAACAGTCCACCTGCAAAAATATGTATAATTTTGTCGGCACATGTCAGAAGTGTTTTAAAACTTAAATAATAAAAAAATGACAAAAGATTAAGAAGAACTAGGTTGACCAGTGAATAGTGCGGAAATGTAGCTTTATTTAGACACCAAACACTTAACGATATAGTGAGAGTGTCGTGAACTATAAGCGTTTTACTATTTCACACCTTTCGCGGTGCTAATTAAAGATCACGTGTATACATAGCTAATAACTGTGTTCAAGACACGTCTAACAAACAACTTTGTTACCTAAATAAATAAAGGATTGTTGAGATATTCGCCGATAGAAACTCATTCATTCAGTCATAAAGTATTCGTTGAGTCGTACACACGGAACGATACGCTGCAGAAGATGCTTCAATGAGACTGGCAGACACCTGAGTTACTACAACTACGTACTACGGACATCAGACTATACCCGAGGCCAGAGACGCTGTGTCCATGACGATAAAGGAACGACGCCTAGCCTAGCTGTTCATACACCGCTAAGCGACGCTGACGGAGGTTTCGAGAGGAATAGCTGTACTCAACGCTGACGCCTGAGACCCGTGTACATCTGTGTAACATGAAATCATCAAAACAGGTGACCTGATATGGTTCAGGGTTCATAATAATGTTGTAAAACACAACAAGTAAATGAAAAGCCGCTATAAGCGAAATTGAACAGTTTTAAATAATTGATAAACCTTTTTTTTATATAGGCGGTATGACTAAAGCCTAAAGACACTTTTAAATGTTGTACTGTATATCATATAGAGACATTTATTCAAAAAGACAGAACATTTAGATAATGTGTGATTATTATAATAATATGTTAATAAGAGTGCAGAAAGACTCTAAGCAAATGTTTTCATGAGATTGTGCACTGTATAAAGAATTATATTTGATAAATTAAATGTGATAAATTAAGGGAGAGTGCAGAGAAGCTCTAAGAGTGTTATCAAGATATTAGATGTCACAAATTTTATTGTTTCATATTAATTATTGTTGATAGCCAAGCAGGCTGAAGAGTAGAATAATTAAAAGGGAGTTACCCTTAATAAAAATGTTTAGATTAATAATAATTACCATAGAGATAACGATAAATATAACCCTTGTTATATTCATTTAAAAAGTTCGTATTTTATTTTCTCATGTATAAAGAACAGGGTTACGGATTTCATAGAATGAAATCAATTCAGTATTTCCATTTTATTAAATAATTAAATTCAATATAACAAAATGATTTTTATAAATGAATTATAATTACAGGCAGACAGTGTGAAACTGCCCATATATGTGTGTATATTTCCATGTTATATGTTTTGTGTATATACTGTGTATTGTATGTCTTATTTTCAGGAACTTATAAATTATGTACTAAGATATATGATTTTAATATGTGATTGTTAGACGTAAGCATTATAACAATATATCACTAGAGAAAATATGTGTAAAGTAATATTCAAGAAAGAATATAAATGGTGGAACCCGCCGTAAATTGTGTTAAATATTTGAAATTCTTATTATTATTATGATTTGTTTAAAGATAAGCACCTTGAGGGTGACAATTATAATCATTGGAATGATAGACTAAAAAGGTAGTTTTCATTTATTCACAATTTATACAACTCAGCTTCCTAAAATAATTCTTTTGAAAACACATCGTCCCAACTCGTTACCTGATACCTATAAGCCCAAATCCCACACCTAATAGCCGGCAAAGCAGAAAAGTACCATATACTGCAGGTAAGTGTTGGCATGGTATACCCTAACCAGGTCCATGTAAAACTCATAATCCATAATGAAAGAAATCATAAAAAGATGTGTTGCAAAATAAACCTAGACGTGGCAGTTACATACGGCAGACGCTAACAATAGTTTTTACATAGACACAAGTTATGTGAATACAATAACAATAATTTAAATAATTACAAGATGAATAATTGCAATGTCAAATAACAATACAATACTGAAATTACAGAAACAATTTAACAATTTAAAGACATTCACAGAATAATACATATTTATCAGCAACAATATAAAGAAATGAATGCATGATTGCTTAGCGGCAAGACATGCAAATATTATGTAATAACATTTTATAAATAAGACCACCAAAAAACATGCAATATACCCCATAACATCAAATGAAAATGTGTAAGACATAGTATGCCACACAAATTAACATACAGTACAAATATTAAGATACCACCAAAACTGTGATAATTAGAACCGTGCAATGGCGCAAAATTGATAAGAAAATATTGTGATAATTCATCACAATTATGTTGACCAAATGGTCGTAATAAGTAATAAGCCAATGGCTGAATAAAAGTAGCATTGTGCTAAGTAATCATAATGTCAAATCTCGTCTCGCGCTGGCAACAGACAATTTATGTATTGGTCTCCGCAAAACACCCGTAGGCGTGCGAATGTCCACGACACGAACCAAGTTATCTGGGCCGGGAAATGTGGCAGTAATTACGCCAAATTTCCAGGCTAATGGAGGTAAATTATCCTCAATACGCAAAACTAAGTCACCAATGGAAACATTATCCTTGGCAAACTTCCACTTGTGACGCTGCTGCAGCTGGTGCAAATAATCGCGAGACCACGCCTTCCAAATGCCTTGGACAAACCTCTGAAGAAGTTGCCAACGCCCAAGACGAGAAACAGGAACGTGAGAAAGGTCTGGGTCCGGAATCGCTGTTAAGGGTGCGCAAATCAAAAAATGGCCAGGTGTAAGTGGCACCGGGTCGTTAACATCCGAAGAGATAGCAAATAAAGGTCGAGAGTTCAGACATGCCTCTATCTGAGACAAAACGGTCGTGAACTCTTCGAAGTTGAGTATAGATTTGCCTACCACGCGGCGCAGATGAAATTTCAAACTTTTTATGCCGCTCTCCCAAAGGCCACCGAATGAGGTGAGGAGGGCGGAATAAATGACCATGATATCCCCTGAGAGGATGTGAATGACTTAATCGAAGAAATGGCATCCTTGTTCTGCCAAAAGTTGTAAATATCATGTAAGATGGTGCGGGCCTTCCTGAAGGTTGTGCCATTGTCGGAGTACAGTTGACTGGGTATACCCCGACGTGCCATGAAACGACGTAAAGTGGCTATAAACGCACTGGCCGTAAGGTCGGAAACCAATTCCAAGTGAAAAGCCCTAGTCGCCAAGCAAACAAACAAAGATACGTATGCCTTAGAAAGAGTTCTAGACTTCTGCCCGCCATGACGAATCATGAAGGGACCACCATAATCAACCGCGCAAAATAGAAACGGCCTAGAAGGAGTGACTCTAGGGAATGGTAAAATACCAAGTCTCTGAACCTGCTGTGTGGCACTAAACCTGATACACTTGAGACACTTGCGAATAATGGAACGGATGACTAGCCGGGCATTAACAATCCACCAATGTTGACGCAGTGAATGATGCACGAGTTGAGCACCAGCGTGAAGTAAACGAATGTGTTCACGTTCAATGATAAGGCGTGTAATATGCGCCGATGGGGGTTATACAATAGGATGTTTCGAATTGTAAGGTAATTGGGAATGCTGCAATCGTCCGCCCACGCGTATCACTCCAGAGTCGTCAAGAAACGGGTCGAGAGAAGCCAACTTGCTCCTAATGGAAACAGAAGATCCGTTCCGAAGACAATTAATTTCGGTTGCGAAGTGGATCGACTGAGATTGTTTTATGAAGAAGTTGAGAGACTGATGAATTTCTACAGGGGTCAGATTGCCCGAAAGTTTGTCCGCACATGAGTGCCTAATATTTCTGATGAACCGAAAACAGTAAGCGTATACACGCGTCAGCCGGTGCAACGAGGAAAAGTCCAACGATAAGTCAACAGCCAGGGTAGACATTAGCGAAAGGTTATGTGTATTTTTCTCTTCCGCGGTGACTTCAGAAGACGACGGAGTGGCCGGTACGAAGGATGGGAAGGGATCAGACTCTGACGATTGAGACAGACAGCTAGGACCGTGCCACCAAAGCGAGCAATCGCGCAAAACGTCAGGGAAACACCCCCTAGATATAATATCAGCAGGATTGCGTCGCGAATCAATGTGATGCCAGGTATAAGTTTGCGTACAACGCTGAATTTCAGCAACCCGATTAGCGACGTATGTTTTCCAACGCGTAGACTGCGCATGAATCCAGTAAAGAGCCACCATAGAATCAGAATACAAATGTACATTATCAATAAACGAATAAAGAGCAGGAATAACCTTAGATACGAGTCGCGATAATAACAAGCAAGCGCAGAGCTCGATGCGAGGTAATGACACCTGGCGTAGGGGAGCCACGCGAGATTTGGAACACAAGAGGCGACAGGAGGCAGTAGAATCTTGATAAATGACTCTGATATATAGACAACAGCCAAACCCTCTCTCCGAAGCATCCGAAAAGCCATGCAATTGAACTGTAGCCGCCTCACGCTTGCAACGAATAGATCGCGGGACTACTATTTTACCAATCAGAATCAATTTGTTACACAAAGAATGCCAATCCGAAAGTGACTGACCGGAAATCGGTTCATCCCATCCAAGCTTACAAAGCCAAAGTCGCTGCATGAAATGTTTATACAAAAGACAACTGGACCGATTAAACCAAGAGGATCATATATTCCAGCAATAATTGAAAGAATTTTTCTCTTGGATATGCTAGAATCAACCGGAGATAGTTTGATGTCAAACAAAAATGAATCGGCAGTATTGTTCCAAAGAATGCCTAGGGTACGCACATTGTCCTGTTTATTTAGGGGTCGTGAAAAGTTGTGATAATTTGCGACCGCTGTGGGTTCATTTGATGCCCATTTGTGCAACGTGAAACCATATTGACCAAGTAACGCACCTAGATCGGATTTCAGCTTGGTTAGATTAGGGATAGTGTCCGAACCGGTAAGTAGATCGTCGACATAAAAATCGTTGGTTATGGCTAACGCCGCTTGGGGAAAGGAAGACTGATTGTCCCTAGCAATTTGTAGAAGGCAACGAGTGGCCAAAAAAGAGGCGCTAGCCGTGCCGTAGGTTACTGTTCGCAGCGCGAAATGTTTAAGTGGTTCGAGGGGAGAATCACGCCACAAAATGCGTTGATAGTGACAATCCCCTTCAGCTAGGCGAATCTCACGATACATCTTCTCGATGTCGGCAATGAGAACATACTCATGTATGTGGAAACGCAAAAGAATGGAAAAAAGGTCTTGTTGAACATTGGGGCCTACTAACAATATGTCATTTAACGAAAGGCCATTAGTAGTCTTGGACGAACTATCAAAAACAACGCGCAGTTTTGTGGTCAAGCTAGACTGTTTAAACATGGCATGGTGAGGCAAGTAGTAAATATTTGACGCTCCTAAATTGATAGCGCCATCATCGATGAGTGTCATGTGCCCAAGATCCATGTATTCCTTGATAAAGTCCGCGTAGTCGCGAGCGAGCTTGGCATCTCGCCTAAATCGACGCTCTAAGCTTAATAATCTTGATTCGGCACTTGTGTAAGATTCCCCCAAGTGGGGATTATCAGACTTGAATGGGAGTGACACTATAAATCTACCCTCGTGGTTGCGCTGAGTAGAGCGCACAAAATGCTCTTCACAGGCCGACTCGCTATCAGGGGTATCGTCAGGGATAGTTTCTGCTTCCCAGAATCTCTCGAGAGATTGCAGAATTTGACTGTCATTGTTCCTTGCTAGGAACGAAACAGCAGGACCCCCGGTGTGGCAGTGCTTGGGCAGATTGCCAGCCAAAATGTAACCCAGTTTTGTTTCCTGAATGATAGGAAAATTGGGGCCGCGTGTGTATTTATTGGCTAATATCAAATCCAGATAAAATTGTGCCCCTAATAGTATGTCGATTTGTGAAGATATATTAAAATCTGGGTCGGCCAGAAAAATTTTGTTTGGAATGTGGAACTGGTTGATATCAAACGAGGTTGAAGGCAGATTGTGAGTTAAGGTAGATAAGACGGCACATTTCGCCTCGAAACTATGTCTCTGATAGCGAGAAATAATACGTATAGAAGCAATATCAGTGGCGCAACACGCTGTGTTGTTTATTCCTGTGATTGGAATATTAGATTTGGTTAATTTAAGGTGTAACCTTTTTGCAAATGATTTTGTACAGAAATTGATCTGTGAACCGGCGTCCAGGAGCACTCTAGCTCTATGCCTGTTGCCAGCCTGATCAACGACAGATACAACCGCTGTGGATAAAAGAACATTGTTTTTACACTGTAATTTAAGCGAGCAATAATTGCTGCTGGCAGCTGTTGATTTCGGCACGTAATTTGCGTGCAGCAATGTGTGGTGTCGTTTTGAACAAATTTTACAGACCTGTTTACTCTTACAGTTAGCTATCAGATGACCTGCTCTAAGGCAGTTGATACAACATTTATGATTTGCAACCAATTGCCCCCGCTCAGCGGTGCTTAATATACGAAAATTATTACATATGTAATGCGGGTGGTTAGATTTACAACACACACATGAATAATGATTTGCCGCTGTGTGATAGCTCTTAAATGTATTGCTGCCAGCAGTATTTCTTAAGCTACACTTCTCAGATTTATTGTTAGGTTTTACATTAAGTTTGTTGAATTGCTGTCCGGGTTCAATAGGCATTGTATTTTCTAACAGCTGTCTGCGTAAGTTTAAAAAATGCGTAAAGTCTTGAAAGCTAGGCAAATTGTCAGGGTCTGTTGACTCCTTCCAAAGTTTTAAAGTAATAGGGTCAAGTTTGGTGGACAGCAACTGTATGGTGATAAATTCAGATGAATTCACTGACAGCTTCATTGCTGCCAGTGAATTAACGGAAGACGTTATTGTGTTAGTAAACTCCGCCAAACTTTGGACCGAGTCCTTTATTGTGGACTTAACCTGAAGTAGGTTTTGCACATAGTATTTAGCTAATATGAATGGGTTGTTATACCTTTCGGACAGCAAATTCAACGCTATTGCATAATTTTCTTTACAAATAGGTAATGATTTGATTAAATCTAACGGTTCACACTTCACAGAGGAATGCAAATAATGCAGTTTTTGCACTGGTGTTAAATCAGATCTTGAATGCACTAAATCGGTAAAAATTGAATAAAAATGTTGCCACTCCAATATGTTGCCTGAGAAGCAGGGCAAACTTATCGGCTTTAATTGCATGGGCGTCGATAATACGGGAGGCACAGTCTGAGTATTAAAAGTGTCAAGTAGTTGCAAAATGTTTCCCTCAGTTGAGTATATCATTTCTTCGACCTCAACTCGGTCTGCTTGAGCAACGCTCGTGTCTTTACTGATGAGCTCTATCTCAGACTGTACCTCATCGTACTTCGAGGCCAAGCTTTTGAGACTTTCCAGTCTTACAGTTAGAAAATGTTTTGTACTTAAAGTTATGTCAAATGAATTTACTGCGGATTGTATCCGCACTATCGCGGACTTTAATCCGCCTCTCTGGTCAGCACTTTGAGGCCTTCTTCAGACATTTTACGCACCTTTTTACTGTTGTTGGTGATACCTTGTTGGCGATGTCCTGCAGCGTCGGCTCCTTGGTGAAGATGGTAAACAGCTGGCAGAGATGACCACTTTGAGTAAGCACTGTAGCTGGCAGGCACTTGCTAATATGTTGTCTGAAGATGACGAGCGAAATGACGATGCAAATCACGCCACGGTCGTATTAGCTGACGTGCTAATTCGCCCGTGATGGCCAGAAATAGTGGTAGAAAATATTGGATGGAAAATCCAGGTCCGGAGTGACCAAAAAATGTTAATGAGAAGAATGATCCAGCACGTGTGGACAAGAAAATGTTAATGAATTGGGCCCAAGTGGGCTAAAAATATGTTTCTTGAGTTGAAGAATCCTGTCGGCTGGTCTTCCATGTTAGTTAGAAATATTATGTAATACATGCATTGCTTCAGTGGGAAGAAAATGATAAGATGTGGACTGTATTTGAATAGATTTTAATGTCTTTCTTAGTTACATTACAAATGTATTATTTGTTGAAATGAGGTCGGCTAATAATGCGTGTTGCCAAGTATTATAAATTTAGATTAGAATGAAGCAGGCCTAGTCGGCCACAAGCAAGAATGTGCGGCCTAAAGCCTACATTAAATGTCGACAATAAATGACAGCGAAAGATTCGGCGAACCGAACGCCGAGAGAGCTTGCTACACACTGTGCAAAGTACAAACACGCAAAAATTGAGGCGAGGCAGTAAGCAGATTAGCCAACCTAGAAAACGAAATTATCGCGCTACCGTACAATAACATAATTAAAATTTTACTCATTTATTTTTTGTTTATTTCTGAGTGAATAAATTTATGTTTGTCCAAGTTATTGTTAACGAATTATAAAATTACACAACAACAGCAACATAATTATTTCTTTTTCAAAGTAGTAGCAGAGTGGCACAATTTTGTGACGTCTCCCTTGTTAAGACAACACAAAAGTCGGGAACTAGTTCAATTCTTTACCAGTTAATTAAACTAGCTGCCGTTGTTAGTAAAACATCCTTACCAACAAATTACAACACAATTATGACATAGGAAATTGACAAGGATTGCACAAATTTATTCACTCACTTGGTGTTAGCGAAAACTTCTCTTTATTACTATTCAAATATTATGTTTGACTTTGTTTCTTTTTAAAGAAAATTTACTTTAGTAAATTCTGCTTTTACTGCTTTAAAGGTATTAAGCTTATTATTCCTTTTATCTCAAAAAATTTACTCATCTAGATGTTAGTTTTAAATACCTCGGATCCGGGTCTGAACTTTCTCAAAATAATTAATTTACTTCAACCAAATTATTGGAAGAATAATATTGGTGGTAATCTACATTATTATCTTACATTTATCTATATATTGCTGTTACTACTACTACATTACAAAAATTACAAATCTGATAATTTCTTCTTTACATTATTAAAGTTCTTTAGTGTTCTTTTGTTACTTCTCTTATTGAAACGAAAATTTACAAATGTTGTGTTTGGATATCACCTGAATTTAATATGAGGTTGTTGTTGGGTCCTTGGGTGTCATCTCCTGTCGTCTTCTAGGGTGGAGTACGTGGTTCCTCTTGAAGCTACATCGGGTTGATTATATCTGCTCTCGACGATCGGTTTTTTTACTTGAAGTTCATACTGTTGTAGTTGGAGTTTTCTTCGTCCGGATTTTGTAGTTCACATTTTACACCTTAATTATAGTTCTTACTTTGCAGTACTAAAGTCTGGTAGTTACATATCTTACAACTTACAGTTTTATATTTTTAAAAGAGATGTGTTGGCTAATTTTTCCTTTCTGTATATTCTTCCTAACTCTACACACACTACATTTTTCAAAATAAAATCATCTCACACTGGATATTCGTTTAACGGCATACACTTACGTGTATGTAGACAACACAAAACTCACATCTTTTCATGACGAAGTTCTACTGGCGACTGCGCGTATAGTTTAGGGGCGAGGGCTCAGTAAGCTGGTGCGTATTTACGCACTAAGAAAATAGTTCGTACTTTTATATATTACTAATTATTCATTAATTAGAATGTAAATACTTTATGTTAACTTTATTACGACTTAGAGATTTCTTTATTTATATAGTCGCATTTTTAATAATTAAAGTAATTATTATTATTATTCTTTACTTAATACCTTTCTTGGCGTGTTGGTACTGGACAATTTCAAGTTGATTCAGGAATCTGGGTATAGGTAAGGGTGGATAATACTCTTACTTATTAGAAATTAAAAATTTTATTTTGTGCGATTTTCGATATTTTTTAAAATCGTCACACAGGGATTTCCCCTACATCACCCCCCAGTAATTTCAAATCTATACCAATTTCAAGCCAACTATGGTCAGGTTTACAATTGCTGCCCATAGCTGGCTGTCGTCCAAAACCACGATTAGTGCTGGTAAGGCAGTAATCGCCCGAAAAGGCGGGGAAATCATCTTCATTTCAGGCATGTTCTCTCATCATTATGATACACTGCATGGCAACAAATCAACATATAATATAAAATTATATAAAAAGTTGTGCAGTGTATATTACGCCAGTTTGGCCTCCTATGATGGTAACATACCTTGATGTTACCACCAACACTCATCGCTATCTGCAGTGGCACATGCCACCACTGCAATAGCATACTAATAACTAACTTAACCCTTCTACTGTTGCAGTCTCCACTTTCCATAATTATTTCACTTCAATTAACACCAAACAACCCCCCAAAATTACCCCTCTCTCTTGCATGATAACAAGTTTTTTTTTCTTTTATTTTCACTCAGACACTTCTGCAAGTCCCACTTTTCACTTGTACTACAAACTTTACAATGATTTTCGGTCACTTATTTACTAAAATAAAATTTAAAATTATAAACATTACAAATTATATAGATTGATAAGTATTTACATTGGAGGCTTGCCACAAAATTTGTCTTTTCCAAACTATACTGTAACTATAGCCATTGGTTAAATTTATTTGTTTACCAATAACGCTAGAAAATTTATGTGAATGTACTGCCTTGTAAAATATAGCCTCCTTAAACTATTTACATTCACTCCAAGACAGTACTGGTACGTGATATGGTACACCTAGCCGCTGCACCTTGAGTGTAAAAAAAAATTTTATACCACGTACCTTTAGGGGTCCTCCTCCCCGTTCAATGAGATGCTGAAATTTCTAGTCTATACCAATTTTGGTGGAGCCGGACCATCGTCGTTTCACCACCAAAAGGAAGTTCTGCCAACCATGGTCCGCCTCCAAGTGCCAAAACCCACGTTCAGGACTGGTAAGATCGTGACCGCCCGAAAATGGGGGAGAGTCCCTTCTGAAACATAAAATAATCATGTTATTCCTCAAACTAAACACAATCTAACATTTCTTTATTTATTAATTATTATCAAAATTAAATCTCATAAAATAATTTAAATTCATCATCAAAATTCAATTATATAACATTTTAAATCAATCAAAATATTTTAAACATCTCAAATTATTTAAATTCCATCAAGTATTGAAAACACAACATTTTAATTACATTACTTCACAACAATTACAAAATTTATTTATTTAGTCTACCAAAATAATATTATTATTATTATTAAGACAATTTCTACTACATACACACATTGTTTACATAACATCTTACAATACACAATTAATTTCAGTATCAATTATTTACAAATTGTTCGTCATTAATTTTTCAGTTTTCCACACTTAATTTCATAATCTGGCCAGGTCATTACCATAAATTAAAATCTTTAAAAATTGTGACAAAATAAAGGAGACCGAAATATATTAATACATAAAATACACTGCCAGAACTTACCTGTACTCAGTCGCAACTACGTACCGTATTAAATTTCTCTCAGAAGACCAAGGTCGCCACAATTATTTTTTATAGGCTAAAATATCGAAAACCTTTATACTCCACCTTAAATAAAAAGGTACAATTTAGCTATCTGACCACACCCAATTAATAATTCAGAAAGATCCCGGAACGTTAGACGAATTTTGCAGCACAGAAATGAGAAAGTGGTAATGACGAAATAACTTAGACTAACACATTTTATCAAAAGTAATCATTATTTTTAATGAGCGATTATTTAACAAAAATTTGTACGATTAATTTTTTAGTAAATTGCCTGAAAACTAGTACATTTTTTACACTATATTTTGTCTGGTTAGAATGCAATTATAAACTTATGTAACTTAATTATTATTACTTACTACTAGATAGACTGCCCAGCCTGCAATTTGCACTCACACATTTACACCTAATATTTACAAACCCCTCAACATTTTATAAATTCCAGTTTAACTCGGGGAACCGCACTATCGCGATGCCGGCCAAACACGTGGTTATTGTTCCGCGCTTCCAAAAAATGTCCGTACTGAACTGTTTTCACTGTCTCCAATGTAACAATTTTTTCACTGTGATGGATTGATTAATTTCTTGGGTCCCGGTCGGTATTAAAACGTTATTACCCTGAATTTGTTCATATTTAAAAGTTCGACTCGACCGGGGCCCGCGAGTCGCAACTACGTCTGTATGTGTACTCTGTAGCTCGTGGACTGCCTCGCGTCTGTCTTGGGGCGGGCGGAAGTTACTGTCCATAGCCAACGGATTTCGTCGCCGTTCACAGTTGAGTTGTTGTGACTTATTGGCTAAGCACATGCGACATAGTGACGGTTTCTGTCGTGAGTGCCGACGATATTCGGCATTGCTAGTCTGACGTCACGAAAGAGGTGGTCCTTAAATCTTTCGTATCCGGCCTCATGGTAAATGAAACTGCAACGATTCCCCTCTAGGCCATTTTGAGTTTTCTGAAGGAGCGTCACTCCATCGCGCATACCTGTGTCGCACGTGCGTGCGCCGTCACATTCACGCACAGTTCTGAGAAAACTCGAGGTGGTACATACTTCAACAGATTTCACAACGGAATACTGCGTCTTGCCTTTGTTCTGAAAACTGTTTCAGTCAACACGTGGTCTGTTACAATGGAATTAAAATTTGCACAATATTTTTATGAAACCCCGAAAACTGAAATAAAATTAAAATATCCCCTATTTGCAATAAATAAAATAACCCACTTCTGACACGTTACAAAATGTCCATACACTAATTTTAAATTCAACCTCCATCATCATACATATATTGAATATATTTATAACATACATCATTGTTATCCACATACAATTTGTTATTATTATTATGACCATTATTGACATAATATTTGACATCATTCTTATCTATCATTTCATAAAACCCGTCTACATTTGTGATTTTAGTTCGGTCTCCATCAGTAGTTTTATTCAATATAAAGTCAGTTATTTTCTCATCATATTCTTCTACTACATTCATTACAACATAAGGTAAGTGTTTATTGTTTATAAAGGTATTATCAAAATAATCATCTATCTCTCTTTCAACAGGTAAGTATTTTATATTGTTTATCTTCACCCCTTCTAACCTCTCTCTCAACTCTTTATAATTTCTCTTTAATTGATACAATTCTATCTCTCTATCAGTATACAGCTCTCTATCTAAATCTCTCTCACTATAACACCATATCACACTTTCTCTACCATCCCACACAGAGGGCACTAACTCATAAAAATTCGGGGAACAACTCAAAGACCTCATGTCTTCCAATAACAAGGGACTCTTACCCTTCAACAACATCATTTGTAAACACCTTGGTTCACAATAAATATGGGGAAAATTTACCCTCTGCCACCCTTCTACCTCTATACTGCCTTTCCACTTTCTCTCTGACTCATAAACACACATTAACATTCCATTATTACATTCTAAAACTTCATCAGCACTATTTTTAATTCTATTCTCATAATTCTTACCCCTACTTACCTCATTATCTGTCATCTGATCGTTTTTATTTTCATCTAATTTATCTGTTTCTCCACTATTCTTTACCCCCACTATATTCTCAGAATTGTAATTAACATCATTATCATCACTATTCCATACTTTACTATATAACACTACCTCTTCCACTATTTTGTCATTATTAATATTTGTAACATTGTCACCTAACTTCTTATTCAATATCTGATTGAATTTACATTCTAAATTTTTATTCGTTTCGTTAGCCATCTTCTCACAATTATTATTTATAGATTTTATTACCTGTTCTTTCATATTATTTAAATTTGTATTAATTACCTTTACTTGCTCACTAAACTTGAAATTCTGTTGCTTAATTTCGGTTCTGATTTCATTAAATTTACAATTTATTTTATCATTCTGCTCATTTAATTTCTCATTAAAATTGCTATTTTGAACGTCAAAATGACGATCTATTTTATCGAATTTTTCATCAAAATCATTACTTTGTGTATTGAAATTACTATTTACCTTACTGAAATTGGCTTTCATAAAATCAAATATATCATCTAATGACAATTCTGTTTCTCTTATTTTTGTTTTAGTTGTTATGGGAGTTGAATTTGCTCCTGCCTCACTAATCAACACAGATCCGTCTACATTACGGTCACTTATTGACAGTGACTCTGTTTGAATACCTGAATCGCTATTTATTTGACTTTCTGCCTGACTGTCAGTGAAGCTGACTTCATTGTTAATATTATCATTAGTATTCATCATTGTTATTTACGTAATTCTGACTTATTTACTATACTTCTACTTCAATAATACTGTAACATAACCTTATGTGACACTCTCGTCACCTACGTCTATTTTACGTACACAAATTCATTTATTCCAAACAAACATATCATCCCTTCAACAGGTCCACATTTGCATAATTAGATTTATGCAAACGGTCCAGCTGCTTCGGGCGCCATTGTTAAGTTTTATTTACTTTAATTATTTAACTATTTATTTTCACATAATCACTTGTTGGCGTCTTTTTTGTTCAGCCGCCATCATTAAAGTGTGCCAACTATATATAATTAGTTGCTGTATGGTCTCCGGATCACTGTATATGATTAAATAAATAATTACCTTATTTTATCCACTTAGTGATCTTCTTTTTCTAAAGTAATTTAGAAAAAGAAGATCACTTAGTGGATAAAATAAGGTAATTATTTATTTAATTATATATAATTGTTACTTACCAGGGCCATGTTCTTTTCGGCGAACCCAGGAGAACAGAATTATGGCTGTTTGAAATAAAGAAAGCTTACTGATTATCCATAATTAAGTTTTATTAACAATTAATTCTTTTCTTTCATCATTATATATTTTTTAAAAGATCATTGACAAACTATCTCTTCCCATAAAAAGAATTGAAACATGGTATAAAAAATTTCAATAAATAAAATATCAAGAAGTTAAATACAACTACATTTTAAAACACAAACCAGCCTTCTTTGTCTACATACTTTCTTACGCACACACACACACACACATACACACACACACACACACACACACACAGTTACTTATGCCCTTAGAGATCTCATTATAATATAATAATAATGTTAAATTTTGATTTCCGCTCTTATTCAAATTTATTTTATTTCTTTGCTACTTAGCTGATTTTGAGTCTTGAAGACGTCACTTTACTCTACACGCACATTTTATTTTCACTGATAATTTATTCCATTAATAATTGCCGAAACTGTTATTAAATAAAGAAAACTGTCATTCACCTCATTTATGTATTATGTATTATTTTATCACATTTTTAAACTGTTATTTACATTTTTGTTGTTTTGCGGTCGACGAAAACTTCGCCTAGCCGGCGGACGCGACAATTACATGCGTCCGTAGTTGTTAATCGTTTCTTGCCGACTGCCTATACGAACGGCACTATTTTGTGTAGCCGCTGCTGCTGTTCATCAAATTTCCATTGTCTTATGTTTGTCATATTACTACGCCAGTAGTAGTTCGGCTAGCACTCCTACATTCCAGCTTTGGGATCGTCTCTGACGTAATATGTTATATAATCTGTTTACACAATCAATTAGTCACTGGTGCTGACCTTGACTCATTTTCGCGTGTTTGTCTATTGCGTCTTTACAATTGTATGAACAATATTTTCAATCACTCCTGCCAATTTCACTACCATTAAAATTTACCTTTATTGTCACTTTATGTTTACGTTTCCCAAATTATTATTATATCGTAAAAAATGCTATTTGCTTTTATGAAAATACAAATTTATTTATTTTACCCCAGGTAGGCCAAAATGTCCCGTTGCACTATCATTACATTTTTATCTCATTCTGATTTTAATTTATTATTACCTATATTAGTATAGAACCCTTCATTTGTTTATAACGTAATTACAATAAACCCTTTGGTATCTTATTAACAATTATTGCCTTTCTGGCCAAGTTTACAATTATAATCCACATACTAAATAAGTACATGTATACAAAATATTTAATCTTAGAAAGTTTAACACCAGTTCTATGGTGATATATTTGTTAACATAAAAATGAAATTAACATCAGTTAATTGATATTCTCTTAAAACAATTGCTTCACCTGCTACATACAAAAAACAACATAAATACCATGATAATAAAACAGCATGTAAAACATAATAACATGCACATTTTTATAAAATAAATTGTGAAGGTACCTCTTTTTTTTACCTTTTATTAAAATCTTATTACCATCAGAAGATTCCAGGATAATACTGCTCACTGCTGCCAGAATTGTACTTACCGTCATCGTCCCCGTTAAACTTACCTTAAAAACTGCCCAGGTCGCCACAATATTTTTTGGTTATATATCAAAACCTCTACACTCTTGCCTTTATAAAAATCCTGTTATCTAACTACCCTTATATATCAGAAAAATCCCAAAGAACGTTAGGCGAGGTTTTCAGCACAGAATAGGAAATGGTTCACGGCAAAATAACTACACTAACACATGTTTATAGAAGAATGAACCTTTTAATTTTTTCCATTTACTCTATCATTGATTATTATGTTTTCTTTATATTTATAATTTTTTACTAATTCTAGTCCAATAATTTTGTATAGAATACTACTAAATCTTTCTAGGTGAGCCAGTACTTTTTATAACCCATACACACACTCACTCAATTTACATTTATTTTTAAGAACTTCCAATTTAATTAATGAGCTCATTATGAATTATAATGTTTTGGCCAAATGAAACTGTCTTTACACTTGTTACCTATTTGCGTAATATCCAAACGTTGTACACAATATTGTCCGGAACTGTTTTCACTAATCACTCTCCACTCCGACCACAGTTTATTGTTACCTTACATCATTTACTCGTCACTTTATTATTTAATACTGTTTGTACAGTTTGTAATACTTGGTAGGCCTACTATTATATTTTTTCGGTCTACCAAGAACTCTTCCGAGGCTACCGTTTTTTGTTAACTTGTAACTGTATGCTGATTGTCGGGCCGCTCGACCGTGAGCTGCAATTGGATTAACTCATTACTGCGCTAAGGCGGTAATGCACTGAGTTCAGTCTGGTCACGTGATCATCAGTCTGCGCTTCTATTGGTGCTTTTAAAAGAGCGCTATAACACAGGTATAAGATTTAGCAATTTTTTGCCGCCTGGTGCAATATGACGTTACATTATTTTCTCCGTGATTCACGGCTGACGCAAAAATGTATGTTGTTTCATCATCTGGCTGGACTGTTTGAGTGCGGAGACAAAACACAGACGTTTTGTTTTGTAATAAACACTGCATACTTGGTTGACTAACTCGAGGTTCTAAAAAGGTGACCAATGACTACATGGGGAACACAAATTTTTTAAGATATTACCTTGGCCCTACAACACATTAATCATACAAAATCGCACTAAATCACAATAATTCTAACTAAAATACAAATTGTATCCTTGATTACTATATTTATATGGATTTTTTTTTTTTTTTTTTTTTTTTTTACTACTCTCCTTATAGTCCCTTAACCCCTGATACCCGTTACAATCTACTGCGTTCAGCACTAGGCTTCTTGGCCCTTGCAGACCTCAACCTAGCCGTAATCACATCTCCCTCGTGACCTGTAACTGGGTCACCCCCTAATCCACACTCACTATTACCCCCCTGGACTGTAGCGCCCAGTTGCTTCCACAAGGACTGATGCGGAAGGGGTGGACATTTTTTTCTTTTATTCCACCCCCATCCTTGCTTCGGCGTTACAATAAAAATTCAGTATTGCACTTACTACTAGTGAATACTTACTACGCCCCTAATAGACTACCACCCCTATCTGGGTGAAAATAGCCCTGTTCCAAAATTGGGTAAATTCCCCAAAAAATAACCCCCCTACTAAGTCTAACAAACCACCGGGTTAACAAAACAAAACAAACCACAAGCCGGTTATATCAAGTAAAATTTATGATTTGTCACATTTAACTACTTTCACGGTCATGATCCGGTGATGTAATGGCCGCACTTAGGTGGGGAATCTACAGTTAAATGTAAAATATGGATTAACATTAATCAAGGTTTACATGAACAGTTATATACACATCTTGTTTTCCAAACATTATCTTAGCCCAAACATTTTTGATTGTATTCAGTTTTAAATGAATATTGTAATCATTATATTTTTTCATCAATTATTATTTAATCTACCATTACATTTGGAATTTGAATCAGAATAAATTTAAATTTATTATTAAAAATCATCTTTTCAATTAATTTAATTACCAGTTTAATTTAATTTAATTTCTCAAACTCTAAGTTACAGTAATTACCTCATTATTATTTTATCTGTAAAAAATTAACTTCATTTCTTTGGTTTCATAATAAGATTTTACTACTGGCAATGATTCAGCAGAATACAACATTCTTGTTATTGTCAACTCAGCATGACTGTAGACATTAGTCACAACAGACAATACACCTGTTTACATTAACAGTTGTCTGCCAGACTGGTGTTATAAACACTCTCAGTCTCAACATTCATGATTACATCATATACTGACACATGTACTTCAACTTTCAATTTCTATAATTCTTTTAGTTAACATATTTATCAACTTGTACCAATTCATAACAAAATTAATTTTACTTCATTAATAAAATTTACCCTTTTAACTTACTTTAATAGCCACCTACACTTTGGCTTTAGTTACCTTGTTTAAAACACTTTTAGTATAAACACATGATACAAAATAAAATTCATTATTGTCTCTTATTCATTATTTTAGTAAAATCTAATATTATTATATTATTATAAACTTCTTTCTTATTACAAACATGTTTTACATATGAGCTATAATATACATTACAACAAGATAATCTTAACACAATACATTTAACATTAACACATTTATATACAAATTTCCGTCATAGTTTTTTATTATTTACCGCACTTCGTTACCTAAATCAGCAAGGTCAGAACCATATACTAATGTATTTTAAATGTCCATGCCCCGATTTTTTAATCAACCTCCAGCGTCAAAAATTAGTCTTGCCTTCACATAACATTTTTCAATTTTATTTGTACACAACATATGGCTATCTTTTGTGTAATATCCATACAAATTTATATGTTCCATTGTACCATAATAATAATATTTAGGGTTACCTATTGATTTATTACTATATCATAAATCAAGGCTGCATTAGAATTTTTTATAAAGTCTCCCTCAGTGTTTGTTATTACAAGTACATCATAATTTTTATCACAATAGACGTCAGCTGTTACTAATACGCTGACCCTCTCTACAGGTAAGTATATGTTATTATCATTAATATCATCATCAATCTTTATTTTGCAAGGTAAGTATTTTATATCGTTTATCTTCACCACTTCTAACCTCTCTTTCAACTCATTATATTTTCTCTTTAACTGATATATTATTATTATCTCCCTATCTGCACACGACTCTCTCTCAAAACATCTTTCATCAACATAACACCTGTCACTACCCCCCTGAACTATCTCATTCCATGCAAAGGGCCACACAGACTTACTATATGTCTTGGCACTTCCAAGATCATCACAAAAAATAAAGGGACCAATTTGTGACACCATGTCTTCATCATAACTACTGGAGGAAACTCTGTCCTCATCAACAACCTGTGAAACCTTTGTTTCACTATAAACTTGGGGAAAATTTGCCCTTTGCCCAACTAACCTCTCTACACACACACTTATAACCTCATCAACACTTTCTCTGCTCCCAACCTTACGCTCTAGCACCACGGTTTTAATTTCACCACTGTTACTTACCGTATCATTCTTAGATACCCCATTTTCAGCTATATACTCATTATTCTTATTTAACGTTATTTCACCATTATAATTACTTATTTTACCACCGCCACTTACCTTGTCTACTATTCCTTCATTATTTTTCGTTATATTAATACCACCACTTACCTGTTTTAATTCGACTTCTGGATTCTCCTTTAATTGACATCCATCTCCTTCCCATTGCTTGTACATCTCGTCAAAATGTTTATTCATCATGTCAAAACCCTTATCCATTATTTCCTTTCTTTCATCTAATTTTATGTGTAACTCGTCAAAACCCTTATTCATATTATCAAAATGTTTATCCATCCTATCAAAATGTTTGTTCATCATTTCCGCCCTTTCATCAAATTTTTTATCAATCATTCGCAACATATCCATTATAATTTTATAATCAGATTCACTCATCTCCTTACTTACCTCATTATCTGCCACCTGATCATCTTGCTTCTTGTTAAATTGGTCTATCTCTTCACCACTTTCTACTCCCATTATACTATCATCCTTAACCTTAGGCCTATTCACTATCTTATTTTCTACCAGTATTACTTCAACTACCTTACCTTTATTATTTGTCATCTCACTATGTTTCTTAATTTCTGCGAATATTCCCTCTTCTTGTTCTTCCATCCGCGTTAAATTATTATCTAAATTACCCCACTCCTCGTCTGTCATTTCACCTACAACCCCTCTAAATTCGCTTTCCCACTCCTCCCACGCAAAACCAATATCATTCTGTCGTACTTCGCCCATATTTATACTCGTACTTCAAAATTTATTTATACAACACCTTTATATATATAAAAAAAATTTACTATTATTCTATAACTACACACAAAGTCAAAACATCTACACAATTGTAAACATAATACTCCTACCAAAACATAACCTTTCTACGTAATTATATACGATAAATTCACGCAAATACGCCATTACCAAATCCTATTTTCTGTGCCTCAAAACAGGTCTAGTTCATATAATATTTATACAAACATCCTGGCAGCGAGTCGCCACTGTGAAGGTACCTCTTTTTTTTACCTTTTATTAAAATCTTATTACCATCAGAAGATTCCAGGATAATACTTACTGCTCACTGCTGCCAGAATTGTACTTACCGTCATCGTCCCCGTTAAACTTACCTTAAAAACTGCCCAGGTCGCCACGATATTTTTTGGTTATATATTGAAACCTCTACATTCTTGCCTTTATAAAAATCCCATTATCTAACTACCCTTATATATCAGAAAAATCCCAAAGAACGTTAGGCGAGGTTTTCAGCACAGAATAGGAAATGGTTCACGGCGAAATAACTACATTAACACATGTTTATAGAAGAATGAACCTTTTAATTTTTTCCATTTACTCTATCATTGATTATTATGTTTTCTTTATATTTATAATTTTTTACTAATTCTAGTCCAATAATTTTGTATAGACTACTACTAAATCTTTCTAGGTGAGCCAGTACTTTTTATAACCCATACACACACTCACTCAATTTACATTTATTTTTAAGAACTTCCAATTTAATTAATGAGCTCATTATGAATTATAATGTTTTGGCCAAATGAAACTGTCTTTACACTTGTTACCTATTTGCGTAATATCCAAACGTTGTACACGATATTGTCCGGAACTGTTTTCACTAATCACTCTCCACTCCGACCACAGTTTATTGTTACCTTACATCATTTACTCGTCACTTTATTATTTAATACTGTTTGTACAGTTTATAATACTTGGTAGGCCTACTTTTATAATTTTTCGGTCTACCAAGAACTCTTCCGAGGCTACCGTTTTTTGTTAACTTGTAACTGTATGCTGATTGTCGGACCGCTCGACCGTGAGCTGCAATTGGATTAACTCATTACTGCGCTAAGGCGGTAATGCACCGAGTTTAGTCTGGTCACGTGATCATCAGTCTGCGCTTCTATTGGTGCTTTTAAAAGAGCGCTATAACACAGGTATAAGATTTAGCAATTTTTTCCCGCCTGGTGCAATATGACGTTACATTATTTTCTCCGTGATTCACGGCTGACGCAAAAATGTATGTTGTTTCATCATCTGGCTGGACTGTTTGAGTGCGGAGACAAAACACAGACGTTTTGTTTTGTAATAAACACTGCACACTTGGTTGACTAACTCGAGGTTCTAAAAAGGTGACCAATGACTACATGGGGAACACAAATTTTTTAAGATATTACCTTGACCCTACAATTCTGTACCGTTACAAAATTATGCACTAATTAATTAGTCTCCTCTCAGTTAATTCAGTAATTATTCTAAAACTGTCTATGTTATGTTTCACATTACTTGTCACTATGTTTATCGTTTACCCTTTTCACTGAACACTTAATAGTTTGTATTTATAAACATTCTTATTTTTTCTTTTACCTTGTATTCTTATTTGGGGGATTGTTTATTCATTTAATAATGGTTTACTTTTCTGACCTTTTATTACTATGGATAATTATTATTTTTTTATTTTTTAGTTTGAGTATTATAAATTTTTTATGTAATGTAGGGGACCATAATTTCGTTATGTTACAATATTTGTTTATCTAATATTTGAATTTTTTCTATTAATGTTAATAAATCATAGAATGATTAGTTTGAAACAATTTTAAATAATTATTTCATGTAAACAACATCTCACTCCTCTTTAAAAATTATTTAATTATTGTGTAACTACATATACTTGACGCAACGAGAAAAAAATCCTGCGACCTGGCCAGTGTAATACACTTTATAGTTGCGTTGAGTACATGGTAATGTAATTGTGTATAATACTTGTAACGTTGCAATATATATACACACACACACACACCAATAAACACATTTGCTGTGTTTCACTTCTTTTTTTTCTTTTCTTGGTCTATTTCACTGTATTGTTACAACGGTCTAATTGATCATCGTTTGGTACAGTGGAAAACAAAATACAAGACACCAATTAAGTCACTAATCACCAGCTTTAATTATCACAATTAAACAGTTTGTAATTAACAAGACAGTCTCTTACAACAAATCAAATAAAAATTGTTCACAGGCAATAAAAATGTTAACTGATAGAAAACACAATTGTATTACAATCGTCCCGCACAATTATAAAACCCGTAACACTTTGCCACAATTACTCGAACCGCACTGAGATATCACAACTCAAAATCACACAGTTTGGCCGACAATAACTGAACAGAGCTTCCCTGAGTACTTATATTTATACCCCGCTGAGGTTCCAGAATATTCGTTAATAGGCGTCTACTAGAAAACACTAGAATGTAATTCATTGCGGCCTTGACACACTGCGTGCGGCCGCTGCGAATTATGGCACAGTCTAGCAAATGCGCTGAGAATTATGTACGCCACAACATTCAGCTGGATTCCTCTGGAAGATTCGATAAACACGTAGATTGTTCTGTAATGTCGTAACACTGCCCCTCCTTAAGCCTGTCTGTCCCGAACTGGCAAACCGTCTCTGAAGTAATACTTAGCCAGGCAATCTAGGTGGACGACCTTGAACTTCGCTGTCCTTCCTGTTGAATCCGATAAACAACATTGTTGATTCTTTTTTTGACAGTATAGGGTCCTTCCCAGTTAGTTAGCAACTTAGGTGAGCGACCAAGATGGCACTTTGGGTTGAACAACCAGACCTGATCTCTTTCTTGGAAACCCACACTATTGCTGTGAATGTCATACTGAGTTTTCATTTTATCACTGGCAATCTTCAGCCGTCCTCTTATCAAGCGATTCATTTCTCGCAGTTGGTTTTCTAATTGCAAGAAATAGTTCTGTGGCTCTTGGGACTGAGTCTCAGGTGATCCGAACATCAAGTCCCCAGGAAGACGAATCTCCCACCACCAATTTTGCTGGAGTCATGCCAGTTGTGTCGTGTACTGATGATCTATATGCCATGAAGAATAGTGGTAGACGTTGGTCCCAGTCTGTTTGGTTATCCTCAACAATCTTCGAAAGATGCTGCTCAAGTGTCCTATTGAATCTCAACCATCCTGTCCGACTGAGGATGCAGAGGCGTTGTTGTGGTCTTTCGAATTCCGAGTAGACGGCATAATTCTTTGAACACTCCTGATTCAAAATTTCTCCCTTGATCCATATGGATTTCCATTGGGGCTCCATAACGGCAACAGAAGTTGCGAAATAACTCCTTTGCCACAGTAGTAACCTCCTGTTTGGAACCATGATGTACCGGTTTCCATCGTCAGTAACTGGGAATGGTCCAGCAATGTCTATGGCAATTCTCTCGAAAGGCAGTCCACCATTATGCTGTCTCATTTTTCTCCTGCTTCTGGTTTGTGGGCCTTTGCAGCACATATTTCACATGTCCAAACCCATTCCTCTACGTCGTGGTGAAGATGAAGCCAATAGAATTGCTTCCATATTTTATCAAGGGTTTTGTTGATGCCAAGATGGCCTCCAGATGTTCCATCATGCATCTCCTTCAAAATGACTGCACTTTACTTCGGGGAAACTATCAACTCCATGAACACGTCTCGTCCATCTGCACTTTCCCAAGCCCTTTTCAGCAATCCGTTTACTAAGCTAAGAGATTCCCATTGTGCCCAGTAGCCCTTCAGCACTTTGGAACCATGGTAGATATCTTGCCAATCCAGGCGGCGACCTTCCTCTTTTCCTCTTTTCAATATCGGTCCAATGTCTTCATCAGTCATCTGTTCTTGTTGACAGTCTTGTGTTGTTCAGCCGTCTGCCAGGAAATCTACAGTGATGGCTTGAACATGTTCGCTTGGTTTGGTTCTCCCTTTCTGTGGCAATGTCGGCAGTCTGCCGGGCACGGTCTTCATGATAACCCATCTGCATTACCATGCAGGCGCCCCCGCCGATGTTGTACCTTGAAGTTGTACTCTTGCAGACATTCGAGCCCTTGCCACCTTTTGAAGTTGTACTCTTGCCACCTTACCAACTGTCCTTCCGGATTTTTAAATCTCAAGAGCCATGCAAGCGCGGCATGGTTGGTACGTAGTGAAAACTCTCTCCCATAGAGGTGTTCATGGAAGTGCTCCAAAGCTCCAAAGTGACAACAACTCTGTCCTTGTAACACAATAATTTCTCTCTGGTTTAGAAAGCGTCTTGCTGTAATATACTATTACTCGTTCTTCACCGTTCTCCACTTGAGACAAAACTGCTCCTGGCCCAGTATTGCTTGTGTCTGTGCCTACGATGTACTTCCCTTCGGAAGCTGTGTGACGATTTAAAAAAAAAAAAATTTAAATCGCACAAATAAAAAATTTTGCTTTCTAACAAGTAAGAGTATTATCCACCCCTTACCTATACCTAGATTCCTGCATCAACTTGAAATTGTCCCGTACCAACACGCAAAGAACGGTGTTATTTAAATAATAATAATAATTACGTTAATTAAATAAAATACGTACTAAATAAATAAGGAAATTCCTAATTCATAACAAAAGTAACATAAAGTATTACGATTTAATTAATGAATAATTAATACTAAATAAAAGAACGAACTATTTTCTCAGTGCGTAAAACCGCGCCAGCTTACTGACCCCTCGCCGCTAAACTATGCACACATTCGCTAGTGAAACTTCGACATGTAAAGATGTCAATTCTGTGTTGTCCACATACACGTAGGTGTATACCGTTAAAAAGATTATATCCAGTTTGTGGAGATATCGTTTTGAAAAATGTGGAAATAATAACAAAATATATAATGTAGTGTGTGAAGAGTTATAAAAAAAAGAAAGGAAAACTTAGCCGACACATCTCTTAAAAATTAAAAAACTGTAAGTGGTAAGATATGTTACTTACCAGATTTTAGTACTGCAAAATAAGAACTGTAATTAAGGTGTAAAATGTGAACAACTGAATCCGGAAGTGAAAAACTCAAACTACAACAGTATGAACTTCTAGTAAAAAATCCGATCATCTAGTACGAGACTACCAGATACAATCAACCGAATGGCGCATCAAGAGGAACCGTGTATTGCACCCTAGAAGACGACAGAAGATGACCATCATGGACCCCACAACAACCTCATGTTAAATTCAGGTGACATCGAAACATAACATTTGTAAAAATTTGTTTCAACAAGAGAAATAACAAAAGAACAGTAAAGAACTTTTGATAATTTAAAGAATAACTTATAAGATTTGTAATTTCTATAATGAAGTAGTAGTAACATCACGATATCTAAATGTAAGGTAATTCTATAATTTACAACCAAAATTATTCTTCAAATAATTTGGTTAAAGATGTGATAAATTAAAACATAACAAAGTTGAGACCCGGATCCAAGGTACTTAAAACAATATCTAGATGAATACTTTTGGAGATAAAAGGAATAAGACATTTAATATTTTTTTAAGCATTAAATGCAGAATTTACTAGAGTAATTCTTTTAGAAGCAAAGTAAACCATGAGATTTGAATATAATAATAAAGAGATGTTTTTGCTAACACCTAGCGAGTGAATAAATTTATGCAATCCTTGACTAATTCCTATGTAATAAAGTGTTATAATTTGTTAGTAAGCAAGGTTTACTAACAACGGCAGCTAGTTTAATTAACAGGTAACGAATTGAACTAGTTCCCGACTTTTGTGATGTCTTAACAAGGGAGACATCACAAAAGCTGTAAAGCGAGAATTGGCTGCAAACATAATGCAATCTTCAAAGTCGTAAATGCTTGGTCACACTCTCTTGACCACTGGAAGTTTCGTTTATTTTCTGTTAGCTCATATAGTGGTTTAGCAATAGTAGCGAAGCCTTTCACAAAACGTCTGTAATATGAGCATTACCCCAGGAAACTCCGAACTTCATGTTTACTCTTGGCACTGGCCAGTCTCTTACGGTGTCTACTTTATTAGGATCCATGCTAAAACCTTTGCCGTAACCAGACAGCCCAGATACTGTACTTCCTTCTGGAATAGAGAACACTTCTTCGGGCTGAGCTTCAGTTGGGCTCCGTGAATTCTAGTTAGAACCTCCTTAAGGTTTTCCAAATGGTCTTTGAAAGTCTTCCTGATGACTATGACATCGTGTAAATAAACAAGGCAAGTTTTCCATGTCAGGCCTCGGAGTACCAGGTCCATCAATCTTTCAAATGTTGCCGGTGCATTACAGAGTCCAAATGGCATGACGTTAAATTCGAATAAGCCACTTGGGGTCGAGAAAGTAGTCTTTTCCTTGTCTTCTTGATGAAGACCCACTTGCCAATATCCACTATTCAGGTCCAATGTGGAAAACCACTGTGCTCCGTACAACGTGTCGAGTTTATCGTTAACGCAAGGTAATGGATAGAAGTCTTTCTTTGTAACGTCATTTAACCTCCAGTAGTCTATGCAGAAATGCAATCCACCATCCTTCTTCGCTACCAGCACTACTGGAGAAGACCAAGCACTTGACAAAGGCTCGATTACTCCCTCTGTCTACATGTCCTGTACTGACAGAGACATTTCCTCTTGCTTAGATAATGGAGTTCTTCGAGGAGGTTGGCATATCGGTGTTGTGTCCCCGGTATTGATGCGATGTTATACAAGAGAGGTTCTTCCCAATGACTCTCCCCGAACTGCAAAAGAATCTCTGAATTCATGTAAAAAACAGTCTGAGTTCTTTTACCTCACCCCTTCAGAGGTCGTTAGAAGATCTGTACAATAATTCCTGCAGTTCCCCTGGTGTTTTGGAAGTATCCGAAGCACTGGATCTTTGTTGCATCATTCTGGCTACTCATGCCACAGGAGTCAATTTGCCTAGGAGCGTATTGCTATGTAAAGTGACAGCTTGATTCAAAATATTCGCCACTCTAATAGGTACATTTCTGGTTTCGTCAGGTCTTACTGAACTTCTGGCAATTAGTATGCCTGGTGTGCTGACTACCTGGGATTCGAATATAGAGCACTGGTTGCCCCTAGTATCTACCTCGGTTCTAACCATGTTGATCTTTTTGGAGTTTGGTGGAACAGTTACGGCCACTTGGTTTATCACGTCCATCGAATTTTCTGATGTAGTCATTGTGGAGAGCATTACCTGATCTTCTCCGATTCTTAAGACGTTGTTTTTAAAATCGACTGTTGTTTAAACCTTGTACTTGTTTATCAGCTGTACGCAGTGTCTTACTGCAATGCGACTCGAGCGGATGACGTCACGCGCTTATCAAACGCTGCCGCCGGTCATCTCGGCCGACGGCAGACAAGTTTAGTTTAGTTTCTAACAAGGCTCCGAGCGGATCTCTCGTAAAGCATTTCTCTTCCAGCCGCGGCTTCTGGATAGTTTTTTAATATGTAACATACGATTTAATTTAATTCAGACTACCTGCGTCCATCTTCAATGGACCTCGATTTCTTTCAAAACTAATTTTTGGGCGTTATGGCCTCAAATACATCCGCACGTGTCGAGCATGATCAATACTTTTAAAATTTCAATAAATACAGTTCGAATTTCAGTAATACAGTCCACTTCTTTTCTTACATACAATCCAGCCTTTCCTGCATAGCGTCTTTGGAATAACTCGAGACTCATCAAGAGCTTCCAAACCGCAACATTTTTGGTCCCACCGGGCAGGATTTCTTATTTTTGGCCCAAAAACGAAAACGTTTTTGGTCACCACGGGACGGATTTCTTATGTTTGGGTCCACAAGCGACAGCATTTCTTTGTACGCATCATTTCTGGCCCAACTGATCTGAATTTAGTCACGCCCTACGGGCATCATTCTCGTTCTGAGCGACACCATTGTTGTGAATCACATCATAGTCGTCACCACGGGATTCGGCCAAGCAGTAGACCAGAGACGACGGGACATGGCAGGACAGCATTTGCGAGGTCATCAAAAAAAGATTCCACAGCTTTAATTCATGGAGGGTTACAACATGAGGCGTCATCTGACCAGCAGAGACAGGAGGTGCAACAGCTCCTAACAGGATCGAGCAACGGGATCGAAGCCAGCTTCATCACGCATGGATCAACAGCCACGTGACTATGAACTTTTACTTATATTTGATGTTTAACAATATTTCACTTTTAGCAGTTATTTCTTAACACATTTGTATAAACAAACACCATCATTACACAATACAGCTTAATAAATGGTTGGCAGTTCATTATCAGTTAAAACTTCAAAGATAAAGATATATGTTGCTATCATTTAAATTCATAATTTTAATAATTTAATTGCCAACAAAGCTTGATTAGTTAGAGAGAGTAAGTCTATGTTCTAACCAACGATCGCTAGCTACCGAAACGTTTTCAAATTCATTCAAACTTAGGTTTATGGTTCACATGCTCTATGCTCAAATTCTTTCAAGATATTTTTCTTTTTTCTCTTAAATTGTAATAATGGCCGATGTAAGGGCTCTAATAAAAAAACAAGGCACAATTTGTGATGGGACAAAATTGAGGGGTTTTATTTTTTATTGCAATTATAAGTGTAACATAAGGTCTACCCAAACAGGGCCTCAGTTTTGAACAATTAACATTCCTTGTTTTACTTCGTCGGGGCACCAAGACGCATATTTTGTCAGCGCCCTGCAAAAAGCACTGCTCCTTGAGGTGTTGGAATGCGAACCGGGGCGCGGATGATTGTGTTTTCCGTTGGCAAAAAGCACAAACTTTGTGGCGAGCCCCAGGACAGAACAAAAATACCCAAACTCGCTACCAAGAGCGTAAGCTGTAACTTCACTAATGACTATGTCATGTGATTCTATCCACGAATCAGAGCGCAAGTTGGTGAACTGTGGCGGGAGTGACGCTAAGATAGCGTAAGCCAGTCGACTTATAACTCCAGACCTCGCGAGGTCACATAAAACATTGCTCGAGCTAGTTAGGGTCGGCCGACCAGTAAACCTTGCTATTTTAATTCAGAATAACAGTCAATCATGTTATAGTGATCGAACAGAAGTAACCGACAAATAATAACATTCTAACTTTATATTCGGAGTGTGTCAGCAGAATCAAGTGTTAACAGTGATGGCGTAACCACGTGGATGAAGGGATGAGTACCTAATTTAAGCAGTTTGAACAGACAAAATATTTCAGTTTTAATTAGTTTCAATTCACCAAATTTAATGATGAAAATTCAATAAAAAGCGCTAAATCTAAATTATGGATTTATAACTAAATAATGGGGAATTTTACAGTATGAGAGGGAGAGAGCGAGCATATACTGGGTCGTTTTTATTGAGTAGAAATAAGTTAGTCGTAAGTCTATATATAGTCAGTGATAAATAAACCTCGATAGCATGGCTAGGTGAATCAAATATTGTTCGGAGGGTTATTGGTAGAAAAAGCATAACTACAGTAGAAATCATAATTTGACGTAGTTTCACAATTCAGCCATAAGGCGTATTTTAATAAATCTAAACCAGAAGATGAACAGAAAAATTGTCATGCTATATAAATAAAATATCATTTTATTTATGTTTGTAAAATACGTGTGTGTCATTGCATTACCTGTTGTTTTTCTCTGCCTAAGTACATCAGACGACACCCTGGTTGTTTCGCAATGACGGTAAGTGGGACAAATTCGAATATTTTGATTTAAAAAGCAAGTAGAGTTTCAGATGTATACACAGTTTCCTAGATTTAAATATTTAATTAAAGCTCGTAACGCTTTAATTGGCGCCCGAACAGGGACATTGTAAATTAATTTTTAATGTAATATAAAATAAATTAATTTTCAAACTGATCGAAAAATGGCAGAGAAAAGCGAGAGTGTAAATTTATGTGAAGATGTTGTGGAGGGGTCAATTTTCAATGTTACGCAAGACAATTTAATATCGACAAATATTAACGAATGTATAGACAATACAACACACGAATTAACGATTGAGACAGTAGACGCAAGAGTAAGCGATAATGTAAAGATATGTAATCAGTTAGCGTTAATAATGGAGATGATGTCAGAAATGGAAGCTGAAATCATATCACACATAAAAAATTTAAAGACTGAAATCAAATCAGCAATAAATGTTCGTAAAATAGAGTCGAAAACAGAAATAAACAAACAAGACCAAATATTAAGAGAAATAGACAATAAGTTAGAAGAACAGAATAAGACTATAAATGATGAATTCAGAAGTAACTTTGAACAAGTTGATACAATTAAAATTAATGTAACTAGTTTAAAGAATAAACAAGCAAAACATGAGTGTGAAATAATTAAAGTCAGAAAAGACTTAAATGTAACCATTAATCAGATATTAACTAATGTGAGTGAGAGAGATTTAGATAGAGAGTTGTGTGCAGAGAGAGAAATAGAATTATATAAGTTAAAGAGAAGTTATTATGAGTTAGAAAGAAAGTGGAAAGAGAGAATAGAGTATGTGGGGCAGCGGGTAAATTTTCCTATTAATTTTTCTGAATCAAGGTGGTCACAAGTGTTGTTTAAGAAGGGAAAGAGTCCCGTATTGATGTTGTATAATGTTGTACCCTCTGTCTGTAATAATAATGTTGAAAGTATGATTTGGTATTGTGGTGAGAGAGATATAAGTGAAAAATGGTATGTTAATCAAGTAACAGAATTATATAATGTGAATCGAAAGTATGACGAATGGAGAGAAAGTTTAAAATTATACTTGAAGAATAATGAATATAATGATCTGACAAAAGTAATTAACCCGATCATGAATGTATTTACCGATGGAGACTGGACAGTAATAACTTATGTTGACAAGTTGTATGAAATATTAATAGGGAATAACCCTATCAAGTATAATGACATAATGAATGGAATAAAGGTAATGGATGATTATTATAATGATAGTAATAACAAATTGAGTGTGTATAACAATGATGCATGTTACAAATACATTAGATATATATATAACGATGGAGGCTGAACTAAAATATCAGTGTATAGACATTGGTAAATATTGTAAATTTTGGTAACGACCTTGCAGATTTGGACATATGAAGTGTGAAACAATTGAACAGTTCTTGACGAATGATTTGTAAATAATTTGTGAATTCATTTGTGTAGATATATTATTAATATTTTGCAGTTTACATAAATAATTATGAAGACAATAATTGATGCTTTGTAAATTTTGATAATAATTGAAATATGTTGTGTTTAATAATCAATTGAAGTGAATAATTTGAGATGGTTAAATATTGTGATTTAATGTTGTATGAATGAATTTTTGTGAGATATATAAATTATATTAGGAGATTTCAATTGAATAACAATTAATAACTAAATAAGTCTTAAATAGTTTAGTTTGTGGAATAACATAAAGGTTAAAAATAAATGTTAATAATAATTTTGAAAAATTAAGAAATTCTTCCTATTGTATGACGGTCCATATGAGGTTAGCCAAGTGAAAATGGAGAATGCTTATGTTTTAGTAGATTTGCAAACCCGAGAAATAAAAGGAACCTATAATGTGACCCAGTTAAAAAAGTATTATCTAGCTGAGTGATGATGGATGCATTTATGAATATTAATATTTTCATACCTAAACAGACATTTTTATATTCTATTATTATAAATTGTTATTATTGTTTATACACACATTATGTATTTTATGTAAATGGACATTAAGATAGTTAAGAAAGAAATGTATTAGTTAAAACACCACCAAGACTAGAAATGTCATGTAATATAAATTATCAATTTTAATTTTAAAAGGAAATATTATACTTGTGATTCCCAAATTTTTCGGGCGGTCACAGCCTCACCGAACCTTGACCGTGGAATTGGTTTAGCTTTAACAGCTATGGTTGGGGCTCATTGCGTCACGTTCTGCCATAACTGGCCATAGCTGTTATCGTTGTAAAGGTGTACTTTGAAATTGATGGGGGGTGAAATTAAGGGGAATCACCAAACTATGAAACAGCGGCTGCCACTCTGCCCGCTTGGGGGTAGCATAGACAGGTGGTAGAACCGTATTAGGGGCGCATAATTATAGACAAAGATATTATGATATCTATACCTTTTCAAATGTAACGCAGAAGCAAAGACACGGAGAGGTAAAACCTGCTCCAAAATATACAGTCTTTGTCGAAGCGCAAGGGCGCCATAGTCCTCCATAAGTTGAAATAGTGTGTGTGGCCGGGAGGTGGCTCAGAGGAGCCACGAATGTAAATTTTATAACATAAAAATGTTTTACTAATTCAAATTTGATCCTATAAAAACTGCTTGTGCTCTATTAAATAACTAGCTGCTCAGACAAGTCAATACAAGTTGTTCGTGCTATAATTTTAAGTGTATTATTTTATTGTTGTACGTTAGATATAACAGTTGCTCAATTTTGAAATGTGTTTACAATTAGCTAGGGATGTCAGCTGACCAGCTGTAGAATATCACTTAGGAATGATTTGCAATTTGTTCAAGCCAGTATAAATAACTAAATCACCCAAAGTAGTGGAGATGAGATTATCAAAGAAAAGAGGTTCATAGTAAAAAGGTAAAATTTTGATTGAAACCAAGGAAAATTTTAGTAGAATTTGAAAATGTAAAAGTATAAGGTGTTTATTTGAATAATTTAAATGTCAATCCAATTGTTAATTATAATAATATTTTGTTAATTTTAAATGTTGTATTTTATTATGTTTTTGCATTGCAAGACTGAATTTTACAGTAGTTTAATGTATTCACAGAGGTAACTTGTACATAACGTATGTAGGTCAAGGATCTGGACTTGACCCAGTTTTGGTCAGCTGATGGGTGATGTTCTATACTAAACCAGTTTGGGCAAGGAAGCAAGGCCAATTTTGTTTATTCATTAATTTAAATAAGTTCAAATAAATCTCCCATTGAAAAAAAAAAAAAAAAAATTTTATAAAATGTAAATTTTTGAATTTAAATTTTTTTTGTTTTGAAAAAAAAAAAATTTATGTTAATTTAACTGAAACTTTTAAAATTTGATAGGTAGGAATTAACATGTATGCGCCCAGTATTGCTGAAGGCGACCCAGTGTGCATGATAAGGGGGAACACATCGGTTGAGGATTTGGCATGATATAAGCCAGGGATTGAGGTTTTTTGGGGTAGCATGATAGAAGGTAAGGTGCGCTGTGGTGCGTGTCTGTTCGATTTTTCGGTGTTGGGATCTCTTACAGAGAAGTCCAGGGATCTCGTTCAGATGCATCCATAGTCGCCGAGCCAGGGGGGTAGTTTACCCATGATGTGTTAAGAAATTAAAGGGGGGTTGTTGGCTCCATATCCTCACCGATCCTCTTAGGGTTAGCAATGAGATTTCTTCTGTTTCGACAGAAGATTTCTCATTGGGGGGGTATTGTGATGGGACAAAATTGAGGGGTTTTATTTTTTATTGCAATTATAAGTGTAACATAAGGTCTACCCAAACAGGGCCTCAGTTTTGAACAATTAACATTCCTTGTTTTACTTCGTCGGGGCACCAAGACGCATATTTTGTCAGCGCCCTGCAAAAAGCACTGCTCCTTGAGGTGTTGGAATGCGAACCGGGGCGCGGATGATTGTGTTTTCCGTTGGCAAAAAGCACAAACTTTGTGGCGAGCCCCAGGACAGAACAAAAATACCCAAACTCGCTACCAAGAGCGTAAGCTGTAACTTCACTAATGACTATGTCATGTGATTCTATCCACGAATCAGAGCGCAAGTTGGTGAACTGTGGCGGGAGTGACGCTAAGATAGCGTAAGCCAGTCGACTTAGAACTCCAGACCTCGCGAGGTCACATAAAACATTGCTCGAGCTAGTTAGGGTCGGCCGACCAGTAAACCTTGCTATTTTAATTCAAAATAACAGTCAATCATGTTATAGTGATCGAACAGAAGTAACCGACAAATAATAACATTCTAACTTTATATTCGGAGTGTGTCAGCAGAATCAAGTGTTAACAGTGATGGCGTAACCACGTGGATGAAGGGATGAGTACCTAATTTAAGCAGTTTGAACAGACAAAATATTTCAGTTTTAATTAGTTTCAATTCACCAAATTTAATGATGAAAATTCAATAAAAAGCGCTAAATCTAAATTATGGGGTTATAACTAAATAATGGGGAATTTTACAGTATGAGAGGGAGAGAGCGAGCATATACTGGGTCGTTTTTATTGAGTAGAAATAAGTTAGTCGTAAGTCTATATATAGTCAGTGATAAATAAACCTCGATAGCATGGCTAGGTGAATCAAATATTGTTCGGAGGGTTATTGGTAGAAAAAGCATAACTACAGTAGAAATCATAATTTGACGTAGTTTCACAATTCAGCCATAAGGCGTATTTTAATAAATCTAAACCAGAAGATGAATAGAAAAATTGTCATGCTATATAAATAAAATATCATTTTATTTATGTTTGTAAAATACGTGTGTGTCATTGCATTACCTGTTGTTTTTCTCTGCCTAAGTACATCAGATGACACCCTGGTTGTTTCGCAATGACGGTAAGTGGGACAAATTCGAATATTTTGATTTAAAAAGCAAGTAGAGTTTCAGATGTATACACAGTTTCCTAGATTTAAATATTTAATTAAAGCTCGTAACGCTTTAATTGGCACCCGAACAGGGACATTGTAAATTAATTTTTAATGTAATATAAAATAAATTAATTTTCAAACTGATCGAAAAATGGCAGAGAAAAGCGAGAGTGTAAATTTATGTGAAGCTGTTGTGGAGGGGTCAATTTTCAATGTTACGCAAGACAATTTAATATCGACAAATATTAACGAATGTATAGACAATACAACACACGAATTAACGATTGAGACAGTAGACGCAAGAGTAAGCGATAATGTAAAGATATGTAATCAGTTAGCGTTAATAATGGAGATGATGTCAGAAATGAAAGCTGAAATCATATCACACATAAAAAATTTAAGGACTGAAATCAAATCAGCAATAAATGTTCGTAAAATAGAGTCGAAAACAGAAATAAACAAACAAGACCAAATATTAAGAGAAATAGACAATAAGTTAGAAGAACAGAATAAGACTATAAATGATGAATTCAGAAGTAACTTTGAACAAGTTGATACAATTAAAATTAATGTAACTAGTTTAAAGAATAAACAAGCAAAACATGAGTGTGAAATAATTAAAGTCAGAAAAGACTTAAATGTAACCATTAATCAGATATTAACTAATGTGAGTGAGAGAGATTTAGATAGAGAGTTGTGTGCAGAGAGAGAAATAGAATTATATAAGTTAAAGAGAAGTTATTATGAGTTAGAAAGAAAGTGGAAAGAGAGAATAGAGTATGTGGGGCAGAGGGTAAATTTTCCTATTAATTTTTCTGAATCAAGGTGGTCACAAGTGTTGTTTAAGAAGGGAAAGAGTCCCATATTGATGTTGTATAATGTTGTACCCTCTGTCTGTAATAATAATGTTGAAAGTATGATTTGGTATTGTGGTGAGAGAGATATAAGTGAAAAATGGTATGTTAATCAAGTAACAGAATTATATAATGTGAATCGAAAGTATGACGAATGGAGAGAAAGTTTAAAAGTATACTTGAAGAATAATGAATATAATGATCTGACAAAAGTAATTAACCCGATCATGAATGTATTTACCGATGGAGACTGGACAGTAATAACTTATGTTGACAAGTTGTATGAAATATTAATAGGGAATAACCCTATCAAGTATAATGACATAATGAATGGAATAAAGGTAATGGATGATTATTATAATGATAGTAATAACAAATTGAGTGTGTATAACAATGATGCATGTTACAAATACATTAGATATATATATAACGATGGAGGCTGAACTAAAATATCAGTGTATAGACATTGGTAAATATTGTAAATTTTGGTAACGACCTTGCAGATTTGGACATATGAAGTGTGAAACAATTGAACAGTTCTTGACGAATGATTTGTAAATAATTTGTTGTAACAATAAAAATAGGCCGAAATATATAAAATATAAATATAACCACTACCAGGACTTACCTGCACGCAATCCTATCCACTTACCTGTTATTGAAATTTTACCAGAAGACCAAGGTCGCCACGATTATTTTTTATATAGGATAAAATATCGAAAACCTTTACACTTTACCTTAATAAAACGGACAATTTAGCAATCTGACCCACCTAATTAATAATTCAGAAGATTCCCGAACGTTTAGACGAATTTTTTCAACACAGAAATAAGACAGTGGTAATGACGAAATAACTTAGACTAACACATGTTTTGTAGTGATTGAATAGTTTTAATTACTGAAAAAACGTTTTAATTATTAGAACAAGAATGCTAAAGAACAAATGTTGAAATATATTCCTAGGTATCATATTTAAATATTCTTAACTATAAGGCAGCCCATTCTGCTTACGCACACTTTCACACCATACTTTACCCTTATTTATTATATTTTACAAACTCCTTTATTGTTTTACAACTGTTCACTAAACGCGTTGCCGGCCGAACACGTGTTTTGTCCCGATTCGATTCCAATGTCCGTAATTTAACTGTTTGCGATTCGCACTTGCAACAATTTTGTAACTGAGATGCGTTGATTATCTCCTCGGATCCCGGTCGGTCTTCTTGAATTAATTACATTTACGAAAATCGACCAACCGGGTCCGCAACGAAACTGTAAGCGTCTGTAGCGGTACTCTGTACCTCGTGGACTATATGGCGTCTCTGACTAAAGTCTACTGTGCCGTCACGGTGAACGTAACAGGTACATGTACCTGTTCCTGGAGGGAAACTGGTTCTCTACTGCCACGATGTTTTCGTCGCTCCTTGCTCCTATGCTGTTATGTAACCATTTCATATATGGAATGGAGCTAACATATGTGGATGACCAGAGCTTAATATTGGGCTTGGCTCTGCTGATGTCATTGGAAAGACCGGATTTAGCCATGACTTCCTGCCGCTCAAAAAGCACATTGCGGAATTTTGTTCGTCCCAGGACATCCGGTTTTGTGGCTGGCTGCGTCACTCAGATTTGTAGTGATACAGTTGCGTCTGTGTGCTGTTTACACAAGTACAGAGTTCTTAGAATTTTGGTGGAGGTAAATTCTTCTGCCGTGTTACACCATTGAAATTGCGCATCGCCTTTGTTCCAAACGCTGTTTCTCAACTCTGGTCTATTACTCTGACAAATACGTTGCACAATAATACGGTTATTTCGTCATATTTTATAAGGCTCCCGACCGAAAATGAAATGAATAAAAATATAATTATCCCATACTGTTGAAAATAAAAACACCCAAAATTTGACCCGCTACAATACCCCCTCGATGAGAATTCTGCTGTTCACGACAGAAGAAATCTCATCGATAACCCCGAAGAGGACCGGTGAGGAACTGGTGCCAACAACCCCCTGATTCTTACTCTCATGGGTACACGACCCCCCTGGCTCAGCGACCATGGACTCATCTGAACGAGATCACTGGACTTCTCCGTAAGAGATCCCAACACCGAGAAATCGAACAGATTCGCACCACAGCACACCTCGCCTTCTAACATGCTACCCCCCAAAAATCCTCAATCCCTGGCTAAAATTATCCCAGCTCCTCCGCCGATATGTTTCCCCTTTTTGCAAGCTGGGCTGCCTTCAGCAGACACTGGGCTCACACACACTCACGTTACATGATACCCTAACACATCAAAAGTAAAAAATTGCTTTTAAGATTTATTAAGAATTTAACAAAAAATTCAAAATTCAAAAAAATAATATTTTATTAAAAATTCTCTTCCTTGTTTTTCTAAATTTTTGTTTCACATGACTTAACCTAGACATTTCTACTAATCTAAACACATCCTTACTCTAACATGAGAACCACTTATAATCTACCAATATAATGCAATACAATAAAAGAAACATGGTTAATGCACACATAAAAAAAAATCATTATCTAAAATAGTCATTCGCTGGCAGGCGAAAAATAAAGTTTTTTTTTTTTTTTTTTTCAAAAAATTAAAATTTCAAATTTTAAAATTCCCAAAAAAAATTTAAATTTATTCATTTAAAAATTTTATTAAATTTATTTATTAAACAACATTTATTAAAATTATTCAAATATTGGTTTGACTGGATTAAACAAACAGATTAACATTGGATTCCTACTATACAAGCTTAGTAGGTGTATGACCTCATCAGCTGATCGTAACTAGGTCAAGTCCAAGATCCTTGACCTACATGTGTTATATATACGTTCTGAAAACACATTGAACATCTGTAATATCCTAACTTGAAATACAAACATAATAAAACAAAATATTTAAAACAAACAAAATATTAATATAATAATCCGATTGACATTTAAATTATTTAAAATAAACAATTCTTGACTTTACATTATTTTCAATTCTATTAAAATTTCTGTCACTGGTTTCTAAAAAATAAACAATTGTATATTCTTTATCATGAATCTCTCTTTATTCTTAACAGTTTAATTCTACATTACTGTGGGTGTTGTAACTCATTTATTCTCATTTACTGTATTAGATCTCTATACATATATAAACTTTCTCCCTCCTACTCTAATATTAATCAACCTCAACTCCCATGACGCCCAACTCTATCAAAAATATCTACTAATCAGGACACTCTAAACCCCAACTTATCATTTAACACAATTCGCCACCTTCTCTACATATAAAATACTCTCTAACCCTTTGTATATAGGATACGTGTTTCCCCGCCCCCAAAAAACTCAATTCCCTTATTTGGCCCCTGGATTTTACCTAAGGCGGCCCCTTCCCCACTAAAATCTATTCCTATCCCGTCCCAACCCTTGTTGCGGACTCCTACATTACACTACCCTCTAATACAAAATTGCCATCCCCAAAATTCTCAATCTCATAACCTTACTACAAATATACAAAATAACCTCATTAACTATAAAAACAACAATATATCATTCAAAATCTACATAAAGTCTCCATTACTACTGTGTCAACATTAATACTTCACCAACTCTGTTACATCACATCAACTCAAAAACAACATTACCTCATATTCATCTTTTATTACTTTGCATAAATTATTGTTATTTTATTTCTCATATTCTTTTCATCCTTACTTCAAAATATCTGTAGTACATTAAACATTAATTACTTGTAACATTTACAAACCAATATACCAGTGACGTTATTGCTGATCAGCTGATATCCTAACATAATAAAAACACATCTCAAAATTGAACAATTTACATGGAATATACATATTTATTCTTATTTATTCTCACTTCTCACCTCATTGTTTCCCCTTTTTTCTCTGATTCTGATGCTTATGTTAACCTGCCAGACGATTTACTTATTGGCTTAAACACATACACACATAATAAAATTACATATTCTTATCAATGCTTATCTAATAGACAACAATAAAATAATACACTTAAAATTATAGCATGAACACCTTATATTTTAAATATCTGAGCAGCTAATTACCAATTTATTATTTAATAATCATTATATATCATTTTTCATTTATTATAAAAAATTTTTTAATTATTATATTTATTCAACACAATGATTGCATTAAAATTTCACTATTGCATTAACACCTCAATCACACCTGTAAACAGCTTTTATTATACATGATTATAAAATTTTTTCTACTTACAATTCCTCTATACACACAAAACATAATCACCATCATCTCTGAAACATTTCACAAAATTTATTAATTTAAATTAAATAATTTATCATTCATTACCAAATATCCATCTCGTAAAACAAACTGAATTTACAACAAAATTAATTATACAACATTTACATAATCAATTAAATTAATTATTAACAATATAGAATTCATCACCATCCAAACAATTATAATTCTCTGATTACTTGTTTTCAAAATTAATTTGGTTTATTTATTTAAATTGCAAGTATTTCAATATATTATCACAACAATCATCTTACATACACACATATAAATTCACTAGATTTTATTTACAACTCTTGTTAATTATTATTCCATTTTTTCCACACTTCTGTCCAAATCTGCCATGTCAACAAACCATAAAACATAATGTTTAATTGTCTTTTATTGTTTTATAGTCTACCCTCCATCGTCAAAGATTAATCTTGGTTTTGTATAACACTGTTCAATTATATTGACATACATATTGTTGTCTTGTGTGTCATAACCAAACAATTTTAATTTATCCGTTATACCATTATACATCATGTCAACATCAGTTAGTATTGTCCAGTCTGTATCAGTGTTATTTGTTAACGTCAGGTAAATTGTTTTCTCAGTTTTGTATTCCTCAACTACTACGTCAGGTAAATCATTATAGTCAGGTAAGATATTATCAAAATTATTCTCTGTCTCTCTTTCTAGTATTTTTTCCAATTCATCATACTTTCTTTCTAACTTATATAGTTCTATTTCACTCTCAACATAACACCATCTCATACTTATAAAATCATTCCACACAGAGGGTATAAACTTATACAAATAAAATAAACTCAAATCTTCTACTAACACGGGACCCTTGTCCTTCAAAAACTCTTGTGACCACATTAAATCATCATAAATAATAAAAAGAAAATTTCCCCTCTGTCCCCACTCTACTACAACATTATTTTTTCTCTCTCTCTCTAACTCACTGACACACATTAACATCTCATAATCACTGCATTCTACACTTTCATTAGTACTCTCATTATTTATTTTTACCGTATCACTTTCTGATACCAATTTCTCAAACACATTATTATTCTCAATATTAAATTCATTATTTTTGACATTATTGTTATTATTTGTTATTATATTTTCATCATTTGCTTCTACACTATTCTTCACCCCCACTATACTCTCAGAATTGTCTACTATTTCGTCATTTTTACATTTTGTCATATTTAAAACATTGTCACCTAATTTCTCAAACTTCTGTTCTAACTTATTTAAACTGGTCATTGTGGTCTCATGGGTATTTTCTAGACATTCATTCATTTCGTTAATTTTGTTTTTTAGCTCATCAAAACTGTTCTTTTGAGCCTCGAATTTCTCATTTAAGTCTCTACTTTGTCTATCCTTACTGTCAAAACGACTGTCAAATTTACTACTCACTTTTTCAAATAATTTATTATTCATTTTTTCTAATTGATTAAGTAAAATATTCATTAGATCATCATCCATCTTATTGTATTTTGTTGAGGTCGGGGTTACTTGAATCCCTGAATCCTCTGTATTATCTTTTTCATTTGTGTTATGCACATTCATGTTTTTAATATCAACCTAACCTACTTAATTATGTACGATAAAATTTTTATACATTCGTCATTACCACATCCTATTTTCTGTGTATTAAAATAGGTCTATCTCGTATAAAATTACAATTAAACGAAAATCCTGGCAGCGCGTCGACATTTGTAACAATAAAAATAGGCCGAAATATATAAAATATAAATATAACCACTACCAGGACTTACCTGCACGCAATCCTATCCACTTACCTGTTATTGAAATTTTACCAGAAGACCAAGGTCGCCACGATTATTTTTTATATAGGATAAAATATCGAAAACCTTTACACTTTACCTTAATAAAACGGACAATTTAGCAATCTGACCCACCTAATTAATAATTCAGAAGATTCCCGAACGTTTAGACGAATTTTTTCAACACAGAAATAAGACAGTGGTAATGACGAAATAACTTAGACTAACACATGGTTTTGTAGTGATTGAATAGTTTTAATTACTGAAAAAACGTTTTAATTATTAGAACAAGAATGCTAAAGAACAAATGTTGAAATATATTCCTAGGTATCATATTTAAATATTCTTAACTATAAGGCAGCCCATTCTGCTTACGCACACTTTCACACCATACTTTACCCTTATTTATTATATTTTACAAACTCCTTTATTGTTTTACAACTGTTCACTAAACGCGTTGCCGGCCGAACACGTGTTTTGTCCCGATTCGATTCCAATGTCCGTAATTTAACTGTTTGCGATTCGCACTTGCAACAATTTTGTAACTGAGATGCGTTGATTATCTCCTCGGATCCCGGTCGGTCTTCTTGAATTAATTACATTTACGAAAATCGACCAACCGGGTCCGCAACGAAACTGTAAGCGTCTGTAGCGGTACTCTGTACCTCGTGGACTATATGGCGTCTCTGACTAAAGTCTACTGTGCCGTCACGGTGAACGTAACAGGTACATGTACCTGTTCCTGGAGGGAAACTGGTTCTCTACTGCCACGATGTTTTCGTCGCTCCTTGCTCCTATGCTGTTATGTAACCATTTCATATATGGAATGGAGCTAACATATGTGGATGACCAGAGCTTAATATTGGGCTTGGCTCTGCTGATGTCATTGGAAAGACCGGATTTAGCCATGACTTCCTGCCGCTCAAAAAGCACATTGCGGAATTTTGTTCGTCCCAGGACATCCGGTTTTGTGGCTGGCTGCGTCACTCAGATTTGTAGTGATACAGTTGCGTCTGTGTGCTGTTTACACAAGTACAGAGTTCTTAGAATTTTGGTGGAGGTAAATTCTTCTGCCGTGTTACACCATTGAAATTGCGCATCGCCTTTGTTCCAAACGCTGTTTCTCAACTCTGGTCTATTACTCTGACAAATACGTTGCACAATAATACGGTTATTTCGTCATATTTTATAAGGCTCCCGACCGAAAATGAAATGAATAAAAATATAATTATCCCATACTGTTGAAAATAAAAACACCCAAAATTTGACCCGCTACATTGTGAATTCATTTGTGTAGATATATTATTAATATTTTGCAGTTTACATAAATAATTATGAAGACAATAATTGATGCTTTGTAAATTTTGATAATAATTGAAATATGTTGTGTTTAATAATCAATTGAAGTGAATAATTTGAGATGGTTAAATATTGTGATTTAATGTTGTATGAATGAATTTTTGTGAGATATATAAATTATATTAGGAGATTTCAATTGAATAACAATTAATAACTAAATAAGTCTTAAATAGTTTAGTTTGTGGAATAACATAAAGGTTAAAAATAAATGTTAATAATAATTTTGAAAAATTAAGAAATTCTTCCTATTGTATGACGGTCCATATGAGGTTAGCCAAGTGAAAATGGAGAATGCTTATGTTTTAGTAGATTTGCAAACCCGAGAAATAAAAGGAACCTATAATGTGACCCAGTTAAAAAAGTATTATCTAGCTGAGTGATGATGGATGCATTTATGAATATTAATATTTTCATACCTAAACAGACATTTTTATATTCTATTATTATAAATTGTTATTATTGTTTATACACACATTATGTATTTTATGTAAATGGACATTAAGATAGTTAAGAAAGAAATGTATTAGTTAAAACACCACCAAGACTAGAAATGTCATGTAATATAAATTATCAATTTTAATTTTAAAAGGAAATATTATACTTGTGATTCCCCAATTTTTCGGGCGGTCACGGCCTCACCGAACCTTGACCGTGGAATTGGTTTAGCTTTAACAGCTATGGTTGGGGCTCATTGCGTCACGTTCTGCCATAACTGGCCATAGCTGTTATCGTTGTAAAGGTGTACTTTGAAATTGATGGGGGGTGAAATTAAGGGGAATCACCAAACTATGAAACAGCGGCTGCCACTCTGCCCGCTTGGGGGTAGCATAGACAGGTGGTAGAACCGTATTAGGGGCGCATAATTATAGACAAAGATATTATGATATCTATACCTTTTCAAATGTAACGCAGAAGCAAAGACACGGAGAGGTAAAACCTGCTCCAAAATATACAGTCTTTGTCGAAGCGCAAGGGCGCCATAGTCCTCCATAAGTTGAAATAGTGTGTGTGGCCGGGAGGTGGCTCAGAGGAGCCACGAATGTAAATTTTATAACATAAAAATGTTTTACTAATTCAAATTTGATCCTATAAAAACTGCTTGTGCTCTGTTAAATAACTAGCTGCTCAGACAAGTCAATACAAGTTGTTCGTGCTATAATTTTAAGTGTATTATTTTATTGTTGTACGTTAGATATAAGAGTTGCTCAATTTTGAAATGTGTTTACAATTAGCTAGGGATGTCAGCTGACCAGCTGTAGAATATCACTTAGGAATGATTTGCAATTTGTTCAAGCCAGTATAAATAACTAAATCACCCAAAGTAGTGGAGATGAGATTATCAAAGAAAAGAGGTTCATAGTAAAAAGGTAAAATTTTGATTGAAACCAAGGAAAATTTTAGTAGAATTTGAAAATGTAAAAGTATAAGGTGTTTATTTGAATAATTTAAATGTCAATCCAATTGTTAATTATAATAATATTTTGTTAATTTTAAATGTTGTATTTTATTATGTTTTTGCGTTGCAAGACTGAATTTTACAGTAGTTTAATGTATTCACAGAGGTAACTTGTACATAACGTATGTAGGTCAAGGATCTGGACTTGACCCAGTTTTGGTCAGCTGATGGGTGATGTTCTATACTAAACCAGTTTGGGCAAGGAAGCAAGGCCAATTTTGTTTATTCATTAATTTAAATAAGTTCAAATAAATCTCCCATTGAAAAAAAAAAAAAATTTATAAAATGTAAATTTTTGAATTTAAATTTTTTTTGTTTTGAAAAAAAAAAATTTTTATGTTAATTTAACTGAAACTTTTAAAATTTGATAGGTAGGAATTAACATGTATGCGCCCAGTATTGCTGAAGGCGACCCAGTGTGCATGATAAGGGGGAACACATCGGTTGAGGATTTGGCATGATATAAGCCAGGGATTGAGGTTTTTTGGGGTAGCATGATAGAAGGTAAGGTGCGCCGTGGTGCGTGTCTGTTCGATTTTTCGGTGTTGGGATCTCTTACAGAGAAGTCCAGGGATCTCGTTCAGATGCATCCGTAGTCGCCGAGCCAGGGGGGTAGTTTACCCATGATGTGTTAAGAAATTAAAGGGGGGTTGTTGGCTCCATATCCTCACCGATCCTCTTAGGGTTAGCAATGAGATTTCTTCTGTTTCGACAGAAGATTTCTCATTGGGGGGGTATTGTGATGGGACAAAATTGAGGGGTTTTATTTTTTATTGCAATTATAAGTGTAACATAAGGTCTACCCAAACAGGGCCTCAGTTTTGAACAATTAACATTCCTTGTTTTACTTCGTCGGGGCACCAAGACGCATATTTTGTCAGCGCCCTGCAAAAAGCACTGCTCCTTGAGGTGTTGGAATGCGAACCGGGGCACGGATGATTGTGTTTTCCGTTGGCAAAAAGCACAAACTTTGTGGCGAGCCCCAGGACAGAACAAAAATACCCAAACTCGCTACCAAGAGCGTAAGCTGTAACTTCACTAATGACTATGTCATGTGATTCTATCCGCGAATCAGAGCGCAAGTTGGTGAACTGTGGCGGGAGTGACGCTAAGATAGCGTAAGCCAGTCGACTTAGAACTCCAGACCTCGCGAGGTCACATAAAACATTGCTCGAGCTAGTTAGGGTCGGCCGACCAGTAAACCTTGCTATTTTAATTCAAAATAACAGTCAATCATGTTATAGTGATCGAACAGAAGTAACCGACAAATAATAACATTCTAACTTTATATTCGGAGTGTGTCAGCAGAATCAAGTGTTAACAGTGATGGCGTAACCACGTGGATGAAGGGATGAGTACCTAATTTAATCAGTTTGAACAGACAAAATATTTCAGTTTTAATTAGTTTCAATTCACCAAATTTAATGATGAAAATTCAATAAAAAGCGCTAAATCTAAATTATGGGGTTATAACTAAATAATGGGGAATTTTACAGTATGAGAGGGAGAGAGCGAGCATATACTGGGTCGTTTTTATTGAGTAGAAATAAGTTAGTCGTAAGTCTATATATAGTCAGTGATAAATAAACCTCGATAGCATGGCTAGGTGAATCAAATATTGTTCGGAGGGTTATTGGTAGAAAAAGCATAACTACAGTAGAAATCATAATTTGACGTAGTTTCACAATTCAGCCATAAGGCGTATTTTAATAAATCTAAACCAGAAGATGAACAGAAAAATTGTCATGCTATATAAATAAAATATCATTTTATTTATGTTTGTAAAATACGTGTGTGTCATTGCATTACCTGTTGTTTTTCTCTGCCTAAGTACATCAGACGACACCCTGGTTGTTTCGCAATGACGGTAAGTGGGACAAATTCGAATATTTTGATTTAAAAAGCAAGTAGAGTTTCAGATGTATACACAGTTTCCTAGATTTAAATATTTAATTAAAGCTCGTAACGCTTTAAATTAAAGCCTCAATATCACGCGTAAATACTTTCGCGGATAACTTGGATTTGGTAACCAGCGATCCTCATGCGCTGAAAATAAAACTGCGTCATTTGATGGAATTATCCACCAAATATGACGAGATTCAATCCCAAATCGAAGCCGAGGAAGCGGACGTTGCTTTAACGAGTGATAGGGTACAAACGGAAGACGATCTTTGTAATATAGAGTGTAAATTGCAACACCTGCTGGAGCAAGCTGAGCATATGAACCAGAAACCAGTAATTAATGCTGAAAGTAAACAACTTAAAACACCCCCCATTCAATTGGAACCAATCAAATTACCACGGTTTGCGGGTAGTATTGTTGAGTGGCAACATTATTACCATATTTTTCTTGAATTAATTCACATCAGAGCAGATCTGACGGATATACAGAAACTTCACTATTTGCACTCGTCATTACATGGCGAGGCGCTTAACGTAATAAAATCGTTACCAATCACTCATGAGAATTACGCGGTGGCTATCGATCTGTTGAGGAATAGATATGACAGTAAGCTAATTGTTTCCGCCCATCATGTAGGGAATGTCCTGGACGTACCATTAGTTCAACAAGAATCCCAAGTCAGCATATCGAAATTCATTGATGAAATCTCTGCCAATATAAACGCTTTAAATAATCTCAAACTGCCAGTCAACACATTCGAAATTATTGTCGTAAATTATTTAGCTAAAAAACTTGATAATTACACTTTCCGTTTGTGGAAAGAGAGTTTGTCGGAACATAAATTCCCTGATTTTAATAATTTTATGAATTTTCTAAATTCACGAAGAAAATTACTACAAAATCTTGATAACGCGACTACCCCAACGAGCAGGTTGAATAAAAGCGATAAGTCTCCTTATCGCAAGGCAGTTAAACAGATAAGCGCTCCAAAGGGGGCATTCCATTCTCATATCAGAAACAATTTATGTAGACTGTGTAACGGTGAACATAGAATTATCGACTGCTTACAATTATAGTAAAAAATAAAACCATAAAATAGTTTTAGTGATTTCCACTCGTCTAGTGGAAATCGACGAGTGGAAATCACTAAAACTATTTTATGGTTTTATTTTTTACTATAATTTACAATGGATTTTCACCAAGTAAAGGCATCAAGCATTAATTACTGCTTACAATTTACATCGCTGTCTATCCCTGACAGAAGAAACGTGATAATAAAAAACAAACTTTGCTTAAACTGCCTCCGTTCGGGACACGAAAGCTCAAAATGTCCCTCAAAATTCTCATGCAAAAAATGTTCTAGGCGTCACCACACCACAATTCATGTCCCCAACAGGGACGGAGCTTCTATTAACAACCAATGCTCACTGAAGTCACAGACCAATAAATCGGTATTGTTATCCACCGCAGTCTGTATGACCGCTAATAAGGTCGGTGGGAAATTTCCCGTTAGGATATTACTGGATTCCGGTTCTCAAGCGAACTTTTGCACAATGGATTTCGCCCGCAGAATGGGCCTCCAATTGGTTAAATCGCAACTACCCATCACGGGTATAAACAACTCGCTTTCCCAGGCTGACTTTAGTACGAAGGTAAGGCTACATTCTCGCTATAAACCCTTCACGTTAAACGTGCATTGTGCCGTATTACCCAGTATAACTAATAATTTACCGGCGGAGTCGTTCGATCTTGCCTCTTTGAATTTACCCAAGCGCATATTCTTGGCGGATCCTCACCTACATTGCTCGGCGCAAGTCGATATATTACTCGGCGCTCAATATTTTCTCCAACTAATTGAACCTATGAAATTTACGCGCGGACCACACTTTCCTATAATTCAGGAAACCAAGTTAGGATTTATTTTGGCCGGTGACTAACCCTTCAACGTCGATATAACTAAAACAGTTTCGTCCTTTATGGTCTGCAAGGATGATAATCAGATTTCCTCGCAACTAAAAGAATTTTGGAAGTTGGAGGAGATCTCTAGTCGCGAAACCCGCTCTGAGGACTCGCCGTGTGAAAAACACTTCGTGGAGAACAATAGCCGCAACCGCGATGGGAGATTCGTGGTATCCCTGCCCCGCAGGTCTGATAAATTTCACTTGGGAGATTCTCTCCGCGGAGCTATCCGCAGATTCCAATCGTTAGAGTTCAAGTTCAAGCAGAACCCTATCCTTTATAAGGATTATAGCGAGTTCATGAGTGACTACTTGAAACTTGGCCACATGTCGCCAATTAATGATTACGATTTGTCGCTTGACAGCTCAGAGATTTTTTATCTGCCCCATCACGCAGTCTTCAAGGACTCCAGCTTAACCACTAAATTGCGCGTGGTATTTGATGCCTCCGCTAAAACCACAAATAATCTGTCCCTCAACGATACTCTAATGGTCGGTCCTACAATCCAGCAGGATCTGTTTTCGATAATGGTTCGGTTCCGTACCCACCGATACGTACTTATTGCGGGCATAGAAAAGATGTATCGCCAGATCATTGTTAACCCAAAGGATTCAAACCTGCAACGCATCGTTTGGCGTGATGCGCCGCATAAGGAATTGCGACATTACGCTTTAAGGACGGTTACGTATGGCACTGCTAGTGCCTCCTTCCTTGCTACACGTTGTCTGGCTCAAATAGCCTACGAAAATAAATCCGACTACCCTACAGCTTCTAGGGCCATAGCCAATGATTTTTACCTAGATGACTTATAACGGGTTCGGATGATCCGAACGTCTTGGCTGAAGTGAAATGCGAGATCGCGAAGTTGTTGAGTAGGTATGGTTTCACGTTACATAAGTGGTTCTCTAACCACCATAAGTTTATGACCCTTCGCGCCCAAGTATCCCATGACTTCAGCAAAGGTCAAAACGTGCGTACATTGGGAATCCAATGGAACGTTGAAAGGGATAACTTTTTATACACCATCAGGGGTGATGATAATTTGACCGTGTTCAACAAAAAGAAGCGTGTTGTCGGTCATCGCCGGGATTTATGATCCATTAGGTCTTATCGCACCCATCACATTTTACTGCAAGCATTTCGTGCAACAGTTGTGGTTGGCGGGCACAGATTGGGACGAACCCCTATCTGGGTCATTAGCCAATCGGTGGTTGGAACTGTACGCTCAATTAGTCTCCGACACTCATTTTAAGATTACGAGGTCGGTTAAGAGTTCGAACAATTACCCAATTAGTTCATTACAGCTTCACGGATTCGCCGACGCTTCGGCTAAAGGTTACGCGTGTTGCATTTATGTGCGGGCGGTCTATTCGAACGGCGCCATATCGTCAAACTTGTTGTGTGCAAAATCTAGGGTCGCGCCGCTGAAACAGATAACGCTACCACGCCTTGAACTTTGTGCTTGTTTATTGCTAGCGCAATTAACGTCCAAGGTTTTAAACGCCATCAATTACAATTTTGACGGGCTATATCTCTATTCAGACTCGATGATAGCGTTGCATTGGATACATCAGCAATCTTCCCGCTGGAAGGTATTTGTGGCCAACCATGTCGCGGAAATACAGCGTCTTGTTAGCAGCAGGGGAACTTGGCATCACGTAGTATCAAATGACAACCCTGCCGACATTTTATCGCGCGGTTGCCTCCCTCGTAGTTTGCACTGTCATACTCAATGGTGGCATGGTCCGTCCTGGTTAGCGCATGAGTCAGCATCATGGCCAGTCAGCGCTTTTGACATTAATACTCCCTGTACTTATCCCGACCCTGAGGAAGAACGTCGCAAGCAGGTTCAAACCTCACTAATTGTCGCGTCCTCAACACATAGTTATGTTGAAAATTATTCATCCCTTACTAGGCTTATTCGCGTCTTCGCATATTGCCGCAGATTTTTTCGCAATTCTAGGCTCGCGGTTGGTGACCGAGACACGTCCTTCTTGTCTGCTCAAGAATTGTCTGACACACTCTCGATTTTTGTCCGGCAATCTCAGCAGTTGCATTTCGGCTTAGAAGTTATGGAACTTGAGGCGCACCGGTGCCTTCCTCGCAGTAGTAAAATTCTTGCTCTCAACCCATTCCTGGATGAATCAGGCATTTTAAGAGTGGGTGGACGCTTGCAATTCTCCCCACTTAACTACGCAAGTAAACACCAAATAATTTTGCACCCGCACTCTCATCTCACGCGATTAATAATTGAGTACGAACATATCCGTTTGTTGCACGCTGGGGTGCAATCAACTCAAGCTTCGCTTAGGCGAAAATATTGGATCATACACGACACATCCTATATCCGCTCAGTGATACATAAGTGTGTCACTTGTTTTCGTTTCCGGGCTAGAGGCGCGAATCAACTACTAGGTCAGTTACCCCCTTCTAGGGTCACGCCTTCTAGGCCGTTTTCACAGTCGGCCGTGGACTACGCCGGTCCTGTACTTTTGCGCCATGGCGGGCAGCGCTCTAAGTCCACGACCAAGGCATACATCGCGCTATTCATATGCATGTGTACAAAGGCCATCCATTTAGAATTGGTGTCGGATCTCACTTCCAACGCCTTTATAGCGGCTTTAAAAAGGTTCATCTCGCGCAGAGGTATTCCCGCGCAGATATTTTCAGATAATGGTACGAATTTTCGTCGTGCCAACCACACCTTATATGATTGGTACAAATTTTTAACCTCAAAGGAAGTTGAGCAATCTTCTCTGGAGTTTTGCGGTCTCCACGGTATCAAATGGTCCTTTATCCCCCCTTCAGCCCCTCATTTCGGTGGTTTGTGGGAAAGTGGTGTAAGGAGTGTTAAATTTCATTTACGTCGCGTAATAGGCGGTACGATCTTGAATTTTGAGGAATACTCTACTCTTCTTTCTCAAATTGAGGCTTGCCTTAATTCACGCCCTTTGTGCGCGGTGTCCGACGATGCTAGAGACCCTGAACCCTTAACTCCTGCTCATTTCCTGGTCGGTGCTCCACTGACGGCACTTCCGGAGCCCGACTATACCCAAAGCAATAATAGTCACTTGGGCAGATGGCTTCTGCTCCAAAAATTTACGCAGACCATCTGGAAACGGTGGTCTAGGGATTATCTGCACCAGCTGCAGCAGCGCAATAAATAGCGCACCCCGTTAAGGAATTTGAATGTCGGACAGCTTGTCCTCATTTTGGATGACAATTCCCCCCCTCTAGAGTGGAAGCGTGGGGTAATTACCAATGTTTTTCCGGGTCAAGATTCCTTAGTACGCGTCGCCGAAGTTCGCACCGCACTAGGTATCTTATGCCGACCCATCCACAAATTATGCCCCCTTCCGGTGGCAACAAGCTAATCGTATGCGCGCCATACGAGACATACTAGGATTGTGAATTTGTCACATTGCCTGGATCACGCCCGGGACATTCCCCGGGCGAGCATACAAGTCAATTGTATCATAAACATTGTAATATTGTTTACGTGCCGATAGCTATTACTGCAATAGTGACTGTGTTTCATATGTACTATCAATTATTTATGGATGTTGTGTATTGTCATGTGTTTATATAATTCAAGTTCTGAGAACTACAAGTGTTACTTATGGTGTCAATTATTCTACATATGTATTGTATTTTCTAATGGTCATATATTATGAAATTTATTGGGGTTGTTGTGTCAATATCATGGGGAAATTATTATATTTTTTGGCACTTGTTATTGTAATGCTTGGCAAATATCAATGGGTATTATTTGGGAAAGATCAATATCTACTTAATCATTGCATTATTGTGTGTATTGTGTTACTATTATGTTTTGGGTAATTTACTGTCAGTTTGCCCTTGCTATTAGCAGAAGGGTCAATTTATTGTATACCTTGTAATTGTTAATTGAATTAATATTATGGTTATTATGTCATTGCACTGTGGCCAATACGCCAATTATTGTATCGTTTTTGCCATGTAAGTCTAATTATTGTTATTAAATTTAACGTTTAATTTACAAAATTGTCCCGATTTTGGCGGGCAGTATGTTTAAACTTTGTACTTGTTTATCAGCTGTACGCAATGTCTTACTGCAATGCGACTCGAGCGGATGACGTCACGCGCTTATCAAACGCTGCCGCCGGTCATCTCGGCCGACGGCAGACAAGTTTAGTTTAGTTTCTAACAAAGCTGCGAGTGGATCTCTCGTAAAGCATTTCTCTTCCAGCCCCGGCTTCTGGATAGTTTTTGAATATGTAACATACGATTTAATTTAATTCAGACTACCTGCGTCCATCTTCAATGGACCTCGATTTCTTTCAAAACTAATTTTTGGGCGTTATGGCCTCAAATACATCCGCACGTGTCGAGCATGATCAATACTTTTAAAATTTCAATAAATACAGTTCGAATTTCAGTAATACAGTCCACTTCTTTTCTTACATACAATCCAGCCTTTCCTGCATAGCGTCTTTGGAATAACTCGAGACTCATCAAGAGCTTCCAAACCGCAACAACTGTAAATCCATACGCGTTCATAACATCCACACAAAGAATTGCTTCATCCACAATGTCTGCAACAAGTACTTGATGATCAAACTCAAGTCGACCTAGACTTAGGTGTATCTCCAATTTTCCATGCACTTTTACAGGCTGTCCAGTAGCTGTTCGCAAACTGCAAGAGCACCAGATTGGCTTGATATCTTTCACCGCATAATAGAAACTGTTGCACCTGTGTCAACTGTAATCGAGGTTGGCCTTTCTTGAACAAATCCAGTAACCACCAAGCTCCTGCTGTTTTTTTGAAGTGTAGAAATTGCTTATTGTCTAGGGGCTTCGTGCCTCCAGTTAGTCACCACACGCCCCTTTGTACTGACTACTGCTCATTTCCCTGCTGCTGAACTCTAACCCGACAATCCTGTTGTAGATGTTCAGGTTTCCCACATCAATAACACTTCGGTCTTCCATCCTTTCTTACTTTACTTTGTGGCGCCGCTCATTGGGTCTCTGTTCCTTGGTTTTCTTCTTCATCGTCTGTGCCGTCGCGATCTTTTAGCACGCACTTTATGACTTGCCCAACCAGACGCTGACTTTACGCCTCAAATTGCAAAGCATGTACCAGTGCATCCGCACTGTTCTGGTGTCTTCCCATTCGTAACACTTGCTGTAGTTCATTATATCCAATACCAGCAGTAAATGTCTGCATCGCAAACCTCGTTTGAAAATCATCTGGCACTTCAGGGTAGGCCAGTCTGTCTATACTTGCTTCAAACTCTTGAAGATTCTCCCCGGAATGCTGTCGCTTTGCTCTCAACTGAGTGCAGTACACATCTCGCAAATGTTTATCACCATACCGTAATTCCAGATCTATTATCAATTCGGCATAGGTGTTTTGGCTGTCAGGTGGCACTTTCTGTAGTAGTTCTGCCACGGGTCCTTTTAATGTGAGGAGTGAAACTGCCTTGTCTTTCTCCGTCCAATTATTTGGGCATGCAGCAGCTTCAAATTGGCAGAGGTACGTTGCCCAGTGACTGCTTCCCCCAAAGGTTGGAGCTTTGACATGAACTGTCCCTACTGCAGGCGAAGTGACTTTCTCTATTAACTTATTTTCTGCGTTTTTTCTGTCTCTATCATTGGTATAGTCTGTTCACAAAGTTGTTTTGGTTGAGTCTTCAGGCACTGCTCAACTTCACTTTTAATTTGTTCTCTTATGTCTGCTATTGAGTTTTCTACTGCAGAAATTTTATTTGACACAGATTCTTCTATGACAGATATTTTTGTAGACATCGATTCTTCAACAACCGAGACAGATTTTTCTACTTCAGCTATTTTTAATGTCATTGATTCTTGTACCTCCGATATTTTAGTAACTTGCTTATTAAGCTCACCTCGTAGGAGTCCCAATTCTGCGGTACTATGTTCTTGCAACTGGTTTTGCTCCTGTATTAATGCTTTGATGTCTTCTGTTTCTTGCTTACGTTTTTCATTCTATCATTTTTCTGTTTCTTCCGCCTCCTGTCTGCGTCTTTCCTCTGCTTCCAGCAAGAGAGTTTTCTATCTCTCTTACGCTTTCTCTGCATCCTGTCATCATTATTCCTCTGTCTGCAACAACAGCACCTGGAAATTTTCCATCATCTGACTGGCATCCATTGTTTTCCGATTAATTACGAATTACACTCGTCTTGTACAAAGTGTCCACTGCCTCCACTGTTAATGGTTCTGACCCACTGTTATGACGGTCTACTTGATCGTCGTATGGTACAGTGGAAAACAAAATACAAGACACCAATTAAGTCACTAATCACCAGCTTTAATTATCACAATTAAACAGTCTGTAATTAACAAGACAGTCTCTTATAACAAATCAAATAAAAATTGTTCACACGCAATAAAAATGTTAACTGACAGAAAACACAATTGTATTACAATCCGCACAATTATAAAACCCGTAACACTTCGCCACAGTTACTCTAACCGCACTGAGATATCACAACTCAAACTCACAGAGTTTCACACGACAATTACTGAACTGAGCATCCCTGAGTACTTGTATTTATACCCCGCTGAGGTTTCAGAATATTCGCTAATAGTCGTCTACTAGAAAACACTAGAACATAATTCATTGCGGCCTTGACAGTGTCTGCGGCCGTGCGAATTCTGGCACATTCTAGCAAATGCGCTGAGAATCCCGTACGCCACAACATTCAATTGGATTCCTCTGGAACATTCGATAAACATGTAGATTGTTCTGCAAATCATAACAATATATTAACAGATTCAGTTTTTAACAGTATATATAGCAAGCTGTGAAAGACAGTTATATGTCACTTCTCATATTGTATCATTCGAGACAGTTCCAGATGCAGTACATCTGATGCGTCTGTGTCAAGGTCTTGCACTGACCTAGCTTCTAACAAATTCCACACGGCTGGTAATTACACTGTTCTCGACTGGTTGGCCGGAACGTAGTAGATGTTTCTGGAACCTCGGTGAGGAATATATAAGCATCAGTGGCCGGCTTAGCAGTTTTCATTAGGCAGGAGCAGTTTGCCTTTCACAGATAGTCCTCAACACCCCAACAGCTCATCAGGATTATTACCCAACTCACGGACTCCAAGAACAAACATCAGTCCATTGCCACAGTACTGCTTGATATGAGTAAGGCATTCAGTCAAGTCTCCCACGAAGGCCTTCTCTGCAAACTTGCCTTGTCCTCCTCCCCACCTCATTTATTCATCTCTGGTCATATCTCTATAATCGCTTCTTTAGAGTATGCGTCAATGGGTTGTACTCATCCATTCGACAGATTGTCACAGGCATTCCTCAAGGTTCTGTCCTAGGTACCTTCTGTACATGACCGATCTGCCTGTACTGCCGGGAGTCACACTGTTACTCTATGTGGATGACACCATGTATTTTATATATATATAATATTTATTATAACTTTATCTCAAGAGAGTTTTCTCCTTATTTGGAATATGTTTTGGGACATTTAGTGTTCCCATCCTCAGCCTTCCTAATTTTGAACCTTGTGAAGTACTTGTGTGTCGGTTGGTTGTTATTATGGTTTCCTGTTGGCCTTTGGCACTTTAAATTGGTATTATTGGGTGTGATTGTAGTATAAATATAAGTATTTTGTGTATTTTCGATGTTGAGTGCTTTAAAAATTGTGTCATGTTTTGTATTGATTTGTATTTGTTCAGGTGTTGGTTTGTTTTAATGATGGAAGTTACTGATGATGGAAACTGGTACATTATGGTTACAGGTGACTATTTTACTAAGTAGGTGGAAGTTTGTGCAATTTCAAATCAAGAGGTTACTACTATGGCAAAGGTGTTAGTTTACAACTTTTGTTACCGTTATGGAGTCCCTATGGAAATGCATACGGATCAAGGTTGGAATTTTGAGTCCGGAGTTACTTGGTATTTAGAAGATCCTGTCAATGTCTCTCCATCCTCAGCCCAATGGAATGGTTGAGAATTTAAATAGGACACTTGAACAACATGTATCAAAGGTTATTGATGAGAACGAAACCACCTGGGACCAGCATATTACTATTATTTCTAATGGCATATAGGTGATCAGTACATAACACAACTGGCATGACTCCAGCAAAACTGGTGTTTGGGCAGGAGATTCGTTTTCCTGGGGGCTTGATGTTCAAATCACGTGAGACTCGGATCCAGAAGGTGGAGAATTATTCTTCGCAGTAACAGAACCAACTGCAAGAAATGAATTGTTTGACAAGAGAAGGGCTGAAGATACATAGTGACAAAATGAAAATATGAGGGAGGACCCAAAAATAACCAGAATCGTTGAATAGTGGGTGCACCGGTTGTAGTACCGGTTACCGCCACTAGGTGCGTATTGCCGGGACCTTTCTGCGGTAGTCTGCTGGCTGGCGTCGGCAAGTGACATTGTGTTGTTGTGTGGGGGATTTTTTTCTCAAGCTCTTACAGCTATTTTGTTGATTTTTTTGCCATGGCTGACTTAAAGGAACAACGTGCGTCTGTGAAATTTTGTTTCCTGTTAGGGAAAATGGCAGCAGAGGTGGGTGTAATCCTTAAAACAGCTTACAAGGAAGATGCTTTGGAGAAAACACAAGTTTATGAGTGGTTTTCACGTTTCAAAAATGGTGAAATGTCAATTGAAGACCTTCCTCGTTCTGGGTGACCCTCGACGAGCAAAACGGAAGAGAACATTGCTAGAATTCGTGATCTGGTCATGGAACATCGTCTCAGAACAATTGATGAACTTACTAATTTGACTGGAGTGTCTTGGAGTTCCTGTCAATGTATTTTAAGTGAAGATTTAAAAATGCATCGAGTTGCAGCAACGTTTGTGCCTCGCATGCTCACCCATGTCCAATAACAGATTCGATTGAATGTGTGCACCGAATTGAAAGAACAGTTAGAATATGACCCTGATCTTTTTTCAAAAATAATTACTGATGATGAAATCTGGTGCTACGGATACGATCCAGAGACCAAACAGCAGTGAAGCCAGTGGAAGACGCCATCTTCCCAACGTCCCAAAAAGGCAAAACAAGTCAAGTCAAATGTGAAGACGATGTTGATTGGTTTTTTTTATGCTAATGGAATTGTTCATGCAGAATTTCTTCCTCCGCATCAAAGTGTTAACTAGGAATTCTACATGTCAGTATTGAAAAGTTTACATGACGCAGTGGGGAGTGGGTGTTTCACCATGACAACGCACCCCCCCACATGGCCTTGAGTGTGCGATGTTTCCTGGCAATAATGGAATGACCCTGCTTCCCCATCCCCCGTACTTGTGTTGGCCAGCTGTCTGGCAGGAAATCTATAGTGCTGGCTTGAACATGTTCATATGCATTCTGCTCTTCCTTTATGCGGCAATGTCGGCAATCTTCTGAGCATGGTCTTCGGGATAAGCCATCTGAATTACCATACAGGCGCGTCCGCCTATATTGTACCTTGAAGTTGTACTATTGCAGACTTGCGAGCCGTCTTGCCAACTGCCCTTCCGGATTTATAAATATAAGAGCCATGCAAGCGCAGCATGGTTGGTGTGTACTGAAAACTCCCTCCCATAGAGGTATTTATGGAAATGCTTCAAAGCTCAGACGATTGCCAGCAACTCTCTCATTGTAATGCAATAATTCCACTCTGGTTTAGAAAGCATCTTGCTGTAATATGCTATCACTTGTTCTTCACCATTTTGCACTTACGACAGAATTGCTCCTAGACTAGTATAGTTTGCATCTCTGCCTACAATGTACTTCCCTTTGGAAGCTGGGAAAGCGAGATTTGTCTGTGAACATAATGTAGTCCTTAAAGTGCCAAATGCTTTATCACACTCTCTTGACCACTGGAAGTTTTGTTTATTTTCTGTTAGCTCATGCAGTGGTTTAGCAATAGTAGCGAACCCTGTCACAAAACGTTTGTAATATGAGCATAATCCCAGGAAACTCCGAACTTCGTTTTACTCTTCGGAACTGTCTAGTCTCTTATGGTGTCTACTTTATTAGGATCCATGTTAACACCAGATGGCCCAGTACTGTACTTCCTTCTGGAATAGAGAACACTTCTTCAGGCTCAGCTTCAGTTAGAACCTCTTTAAGGTTTTCCAAGTTGTCTTTGAAAGTCTTCCCAATGACTATGACATCGTTTAAATAAACAAGGCAAGTTTTCCATGTCAGGCCTCGTTGGACCTGATCCATCAATCTTTCGAATGTTTGCCGGTGCATTACACAGTCCAAATGGCATGACGTTAAATTGGAATAAGCCACTTGGAGTCGAGAAAGCGGTATTTTCCTTGTTTTCTTTATGAAGAACCACTGTGATCTCGACAGCGTGTCGAGTGAATCGTCAACCCGAGGTAGTGGATAGCAATCTATCTTTGTCATGTCGTTCAACCTCCGGTAATCTACATAGAAATGTAATCTAGCATCCGTCTTCTCAACCAGGACTACCAGAGAAGACCAAGCACTTGACGAAGGCCTGATTATTCCTGTCCTAACTAACTGAGACATGTCCTGTACTAATCGAGACATTGACATTTCCTCTTGCTTAGTTAATGGAGGCCTTCGAGGAGGTTGGTGTATCAGTGTTGTATCCCCGGTATTGATGCAATGTTGTACCAGAGAGGTTCTTCCCAGTGACTGGTCCTAAACTGCAAAAGAATCTTTAACTTCATGTAAAAACTGTCCGAGTTGTTTTACCTTACCACTTGAGAGATTGTTAGAAGACCTGTTTGACAGTTCCTGCAGTTCCTCTGGTAATTTTGAAGTGACCAAAGCACTGGATCTTCGTTGCATCATTCCGGTTACCCAGACTGCAGGAGACATTTTACCTAGGTGCGTATTGCTTTGTAAAGTGACAGGTTGGTCCAAAATATTCGCCACTCTAATAGGTATATTTCCGGTGTCATCTGGTTTTACTAAACTTCTGGCAATTAGTGTGCTGACTACCTGGGGTTCAAATATAAAGACACCTTATAAAGGAATATATAGGGGCACTGGTTGCCCCTAGTATCTACCTCAGTTCTAACCATGATGTTCTTTTCGGAGTTTCATGGGGCCAGTTATGGACACTTGATTTGTCATGTCCATTGATTTTTCTGATGTATTCATTGTGGAGAGCATTACCTCTTCTTTTCTGATTCTCAAGACATTGCTTTTGAAGTCGACTATAAATCCATATGCATTCATAGCGTCCACACCAAGAATTGCCTCATCCACAATGTCTGCAACAAGTACTTGATGATCAAACTCAAGTCATCTGAGGCGGAGGTGTATCTCCACTTTTCCAAACACTTTTACATGCTGTCCAGTAGCTGTTCGCAAGCTGCAAAAGCACCAGATTGACTTAAGATTTTTCACCACATCGGGGCACACAGTAGAAACTGTTGCACCTGTGCCAACGGTAATTGAGGTTGGCCTTTCTTGAACGAATCTGGTAATCACCAAGCTTCCACTGTTTTTCTGACGTGTAAAAATTGTGTATTGTCTAGGGGCTTCGTTCCTACAGTTAGTCAGCCAGCATACGCCTCTTTGTACCGACTACTGCTCGTTTCCCTGCTGTTGAACTCTAACACAACAATCTCATTGTAGATGTCCAGATTTTCCACATTGATAACACTTCAGTCTTGCATCATTTCTTACTTTACTCTCTGGCGCCACTCATCGGCTGTCTTTTCCTTGCTCTTCTTCTTCATGACTGTGCCGTTGTGATCTTTTAGCGCGCTCTTTATAACTTGCCCAACCAGACTCTGACTTTGCAGCCTCAAATTCCGAAGCATGTACCAGGGCATCCGCACTGTTCTGGTGTCTTGCCATTCGCAACACTTGCTGTAGTTCATTATCTCGGACACCAGCAGTAAATGTCTGCATCACAAACCTTGTTCGATAATCGTCTGGCATTTCAGGGTAGGCCAGTCTAATTAGTCCATCTATACTTGCTTCAAACTCTTGAAGATTCTCACCGGAACACTGTCGCCTTGCTCTCAACTGAGTGCAGTACACATCTCGCAATGTTTATCACCATACTGTAATTCCGGCTTTTATCAATCCGGCATAGGTGTTCTTGCTGTCAGGTGGCACTATCTGTAGTAGCTCGGCTGCAGGTCCTTTTAATGCAAGAACAAGTGAAACTGCCTTGTCTTTCTCCGTCCAATTATTTGCACATGCAGCAGCTTCAAATTTGCGAAGATATATCGCCCAGTGACTGCTTCCGTCAAAGGTTGGAGCTTCAGCTTCAGGCAAAGCGACTTTCTCTGTTGTCTTATTTTCCAAGACTTTTTTTGTCTTTATACATGGCTGTATTTTCATTAACTGCACTACTTCACTCTTAATCTGCTCTTTCGTATTTGCAATTGAGTCTTTTATAGTTGCTACATCTCCCTCTACTTCAGATATTATATTAGACATCAATTCTTCTACATCAGATATTCTAGTAATTTGGTTATTAAGCTTACCTTGAAATAGACCCAACTCTGCAGCGGTTTGTTCTTGCATTTCCTTCTGTTCCTGTATTAATGCTTTGATGTCTTCTGTTTCACGCTTCCATTCCTATGCCTCCTGCTTACATTCTTCTTTTTGTCATCCATCAGATTCCAAAATTAGTGCTTTCTGCTGCCTCTTGTCAGCATCATTGTTCTGTCTGCCACAGCAGTGCTTGGAAATTTTCCATCATCTGACTGGCATCCATTATTTACCAGTTAATTACAAATTACACTAGTCTCGTACAAAGTGTCCACTGTTTCCATTGTTAATGGTTCTGTCACACTTCTGACCCATTGTTACGATGGTTTCCTTGATCATCGTATGGTACAGTGGAAAACAAAATACAAGACACCAATGAAATCACTAATAACTGGTTTTAATTATAACAATTAACAGTTTGTAATCAACAAGTTATTTAACATTTTATACTCATACAATAATTTAAGTAAATCTGTCTACACAAATAGTAATGTCAACTATAAAGAATTCCTTACTATAATAACTTTTCACTAATACACCACGTGAGACGTGCTGTATAAATTGCCCGACAATAACTGAAAACTAAACTGCAGGGTTCCATAATATGCGTCCTTAACAAGCAATCGAAAATTCTAGGCGATACTTCAGCACAGCCTTGGCAGAAACACTCACCGTTGAGCTAGTTGAGAAGCTTGTCGAACAACACTATCGAATGTATGAGCATGTTCCGTATTATGTAACACTGCCTCGCATGTTATGTGTCACATACACACACAAACATTACAGCTGGGCTCTGCTGTGATAGCTGAGAAATATGTAGAACATTCTGTAATGGCGTAACAATACATTTATAATCTCTAGAACAGGTTTATCAGCACTGAAAATTTACAGTAATATTAATACCATCCAACTGCTACTATTTCAGCCAAATCGATTTTTATTATATTATGAAACATAACTTCATTTTCAAATTTCACCTTTATATTTAGTAAATCTTTGTTCTTTCTTTTAATAAATGTGGTTTTTCTCATTTTCCTTTCTTCAGTTTACTTCTTGAATAACCTCATAATGTTTTATTGGGTTAGTAAGTTAATTATTAATGATAAAGACTATGACTAATTACTAATGTAAAGAAACATAATTATATATACAACCCAACTACAGTTATTGATGTTACAGCTTCCTTGTTATATTTGCTGTAAAAGAGTATTTGTTGTATACCTTTCTTCTTATAAGATCTTATTCAAATTTATGTTTCTCACAAATATATTTTGTAGTATTTTTTACAGCTCAATTTGTATACATTACTCTTTAGTAACACTTGAACCTACTCATTATTATTATTTTTATAATAATAAAAAAATTATTATTATTTTATAATAATACAAAAATTATTATTATTATTATTATTTATAATAAACACCGCCCTACATATTTCAGCATTACATTACCACATGCTTATATATTTCTTGAAGTATCAATTAATTTTTATTTAAATATCATTTTTGTAATAATTTCTGTTATTAAAAAAAAAACATTATGTGTTTAAGTTTTAGTCATTAGAAGACTAACAATTTTTTTGTTTTGTTCATTTTTTAGAGAAGTTATAGATGAGATTGTATTTGGTCCAACAGATTTTGACTTATATGCTGTTAGTGGATGTAAGATTGTCAGTGAAAAAATAGCTGTAATTGTTGAACGAGAGCTGAGATTAAAACGAAAAGGAATGCAGAAGAAATATGAAAATGAATTATGATATCTATCATTGTTGCAGCATTTATACCATAGTATACAAATACAATTATTTAATGTATCCATAATATGGAGTGCAGCTTTTCTATTTTAAAATCTAGTTTAACATTTTTTATTTGTGTAGATGGTAAGATAATTCTTTGTATGGTTCTGTGATACAACCAGTAATTAATTACTTTGTAATTATATGTGTACACACACACACACACACACACACAATATGTTAATTAAGCTTTTTTTGTGAGTATTCATAAATCATTATCTGTTGTTCAAGACAAGAATTAAATGTATTGTTATTAATTAAACTTTCATATCATTTAACATATATTTTGAATATGTGTACTTTAATCAAAAGAAGTCTGTAATTATGTAATATTTTGGAACAGAACTTTTTACATATAAATGTGTGTATGTTTGTTTATATATGCTATGTACCGTGTATATGCATATGCATATTCTATCTTTATAATTTCTTTTAATTGTGCATAAAAAGAATCTTATAAATTAAATTAAATTTCAGCTATAGTATTTTTTTATACAAAAGATAATTTATTTCATGTGATCAATTATTAATAGAATGTATACTGGATCTGTACATGTAAACATTTTAAATATTATACAATTATACAATAGCACTAGCCTTTAAATTCCACAACCTTCCCAACTAAAGAACACTATAAAGGCAATAGACTTAAATAAGGTACATTATATCAGATAGTTATTAATTGTATAAATACATGAAATTCACAGGAAAAACTCCTTGGATTTGGATGAATCAAACATAAGCTGGTGATAAATGATACACTATAGCATTTGTGTTATAACGGTATGTTCTGAAGTTGCCATCTTTGAGTGTAGTAACCATATTATCCAGTCTATTTACTTTCTTAATATATATGTATATTTCTATTAAGTATAATATAGTACAACGATACATAACATAACTTTGATATACTGTAATTTATGTGGCCCCACGTTCTTTGGGACACCAAAATTATACAACGATACCTTTTGTATATGCAGGTTGTAAATAATTATAACAATACCAGGTGTAACTATAATAAGAGTAGTAAATTTATGAGTAGTTAAAATTTCATGTTTATTGTTTTAACAAGCATTATAAATAATAAAACATTGTTAATAATCTTCGATCAGATATCACTCATTATAAAGTTCATCTCTTAAGCTATACTGTGTTACACACATTTAAAACACTCTTACCTATAGACATGTTAATAATCTTAATCTAGAGATTTATTCAAATTGATTAAATAAAAAAAAACTAAAATTTAAGTGTAATTAAGTTTTATTTTAATTGAATTCATTTAACTCAGATCTGACCTCAGCTTGCTCAGTCTATACCAATGTTTTTTAAAAATAAATTTAAAATTATATTAATTACTCTTAGACTGGCATTTGTTTCATATTCAAAATTTAAATTATTCTTTTCTACAAAATGCAAATATCAAATCATTTCAAGTATTTTGCTTTGATAAAAAAAAATATCTAAAAATTAAACTCTTTTTTTTCTATATTTATCTATATGCGATCGCTCATTCTTATGACTAAAACATTTACATAAGACTCTATTACATTCTTTCTAATTATAAACTTTTTTGTTTTAATTCATTGTCTCTTTATATAGTCTTTATGAGCTCTTTTAAAAAAATCATTTATAAATGCATTATGCATGTCACCTCGAGTTTTGATGACCTTACGACTTATTGACGGGGTCCAGCGTTGTCCAGAGTTAGGTTTCCGTTACTCCTGGCTTGGCGTGGTTCTGGATATGTCCAGAGTCCAGCGTCGTTCTCCAGCAGTGTGTGGTCCATCCCAGATTATTACTAGCTGCTGCGAGGTGGATCTCGTTCGGCTGTTAGGCGTCTAAAAAGCATCTCCTAACGTCCAGCTTCTCGCGTCACTCTTTGTAGCTTCTCGGTAGACACTCTTGCTGACTTAAATGGTCCCGGTACTCTACGTTTCCCGAAATAGTATAAACATACTTACTGAACGTCTTTAATTCGTTCGTAGATGAGACTTATAATAAAATAAAACTGTTCTGCCGACGGACAGTCCGACTGCAACTGTGTTTTGAAAAGAAGAGAAGGGCTTCCAGTCGAACCCTTAATTTATACCCTCTCGAGATTCCGCACCTGTTGGTTCCGAAATTATCCTGTCGAGACCTGCAGATCACATGATAGCCCCCACTCCCGAACCTTTTCATATATTTGCAATTTTTTGCAAATGGCAATGTTTTGTATGGAATTGAGATAGCACAAATCATAGCTAATTTGATTAAGCACTCACTTTATTAATTTGAGCGTCTTAGTGTAATTTGCGTATTTTTGGCACATTTATTTCACACTGACTTCGCGTAGTGTGTCATATTAACGTCATTTTCTTACTGTGGATACCTATAAAATTTACACACACTTTGGTGCCTTTTGTTTGTTTATACACTAATTAGTTTTCTCACAGTGATTAAAATAATTATTTTAGTAATTAATTGGGGAGGGTAGCTGAGATTCCTGTCTGTACATGCATCACTAACACACACAAGATACACGCATAACACACATACAATCGAGCAGGTGTTCTTTGCCTGTTGGAACAGGTTAATTTCTCCCCTAGTATAACAGTGAAACATTTTTACAATCCCAGACCTGTCCATTTACCCTAAACTTATAATAATTTTACAAATTTTATATTTATTTAAATCAATGCTCAATACAGCATATGGCTGTATCGTTGCAATATTTCTCTATGCCTGTCAAACTTGGCCATTTGCATGGTTTTGGTATTCATTAAACAAACCAGGATTAACTTGATCCACTCATCAGTAGGCCATGATTTGCCAATCTCTAAATCATGTGTGTAGCAAATAATATTAATGTTAATTTTTCAAAGGTTATATTTTATTCTTAATAAATACATAGTAACAAATTATATCAAAATAACACTGTAACATAACATACATATATTTTCTTAAAACAATTAGTTAACTTATGATAAGACTGTTGCATAGAAGAAATAAATGTTTGGAAGTTTTATTGTTTATTTGTTAAGAAGGAAGTGCAAATTATAAACATTATTTACAGTTACTTTTTTATTCTTGGATTTTGTTGTCCATGACGTTGTGACGGTACAGAATTGTGTGTTAGAGACAATACCCCCCCCCCCCCAATGAGAGGTTTTATGCCGAAGCATAAAAACTCTCAACGTGTCCGTTACTTAACTAAATATAATTATTTCACTACCAACTCGGAACACGAAACTTTTTATGGGTAAAAACGTAAAAGTTTTACTTTATAACCTGAACCAGTTTTCACTTTTAAAAAGCTTCTTCAGAGGTTGCCACTGGTAGTTTCAGGTTATAAGGTAAAACTTTTACATTTTTACCCATAAAAAAAATTTTGTATTCCGAGTCGGTAGTGAAATAATTATATTTACTTTTTTATAGTGAAGGTAGTAATAAACCACATTTTCATGCATTATGGTTAATGAAAAAACAACAAAAATATGACCAATTATTACCAGTCTGCAAGTATTGTTTAGTTGTATTTTTATGAAACTGTGACATTGTTGTGAAAACAAATATGAAACTTGTTATTTATTATTGATTGATTTTAATAAGAGTTTTGATAAACAGCAAATTTTATAGTAGCTAAATAAGTTAGTTAACACATTCAACACCACTCCTATAAATGTAAAACCACTCCTATATCATATGGGTGATCTGTTTTCATGTGTTTAAAAACACTTGCCCTTACGTATCCTATCAGAGTTCGTTATTTACTCCAGATTAATTCTTCTTGTATGCTACTGTTATAGTTTAGTTAAACATTTTGCCAACAGATGTCTCCAATAAACATCTGAAGTAATCAGTGTTCAGTTGTTGTTTGTTCTAGGTGTATAGTGTTTCTGATGTAAACAAAATGTCAAATACACAATACACATGACTTCGTGCTCGATACTTCAATTTATGATAAGAATTCTAATCAGTCAGGGTCTTAAATTGGTTCTGATAGAGACATCACATATGAGGCTGGTGATGCCAATGACAGTTCTAGTAAAATTTTTGGAACAGAAACGTATAATTTCGTACATATAACGTACAGTCATACATATTATTTTTACTCTTTCTGGCTTGTAATAATGCTGTTAGTTTTTTTTTATGTATACATCACAAGAAGAATCAATTGGTCCATCCAACAGAGTACAATATATTTTCAGTTTTTTTTTTTTTTTTTTTTTTTTTTTAATGTGATATAAGTTGTTTTCAAGACTAATTTGTAAACAAGGTGTACATACAATCAACACACTTGCAATATAAATTACATCTACTTAATCAATCTAAAATTTGATATATTGCATCCATTGCTTTGCAATTTTTTGAAACATTGCTAAAAACAATAATCCATCAGAATATCAGGGAAAATAAGGGTAGTGTTGAAAGTGTTAAGGTTAGAAACAGTCACAATTTTGTTGTGAAAAAAATTAAAAAAATTATTCGGGTTCAATTAGCAGAAGGTAAAGATACAATGCCAAAGCTTTCCAGTTGTTAATGTTTTAAAAACTGTTTAAAATATAATTGGAAATTTTTATGTTCTGAATCCATTCATGATATGATGAAATTTTACTTCTACTTGAGTAGAAGTTTCTCTACTTTAATGCATATTTGTAGTATTTCTTCTGGATGACATTTTGCTGTTTAAACCAGGAAGCCATACAGTAGAATTTGATCTGATCTAATGTACAACTAAAACTATGTATATCCAGCACGCACTGTCACCACTACCATACACATGCACATACAAGGAGAAAAAGAACCTACATTGTAACAGTAATTGCACAACAGTACAACACATTTTTACCAATATGGCAATAAAACTGTAGTTTTTAGATTTTTTTAACACATCTGTCCAAAAAAAAAATAAAATAGAAGTAGATTGATGATGAAGTTGTATGATCAATTAAATATTAAAATATGTGTTCTACATACCTGTAAATTCTAACTTTATGTAGAAAAGGTATTCATAATTTTACTGGTCTTCCCAGAAACTCTCAAGTTTTGAAAATTTTTTTTTTTGGCACCATCATCAATGTTGGAATCTATGTACAAGTAAAAGACAGCTGCAACATTCAGAGACTGGTGTTACCATCAACTTCCACAGACCGACCCAGTAAGAATTTTTATGGCCTAATGATAATGCTAGTTATGATTGACTCAGTCCACTCAGTCACAGTAACTTAACCAAAACTATAGCTTTTAAAAATATTGATAACTTATTGAGCAAAAAAATTGTTAATATGAACTTAATCAGTTATTTCAACATAACCACTATAGTCAGAAATATATTTGCATTCACTGTCACAATTGTATTGCAGTGATTTAGAATTTCTCTGCATATTTATAGAACCGTGCACAGACTTTTTTATCTCATCATTGTGAATGGATCTCCAATGAGGAGAGTGTTCAAGGACTACACTACTTCAGAATACTATGCCTTGTCCAACAGTCACATGACTCTATGGGCGAGATAGGGAAATACACTTGTTATGTTTTATTTACTTTTATTAATTTAATAATAAATAAACTTTGTTTACGTTTTTACACTTTCGGCTAGTGTAGCCGCCCTGTTGTCTATTGCCAACATAAAATATACTTACCGGGTCCAGGATTCTAATTAGACGAGCTGAAAATAACAAGATGGGTGCTTTGAAATGATTTACCTCAAATCTACTTGTATTTTTGCAAACTTGTGTTTATTCATTATTTAGTTTTGCTGTTATATATTAATGACAATGACAAAATTACTCCCTCCATCTCTTACACTTTTACGATTATAACATGAATACAATACATTGTTTTCTTTAACATCAACCTTTCTTCAAGATATTACTGCAAATTAACTTGTTAAACATTGAAACAGATGCTGAAAAATACTAAACTACCTTCTTTTAATGTAAACCAGTGCTTTTTTAGATATTAATTAGGTACCTCCACACACACACTCACGCAGTTTCACACAGTACATTCTTTTTATTTTTTGATTCCCCTTTTTGAGCTCATATTTTTCTTTTTTAGCATATGTAATTTAGATGACCATTTTATTATTTATAGAATTTGGATTTTATTTATATTTGTCTGTTACTTATCTGACCATCCTCCAATCGACTCTCCTTATACCATGCACTAACTTATCGCCGAACTGTCATATTACTTAAATTTCCTCCCTGTCTCTACTTGGTTGGTATAATACTGTTTTAGATCAAAATATATCAAAAATTTTCACATTTTTAGTTGCGGGCGCCTGCGATTTACATTCCGGAACTTTTACATGCTATTCGCACTAGATGTTACTGCAGACTGGGCAGCAATGTACTACATTATTTTCTGAGGTGGTAGAGGGGTCACGTGACCAAGTCTTATTGTCTTCGGAATATGACGAACCAGTTTTCAAGGCGAGGCGAATTATGCACTGCATTCCAAGTGACGTCTTTACAGGCTTGGCTTGTTATGTAAATGATGACTTCATCGGTCAAAGTTCATTTGGCTAAATATATCTGTTGTTTTTGCATCTACAATGTTGACCTTGATACAATTTCCTGCACTTGCCTGCATCGTTACAAAACGTTACCATTATTATTTATACTTTCGAATTAAAACGATAAAATTTATATTTGTTTTCCCCCAAAACCACTATATGGGCTGAAATGTCCTGTTACAATACCCCCTCAATGAGAGGTTTTATGCCGAAGCATAAAAACTCTCATTGACACTCTCATACTTCCTAAAGGGATCAGCCAGGATATGTTGCCACAACCTCCTTTACGTTTTATTAAAAAAAAATAGTTAACTTACCCCTGGTCCAGTGACTGTGACTGCACCTGAATGACCTTACTGGACTTCTCTCTCGAGATCCCAACACCGCAAGGCCAGACAGGCACTTGATGCTCCTGCTCTGACGCGTTGGCCAAAAATTCAAATTTATTATCAACATTCATTTTACATCACATTTCATTTATTATTACATTTCCACTATGAAATTTTTGTTATTTCACATTTTCATCATCAATTAGCTTGGGTGATTCTCCGTCATGCACAATGATTTGATTTATTTAATGGGCATTTATACATATAACCTTACTCCCTTTATTCCTTCTAACAACCACTAACAGATTTGCATAGGGTGACCAATCTCTCAATAATAACCCTCTTCAACACTTTATCTACTCTACTTATATCACTCTCCTCTTAGAATAAAGTACCTGATACCCTCTTTGTACCTAGGATGTGTGTTCCCTTCCCTTATACTCATTCCCTTATCCGTTCCTGGCCCTTCCAGGTAACCGGCAACCCTCTTTAAAACGTCCCTTCCCCGCCACAACATCTTGCATTGAGGACTCCTTACACCTCCACCCTCACTACAAAATTTCACCATCACCTATTTACTCTCCATTTACATCACTCTCGCTTTCTCTACATACACACTCTCACAACTGTGTCCCTACTACTGACCTGTTTCTGTATTACTTTTATTCCAAAAATTCTTATTTTGTCTAACACCCATTAAAGTTAACTCTGACTGACTCAATGCCTTATTGAAATAATTATCACCCAAACATTTTACATTAATATGATCATTGAAAACTACACTAGAAAATTCATCACTTACCTCATAATAACAATATAACTCAACACCTAAACATATTGTATGTTAATCATTTACTATTCATTATAGAACCTAAATCTCGGAAAATAATTTAAATTTATTATCAAAGTTCCTCTGTACAACATTAATTAATTAATTAAATTATTTAATTCAATCAGTTTTTTTTTTTTAACACCAAGTTATTTTAATTACATTTTAAAATTTCACATTTACTGTCATCATTTATTTAGTCTGAAAAAATGTTATAATTATTATTATTAAATCAATTCCTCTTACATACATATATTGTTACATAAAATATACACCTTAATGCAATACACAAATACATTTGACATCAACACACAAAAGAATATACAATCCAAATTATTATCTGTTATAATTAACCACAAATCATTTCATAATACAATCCATTTCGAAACCACACTATTCACATAATTAAATGTTCATAAACAACAACTGTTTAACCACCATCATCAAATAATACTCTGATCTTAGGTCTACACAAATCATTTTTTATTAAATACATTATATAATCTCTATCAATATAATGATTATTTATATTCTCATATTTTTCCACAATACCAACAGGATTATTCCATATTATTATATCATATAACTTGTCACCATCGAGTATAGTCATGTCGTCTTTAGTATAATCTGTCACCACTAGGTAAGTTATAAATTCATCATTAACAACATCATCATCTACTGCTGCTATATCAGCTTCAACACAAGGTAAGATTTCTATATCATTTTCCACTCTCTCTATACCTAACCTTTCTACTAATTCTTTATAATTTCTATCAACCTTAAATAATTCTATCTCCCCATCAACACACAACTCTCTTTCAAAATATCTCCCACCATAATGCCATTTCACCCTTTTTCTACCATCCCATGCAGAAGGTAATACAACTTTGTTACTACACCATCTGGCTCCACCATATGCACAAAAAATCAAGGGACAATTATTTGTAGACCATACGTCTCCCAAATACACTCGTGAAGCATTTTCTTCACCCACAACCCAACACCACGGGAAAATTTTACCCTCTGCAACCCCTCTACCCCTCTGTAAACTCTCTCTACACTTTCTCTCTAACTCATCAACACTCTCTATCACTTCATTATCAAATTCTACTCCCACTATAACTTCATCAGCACTCTCAATATTCACAACCTTACTTTCTAACACCACATTTTTAATTATATTATCATTTTTCTCACCCCTACTTACCATACTATATGTTACCTGATCGTCTTTATTTTCATTTAATTTATCAGACTTTTCACCGCTTTCTACCCCCATTTTAATCTCATAATTATCATCTACTTTATTCATTGTAAAGTTATTAATCATGTCATCTATTCTTGCGTTTTGTTCCTCGAACACATGATCTATTGATTCTAATATTCTATTAGTTATTGTTTCAAATTTTTCATCAATTTTTTCAAATTTGTCATTGAAATTACTTTTTATTTCTTTAATTTCGCTTTTTTGTTCATCAAACTTCTCGTCAAATTTATTTAACAGTAACTGCATCATGCCAGTTATCTCATCTGTTTTGTTTTCAGACCGAGTTGAGATGGGTGTTAATTGGACTATATTTAATTCGACTGATTCGGTGGCACTAGACTCACCGATCTGGCTAACTGGGGTTGAGTGAACGCCCATCTCACTCGTAAATGTTTCGTCAGTTATGCTGACTTCTACGTTCTTATCGTCATTAGTATTCATTTTGCTTATTTCTAATACACGTATGTAAATAATATTATAACATAACCCTATCTGACTCTCTTCATTTATGTCTATTTCTAAGTACATACCAATTTACTCATTCCAAACAACCATCCTGTTTCTGAAAACAGGTCCACATTTGTATACATTTTATTTATGCAAATGGTCCAGTTGTTCGGGCGACATTTGTTATGTTTTATTTACTTTTATTAATTTAATAATAAATAAACTTTGAATAAATTAATATTTTACCTTATTAAACGTCTTGTGATTTCCCTTTTTCTAAACAACACTACGCGTTTCAGAACGTATGTTCCATCATCAGGTGTAATTACTCTTGCGAGGTCGTCAAAACATTAAGAAATATCATAAACACATAAAACACTAAACATAAGTACGTATTCAGTACCTAACGCGCGCGATACGTTTTCGGTGCGCACCTTGACGAGACTGAACTAACGCTATCAATTCACCGCTATCACTGCTCGCGCATGACGTGTGACGTGGACCTTAGTTGTTCTGAGAGTTGCATCGCAGTGTCATACAAAGAGTTAGAGTGAAAATTTAACTGGTCATTTAATAAATACTCTGGACTGGTTTTAAAGGCCTTATATATTTCAAATTCTTCCTTAGAATTCATATTTTTACCTTTATTGCATACGTGTATCGGTTTAAAGTTTGTACTAAAATCTGTATAATTATGATTATTGTCAATCAAATGTGGTCCAAAATTGGATTTAGTTTTTTCAAAGTCTTTTTTGGGAAGATGTTCTTTGAATCTCTTTATGAAAGGTCTCCCTGTCTGGCTTATATAAAAACAGTTACAGTCATCACATATTATCTTGTAGACACCTGTTTTTTCTTCTAAAGGTCTGGCCGTTTTTGGACTAAGTATTTTATATATGTTATTGCTTGTTTGAAAGGCCGTCGCTATATTCATTTTCTTAAGGATATTTGTTAGAATTTTCGGAAGGACATTACCATACTCAGTTGATATGTGTGTTGCTCTTGCCTTATTCTTCGGGGGGCCTCATTTGTCTGTTTTGCTGTTTCTTGAGTAGTCTATCTATCATTGAACTTTGATATCCGTTAGCTCTGACTATGTATTTTATTGTATTTAACTCGTTTTGAAAATCAATTGTCACAAGTGGTATTGTAATTAGCCTATGAATAAAACTGTTGTATGCAGCCATTTTTTGAGATGTAGGGTGGTGGGAGTCTGCGTGTATAGTGATATCTGTTGTGGTTGGTTTTCTATAGATTTGGTATTGGAATCTATTTTTTGTTTTTATGACTGTTAAGTCAAGAAAATTCAGCTTATTGCCGGTTTCAGTTTCGAGGGTGAATTGTATGCGTTTATGTATGCTATTTATATAATGTCTCAAGGTATCTATCTGTCGTATTGAACCGTCAAAAATTATAAAAGTATCATCGACATATCGCGTGTAAAAGACTATTTTGCTGTGAAGTTTATTTTTATTGGACAGTAAATGTGTATTTTCGTAATGATTCAGGTAGATATCTGATAATAGGCCAGAAAGTGGTGAGGGCCTCGGCCCTCCTCTTGAATAAAATAACTATTATTGAACGTGAAATAGTTCTACTTTAATATAACTTCTAATAAATCAAGTAATTCATTTATTTTTCGGGAACTTAGTAATTTTCCTTCGTTGAGGTGTTCCCTTAAAATGGCTATTGTTTCCTGAATAGGTATGTTTGTGTATAGGTTAACTATATCAAACGACGCAATTTTGTAGTTAGGCTGCAATTTAATGTCTTTTAATTTGTTAACAAAATCAATATTATTTTTGATACTATGATTATTTTCTAATCTTATGTTGTCTTTTATTATTTTTGCTATTTTTTTGGCGATTTTATACCCTGGGGCTGTTGTAAAATTTATAAGTGGTCTAATTGGTACATCAATTTTATGAATCTTGGGTAAACCTGTGAATTGAGGAGCCCGGGCGTTTATAGGCATTAATAAGCGCCGTATGGTCTCGTCCAATAGACTCGTGCATCTGTTAATCATGTTATTCAAGTTCTTAACAAAACCGTTAGTTGGATCAGCTGACATCGTTTGGATATTGTTATTGTTTATAAATTCATTAACCTTCGATATATATTGGTTCATGTACATTATAACTATGGTGTTTCCCTTATCAGCTCTAGTAATGAGAGCATTATTATCTGTCAGTTTATTTTGTATCTGTTTTAAAAGTTTAAAATCTGTAATGTGTTTACGATCAATATTACCGATATTATTCAGGGTTTTTAATCTCTTGTTCAGTTTACTGTTTACTATTATGCGTGTTTCGTTCTGCAAACTATGGTCTGGCACCATTTTTATAGCAGCCTCGGCATTAACTATTTCTTGAATTATATGGTTTCTATTGCTATATGGGATGTTGTATTTTAACCCTTTGTTTAGAATATTTATTTCTTCGTTATTTAAATCTATTAACGTTAAATTTGAAACTCGCTCATAAAATTCATGTTGACATTTGATACTATCGTCAGGGTGTTGTTTGTTTTGGAGATAGATAAACTTTCTATTCTGTTTCTATATGTGTAATTTAGATGACCATTTTATTATTTATAGAATTTGGATTTTATTTATATTTGTCTGTTACTTATCTGACCATCCTCCAATCGATTCCCCTTATACCACGCACTAACTTATCGCCGAACTGTCATATTACTTAAATTTCCTTCCTGTCTCTACTTGGTTGGTATAATACTGTTTTAGATCAAAATATATCAAAAATTTTCACATTTTTAGTTGCGGACGCCCGCGATTTACGTTCCGGAACTTTTACGTGCTATTCGCACTAGATGTTACTGCAGACTGGGCAGCAATGTACTACGTTATTTTCTGAGGTGGTAGGGGGGTCACGTGACCAAGTCTTATTGTCTTAGGAATATGACGAACCAGTTTTAAAGGCTAGGCGAATTACGCACTGCATTCCAAGTGACGTCTCTACAGGCTTGGCTTGTTATGTAAATGATGACTTCATCGGTCAAAGGTCGTTTGGCTAAATATATCTGTTGTTTTTGTGTCTACAGTGTTGACCTTGATACAATTTTCTGCACTTGCCTGCATCGTTACAAAATTTACCATTATTATTTATACTTTTGAATTAACAATAAAATTTATATTTGTTTTCCCCCAAAACCACTATATCGGCTGAAATGTCCCGTTACACATTGTTCTTATGGAGAAACCGCTTGCCTATATCAGCTGACTTGGTAAATGATATCAAAATTTTGTAAATGAGAAATTAACTTCAAAATAATCATAAAATAAAGTAGTGTGTTATAAATAATGTTATTTTACATCTTGTGGTTTATTTTAAAATATTTACAATTACAAATATAACTATAAAAAAAATAAAAATGGATGTGTTGATGAAAACAGGAGTTTTAGTTTAGAAACTCAACTCTCCATTACTTGGATGCCATACACTTAAATGAAATTATTTTTTGTGTGCTTGGAGGTCTGTGTATCCTTGACACTGCTGTGGCATTTTCTTGACTAAAGCAAAGAAAAAAAATATTTTGTTACATTTGGGTCAGGTTTTTTCAGTATTGAGGGCAAAAAACTCGATCAGCGAGGAACTTTTTTTACTGGGGATAACTGCATGGTGTAAGAAAGAGATTGTCCAGAAAATATCAAAATTAGTTTTGAAACCTATCTCAACTTATTATATCCTTGCATAATGTAAATCTAGAGCACTTTGTAACATGCTGTATACTCTGACTGGCTGTACCGTTGTTTTCCGGCTGTAGTGTATGTGTGTGTGTACACATGCATACAGATTACAGTATGGAATGGAAATTTAACAAAAGTGTATAGTAAAGAAAGTGATTGAAATGGCCTACAAATTTAAAATATATATTTGAAACTTTCACTTTGAAAGTCCCATTGACTTTTTCTGACATTGCATGTACTTTTATGCAATTAGTGTAATCTTTGTGATTAGACTACACTATGGTTGGGTGCGCGTTCACAGTTATTTCCAGCTGCCACGAGCATTTGTTTACATGAGGCCCAGTTGCAAAGCTATGACTGGTTAGTGTGAGAGTGGTGAAGAAACAAGCAGTGAGAGTGGTGAAGAGATGGAAGGCATCACTTAACTGAAGTAATAATGTATATTGCAACAATATGGTTTACGTTACATAACTCTCATATTGTGTGTATTTGAAGCATACAATAATTATGTAACTGTGTGTGTGTGTGTGTGTGTGTGTGTGTATGTATATTTCATATTTAAACATTTTATTACATGTAAAACATGTATCAGTGTACACACACACACACACACACACACACAAAGATTACACTTATCGTATAAAAGTAAATACGATGTCAGAAAAAAATCAGTGGAATTTTCAAAGTGAAAGTTTCAAATATATATTTTAAATTTGTAGGCGATTTCAATCACTTTCTTTACTATACACTTTTGTTAAATTTCCATTCCATACTGTAATCTGTATGCATGTGTACACACACACATACACTACAGCCGGAAAACAACGGTACACCCAGTCAGAGTATACAGCATGTTACAAAGTGCTCTAGATTTACATTATGCAAGGATATAATAAGTTGAGATAGGTTTCAAAACTAATTTTGATATTTTCTGGACAATCTCTTTCTTACACCATGCAGTTATCCCCAGTAAAAAAAGTTCCTCGCTGATTGAGTTTTTGCCCTCAATACTGAAAAAACCTGACCCAAATGTAACAAAATATTTTTTTTCTTTGCTTCAGTCAATACATTATGCAATTTAATGCCATGATAGTGTCAAGGAAACATAGACCTGCAAGCTCACAAAAAATAATTCCAGTGGTAAAGAATTAGTGTATGGCATCTGAGTACTGGCAAGTTGAGTTTCCAAACTAACTAAAACTCCTGTTTTTCTCAGTACAGCAATTTTTATATTTCTTTATAGATATCTGTAATTGTACATTTTTGTAAAGTAATTCAGAAGACAAAGTATCATTGTTTATAATGCATGATGGGAATTTATGATTATTTTGAAGGTAATTTCTCATTTACAAAATTTTCTGGTTAGTTAATATAGGCAAATGGTTTCTCTATAAGAACAATGTATTTCCCTATCTCTCCCATCATCTCATATGACAGTTGGACAAGGTATAGGTTTAAAACAAAGTTTTCAAAAATGTTAAAGAACTTAGCATTTATATAGCATGAAATTGCTTAAAGTAGTAGCAAAAGAGTAATATCATGCTACAAATTTATGGCTTACAATTTTTTTTACAGTGGCTCACCTTAATCATGTTTTGATTGACCGTTCTCTTGTCAGGCATTTTATTTGCAAACTATGGTGTTTACAAAATTGTTGAAAAATGAATGTTAGCATTTCAGATTATTTCAGAATCATGTGTGTGCATTACAAATTAATGCAGACACCATCAGTGAATATGATAGTATACCAGTTGAATCCCTAATAACAACCAATCAGTCAGGGCTTTATTGTGAGTGTGAATTCTTCCTAAATTGATTCACAAAATAATTTTGTAACATCCTGCTTGCTTAAATTTTCATTATAAAGAATTGATTTATGAATTTAAGCTGGATACTTCCTTTTGTTCAAATATCATCACACTTAGCATGATTTTCAATTGTCATACCACAATACAGTCCTAAGACTCTCTCTCATAGGTATATAGAGAGAAGTTCGCCTTACTTAAAATGCTTATTTTTGTTATACGAATCGTATCTTTACTTTTTGCTTGCCTCTTAAAATTTAATTATATTTTATGTGAGATACTTCTGTAATTGGCTGGTAACAAAAGTTCACATTTTTTTTTTTGAGTATTGATTTATAAAATCTCATGTATATACTAAACTAATTATAGTATTGTAATATTGTACTGTTGATCAAGCAAACAGTTATCATTAACGTAACAGTATACTAATTTAAACCCCAGGAAACTTACCAAATGCTTGAGTAAGGTACCAATTTCTATCAAAATAACATGCAACACAAATTTTCAAATGCAGCATTTTCATGTCAAATAAATTTTCAACATAAGATCTAGCCTTGATTTTATCAGTTAGTCAAGAGATTACTATAGTTATAATTATAATACTGTAGTGGCTATATGAACTAATTCAAGGATTGCATTAGTATCTTCTAGTCTTATAGTTTTGGGATAGTTAAGTTATAAGTTAGCATAGGTCAATGATAAGATATATGTACAGACATAACACAACAATACACTGGGTACTGTGTTATACTACCCCGAGGACTAGTGAATTCAAGGTTGCCTTGTTGTGGGGGGGGGTAATGTAATTGCAGATACATAAGTTGCAACTGGCCTGATCGTAATGATGGCTATTATCTCGCCTTCATGTCATCATCAGTGGCTGTAAAAGGCAGATTATGAAAGCCATAATTTGTAAGAGTCTACAGCATAAATTCTTTGTGAAATTGTATTTTTGGTTGTTGAAATTTTAGGCTATTAGTTGTGAAACATTTTGTTTTCTGTACAAACCCAGAAAATAGTTCTAGGAAGATTTTGTGGGATTCCTGCAGTTTTTGAAGTAATACATAAGTTGATACATGGGCTAATAACCAAAAGTTAATGCATACACTGTGTAATTGTCTACACATTGTGATAAACACAATGTAATATTGTGATGTAATATTTGTATATAGAAACTGGCATATGGTTGAGGAAGCATGGTTGATAGCGGGTCAGTACATGCATTTATATTGCCAAGTACAAAGTTATGAAGCATGAATTACGATTGTTTCAGTATATTATCATAGTTTGCATGTTTGTAAGTTCATTGTAAAACAGTTAATATTTAATTATGTCATTAGTCAACATTCAGTTAAACAAACTATTTTTTATTTGAACCATGTAAGTAATATCAATGAAAGTTAATATCAGATGGTATAAATTAGTGAATAAACTGAGTACACATTTTTGTTCAGAAAAATGTAGTTAGTTCTCAAGACACAATTCTTGATTGCATCAGCCGTCACTGTGTATAGGTCAGTGATCTTAAGTATGCTCATTGATGGTTATACCTAACAGTAGTAGTTAGTTCTTGTTGATGGCTAGTCTTTGCCATGTCTGCATCATGTTTTCCGGATCTCACTTCATGTAAACATTGCTAGTTGACTGATGGGGAAGAACGGTTTCAAATGATTATGCTAGATTTTGAAGTTATGTCCTCTCCTCTTAGAAAGTATGAAAGAGATAGGTTTGAATGTTTGTTCAGCCCATTCTGTATCCAGTGGCTTACGCAGAAATCAGTCTGAGGGGGGCTTGAACATTAGCAGTCCGTATGTTAGCCTACTCTTCTACAACTTATAGTATAAGATACAATATATAATACAAACACAGACATAGACAAATATAACAAAACAGGTGTTTACAAATTAAATTGTAATGACTGCAATAGTTTCTACATAGGCCAGACGGGAAGATCTTTTTCATCCCGTTATTCTGAACACTTAAAAGCTTTAACCAACAACAATATACACTCTGCATTTGCCACACACATACACACAGAAAACCACAGTTACACCAACATAGACACTAATCTTGAAATTTTACATTACATACCCAAAGGTCAAAAACTCAACACAACTGAACAATACGAAATATATAAACACCACACAACACAACCAAACAACATACTCAACGATCAATTACAATATAAATCACATACACTTTTTGACACAATTATACAGAAAACAAACAGTAAGTTGAATCCCCGCGCCAATCCCCTTCCTCCACACACCACCCACACTTCACCTTCCACACAACCGTTACAAAATGCTGGCAGTCTGTTACCAAAGCTGAAGAAGGCGGATACTAAGCCGAAACGCGTCCAATAAAATAGTAAGTTTTTCACATGAAAAAAGTTCATTTTTAGTTAAGTGTTAGTGCTGTGAAAGAAGAGATGAATAATCAAGACAACTATAAGATAGAGTACACACACCAGTTAATGGTTAAAATTTCTTGGATTTCGTTGTCCATGATGTGTCCGTTACTTAACTAAATACAACTATTATATTAATGACTCAGAACACAAAGTTTTTTGTAAGTAAAAACAAAGTTTTACCTTACAAACTGCCTGAAAACCGGTTCAGGTTGTAAGGTAAAACTTTATGTTTTTGGTTAAAATAGTTGTATTTGGTTAAAATGTATTAGTAGCCATATTATTTTAATAGGTTTCACATTTTCTTTATTAAAAATGTATTATTTGTGATTGGGGGACTTATGCTCATTCTATTTTTTAATCAGTAATTTTAAAAACAACACTTTTTTAATTAAGAAAGTTGTTAGTGATTATAATCACAAACAGAATTATCACTGTTGCACACCACTATAGAAAAATTATTCCAGTTAGCGCTTTCAAGCTTCACAGCTCATTGTCACATCGGAAAATCTCATGTGCAACAGTGATAATTCTGTTTGTAATACTTTTTTCTTTCAAAAACTAAATATTTTTAATTGATTTTTTATGTTTATTGTAATATTTAAAAACAGATTCATTTTACTTCAATTATACTATAATATTATACATTAATGTCAGTAGCACTGGGAATAAAGTTTTGCAACATTGGTATTTTAACAACTATATACTTCTAAATGTCTTGCTAATAACTTATTGTGTCAATAAAAAAAAAACAGTTTTTCATTAAACTGTTATACTTCTTACTGTTATACTACTATTTTACTAATACTGTATTAATGAAAAATTACACAAGTGCATATTAGCTGAATTCTTACAAAATTAACAGCAATATTTAAAAAATGAAAAAGAAACAATATACAGTAAATAAGAATCAAGTTAACTATTAATTTACAATAGGTAAAGCATTTGTGTCCAAGCCAAGCAATTTTTAATTTAAAAAGCCAAGTCCATTCTCTTATTTCCTTTATTGGCAAACCGCTCAACAACATCTTCAGGAGAGAGATCGATTTCCCTGTGAATATTGAGCGAAGCTAGCCCATTAAGCCCTGTCTCCGATGATGTAGACCTCAGTCACATCTTCGACCAACTCAGAGTAGAGAAAGAGCATTCTGGCTCAGTTGACATCACTGGGAGTACACACAGTACTTCTAAAAATTTTCTGATGTAGGGTAATATATCTGGATTGCAAGCTTGCAGAGAAGACAGAGCTGCGTCTGGAAGATTCATATCTGCTTCATCTACCTACTTTTGCTTTCATATTTCTGCCTCAAGTGCAAGTTCCACTTGGAAATGTCATTGTAAATGATAGAGGCAATAGGCTGCTTGATCTCTTGAGTATAGCCTTAATGATGAAATGAGGTATAAGTACTTGAAAATGACAAATTTCATTGAACTCAGGTCCGAAACGGGTTTCTAGCTCAACAACGCAGTGATCAACAAAAGGAATATATAAATTTAGCTTGTAGTCTTGTTTCACGTCCAATTCCTGGCAAGCATTCGCTCTATGTGATTGATATGTGATAACAAGAATACTGGAATGATCCACATAATTGCACGTTCTTTTTTTACAGTAAATTTACGGTCAGCCATACTTTCCATGTAATTTTTACAAAGGACGGCATACTTCAGATTACCATCAATTTGAGGTTTATATTGTAATAATAAATTACTAATGTCTGCTATTTTACATAATATTGAAGACTCGTTTTGTGAAAGAACATTTGTCAGAACAGCCAGGACTTATATTTTCACTATTGTCAGAGAATTCAGAAACAAGCCCCGAAACATTGTTGCCATTGCCACAACACAAGTATCTTGCTGAGATGATGTAGAAGTTGACAAAGAACATGCACGCCTTTCTGCTACACTATCACACTACGCTAGTTTAGTTTTTGTTACAAAGAAATCCAAAATGCTGACTTTCCTTTTTGGTATTCTTGTCATCAAGTTTGGACTTATTAGTCTCCATCTTTGAGGCAACAAATAATCACTAATTAAACTACAAAAACTGCGTATTTAATAAACACCGTACTGCTAAACAAACACAAACGCGACAATGGCGGACGATGGCAGCAACGTGTGTACGGGTGGTGTAAGTATCACCTGAACGAATACCTCCGATCACTGTCGAAAATGACAAATATATGGAATCTTGTATAGTGTGGATGTAACTTGGGGGGGGGGGTAAAGCTTCATAAATTCTAGTGTGTAGTGAGACCATCTATATAATAAAATGTATTGTATACAAAATTAGAAAGTTTAGTAATAATTCTTAGTAAACGAGGGACAATTTCATTTGTTAATGATCAACAAACGTTTCTTCATAAGTTGTACTGTACTTCCACTTATGTTTACCTAGAACAAATATACTATGGGCCTATAAACATAAACAATTTGTGTGACAAAGAGAGGAAAGTAAAGAGAGCAAATTCCTAGAAGTAGAGCTGGGCTTATTATTTCATTATGATGTGTCCAAAACAAGTCTGTGTAAAATGCACGCATTCTATTCCAGTTAATTAGGTCTCTAGCATTTGTTTTTTTTTCGAACAGAAATATTATTTTGACATATTATTCAAATCTGTCAAATATTCGCCTTACAAGTTTCTTCGAAAGAATAATAATTTTATGGCAACTAGTTGTATGATAACAGTACAGACGTTGATAAATAGCATGTACTGTGCTTGCAAGCGTAGAAATTGTCTCCTGTTTGACTATGTGTTAGTTTTTATTTATAACAACTGGAAAGAAAATTTTTTAATGCTCGGAACATTGTGGGGCGAGTGCCCCCCTTGCCCCTCCCAAGTTACGCCTATGTTGTGGAGGATACATTATTTCTGTTTGCATGCCATAGGCATGAAAACTCAAATTTTGCACACACGCTGTGGAGTGCATGCATGCGCGATGTGCAGGATTTGGTAGGTAGGTTATGTTTATACGTTCGGAAAATACGATACATTTTAAATAAGGTGTTATTAATATTTCTAGAAATTAATTATTTTATAATAATATATATTACAATTCTATTTTTCTTTTTAAGTAAAAAGAATTATCCAAAAATTTCATATAAATGTAGTGTTTTTAAAGTAATTTTTTTTCATTATTACAGCATCATTATTCAAGATATGAATAATAATTATTATTATTAGAAATTAGGAACATTATTAAAATTTTCGTTTTATTTATCGACTTATATAAAAAAAATGCTGAATTTAACTTAAGTATTAAATAATATTTTTATGAAAAAGGTTTATGTACTTATTTAAGTTTCATAAAAACATTATTCAATACTTAAGTAAAAATTCTTAGGGTTCACTGGTAGTGGCGTGCGTGTGGCCGTGCCGTCAAATGAGAGGGAGAAAACAGGTAGCTTACCGAACGTTACACTCAGTGTAATACACCGCACAATGAACTTATAAATTATAACTGAAGTTATAATTGTTATTGTAAACTACTTATTTTGTTAGTATTTATATCCCCGTCCAAATCGGCCGAAATATGCAATTTTGTAATTTTAGAAAAGGGCTAAGTAAATTAAGGGAAGGCATATTACATTTTTGCGGTTGGGGGGGCTTGAGGCCCCCCCCCCGCGTACGCCATGGCTGTATCTAAATATCTTGGTTCATGATATTTATAGTGCAGTACTTTATTCTAAGCAACTTAAAAAATTTGTTTATTAAAAGTTTTTTCCTAGCTATTTGAACCATATACAAATGTGACTATTGCTATAGACTATTTTTCAATCTATATTTAGTAATTTTTTAATTTAGTACTTTACTGCTAGTTTGAAAACAAATGAACAGTTAAAAATCTTTAAAAAAGTGTTAATTATTCTGTGCATATGTAGACCAAACACGATATACAGACACTCCATTGCCTCCTACAGTGAACTGATTTGAATGCTAACTTCAACAAAATTTGCACCCAACCATTGTTGTTGAGGATCTGCAGTGCCTAATTTTTGGAAATTCTTTGATTAATTTCTGTGACAAAATGAGTAAACTAATTTAATACCAATTGCTGGAAATGTTGACAGATGTGTTCTGACGAAGGCAAAAGTGTATACAAACAATATTATTAGTGTCTGCAGAAGATGTGAGAAAACTCGGGCTAATTTTCTGGCATTGTTTACTTTATTTATATTGTAATATAACATGTCACTGTTATTGTTTCTTGACTCTCAAATTTTATGTACCTGCTAATGTCATCTGTACGTTTCCATTACCTTCTTGATTACAACAAGATAAATATCAAATAAGCAGAATGAATGAATCCAATTTATACTGTAAGGATGGAATGGAATCAAGACAAGTTTTTGGAGTAAAGCAAACATTGAATCTACACAAAGTGTATTTATGCTCTGAAAGTAAGAATGGAAATTTGTAAATGAAGATATATAAAGGGATTGAACAGCATAAATCATAGCCTGCAGATGTTCAAGCAAAATTACAAATGTTTCTAACTGATTCTGTCTTGTCTCTGTTACAAACAGAGAGATGGAATGCAAATGGATGGATATTTCAGAAATAATCATAATAGTTTATTTTCCTCTATTACACTGAACACAAAACATAACATTTTGCTATGAAATTACATAACGCTCTCGAAAAGTCGGCAGGTGCAGTTGTATGAAAGTTCTACACATTTCTCAGCTAGCTGAGCAGGTGCAGTGTCTCTGTCAAGGTCGTGTACACACGAACCTTCCAGACTGTTCGAGCACTCTTAGCTACGAAAATTATTCTGGCACGCCGAAAAAGAATGGAAATATATCCTGGAACACCTGCGGGACCTATATAAGCAACAGCGGCTGGCTCAGAAGTTGGTTACACCTGGCGAAATTGTAGAGTTCAGATCAATTCATCAAGTGTTAGCCTATGCTGAATTGATAAAAGCTTTAGAATTAGTATGGGAATAAACATTTGTGAGATGTGTACTGCACTCAGTTGAGAGCAAGGCAATAGCATTCAGGGGAGATTCTTCAAGAGTTTGAAGGATCAATAGATTAATCAGACTGGTCTATCCTGAAACACCAGAAGATTTTTAAATGAGGTTTGCAATACAAACATTTACTGATGGTGTCAGAGATAGTGGACTACAACAAGTGTTACAAATGGCAAGACACCAGAATAGTGCGGATGCCCTGGTACATGCTTTACAGTTTGAGGCTGCCATGTCAGTGTCTGGTTAGGCAAATCGCACCCACTAAAAGATTGTGATGGTGTAGATGACGAAGAGGAAGAACAAGGACAGAGTCCCAACGATTGGTGCCACAGAGTAAAGTAAGAAAGGATGGAAGACTGAAATGTTATAGATGTGGAAAACCTGGACATCTACAAGGAGATTGTTGGTCCAAAGTTCAGCAGCATGGAAATGAGGAGCAGTAGTCGGTACAACAGGGTGTGTACTGACTAACTGGATGAACGAAGTCCCTACACAATACACAATTTCTACACTCCAGGAAAACAGCGGGAACTTGGTAGTTACCAGATTCATTCAAGAATGGCCAACCTCAAATACAGTTGACACAAGTGCCACAGTCTCCATTGTACGCCCTGATGTGGTGAAGACTCTCAAGCCAATCTGGTGCTCTTGCAGCTTGCAAACAGCTACTGGAAGGCCTGTAAAAGTGTTTGGAAAAGTGAAGATACACCTAAGCATCAGTCGACTGGGGTTACCAAGTACTTGTTACAGACATCTATATACTATAATATATTTTTGTGTTCTACCGTTTCACAGCCACATGTTGTTGGCGTCACTTTAATACACTCCCCTTCCTCTCTCGTACGTCTCCTATTTGTTTTTTGTTTTTTTATAAAGAGATCACTTGTCACATTATGTTGTACTCTGAAATTGATTCAACACTGTTTCGTTAAATAATTTTTTAATTAATAATTAATTATTTAATTGGTTCTGTTTAAATACGATATCTTGTTTAAATAATTGTTGTTTATTTATATTTGATTAATTAATGTCTGTAATCCCCGTTAGTTGAATGTAAACAGTTTTGTAGACCTCTTGAAGTTCGTTCGCACTTCCATTGAATTATATCGTCTGTGTAAGTTAATGTGTAGTATTGACAAAGTTATTTATATAATTCAAACCTTCACGTACCTTTAGTGTCGTACTAGAAATTCAGTTGGTCTCAGTTGGTTTGTAAACTGTTAAGTTTTCATAAAACAGTATGACTGCACTGTTTGTGTTTAAGTGAGGACATTTGAATTTTACCTGGGCGCCATTATGGAATTCCTGGTTAGTATTCCATAAAAATAATTTAGTTGAATAATAGAATAATTAAATTTTGACTGAATTTAAGTTGATTGATTAAAAGAATATCTTGAATTAATTTACTTCTTATCTATTTATTTGATTTTATCTGTTGGCGGTTCATTCGTACAAATAGCCAACTTAACTGGTTGCTTGCTTTGAAATTGCAACTCATTAATCGTTAAATAAGAATTAATCACTTGTTTAAATAATTGCTGACAATGTTTGTTAGCTCACAATTCATTGGTTTATTACTCATTATGTACTCGTTTCAAATTAATACTACTAACGGATTACAAATCATCCGGCTTTCAACCTTTTTAACTCAGTTGGTTTGCAATGACAACTCTAACATTAATCGATTGTTTGTTTACAAATATTTGATACCTCAAGGGTGACTTCTTTTAAGTTACAGGATAAAACACCAATGCCTTGCGATACCATGCTATTATAAGACTTTAAATTAATAGGTTAGACACCTTTAATCATTGAAATCAGTTGACGAACAGTTCGTTTAACCTTGACACATTTGAGGTTAGATACGGTGTGAACTTACCGCTTTCTAACAAAATAATATTTAATAAACATACACATCTTACCAATCCCTTACCTGCATCGGGTCCCAGTCTTCACGTGAACTCGTTATCTATAAGTGATTTAGGGTTTTATATTATTGAGAAATTCGACTCGCATTTTTTACCGTTACATAACTCAATTTTTATCGACATTCTTGTTATTATTCTCTCTTTTAAATAAAATAAAATTTATTTCATTTCTCTTTCGTATTTTCTTCAGAATTTAACTCGAAAAACACATTTCTACCCTGAGTGTACAAAACCCCCTTTAGTAAAGACAAATAAAAATAAAATTGAATTCCTTATAATTAACATAACTAACTACTTAAATTAAACAAAGGTAACCCAGTTTTTTGCACACACACACTTTCATTCATTTTTTACCCCATTTAATTAAAGTGCTTTTTTAATTTAAATTTTCATAATTGGTTTATTTAGTATACTGTTACGTCTTTAGCAGCGTCCCTGCAGACCACGTGTTACCTCCACATTTTTTGGTCACTAGTTGTCCGAATTGAGTTTTCACTGTTTAATTTCAATACCACTGAATTTAGTTGATGTTACACTGTTTTAGATCGCTTTAATTCATAGTTTACATTATATTTTGATACCTTTGATAAATTTTTGGCTCGCGAGCCTTTTACGTTTAACCGGCCGGTTCGACTAATTGGCGCTGAGTAAATTTTTTCAAGATGGCCAAAACGTTCTCCTGCTCGTCCACTTGCTTGTGATAGGCTCAGCGGGAGTCACGTGACATCTCATTAGCGACCACTAATTATTGGAAACTCGCTCTGGCTGACTAGCAAACCTCATACGTGACAATTCATCTGTGCGGGCAGGCAGGCTCACACTCTTTCACATTCCAGAGCATCAGGAATTGTAGCATGAACCCTATCTGACCGAACAAACGTGCAACTGGGTGTTCCGTAAGTGAATGCTGATTGTTTAAACTGAGGCCCTGTGTGGGTAACTCCCTTTCTTAGCATTTACAATTTAATAAAATCAATCCCACAATTCTGTCCCGTTACAAACCCCACCCCCCAATGAGAGGTTTTCTGCCAAAACAGAAAAACTCTCATTGCTAACCTAAGAGGACCAGCGATGATATGGTGCCAACAACCCCCCTTAATTTCTTAACAAATCATGGGTAATCTACCCCCCTAGTTAGGCGACTATGGCTGTACCTGAATGACTCTACTGGACTTCTCTATTCGAGATCCCAACACCGTAAAATCAGACAGGCACTCACCACAGTATCGCTTAACCTTGTAACATTTCAACAAAAAAATCAATAATTAGCCTTATACCCAACCAGATCCTCAACCGATATATCTCCCCTTATAAATACTGGATTGCCTTTAGCAAAGTACTGGGTGCGTACATAGTTGCCTTACTATCTTAAACACACTATCTCCCAATATTCATCATTAATGTCACAAGTTCACATAAACATTTCATATTTACCTTTCCATAAAATTCACTCCCATTTCTCAACTTTTAATTGTTTGTTTGATATTATCATTTCAAATCAAAATAAATTATTTAAATTTCATTCAATTAGTGAAACAAATCTAATTTCATTACCAAAGATTCACATTTACATTAATTTACATCATCTCTTTTGATTAATCCTTTTAATTGCAACTTTCAAAATTCAAAAAATCTTTTAAATGAATTTAAATTTCCTTATAAATCCTCATAATTATATGCTAACAATCATTGTAAAATAAACAACTTATTTCTGTCATCAATTCAAATATAACTACACTTGGTTACAAAATATAAAATAATATAAACATTATGAATCAGCTGACACATTCCCAACCTATAACGAACATGAAAATAAAATACACTCTCTACTTCAAAGAAAAAAACCACCAATTTTTTTAAATGAATTTAATTTCCAGAAATATCTATTTTAACAATTAATAAAAAGAAACAAAATTACTAAATTAAATTAATTAATAAAAGAACCTATGAATTGATTACATGAAACATTATACATTCAATACCAGTCATCAGCTGATGTCCTAATAACAGGTGCATAACCTTACTTTAGGCACACTAAATACAAATAACACAAATACACAACATTATTCAATTTAACTCATAACATGTCCTTGGTGATTATACAATCATTACAACATAGTCTAGTACTTAAAATCATTTGTTCTCATAAGTGAATGTTCATCATTAATCATTGAATCATAAACTCATAGTAAACATTCCCGAACAGGAACTGGGTCATCAATCACCAACTCTCTAGTTAGAGTAAGTAAATTTGATTGTCCCGCTGTTACGGTCATTACTCCTCACTGATTTCTCAGCTACCACTCCTACTTCATCATTTTATTATTTCCCCCCTTTTACCCAGTTACAATTAGGTAAACCACCTGCCGGTCGGTCTAGGTATTTACCTTGTGCCCAGATGCATTATCTGTGCCCCTGGCTTGTAACTGCCAGCTCCTTTTCCACACACACTATTATTTCCTGATGGTGGACTGTAGCGCCCATGTGCATCCACAAAAACTGAAGTTTAATTAGGGTGTAGACGCTGCCTACCCTGTTCTTGTTTCAGCATTATAAAACATTCGGTATTACTGATGTCCGAGGACACCAGTAATCCTACTAAATATTACTTATAAGCCCCTAACACGTCACTACCACCCCATACGATGGTAGCCGCTGTTCCATAGTTGTGGTGATTCCCCTGATTTACCCCCCGGTTGCTTTCTAAATTCACCAATTTTGAAAATAATAACAAGTATGGCTAGGATACAATCTGCCTAACCACGCCTGCTATCAATAACCCAAATCCACGGTCAGGGTTCAGTGACTCCGTGACCGCCCGAAAGTGGGGAATCACAAGTAAATAATATATTTTATATATTTAAAATTCCTGCGCACTAACATAGTAAACATAATACAACATAAACATTCATAACGAACATAAACCTCATTCCATTAAAATAAACATCTCATTGGCATCTGAATAAAATTTACAAACATTTCAACTTTAAATTTAGTTTCAAATGCTATTAACTCTTTGACTTGTTACATTTATTATTACATTTTAATCATCAATTTCTATTAAGTATTTCCATCATCAATTGGTTTGGGTGATTCTCAGTCATTCACAATGATTTGATTTATTGAATTGGCATTTAAATATAACCTTACCTCCCCTTTTTCCTTCTAATGACCACTAACAGATTTGTATAGGGTGACACCAATCTCTCAATAATATTTACCTCCACTAATTTCTCTAATTTTACTTAAATCCTTCCCCTCTTATAATAAAGCACCTGATACCCTTTTTCGTACATAGGATGTGTGTTCCCGCACTACCAGCTCATTCCATTATCAGTTCCTGGCCCTTCCAGGTAACCCCGCAACCCTCTTTAAAACTTTTCCTCCCGCCACAACGCCTTGCGTTGAGGACTCCTTACCACACCACCCTCTTTACAAAATTTTACCACCACCTATTTACTCTCCATTTACATCACTCTCGCTTTCTCTACATACATGCACTCTCACTACTGTGTCCCTACTACTGACTCGTTTCTGTATTACTTTTCTTCCAAAATTCTTATTTTGCCTATCACCCAATTTAAAATTAACTTTGACTGAATGCCTTATTGAAATAATTATTATCACTCAAACTCCATCTTTTACCACATTTTACATTAATATGATCACTGAAAATTACACTAAAAAATTCAAAATTACCTCACCTTACTTGAATCACCTAATTTAAAACGTTTTAAACTCATCCAATTTCATTATTAAAACATTTTACATCATTTCCATTTCATTATAAAATTCATACTTACATATGGTCAACTATAAACTCAAATACAACATGATTGCTGTCAAAAATTCAAAAATATAAACATTCATTACAACAAATATAACGTACATAACCCTATGTACTTTCTGATACATCATAACAACCATATGACTCAACAACTATACACATTTTACATTTATTCATTTACTATTTATTTTAAAGTTCAAATCTCAGAAACATCCTTTAAATTCATTATCAAAATTCATTTATACAACATTAATTACTCAATTAGTTCATCTCAAATTATTTAATTCAATCAGTTTTTTAAAACACAAAGTTACTTTAAACACCTTATTCCAAAATAAATACAATTCATTTGCATTATAAACTCTAGTTATTTATTTAGTTTGATAAAATATTATTATTATTATCATTATTAAAACCAGTTTCTACTACATACATACATTGTTTACATGACATACATAGTACAACATAACCTCTTACACAAACACAATTAACCTCACTATAAATTTATCTACAATTTTTGTCATTATATTATTGTTTACCACACCTCATTACATAAATTAGCCAAGTAATTACCATAAACTAAAATAATTAAATGTTCATTCACTGTTTGTCTAACCACCATCATCGTAAATCCATCTTATTTTCACATAATAAATTTCATCTTTACTTACTCTCACTACATTACTATTATTAATATAATGCCCCGTTAATTCTGTGTTATTCATTATACCATAGTAATCTATAGGATTATTCCTTATTATTATCTCATAAACCTTGTCAACATTAGTTATTTTTGTCCAGTCTCCCTTAATATTATTCGTTAAACTCAGGTAAATTATATCATCATATTCATCTACTATATCAATCACATCGCAAGGTAAGTGCTCATCATCTACAGTGGGATCATCAAAATAATCATCAACATGTACTGCACAAGGTAAGTCCTTTATATCGTCTATTTTCTCATATTTTAACCTCTGTCTTAACTCTTTATAACTCCTAATGACATCAAATAATATTATCTCTCTCTCTTTCTCAATGTGAATAATTCTACCACTCTCTCACAATACCTCTCATCATAACACCATCTCACTTTGTCTCTCTCAATCCACACAAAAGGCAACATAACGTTAATGACACATCCTGATTCTTCCAGAGAACTCATGAGAACTAGGGGACATACTTAGAGACACCTCGTCTCTATAGTCACGGGAGGAAACTCTGTCCTTATAAATCATTATTGGAGTCCTTACTCCTAAATCACGGGGAAAATTTGCCCTTTGTAAACCTAACCTCTCAATCTCATCCACACTTGCTAACACTTCGTTATTAAATTCTACTTCAACAAAAACTTCATCACCACTATTATTATTCACTTTACTCTCTAATACCACATTTTTAATTATCTCGCTGTTATCACTCTTTATTTTGCTATTACTTGTTAACTCATTATTCGAATTATCATCATTACTCACCTTGTCTACTGCCACCTGTTCTGCATTTAAATTAACACCATTATTCTTATCACTTGTATCTCCGTTATTTTCGCTTGTATTAACCACACTTCTTACCTTGTCGTTTCTTATAACGTTATCTTCGTTTCATCAACATGTACTGCACAAGGTAAGTCCTTTATATCGTCTATTTTCTCATATTTTAACCTCTGTCTTAACTCTTTATAACTCCTAATGACATCAAATAATATTATCTCTCTCTCTTTCTCAATGTGAATAATTCTACCACTCTCTCACAATACCTCTCATCATAACACCATCTCACTTTGTCTCTCTCAATCCACACAAAAGGCAACATAACGTTAATGACACATCCTGATTCTTCCAGAGAACTCATGAGAACTAGGGGACATACTTAGAGACACCTCGTCTCTATAGTCACGGGAGGAAACTCTGTCCTCATAAATCATTATTGGAGTCCTTACTCCTAAATCACGGGGAAAATTTGCCCTTTGTAAACCTAACCTCTCAATCTCATCCACACTTGCTAACACTTCGTTATTAAATTCTACTTCAACAAAAACTTCATCACCACTATTATTATTCACTTTACTCTCTAATACCACATTTTTAATTATCTCGCTGTTATCACTCTTTATTTTGCTATTACTTGTTAACTCATTATTCGAATTGTCATCATTACTCACCTTGTCTACTGCCACCTGTTCTGCATTTAAATTAACACCATTATTCTTATCACTTGTATCTCCGTTATTTTCGCTTGTATTAACCACACTTCTTACCTTGTCGTTTCTTGTAACGTTATCTTAGTTTACATTGCACTTACCTGTATTTCTTGTAACATTATCTACATCATCTTGTGTTCGTTTTATAACTGTCTGGAAACGTTCATCAATACGTTTACATAATACATTACTCAGATAATCAAACTTTACATTTATACTACTACTCTCAAACTTCGCATTCTGTTCTTTAATTTCATTAAAATCAGTATCATTTTTAACATTCCGTTGTTCACATTTTATTTTCTGTTCGTTAATGTCACTACTTAATTTATCAAATTTGGTATCATTAACATCGAAATGACTATTTATTCTATCGAAATCACTCTTTATTTCTTTATTGTTCTCTTTCAATTCACTAACATCACTGCTTAATTTATCAAATTTATTATTTAGACTGCACAGCGTGCTACACAAATATTTCATCATATTATTTTCAGGTTGATTACTTTCCTTATTTGCAATTGGTGTTAATTGAATTCCCGAATCATCTGTGACGTTTGATTCGTCTGTAATACTTAATTCTTTTATTTTATTTTCTTGACCCACATTCGGAGTTGAATGAACTCCCAGGCCACTCATGACAGCTGATTCATTAAATTCAGTTATTTCACTTATATTATTCTCGTTATTCCCTGCCATTTTTAAATTATGAAATTATCATATATTTTAACAATTCTTATTTTACATGCATTCAGTATTATTCAATAGTCTACGCATTACTTACGTATCATACTATAACATAAAATCGTTTTTCGTAATTTTTTACGTACTCTGCTTCAACCTCTAAATCACTTATATTTACGAGTAGATGTGGTCTGTACAAAATTTAAATTTGTACAAACTTTCCAAGTTCGGCGTGCCATTGTGAATTTACCAATTTAATTCACATTATAAATTTGTCCCTAGTTCGGAAGCGCCATTGAGAACTTACCACTTTCTAACAAAATAATATTTAATAAACATACACATCTTGCCAATCCCTTACCTGCATCGGGTCCCAGAGTCTTCACGTGAACTCGTTATCTATAAGTGATTTAGGGTTTTATATTATTGAGAAATTCGACTCGCATTTTTTACTGTTACATAACTCAACTTTTATTGACATTCTTGTTATTATTCTCTCTTTTAAATAAAATAAAATGTATTTCATTTCTCTTTCATATTTTCTTCAGAATTTAACTTGAAAAACACATTTCTACCCTGAGTGTACAAAACCCCCTTCAGTAAAGACAAATAAAAATAAAATTGAATTCCTTATAATTAACATAACTAACTACTTAAATTAAAGGCAACCCAGTTTTTTGCACACACACACACACACACTTTCATTCATTTTTTACCCCATTTAATTAAAGCGCTTTTCAATTTAAATTTTCATAATTGGTTTATTTATTATACTGTTATGTCTTTAGCGGCGTCCCTGCAGACCACGTGTTGCCTCCGCATTTTTTGGTCACTAGTTGTCCGAATTGAGTTTTCACTGTTTAATTTCGATACCACTGAATTTAGTTGATGTTACACTGTTTTAGATCGCTTTAATTCATAGTTTACATTATATTTTGATACCTTTGATAAATTTTCGGCTCGCGAATCTTTTATGTTTAACCGGCCGGTTTGACTAATTGGTGCTGAGTAAATTTTTTCAAGCTGGCCAAAAACGTTCTCCTGCTCGTCCACTTGCTTGTGATAGGCTCAGCAGGAGTCACGTGACATCTCATTAGCGACCACTAATTATTGGAAACTCGCTCTGGCTGACTAGCGAACCTCATACGTGACAACTCATCTGTGCGGGCAGGCAGGCCCGCACTCTTTCACATTCCACAGCATCAGGAATTGTAGCATGAACCCTATCTGACCGAACAAACGTGCAACTGGGTGTTCCGTAAGTGAATGCCGATTGTTAAAAACTGATGCCCTGTGTGGGTAACTCCCTTTCTTAGCATTTACAATTTAATAAAAACAATCCCACAATTCTGTCCCATTACAACGGTAATGCTAATACATGAATTCTTATGTTCGGAATATTGTAATTCCTCTAAATAAAGTAAAAACAGCGCTTAGTATTTATGATATTATTGTTTTTTGCGTTAGTATACAGGTGTATTATGTGTTATTCTGCTAACAGCTTATTCATAAACAAGGTAAATATAAGGCACAGTACTCCCTGAATATAATCTCATGGATTATTTATTAACACACCTCATGATCTGGTACACTGATCGTGATTTCACTGCACTGTTTACGCGTATGAACGATTATATTTTCTTCTTGAATAATAAATTTACTTGGTTAGGTAATGTACCTAACCTCGTTCTCTTAAATCGCACTTCTGGTAAAGGTATCACTACTGATTTCGGTGCACTTTACTATTTTTAAACTTCTTCCTTCTTGTTGATTGTAAAATTTTGATGATAATTTTGGTCTGGATTCGTAGTTGCTAGTTGTATGGTAATTGACAAAATGTGTTTTGTTTACTTGGGCGCTCATATATACACTTTTTTTAGATCGCCGCTAGGCTGTGTTGACTGCTTTCTAAGGTAGTTCCTGATTGGTAGAAAATGATGTCATGATGACGTAATTCTATTTATAGCCATTACATAATTCTATTGGAAGCATCAGTGTCGTTTTTGATATTATTTCTTGTATTTATTCGAAATTCACAAAATTTATGATGCTAACGTTTATATCTCAGTTATTACAAGTACAAATTAGGTTCTACTATTAGCATTGTATAGCTTGTTTCTTTCTCTTTATTTTGACATGACTTGATGCCAGTTTGGTTATATCAGTAACAATTTCTATTTTAATAATAGCCTAATCTAAATAATGCATTGTTTACAGGCGTCGTCTGCTAAACATTGCAGATCCGACTTTTAACTTTTTTCTTATTATTTATTTAACTATCCTTAATTTCTGTTCTGAATATAATTGTTTGATTGAAATGAACACATTATTATTTATAATTGCTGTATCCAGCTGAACAATATTAATTATTAGTACATATTTGTTGATTATTGATTATAAACTTCCTTATTTGACTATTCTGAATTCAACATTTTTTTTATTTCCTATATTTATACTATTCCTTATAGTAGGGTGACTTAAACCTTTATTGTAATTAATATTATTATATCTCACTATGTTTTGTAGGGTCTCTACATTATTCTTATTTTCATGATTTATTTGTGTCATCATTGGTTTGTTATTATTTCATTACAAGGTTTTGTTCCTTGACTAACAGTACTTCTCTTTACATATTTTATCTTCTTATAGTATTATCTAGATACACTTAGTGGTTACATTGAGTGTTACCATTAGCTCATTTCATTATTATAATTCATACAATTGGTTCTCTTATTATTTTTCATAGTTCATGGTTAACAATAATATCTTTCTTTATATTTGCCCTTCAAATCAGTACTTTGACATTATTCAGCTAATGTGCTGTTTCTAATAATAATACATGTTACAAATATCATTCTCGTCATCTTATTATCTTTTTTATTTTATTTGACTTGGTTTATTTAAGGTTTTACTAAGCTCACTTAACAGTCTACTTGGGAAACTTGTCTTGTCAATTCGTCTCTGTCAGTTTGTCTGTTTATGTTGTAGTGTCATATTATGCAGATAGTGGATTTACCACTGTTCACTTGAAGGTCTTATCTCCTTTCATATTTTAATGGTTTATTATTTTAACTATTACATTCTTCTTTGCTCCTCATACTTGGTTCTTACTTATATTTATAGTCTCAATTTAACTATGACAAACAAAACTCTACATTTTTTTTTCTTATTATGCCTAAAGTAAATGGTTAATTATTATATAAAGGCAACCCAGCATTTTGCTCACACACACACTTTCACACTTTTACTCTCTTTAATTTAGATTCAGCGCTTTTGATAAAATTTTCATGATGATTATTTTATATTGTACTGTTACTTTGCTGTGGATATCCCTGCAGACCACGTGTTGTACTTATTCCATTTTTTGCTCACTGGTTCGTTCAAATTATGTTCTCACTAAATTTTCATCACTGAAGATTAATTGTCGTCTCACAGTCTTGGATCACTTTCTTGTAATTTAAATCACATTTTTTGATATTTTTTAACAAATTTTCGGCTCGCGAGCCTGTACATTGAACCGGCCGGTTCCGAAGTTATATGACCACAGCCCTTTTTCAAGATGGCCAAATGTCCTCCTTCAGTGTGGCTACTTGCTCCTGATAGGCTGAGCGGGCGTCACATGATATCTTCTTGAGTACGAGTTTGTATACCATAAGCTTGCGCTCTGAGGCTCGCAAAAAGTTCGTGACTATTCATCTGTTCGCGCGGGCAGACGCGCACGCTTTCACATTCCACAGCACCTGGAATTATCGCCTGTTGCGGGTTTCACTGGACAAACGTGCAACTGGGTGTTCCACAAGTGAACGCTGATTGTTAAAACCGAGGCCCCATATGGGTAACCCAATTTTTTTACCATTGAATTTAATAAATGGAAACCCCTCAATTCTGTCCCGTTACAATACCCCCCCCCAATGAGAGGTTTTCTGCCGAAACAGAAAAACTCTCATTGCTAAAACCTAAGAGGACCAGCGAGGATATGGTGCCAACAACCCATTAAATCCTTAACGAATCATGGGTAATGTACCCCCTTAGTTTGGCAACCATGGCTGCACCTGAATGACTCTACTGAACTTCTCGGTTCGAGATCCCAGCACCGTAAAAACAGACAGGCAATCACCACAGTATCACCTAACCTTGTAACATTTCAAAAATCAATAACTGGCCTTATACCAAACCAAATCCTCAACCGATATATTTCCCCTTATACATACTGGATTGCCTTTAGCAAAGTACTGGGTGCGTACGTATGTGCTCTCTTATCTTAAAATTATTACACATTAACTCAACTAAACATCCCTCACAATACCAAACCCTACCCCCAAAACAAGTATAATCATTTTAAATTAACATGAACATTTCATCCTTACATATAAATACAATTCCCTTACTTTACTCAACTTTTACTTGTTTGTCTGGCAACATCATTTCAAAATGAAAATAAATTGTTTAAATTTCATTCATATAGTGAAATAAATCTAGGTCCATTACCAAAGTTCACATTTAAGGTAATTTACATCATCTATTTTAATTAATCATTTTAATTGCAACTTTCAAAATTCAATATCATTAAATGAACCAGCTGATACATTACCGACACCACATCACTTCATATAGTGAACATGAAAACACAATACAATCTTCACTTCAAAGAAAAATAATTTTTTTTTTTTAATAATTAAATGAATTTAATTCCCAGAAATATATATTTTGACAATTAATAAAAGGAACAAAATTATTAAATTAAATTAAGTAATAAAAAGAACCTATGAATTAATTACAAGCAACATACTACACATTTAACACCAGTCATCAGCTGATGTCTCATTACCAGGTGAATGACCTTTCTCTAGGCACATTGAATACAAGTAAAACAAATACACAAAATTATATAATTTACGTCATAAAATGTCCTTGTTGATTAACACTCTATAACAGAATCAGTTCTTAGGAAGCTTTAGACAACAACATATGTATCATAATTAACAATGTCTACAAATTCGTTTTTATAAATAATAGTGTTTTATAATATTGTGAATGTGCTATATAACCTGATGATGGTCTGTGACCGAAATCGATAACTTTAAGAATATAAATAATAACATTATATGGTACCTTTAGGCTAAAAAAAAAAAATTTGAAAGACGTTAACTTAGGGAAGGTGTGTAAATGTTATGTAGAATGAATGTTGATAATGGATTTTAATTTTGGGAGAATTAAATGATAAATAATCAAAATAATCAAAGGTTGAGGAATGAAAGATTCAATTAAAATTGTTTCTTTTAATGGAATGAGGTTTATGTTCGGTATGAATGTTTATGTTGTATTATGTTTATTATGTTAGAGTGTAGGAATCTTAAAAATGTATAATGTTTTTTAATAGATTCCCCACTTTCGGGCGGTCACGGCGTCACCGAACCCTGACCGTGGATTTGGATTATTGATAGCAGGTGTGGTTAGGCAGATTGTATCCTAGCCATACTTGTTATTATTTTCAAAATTGGTGACTCTAGAATTTAACGGGGGGGTAAATTAAGGGGAATCACCAGAACTATGGAACAGCGGCTATCATCGAAGGGGGTGGTAGTGCCGTGTTAAGGTCATATAAGTAATATTTAGTAGGATTACTGGTGTCCTCGGACATCAGTAATGCCGAATTTTTTATAACGCTGAAACAAGAACGGTGTAGGCAGCGTCTACACCCTAATTAAACTTCAGTTCTTGTGGATGCAAATGGGCGCTACAGTCCACCATCAGGAAACAATAGTGTGTATGGAAAAGGAGCTGGCCGTTACAAGCCTGGGGCACAGATAACGCATCTGTGCACAAGGTAAATGCCTAGTCCAGTTTACCTGGCAGGTGATTTACCTAATTGTAACTGGGTTAAGGAGGGGAATATAAAAAATGTTGATGTAGAAGGAGAGGTAACTGAATATTCAGTTAAAATAATACTAAACCCACATGGTGCCATTAAGTTTGCTTGGCTCTGATTAAAGAGGTGTGTATTGTTGACTCACTGTTATGGTAATGGTTACTATGTGCTTTATGATTCAATGATTAGTGATGAACATTCACTTATGAGAATAAATGATTTTAAATACTAGATTCAATGTTGTAATGATTGTATAATCAACAAGGGCATTTTATGACTTAAATTGTATAATTATGTGTATTTGTTTTACTTGTATTCACTGTGCCTAGAGAAAGGTCGTTCACCTGGTAATAAGACATCAGCTGACTACTGGTGAAATGCATAGTATGTTTCATGTAATTAATTCATAGGCTCTTTTTATTAACTAAAATTTAATTTATTAATGTTGTCTCTTTTTATTAATTGTCAGAATATATTTCTGGAAATTAAATTCATTTAATTCTTAAAAAAAAAAAAAATTAAATTTATTTTTTCTTTGAAGTAAAGATTGTATTTTGGTTTTCATGTTTATATTATATTTTGTAACCAAATGTAGTTGTAATGGAGTTGATGATAGAAATAGGCTCTTGGATTTCGTTGTCCATGACGTGTCCGTTACTTAACTAAATATCACTATAATATTGACGACTCGGAACACAAAGTTTTTTATAAGTAAAAACGTAAAGTTTTACCTTACAGCCTAAACCGGCTTTCACCTATAGAAGGCTTCATCAGAGGCTGTCGTTAGTAGCGCTGCTCGTCTTGTTGTTGGCGACGAGAAAGTGTTTCGAAAGATTGAAGCTGTGTGTGTGTGTGGTGAGATGTGTTCGAATAATGCGTGCGATTTGAATTGTGTCTGTTCGTTTAGGATGTCGTTTTTATTTGTTTTTGTGTGTTTGTATATTTCTAATTGTTCTAGAGTGTCTAGTTTTCGGCCTTTTGTGTGTACATGTAGTATGTTCATGTTATTGTCGATGTTTTTATATGTGTGGTTTGCTTCAATGAGGTGGTTTGCGAAGGTAGATTCTGTAGTGGTGTGGAGTGCTTTTGTGTGTTCAATGTATCTCTGTTTGAAGCTACGTCCTGTCTGGCCTATGTAGAATTTACTGCAATTTGAACAATTTAGTTTATATACACCGGGTAGATCGAATTTGTTTTGTGCTTTGGGCATGCGTTTTGATAGTGTGTGTTCTGTTTTGTTAGTAGTTTTGTAAGCGATTCTGTATCCTGCTTTTTTGAATTTGTGGGCAATTTTTTCTGTTTGTTTGTTGATGTATGTTAGTGTTATGAATTTGTTGTTTTCTGTCTTTGTCTGTTGTTTGTTTTGTGTTTTGTGTAGGAGTTTATTGACTATTGTTCTGTCATAACCGTTAGATTCTGCTAGATATTTTATCGTGTTTAGTTCGTCTTTGTAGTCTATTTCATCTAAGGGGATGTTGTTAAGTCTATGTATCATGGTTCTAAAAGCAGCTAGTTTGTGTTGTATTGGGTGATTGGAGGTGTTGTGTATTAGTGTGTCAGTTGTAGTTGGTTTTCTGTATATACTGAATTTGTGCCTGTGTTCTAGTTTTGTGATGGAGAGGTCTAAGAAGTTTATGGTATTGTTGTGTTCGTATTCGGCAGTGAAGGTTATGTTTTTATGTATTTTGTTTATGTGCGTTAGTAACTGTTCACATTGTCTTTTGTTTCCCCTGTATAGTATTAGAATGTCATCAACGTATCTGTGCCAATATCCGACCATCAGCACCTACACTCCAAGCGCTTCCCAAAATCCATAAAGAAGACATTCCGATCCGCCCCATTATCAACTACCGTAATGCCCCTGCACACAAACTGGCAAAATATCTAGACAAAATTATTAGACAACACACACAAATAGACAACAACATTACAGTAAAAAACAACACTGACTTAGTAACAAAAATAAAAGACATACACATCCCCCATAACGCCACATTAGCCTCCTTTGACATTAAAAACCTGTACACAAACATCCCCATCTCTGAAACAATCACCATCCTACAAAACAAACTCAAACAGAACAACACACCAGACGAACTTATCAATGAAATAACAGAAACTCTGAACATTATCACAAAACAAAACTACTTTACTTATAACAATAAATACTACACACAGAACGATGGCCTACCCATGGGCTCCCCCATATCCAGCATTCTAGCAGAAGTCTTCCTCCAACACTTAGAAAAAACAAAAATACTCACAAACAATGACAGACACTCACATAAAATACTATATTGGCACAGATACGTTGATGACATTCTAATACTATACAGGGGAAACAAAAGACAATGTGAACAGTTACTAACGCACATAAACAAAATACATAAAAACATAACCTTCACTGCCGAATACGAACACAACAATACCATAAACTTCTTAGACCTCTCCATCACAAAACTAGAACACAGGCACAAATTCAGTATATACAGAAAACCAACTACAACTGACACACTAATACACAACACCTCCAATCACCCAATACAACACAAACTAGCTGCTTTTAGAACCATGATACATAGACTTAACAACATCCCCTTAGATGAAATAGACTACAAAGACGAACTAAACACGATAAAATATCTAGCAGAATCTAACGGTTATGACAGAACAATAGTCAATAAACTCCTACATAAAACACAAAACAAACAACAGACAAAGACAGAAAACAACAAATTCATAACACTAACATACATCAACAAACAAACAGAAAAAATTGCCCACAAATTCAAAAAAGCAGGATACAGAATCGCTTACAAAACTACTAACAAAACAGAACACACACTATCAAAATGCATGCCCAAAGCACAAAACAAATTCGATCTACCCGGTGTATATAAACTAAATTGTTCAAATTGCAGTAAATTCTACATAGGCCAGACAGGATGTAGCTTCAAACAGAGATACATTGAACACACAAAAGCACTCCACACCACTACAGAATCTACCTTCGCAAACCACCTCATTGAAGCAAACCACACATATAAAAACATCGACAATAACATGAACATACTACACGTACACACAAAAGGCCGAAAACTAGACACTCTAGAACAATTAGAAATATACAAACACACAAAAACAAATAAAAACGACATCCTAAACGAACAGACACAATTCAAATCGCACGCATTATTCGAACACATCTCACCACACACACACAGCTTCAATCTTTCGAAACACTTTCTCGTCGCCAACAACAAGACGAGCAGCGCTACTAACGACAGCCTCTGATGAAGCCTTCTATAGGTGAAAGCCGGTTTAGGCTGTAAGGTAAAACTTTACGTTTTTACTTATAAAAAACTTTGTGTTCCGAGTCGTCAATATTATAGTGATATTTAGAAATAGGCTGTTTATTTTAAAATAATTGTCAGCATATAATTATGAGGATTTATAAGGAAAATTAAATTCATTTAAAAGATATGAATTTTGAAAGTAAATTTGAAAGCTTGATTTAAAGGTCATGTAAGAAATGACGAAGTATAAAAAATAAATGAAGTTAGAATTAACTGACTAGTTTTGTATAAGGCAATTAAAATGATTAATTAAAAGAGATGATGTAAAGTAACTTAAAAGGTGAATTTTGATCATGAACTTAGATTTATTTCACTACATGAATGAAATTTAAATAATTTATTTTCATTTTGAAATGATAATGCCAGACAAACAAGTAAAAGTTGAGTAATGTAAGGATAAAATGTTTATGTTAATTTAAAAGTGATTATACTTGTTGGCAGTTTAGGATTTTGTAGAATAAGAAATGTTTATTTGATTTAAGGTAGTAATTTGAAGATAAGAGAGCACATATGTACGCACCCAGTACTTTGATAAAGGCAGTCCAGTATGTATAAGGGGAGATATATCAGTTGAGGATTTGGTTTGGTATAAGGCCAGTTATTGATTTTTTTTTTTTAAATGTTGCAAGGTTATGTGATACTGTGGCGAGTGCCTGTCTGGCCTTACGGTGTTGGGATCTCGGAACGAGAAGTCCAGTAGAGTCATTCAGGTGCAGCCATAGTCGCCGAACTAGGGGGGTAGTTTACCCATGGTTGTTAAGGAATAAAGGGGGGTTGTTGGCACCATATCCTCGCTGGTCCTCTTAGGTTTTTAGCAATGAGAGTTTTTCTGCTCCGGTAGGAAACCTCTCATTGGGGGGGGGGGATTGTAACGGTACAAACCGATGTGGGTTTGTAATTTAAAGTTTTTTCAGTTTTATTTAAACAGAGTATATTTTTGGTCATGGACTGTAGCTCTGTATAAGGCACAGCATGTTACAAAGAATGCAAGTTATTAGCAAGGGTGCGTATTCACGCGTATGCGCGTACGTGTCGGCCAACGTTCACACGGAATAGTCACGTCTGTATAAATTCCTTCTTGCCTAGTGCATAGAGAACAAAGCCAGTTGGCATATAACATCTGAGCCGCGCAGTTGCGTGTACGCGCGGTTCCGCCTAAAATCTACTTTTAAAATGTAGACCGACCGGCAGAAAATGTGTACATAGACAATAGAAAAACATCAATCGTTGGGGAAATTCAGCCGGTTCAATGTACAGGCTCGCGAGCCAAACATTTATTAAAAGTATCAAAATGTGAGTTAAACTAGAAATTTAAAGTGGTCTAAAACTGTGGAACATCTATTAATCTTCAGTGGTATCAAAATTAAACCAGGAGAATGCAATTCGGACAAACGAGTGACTAAAAATATACTGAGTGCAACATGTGGTCGGCAGGAACAACGTCAGTTAAGTAACAGTGTAATTCAAAATTAATTATGAAAATTTAAAAATCAAAAAAGCGCTTTAAACATAAAAAGGTATGAAAGTGCGTGTGCAAGCAATTACTGGGTTGCCTTATACAATATATTAATCATATGTTAATCATAATAAGTAGTTATAAGGTTATAGAAATTATCTAAGATGTATTCAAAATCTGTTTTAAATAATGTCCAATAACGGACCATAATCGAGTCGAAAGTAAGAATACAAAAAATGTAGAGAAGAGGGGATGAATTTCTTATGTGAATGGTAGCTTAGCAAGAATGACAGAGTAAAACGTAATAAAGTAATGTTTCATATGAACTTATAAATATGTATTCGTTTATTTGCATTGCCTATTATTCTCTGCCGAGTACACTAGACGACATCTTGGTTAATTTTCATACGAACGTCAAGATTTAAAACTATTTTAACGCTTCAGTTGACGTCAGAATAAGGTAATGTAACACAAATTTAAATACTTTTAATTATTAATTACTGAGTACTATCTCAGTTACATGAAATAACGATGTAACTTTTCTTTTGTATTCTTCCGTATTTATCAAACGGATTTTGATATATATACATAGTCTCAATTTAACTACGACAAACAAAACTCTACATTTTTTTCTTATTATGCCTAAAGTAAATGGTTAATTATTATGTAAAGGCAATCCAGCATTTTGCTCACACACACACTTTCACACTTTTACTCTCTTTAATTTAGATTCAGCGCTTTTGATAAAATTTTCATGATGACTATTTTATATTATACTGTTACTTTGCTGTGGTAGTAAATTTAATTTAATTTAACGGGGGGGGGGTAAATCCCTGTTCGGGCACCATTGAGAAGTTACTGATTAATAACAAAATAATATTTAATAAACAGACACATTTCTATATTTCTTACCTTTTCTTGGGTTCCAGGATCTTCACGTGAACTTGTGACCAATAAACATGATTTAGGGTTTTTGTTATTAATAATCTCGACTCATTGTAATTGTTAATTAACTCAACCTTTATTAGACATTTTGTTTAATATTCTCCCTTTTATTTATGAAATAACGATATAACTTTTCTTTTGTATTCTTCCGTATTTATCAAACGGATTTTTATATATAGTCATAGTCTCAATTTAACTACGACAAACAAAATTCTACATTTTTTTTTTCTTATTATGCCTAAAGTAAATGGTTAATTATTCTATAAAGGCAACCCAGCATTTTGCTCACACACACACTTTCACACTTTTACTCTCTTTAATTTAGATTCAGCGCTTTTGATAAAATTTTCATGATGATTATTTTATATTATACTGTTACTTTGCTGTGGATATCCCTGCAGACCACGTGTTGCACTTATTTCATTTTGCTCACTGCTTCGTTCAAATTACGTTTCACTAAATTTTGATCACTGACGATTAATTGTCGTCTCACAGTTTTGGATCACATTTTGTAATTTAGATCACATTTTTTGATATTGTAATATGACATAATGAGAGTCCCAAAACAATTAACAAAAATAGTCCGAATAACAACAAAAAGGTCAGAATAAATGAAATCAAGTATGTAACCATTTAAAATAAAAAGTACAGCACAATAGTGTGACAAATAATAAACTATGTATTGTAAAAAAAAAAATAAGATAAAACTTACGAAAAGTGAATAAGTGTAAAAGTGAAAGATGAAAAAACAAGGGTGATCATTAATCACACAGATAAGACTGTTAAGATTAATGATCCCTATAATTCTATGAAGTGTGAAAAAACCAAAATAGTTCAATATAAGAGGCCCAACTCTTATAGGTAATATGAAATGACAAACATACTAAATGTTAAAGTATGAACAGACAATTGTAGTATTGTAACATTGTTTATTAAAAGATTTTATAGTTGTTCATCCCATGTTTGTTTTTTGTTAATTAGGTCAATGCCAATAATGGTTAGCATTGATAAACCATGTGTAAAAGAATATAAGAAAAATATCAAGCCTGTAGGCAAGAATAGAAAATATAATAATACCAAAACATACTTAAATAGAGGCCCATAAACAATATAATAATGTTTAAATTAGCAGCCATCCTTACTTTTCTTTTATAAAATTGTCTAAATAATAACAATTATAGCAGTTTAGCAATTTTATAAAAGAAAAATATAATAATGGTCCATGAATAGAACCTAATAGTATGAGAATGAAAATGGTATTATGACCAATTAAATAATTTATGTTATTGTTTGTAAATGAATGAATCTAATCTTGGCCATGAAGGCGACATTTTTAATTAGTATGTTAAGGGTTTTGTATTAGTTAATAAACATTGTTAGAATAAGTTAAAGAAAAAATAATGTAGTAATCTTTAAAACAAATGTAATCAGGCAAAGGGGTTCAAAACAGAAAACAATTTAATAATTAATGTAAAGTAGAAAATGGGAATGAAGTCAAATTTTAGGCCTAGGCCGAACATGAAATGTAAAATAAAATAATGTCAGAGATGATTAAGTTATCAAAACCAATATAATACAATAATAACAAAATAGGATCAGAATTTAATAATGGACAAGTCTTAGAGTAATTGTGTATCATATGAGATTAATCTTATAAAAATTTAAGTATTGTATCATAGTGAACGTAAGGTCAGTGTTATAGTCCAGATTTATAGATTTTGTAAAGGTGAAAGGACACCTAATATGAAGTTAACTTATACAAAATTATATACCAGAATGTAGACCTTTAAAAAAGGAACAGAAATATGTAAACCAATTTTAGTTTAAACAAAAATTAACAAGGGAGTATTTTTTGACTGTAAAGGCAAGGATGTATATTTTTAGTACTATATGCCGCTTGACCCCAAGTTCATGAAAACTGACCAATCAAAAACGGAGTTTACTGGTCAAAAAGCCGTTACAAAGACGGGACGAAGGAATTATTGTATTGTTATACGCCACGCTGAAGAGATGAGTCTAATAGCTGACGCTTGTGTAAAAATTAAAACAATCAAGTAATACTCGACTAATGTTCTAAAATAAACCAGAGAAGTAAGAAAAACACTCCAAGAAAATTATAAAGAATTAATTACTGACCGATGGAAGCATAATTCTACACCAAACCCACAAAAAGGCGATAGCAAGGAACCGCTTGCAGTATTCCAGGAACGTAATTATAACTCCAAAGTATTTTCATTACCACAATACACACAGATCAACTTCACTACACCAAATAAACAATTTACAGTGATAATTGGAATACCCATTGATCATTAATACAGTGATTAATGATAATAACAATTTTAATTAAAACAGAAAAACATTCAACTACATGACTTCTGGTTAGCCGACTAAGCGGCCATCTTGTTTATTATTCTATTTCCAGTGCTAACAGAGTTCGTTACCGCTGTCGGTGAAAAAACTTAACATTTTATATTTGTAAACATTAATAATTCAGTTTTATTATTTTATATGTAATTGTAATGTGTTGTACTCCTTTTCAAAGCATTTTCTGACTTCATAACTAGCCCCAAGAACCCAAGCCCTGAGATAAATATTTTATATTAAAGAACTGGTTATTTAAACACAGTAAAACTCTACGTTATGGAATTGACACAACCTAATTAAAATACTAAAACTAAAATTTACATTACAAAGTTGACGCCTACCATAGTGAGGCATAAAGATAGTAAAACGCTTACATCTATTCAAAGTAGATAACGTAACAAGGTGACGCATCTAACGTGTGGCATTATAATACGGCAGCTACACAAAGAACGCGACGTTATAGAATTGTCGTCCAACTAGTGAGGCTAAATTAGGAAAAATTACGGACTCTAATACCACTATTAAACAATACAGTCAACCTAATTTTAGCAGGCGGCCGTTATAAGTCTAGAGATGCATACAAGAGGAGTATCGATGAGGTTGGCAAAGGACCAAGAACAGGAAGAAGAGGCAGAAACGGTACCGGACACCGAAATGGAACAACAGGCGGGTGACGGTGAAGAAGCTAGAGGAGGCCTGGTTTCACCAGAATTACAAAAATTGATGGATTTCATAACCGAACAAACTAAACAAACAAATGAGAATTATAAACGAATGGAGGAAAATAATAAACTGACGAATGAAAAATTTGATAGTATTAAAGAAAATAATAAACAAACCAATGAGAATTTTAAACGAATGGAGGAAAATGTTAAACAAACCAATGAGAATTTATTAAGACAAATGAATGAAAAATTTGATAATATGAAGGAAGATAATAAACAAACTAATGAGAGTTTAAGACAGATCAAGGAAGATAATAGACAAATGAACGAGAATCTGGAAAATAAAATTGAGAAAATCAATGAAAAGATAGACAGCGCCAATGAAAGTATTAAGGGAGAATTAAGGGAACTTATAAATGAAAGGATCGAAAACGCCACCGAAACACTTAACCAGAAGGTGGATGAGTACAAGGAGGAAGTGAAACAACAAATGGTGGAAATCAAGGAAAGGTTGGAGAAAACTGAAGAAACCATAATACAGTTCAGAGTAGAAGTGGATACCAAAATAGAAAGGGTAGAAACGAATAATCAAATCAGAATAATTGCAACACAGCAAGAAACGCAGGAGAAGTTGGATGAGATCCAAGGTAACATGTCCGGTAGAATGACAAAAATAAGTGACGAAGTAGACCAAGTGAAGAGTCAAATAAATGGTAACAGAGAAAAAATAGAAAATATGCAACACATCTAATTAAACATACAGGAAGAAGTGGATCGACTAAACATCATCAGACCGACATGCAGTACTTACCACACCACACTAGAGAACAGGGACAGTGTGAACTTTAAAGACTACAGGAAAACCCCCATTGAATTCCTGGAACGCATAAATGAAAAACTGAGTCGAATGAAAGAAAACAGATGGAGCGTGACTAAGACCTTGTTGGATGACGGTTTCAAAGGAATAACTGACAATTGGTGGTCAGCAGTGAGGAATGAGGTTGAAACTCTATTAATTATATCAATATTAAACTCTTACCTTAGGGGGTTTCTCCAAGGTTCTACAGACGAACACAGCTGCAGAAAGGATTATTTGAAGGTTACCGGTACACATATAAATACGCAATTTATGTTAAAACAAATACTTCTGGTTTATTACACACATTAAAACACGAGCATATTATGTTGTATTGGAAATACAACTAATCAATAGCAAACAACCTAAAATTTAGTAGATTAACAAAATAAATCTTCCCCACTACCAACCTGTTACAAATTACTTATTTGTAATGAACCAATACTTTTTACCTCTTTTCCCCTTACTCTTATATTTTATATTATGAAACAAAAACTTCCCTTAGAGATCTCATTTTACCATTGTTATTATTAAAGCAACTTATAATTTGTTTTGGGTCATTTAATTATATGTTTTCGCTGGTACTTAACTGCCTGTTGATACGCTTTCTTATTGTCGTTGCACTCCGACACTGGTTTACATTGTTTAGTTATTGTCACTTACATTGAACTTTACACACCAGAATGTATTATTTTAAATTTTTATGCACTTTGAGATATATGTATCTATTTATATAGCCGGCCGGCTTTTTAAGATTCGCCCGGGCACTTAGATGTTTAATGGCCGCTATATAGTTCGTACACTTTTATATACATGTTTAAATGCTTTAATAGATAGGCCGAATTTATCTTACGGCCTATCTTACACCCGAGGCCACCGTTTTACTTAATGAAGAAATTTGTGTTAGTGGTTGAAATCACAATCAGAATAATCACAGTTGCACACCACTATATAAAAATTATCCCGATTAGCGCTTTCAAGCCTCACAGCCCATCGTCAGATCGGAATAGGCAGAAATTATTTTAAAAACAAACCCTTCACCCCTCTACCCAACCCTGCTCACACACAACAAGCTATAATATAAATGACCCTTCCCCACCCCCTAAACCCTGTCCACACCATCTGTACAGTTACATATTTTTCTAGCAAATTCCTTGTGTTTCTGTGTGTGTGTGTGTGTGTGTGTGTGTGTGTGTGTGTGTGTGTGTGTGTGTGTGTGTGTGTGTGTGTGTGTGTGTGTGTGTGTGTGTGCATCCTTTTAAACTTACCCTACTTCCTCTCCACACACATGGGTCAGTCACACACCCTTATTTTAACCATCCAATTAGTACTATGCAAATAATTCTTAATCTTATCTATCTGTCCTCTATCATTTACTTCTTAATCATGTTATAAAATATTTCTTCATTATCAAATTTAATATTAATTAAATTGTCTAACCCTTTTTCTCTTTCTTTTAATATTTCTAACTCCTCTCTAAGCTTCCTTTCAACTGTGTTATTTACTACTTTTACAATTTCGTATTCTTCCAAAGGATTAACAAACTTATGGTTGTCTTCTATGAAATGTCTTGCATATAACGAATTGGTTGTTCTATTACCTTCTCCACGTTTGTGGTCAGACAACCTGCATACGAATTTTCGTCCTGTCTCACCTAGGTACACTTTGTTGCAGTCTTTACATTTTAATTTATAAATTCCGCTTTTCTGTAATACTGGAATTTTTTCTATATTCTTATTCCTTATCTTATCAAATACCGTTTCACATTTTTTAATAGCTATATCTACTCCATATTTATTAAAACATTTTATAATTTTTCTAGTATGTGAACCTATGTATGTCAATGACCCTGCATAATTCTTTTGTTCTGGTTCTATTTTAGCTTTTTGTATGTTAACCCTTCTCATAACTTTATCCACTATGTTGGTGTTATAATTATTATTCCTTACAATTCCCTTTATCGTTTTTAACTCCCTAACTTTTGATTCGGTCTCTTTTAAACACTTCTGAGCTCTGTAACAAAATGTATTGATTGCCGCCATTTTATATCTATATGGGTGGTAAGACTCTCTTGGTATAATTATATCAGAATACGACTCTTTCCTAAATATCCCAAACTGTAGTTTCTCATTATCCTTAATTTCTATGTTCAAATCTAAGTAATTTATTTTCTTACCTCCTATCTCTTCTTTAAATTGTAAGTTTTTATCCTTATTATTTACCTCATTTATAAACTCATGCACTTCTTCCATGCTTCCTTCCCAAATTACTAATACATCATCAACGTATCTAGACCATAATTTATATTGTCTTTATACTTAGTGGAAGTTATTAATTGCTTTTCAAAATCATTCATGTATATTTCAGCAAGAATAGGGGATAATGAAGACCCCATAGGTAAACCTTTTTTCTGTATATAAAACTTGTTATTAAACCTAAAATAGTTCTGATTTACACATTCTTTAATTACTTTCATCAACTGCTTTTTATACCTGTATTCTCCCATATTATTATCGTTTATTAACTTAATAACTTTATTTACTGTGATATTGGTAAACATGTCCTTAACATCCAGTGATATCAATTTTGTATTCACATTAATCCTAATATTTTCTAATTTTTCTATCAATTTTACATTATTCTCTATGTTGTATTTTGTCCCAAATTCATATTTCTCTCTCAGTACTCTGCTAACTTCCTTTGATAATTTATAAATAGGTGCATTAATAAAAGAAACAATCGGTCTAATTGGTTTTCCTTCTTTATGTATCTTAACCTGACTTTTAAAAGTTGGTGCTGTTGGATTACTTTCCAATAAATACTTTTTCTTATTTTCTTCTATAAATGTTATCTGTTTCATCATTTGTTTTATCCTTGACTGGTACTTACTTGTATAATCATACTTTATTTCCTCGTATGGTCCTTCCCTTATAAATTCTTCCGTTTTCTTTATGTATTCGTCCTTTCTCAGTAGTACCATTGTATTTCCTTTGTCCGCCTTCGTAACTATAATATCATTTTTCTTTATTTTATTCTTTAGTTTAGTTACAGTTGATTTAATTTTTTGTTCATTTTTTGAATTATACAAACTTTTCTTAAATATTTTGTCTACTACATTCCCTACTTCCCACCTTATTCTTTTTTTATCATTTTCATTTCCTAGTTTTTGTATTATGCTTTCGCATTCAATAATTGTTTTTTCTTGATTTAATTCTGGTGGCGGTGCGTATTTTAAGCCTTTTGCTAACATTTCTTTTTCTTCTGTATTGAAATTCACCTCTGTAAGGTTTATTACTCTTTTTTCATAGTTATTCTTAGAGAGGTGTTCCTTTTTTACTTCGTTCTTTCTTATTAATTTATTTAACTTATCTACCATTTTTTTATTTTTCTTTTCCAATTTCTTTTCTACGTACCCCAAACCAAAATTATATAATATTTCTTCTAACTCTACATACGAGTATATTCTTAACAATTCTATGTGTCTGTCATATAATTCCCTATTATATCTATTGATTAAGCCGTAGAGTGACCTTATTTCCAGTTTTATCCACAACTTCTCGCTTTGTTCTTTTACTTTTTTGGCTACACTGTTCTTATTTTTAATTTTAACTTGAGCGTACTTTGGGATGACATTATTATCCAGACATTGTTTATTAAACCATATTTTACTTAAAACCCTCTTCAATTTAACTTTTAACTTAAGATATTTAAAAACTTTACTTACCTTATTGTTGTCGTTTATTACCTCATTGTTGTTGCCCATTACCTGTAGTCGATTGCACATCTTAACAGACGTTTAATGAAGAAATTTGTGTTAGTGGTTGAAATCACAATCAGAATGATCACAGTTGCACACCACTATATAAAAATTATCCCGATTAGCGCTTTCAAGCCTCACAGCCCATCGTCAGATCGGAATAGGCAGAAATTATTTTAAAAACAAACCCTTCACCCCTCTCCCCCCACCCTGCTCACACACAACAAGCTATAATATAAATGACCCTTCCCCACCCCCTAAACCCTGTCCACACCATCTGTACAGTTACATATTTTTCTAGCAAATTCCTTGTGTGTGTGTGTGTGTGTGTGTGTGTGTGTGTGTGTGTGTGTGTGTGTGTGTGTGTGTGTGTGTGTGTGTGTGTGTGTGTGTGTGTGTGTGTGTGTGCATCCTTTTAAACTTACCCTACTTCCTCTCCACACACATGGGTCAGTCACACACCCTTATTTAAACCATCCAATTAGTACTATGCAAATAATTCTTAATCTTATCTATCTGTCCTCTATCATTTACTTCTTAATCATGTTATAAAATATTTCTTCATTATCAAATTTAATTTTAATATTAATTAAATTGTCTAACCCTTTTTCTCTTTCTTGTAATATTTCTAACTCCTCTCTAAGCTTCCTTTCAACTGTGTTATTTACTACTTTTACAATTTCTTATTCTTCCAAAGGATTAACAAACTTATGGTTGTCTTCTATGAAATGTCTTGCATATAACGAATTGGTTGTTCTATTACCTTCTCCACGTTTGTGGTCAGACAACCTGCATACGAATTTTCGTCCTGTCTCACCTAGGTACACTTTGTTGCAGTCTTTACATTTTAATTTATAAATTCCGCTTTTCTGTAATACTGGAATTTTTTCTATATTCTTATCCCTTATCTTATCAAATACCGTTTCACATTTTTTAATAGCTATATCTACTCCATATTTATTAAAACATTTTATAATTTTTCTAGTATGTGAACCTATGTATGTCAATGACCCTGCATAATTCTTTTGTTCTGGTTCTATTTTAGCTTTTTGTATGTTAACCCTTCTCATAACTTTATCCACTATGTTGGTGTTATAATTATTATTCCTTACAATTCCCTTTATCGTTTTTAACTCCCTAACTTTTGATTCGGTCTCTTTTAAACACTTCTGAGCTCTGTAACAAAATGTATTGATTGCCGCCATTTTATATCTATATGGGTGGTAAGACTCTCTTGGTATAATTATATCAGAATACGACTCTTTCCTAAATATCCCAAACTGTAGTTTCTCATTATCCTTAATTTCTATGTTCAAATCTAAGTAATTTATTTTCTTACCTCCTATCTCTTCTTTAAATTGTAAGTTTTTATCCTTATTATTTACCTCATTTATAAACTCATGCACTTCTTCCATGCTTCCTTCCCAAATTACTAATACATCATCAACGTATCTAGACCATAATTTTATATTGTCTTTACACTTAGTGGAAGTTATTAATTGCTTTTCAAAATCATTCATGTATATTTCAGCAAGAATAGGGGATAATGAAGACCCCATAGGTAAACCTTTTTTCTGTATATAAAACTTGTTATTAAACCTAAAATAGTTCTGATTTACACATTCTTTAATTACTTTCATCAACTGCTTTTTATACCTGTATTCTCCCATATTATTATCGTTTATTAACTTAATAACTTTATTTACTGTGATATTGGTAAACATGTCCTTAACATCCAGTGATATCAATTTTGTATTCACATTAATCCTAATATTTTCTAATTTTTCTATCAATTTTACATTATTCTCTATGTTGTATTTTGTCCCAAATTCATATTTCTCTCTCAGTACTCTGCTAACTTCCTTTGATAATTTATAAATAGGTGCATTAATAAAAGAAACAATCGGTCTAATTGGTTTTCCTTCTTTATGTATCTTAACCTGACTTTTAAAAGTTGGTGCTGTTGGATTACTTTCCAATAAATACTTTTTCTTATTTTCTTCTATAAATGTTATCTGTTTCATCATTTGTTTTATCCTTGACTGGTACTTACTTGTATAATCATACTTTATTTCCTCGTATGGTCCTTCCCTTATAAATTCTTCCGTTTTCTTTATGTATTCGTCCTTTCTCAGTAGTACCATTGTATTTCCTTTGTCCGCCTTCGTAACTATAATATCATTTTTCTTTATTTTATTCTTTAGTTTAGTTACAGTTGATTTGATTTTTTGTTCATTTTTTGAATTATACAAACTTTTCTTAAATATTTTGTCTACTACATTCCCTACTTCCCACCTTATTCTTTTTTTATCATTTTCATTTCCTAGTTTTTGTATTATGCTTTCGCATTCAATAATTGTTTTTTCTTGATTTAATTCTGGTGGCGGTGCGTATTTTAAGCCTTTTGCTAACATTTCTTTTTCTTCTGTATTGAAATTCACCTCTGTAAGGTTTATTACTCTTTTTTCATAGTTATTCTTAGAGAGGTGTTCCTTTTTTACTTCGTTCTTTCTTATTAATTTATTTAACTTATCTACCATTTTTTTTTTTCTTTTCCAATTTCTTTTCTACGTACCCCAAACCAAAATTATATAATATTTCTTCTAACTCTACATACGAGTATATTCTTAACAATTCTATGTGTCTGTCATATAATTCCCTATTATATCTATTGATTAAGCCGTAGAGTGACCTTATTTCCAGTTTTATCCACAACTTCTCGCTTTGTTCTTTTACTTTTTTGGCTACACTGTTCTTATTTTTAATTTTAACTTGAGCGTACTTTGGGATGACATTATTATCCAGACATTGTTTATTAAACCATATTTTACTTAAAACCCTCTTCAATTTAACTTTTAACTTAAGATATTTAAAAACTTTACTTACCTTATTGTTGTCGTTTATTACCTCATTGTTGTTGCCCATTACCTGTAGTCGATTGCACATCTTAACAGACGTTTAATGAAGAAATTTGTGTTAGTGGTTGAAATCACAATCAGAATGATCACAGTTGCACACCACTATATAAAAATTATCTCGATTAGCGCTTTCAAGCCTCACAGCCCATCGTCAGATCGGAATAGGCAGAAATTATTTTAAAAACAAACCCTTCACCCCTCTCCCCCACCCTGCTCACACACAACAAGCTATAATATAAATGACCCTTCCCCACCCCCTAAACCCTGTCCACACCATCTGTACAGTTACATATTTTTCTAGCAAATTCCTTGTGTTTCAGTGTGTGTGTGTGTGTGTGTGTGTGCATCCTTTTAAACTTACCCTACTTCCTCTCCACACACATGGGTCAGTCACACACCCTTATTTTAACCATCCAATTAGTACTATGCAAATAATTCTTAATCTTATCTATCTGTCCTCTATCATTTACTTCTTAATCATGTTATAAAATATTTCTTCATTATCAAATTTAATTTTAATATTAATTAAATTGTCTAACCCTTTTTCTCTTTCTTTTAATATTTCTAACTCCTCTCTAAGCTTCCTTTCAACTGTGTTATTTACTACTTTTACAATTTCGTATTCTTCCAAAGGATTAACAAACTTATGGTTGTCTTCTATGAAATGTCTTGCATATAACGAATTGGTTGTTCTATTACCTTCTCCACGTTTGTGGTCAGACAACCTGCATACGAATTTTCGTCCTGTCTCACCTAGGTACACTTTGTTGCAGTCTTTACATTTTAATTTATAAATTCCGCTTTTCTGTAATACTGGAATTTTTTCTATATTCTTATTCCTTATCTTATCAAATACCGTTTCACATTTTTTAATAGCTATATCTACTCCATATTTATTAAAACATTTTATAATTTTTCTAGTATGTGAACCTATGTATGTCAATGACCCTGCATAATTCTTTTGTTCCGGTTCTATTTTAGCTTTTTGTATGTTAACCCTTCTCATAACTTTATCCACTATGTTGGTGTTATAATTATTATTCCTTACAATTCCCTTTATCGTTTTTAACTCCCTAACTTTTGATTCGGTCTCTTTTAAACACTTCTGAGCTCTGTAACAAAATGTATTGATTGCCGCCATTTTATATCTATATGGGTGGTAAGACTCTCTTGGTATAATTATATCAGAATACGACTCTTTCCTAAATATCCCAAACTGTAGTTTCTCATTATCCTTAATTTCTATGTTCAAATCTAAGTAATTTATTTTCTTACCTCCTATCTTTTCTTTAAATTGTAAGTTTTTATCCTTATTATTTACCTCATTTATAAACTCATGCACTTCTTCCATGCTTCCTTCCCAAATTACTAATACATCATCAACGTATCTAGACCATAATTTTATATTGTCTTTATACTTAGTGGAAGTTATTAATTGCTTTTCAAAATCATTCATGTATATTTCAGCAAGAATAGGGGATAATGAAGACCCCATAGGTAAACCTTTTTTCTGTATATAAAACTTGTTATTAAACCTAAAATAGTTCTGATTTACACATTCTTTAATTACTTTCATCAACTGCTTTTTATACCTGTATTCTCCCATATTATTATCGTTTATTAACTTAATAACTTTATTTACTGTGATATTGGTAAACATGTCCTTAACATCCAGTGATATCAATTTTGTATTCACATTAATCCTAATATTTTCTAATTTTTCTATCAATTTTACATTATTCTCTATGTTGTATTTTGTCCCAAATTCATATTTCTCTCTCAGTACTCTGCTAACTTCCTTTGATAATTTATAAATAGGTGCATTAATAAAAGAAACAATCGGTCTAATTGGTTTTCCTTCTTTATGTATCTTAACCTGACTTTTAAAAGTTGGTGCTGTTGGATTACTTTCCAATAAATACTTTTTCTTATTTTCTTCTATAAATGTTATCTGTTTCATCATTTGTTTTATCCTTGACTGGTACTTACTTGTATAATCATACTTTATTTCCTCGTATGGTCCTTCCCTTATAAATTCTTCCGTTTTCTTTATGTATTCGTCCTTTCTCAGTAGTACCATTGTATTTCCTTTGTCCGCCTTCGTAACTATAATATCATTTTTCTTTATTTTATTCTTTAGTTTAGTTACAGTTGATTTGATTTTTTGTTCATTTTTTGAATTATACAAACTTTTCTTAAATATTTTGTCTACTACATTCCCTACTTCCCACCTTATTCTTTTTTTATCATTTTCATTTCCTAGTTTTTGTATTATGCTTTCGCATTCAATAATTGTTTTTTCTTGATTTAATTCTGGTGGCGGTGCGTATTTTAAGCCTTTTGCTAACATTTCTTTTTCTTCTGTATTGAAATTCACCTCTGTAAGGTTTATTACTCTTTTTTCATAGTTATTCTTAGAGAGGTGTTCCTTTTTTACTTCGTTCTTTCTTATTAATTTATTTAACTTATCTACCATTTTTTTATTTTTCTTTTCCAATTTCTTTTCTACGTACCCCAAACCAAAATTATATAATATTTCTTCTAACTCTACATACGAGTATATTCTTAACAATTCTATGTGTCTGTCATATAATTCCCTATTATATCTATTGATTAAGCCGTAGAGTGACCTTATTTCCAGTTTTATCCACAACTTCTCGCTTTGTTCTTTTACTTTTTTGGCTACACTGTTCTTATTTTTAATTTTAACTTGAGCGTACTTTGGGATGACATTATTATCCAGACATTGTTTATTAAACCATATTTTACTTAAAACCCTCTTCAATTTAACTTTTAACTTAAGATATTTAAAAACTTTACTTACCTTATTGTTGTCGTTTATTACCTCATTGTTGTTGCCCATTACCTGTAGTCGATTGCACATCTTAACAGACGTTTAATGAAGAAATTTGTGTTAGTGGTTGAAATCACAATCAGAATGATCACAGTTGCACACCACTATATAAAAATTATCTCGATTAGCGCTTTCAAGCCTCACAGCCCATCGTCAGATCGGAATAGGCAGAAATTATTTTAAAAACAAACCCTTCACCCCTCTCCCCCACCCTGCTCACACACAACAAGCTATAATATAAATGACCCTTCCCCACCCCCTAAACCCTGTCCACACCATCTGTACAGTTACATATTTTTCTAGCAAATTCCTTGTGTTTCAGTGTGTGTGTGTGTGTGTGTGTGTGCATCCTTTTAAACTTACCCTACTTCCTCTCCACACACATGGGTCAGTCACACACCCTTATTTTAACCATCCAATTAGTACTATGCAAATAATTCTTAATCTTATCTATCTGTCCTCTATCATTTACTTCTTAATCATGTTATAAAATATTTCTTCATTATCAAATTTAATTTTAATATTAATTAAATTGTCTAACCCTTTTTCTCTTTCTTTTAATATTTCTAACTCCTCTCTAAGCTTCCTTTCAACTGTGTTATTTACTACTTTTACAATTTCGTATTCTTCCAAAGGATTAACAAACTTATGGTTGTCTTCTATGAAATGTCTTGCATATAACGAATTGGTTGTTCTATTACCTTCTCCACGTTTGTGGTCAGACAACCTGCATACGAATTTTCGTCCTGTCTCACCTAGGTACACTTTGTTGCAGTCTTTACATTTTAATTTATAAATTCCGCTTTTCTGTAATACTGGAATTTTTTCTATATTCTTATTCCTTATCTTATCAAATACCGTTTCACATTTTTTAATAGCTATATCTACTCCATATTTATTAAAACATTTTATAATTTTTCTAGTATGTGAACCTATGTATGTCAATGACCCTGCATAATTCTTTTGTTCCGGTTCTATTTTAGCTTTTTGTATGTTAACCCTTCTCATAACTTTATCCACTATGTTGGTGTTATAATTATTATTCCTTACAATTCCCTTTATCGTTTTTAACTCCCTAACTTTTGATTCGGTCTCTTTTAAACACTTCTGAGCTCTGTAACAAAATGTATTGATTGCCGCCATTTTATATCTATATGGGTGGTAAGACTCTCTTGGTATAATTATATCAGAATACGACTCTTTCCTAAATATCCCAAACTGTAGTTTCTCATTATCCTTAATTTCTATGTTCAAATCTAAGTAATTTATTTTCTTACCTCCTATCTCTTCTTTAAATTGTAAGTTTTTATCCTTATTATTTACCTCATTTATAAACTCATGCACTTCTTCCATGCTTCCTTCCCAAATTACTAATACATCATCAACGTATCTAGACCATAATTTTATATTGTCTTTATACTTAGTGGAAGTTATTAATTGCTTTTCAAAATCATTCATGTATATTTCAGCAAGAATAGGGGATAATGAAGACCCCATAGGTAAACCTTTTTTCTGTATATAAAACTTGTTATTAAACCTAAAATAGTTCTGATTTACACATTCTTTAATTACTTTCATCAACTGCTTTTTATACCTGTATTCTCCCATATTATTATCGTTTATTAACTTAATAACTTTATTTACTGTGATATTGGTAAACATGTCCTTAACATCCAGTGATATCAATTTTGTATTCACATTAATCCTAATATTTTCTAATTTTTCTATCAATTTTACATTATTCTCTATGTTGTATTTTGTCCCAAATTCATATTTCTCTCTCAGTACTCTGCTAACTTCCTTTGATAATTTATAAATAGGTGCATTAATAAAAGAAACAATCGGTCTAATTGGTTTTCCTTCTTTATGTATCTTAACCTGACTTTTAAAAGTTGGTGCTGTTGGATTACTTTCCAATAAATACTTTTTCTTATTTTCTTCTATAAATGTTATCTGTTTCATCATTTGTTTTATCCTTGACTGGTACTTACTTGTATAATCATACTTTATTTCCTCGTATGGTCCTTCCCTTATAAATTCTTCCGTTTTCTTTATGTATTCGTCCTTTCTCAGTAGTACCATTGTATTTCCTTTGTCCGCCTTCGTAACTATAATATCATTTTTCTTTATTTTATTCTTTAGTTTAGTTACAGTTGATTTGATTTTTTGTTCATTTTTTGAATTATACAAACTTTTCTTAAATATTTTGTCTACTACATTCCCTACTTCCCACCTTATTCTTTTTTTATCATTTTCATTTCCTAGTTTTTGTATTATGCTTTCGCATTCAATAATTGTTTTTTCTTGATTTAATTCTGGTGGCGGTGCGTATTTTAAGCCTTTTGCTAACATTTCTTTTTCTTCTGTATTGAAATTCACCTCTGTAAGGTTTATTACTCTTTTTTCATAGTTATTCTTAGAGAGGTGTTCCTTTTTTACTTCGTTCTTTCTTATTAATTTATTTAACTTATCTACCATTTTTTTATTTTTCTTTTCCAATTTCTTTTCTACGTACCCCAAACCAAAATTATATAATATTTCTTCTAACTCTACATACGAGTATATTCTTAACAATTCTATGTGTCTGTCATATAATTCCCTATTATATCTATTGATTAAGCCGTAGAGTGACCTTATTTCCAGTTTTATCCACAACTTCTCGCTTTGTTCTTTTACTTTTTTGGCTACACTGTTCTTATTTTTAATTTTAACTTGAGCGTACTTTGGGATGACATTATTATCCAGACATTGTTTATTAAACCATATTTTACTTAAAACCCTCTTCAATTTAACTTTTAACTTAAGATATTTAAAAACTTTACTTACCTTATTGTTGTCGTTTATTACCTCATTGTTGTTGCCCATTACCTGTAGTCGATTGCACATCTTAACAGACGTTTAATGAAGAAATTTGTGTTAGTGGTTGAAATCACAATCAGAATGATCACAGTTGCACACCACTATATAAAAATTATCTCGATTAGCGCTTTCAAGCCTCACAGCCCATCGTCAGATCGGAATAGGCAGAAATTATTTTAAAAACAAACCCTTCACCCCTCTCCCCCACCCTGCTCACACACAACAAGCTATAATATAAATGACCCTTCCCCACCCCCTAAACCCTGTCCACACCATCTGTACAGTTACATATTTTTCTAGCAAATTCCTTGTGTTTCAGTGTGTGTGTGTGTGTGTGTGTGTGCATCCTTTTAAACTTACCCTACTTCCTCTCCACACACATGGGTCAGTCACACACCCTTATTTTAACCATCCAATTAGTACTATGCAAATAATTCTTAATCTTATCTATCTGTCCTCTATCATTTACTTCTTAATCATGTTATAAAATATTTCTTCATTATCAAATTTAATTTTAATATTAATTAAATTGTCTAACCCTTTTTCTCTTTCTTTTAATATTTCTAACTCCTCTCTAAGCTTCCTTTCAACTGTGTTATTTACTACTTTTACAATTTCGTATTCTTCCAAAGGATTAACAAACTTATGGTTGTCTTCTATGAAATGTCTTGCATATAACGAATTGGTTGTTCTATTACCTTCTCCACGTTTGTGGTCAGACAACCTGCATACGAATTTTCGTCCTGTCTCACCTAGGTACACTTTGTTGCAGTCTTTACATTTTAATTTATAAATTCCGCTTTTCTGTAATACTGGAATTTTTTCTATATTCTTATTCCTTATCTTATCAAATACCGTTTCACATTTTTTAATAGCTATATCTACTCCATATTTATTAAAACATTTTATAATTTTTCTAGTATGTGAACCTATGTATGTCAATGACCCTGCATAATTCTTTTGTTCCGGTTCTATTTTAGCTTTTTGTATGTTAACCCTTCTCATAACTTTATCCACTATGTTGGTGTTATAATTATTATTCCTTACAATTCCCTTTATCGTTTTTAACTCCCTAACTTTTGATTCGGTCTCTTTTAAACACTTCTGAGCTCTGTAACAAAATGTATTGATTGCCGCCATTTTATATCTATATGGGTGGTAAGACTCTCTTGGTATAATTATATCAGAATACGACTCTTTCCTAAATATCCCAAACTGTAGTTTCTCATTATCCTTAATTTCTATGTTCAAATCTAAGTAATTTATTTTCTTACCTCCTATCTCTTCTTTAAATTGTAAGTTTTTATCCTTATTATTTACCTCATTTATAAACTCATGCACTTCTTCCATGCTTCCTTCCCAAATTACTAATACATCATCAACGTATCTAGACCATAATTTTATATTGTCTTTATACTTAGTGGAAGTTATTAATTGCTTTTCAAAATCATTCATGTATATTTCAGCAAGAATAGGGGATAATGAAGACCCCATAGGTAAACCTTTTTTCTGTATATAAAACTTGTTATTAAACCTAAAATAGTTCTGATTTACACATTCTTTAATTACTTTCATCAACTGCTTTTTATACCTGTATTCTCCCATATTATTATCGTTTATTAACTTAATAACTTTATTTACTGTGATATTGGTAAACATGTCCTTAACATCCAGTGATATCAATTTTGTATTCACATTAATCCTAATATTTTCTAATTTTTCTATCAATTTTACATTATTCTCTATGTTGTATTTTGTCCCAAATTCATATTTCTCTCTCAGTACTCTGCTAACTTCCTTTGATAATTTATAAATAGGTGCATTAATAAAAGAAACAATCGGTCTAATTGGTTTTCCTTCTTTATGTATCTTAACCTGACTTTTAAAAGTTGGTGCTGTTGGATTACTTTCCAATAAATACTTTTTCTTATTTTCTTCTATAAATGTTATCTGTTTCATCATTTGTTTTATCCTTGACTGGTACTTACTTGTATAATCATACTTTATTTCCTCGTATGGTCCTTCCCTTATAAATTCTTCCGTTTTCTTTATGTATTCGTCCTTTCTCAGTAGTACCATTGTATTTCCTTTGTCCGCCTTCGTAACTATAATATCATTTTTCTTTATTTTATTCTTTAGTTTAGTTACAGTTGATTTGATTTTTTGTTCATTTTTTGAATTATACAAACTTTTCTTAAATATTTTGTCTACTACATTCCCTACTTCCCACCTTATTCTTTTTTTATCATTTTCATTTCCTAGTTTTTGTATTATGCTTTCGCATTCAATAATTGTTTTTTCTTGATTTAATTCTGGTGGCGGTGCGTATTTTAAGCCTTTTGCTAACATTTCTTTTTCTTCTGTATTGAAATTCACCTCTGTAAGGTTTATTACTCTTTTTTCATAGTTATTCTTAGAGAGGTGTTCCTTTTTTACTTCGTTCTTTCTTATTAATTTATTTAACTTATCTACCATTTTTTTATTTTTCTTTTCCAATTTCTTTTCTACGTACCCCAAACCAAAATTATATAATATTTCTTCTAACTCTACATACGAGTATATTCTTAACAATTCTATGTGTCTGTCATATAATTCCCTATTATATCTATTGATTAAGCCGTAGAGTGACCTTATTTCCAGTTTTATCCACAACTTCTCGCTTTGTTCTTTTACTTTTTTGGCTACACTGTTCTTATTTTTAATTTTAACTTGAGCGTACTTTGGGATGACATTATTATCCAGACATTGTTTATTAAACCATATTTTACTTAAAACCCTCTTCAATTTAACTTTTAACTTAAGATATTTAAAAACTTTACTTACCTTATTGTTGTCGTTTATTACCTCATTGTTGTTGCCCATTACCTGTAGTCGATTGCACATCTTAACAGACGTTTAATGAAGAAATTTGTGTTAGTGGTTGAAATCACAATCAGAATGATCACAGTTGCACACCACTATATAAAAATTATCTCGATTAGCGCTTTCAAGCCTCACAGCCCATCGTCAGATCGGAATAGGCAGAAATTATTTTAAAAACAAACCCTTCACCCCTCTCCCCCACCCTGCTCACACACAACAAGCTATAATATAAATGACCCTTCCCCACCCCCTAAACCCTGTCCACACCATCTGTACAGTTACATATTTTTCTAGCAAATTCCTTGTGTTTCAGTGTGTGTGTGTGTGTGTGTGTGTGTGTGTGTGTGTGTGTGTGTGTGTGTGTGTGTGTGTGTGTGTGTGTGTGTGTGTGTGTGTGCATCCTTTTAAACTTACCCTACTTCCTCTCCACACACATGGGTCAGTCACACACCCTTATTTTAACCATCCAATTAGTACTATGCAAATATTTCTTAATCTTATCTATCTGTCCTCTATCATTTACTTCTTAATCATGTTATAAAATATTTCTTCATTATCAAATTTAATTTTAATATTAATTAAATTGTCTAACCCTTTTTCTCTTTCTTTTAATATTTCTAACTCCTCTCTAAGCTTCCTTTCAACTGTGTTATTTACTACTTTTACAATTTCGTATTCTTCCAAAGGATTAACAAACTTATGGTTGTCTTCTATGAAATGTCTTGCATATAACGAATTGGTTGTTCTATTACCTTCTCCACGTTTGTGGTCAGACAACCTGCATACGAATTTTCGTCCTGTCTCACCTAGGTACACTTTGTTGCAGTCTTTACATTTTAATTTATAAATTCCGCTTTTCTGTAATACTGGAATTTTTTCTATATTCTTATTCCTTATCTTATCAAATACCGTTTCACATTTTTTAATAGCTATATCTACTCCATATTTATTAAAACATTTTATAATTTTTCTAGTATGTGAACCTATGTATGTCAATGACCCTGCATAATTCTTTTGTTCTGGTTCTATTTTAGCTTTTTGTATGTTAACCCTTCTCATAACTTTATCCACTATGTTGGTGTTATAATTATTATTCCTTACAATTCCCTTTATCGTTTTTAACTCCCTAACTTTTGATTCGGTCTCTTTTAAACACTTCTGAGCTCTGTAACAAAATGTATTGATTGCCGCCATTTTATATCTATATGGGTGGTAAGACTCTCTTGGTATAATTATATCAGAATACGACTCTTTCCTAAATATCCCAAACTGTAGTTTCTCATTATCCTTAATTTCTATGTTCAAATCTAAGTAATTTATTTTCTTACCTCCTATCTCTTCTTTAAATTGTAAGTTTTTATCCTTATTATTTACCTCATTTATAAACTCATGCACTTCTTCCATGCTTCCTTCCCAAATTACTAATACATCATCAACGTATCTAGACCATAATTTTATATTGTCTTTATACTTAGTGGAAGTTATTAATTGCTTTTCAAAATCATTCATGTATATTTCAGCAAGAATAGGGGATAATGAAGACCCCATAGGTAAACCTTTTTTCTGTATATAAAACTTGTTATTAAACCTAAAATAGTTCTGATTTACACATTCTTTAATTACTTTCATCAACTGCTTTTTATACCTGTATTCTCCCATATTATTATCGTTTATTAACTTAATAACTTTATTTACTGTGATATTGGTAAACATGTCCTTAACATCCAGTGATATCAATTTTGTATTCACATTAATCCTAATATTTTCTAATTTTTCTATCAATTTTACATTATTCTCTATGTTGTATTTTGTCCCAAATTCATATTTCTCTCTCAGTACTCTGCTAACTTCCTTTGATAATTTATAAATAGGTGCATTAATAAAAGAAACAATCGGTCTAATTGGTTTTCCTTCTTTATGTATCTTAACCTGACTTTTAAAAGTTGGTGCTGTTGGATTACTTTCCAATAAATACTTTTTCTTATTTTCTTCTATAAATGTTATCTGTTTCATCATTTGTTTTATCCTTGACTGGTACTTACTTGTATAATCATACTTTATTTCCTCGTATGGTCCTTCCCTTATAAATTCTTCCGTTTTCTTTATGTATTCGTCCTTTCTCAGTAGTACCATTGTATTTCCTTTGTCCGCCTTCGTAACTATAATATCATTTTTCTTTATTTTATTCTTTAGTTTAGTTACAGTTGATTTGATTTTTTGTTCATTTTTTGAATTATACAAACTTTTCTTAAATATTTTGTCTACTACATTCCCTACTTCCCACCTTATTCTTTTTTTATCATTTTCATTTCCTAGTTTTTGTATTATGCTTTCGCATTCAATAATTGTTTTTTCTTGATTTAATTCTGGTGGCGGTGCGTATTTTAAGCCTTTTGCTAACATTTCTTTTTCTTCTGTATTGAAATTCACCTCTGTAAGGTTTATTACTCTTTTTTCATAGTTATTCTTAGAGAGGTGTTCCTTTTTTACTTCGTTCTTTCTTATTAATTTATTTAACTTATCTACCATTTTTTTATTTTTCTTTTCCAATTTCTTTTCTACGTACCCCAAACCAAAATTATATAATATTTCTTCTAACTCTACATACGAGTATATTCTTAACAATTCTATGTGTCTGTCATATAATTCCCTATTATATCTATTGATTAAGCCGTAGAGTGACCTTATTTCCAGTTTTATCCACAACTTCTCGCTTTGTTCTTTTACTTTTTTGGCTACACTGTTCTTATTTTTAATTTTAACTTGAGCGTACTTTGGGATGACATTATTATCCAGACATTGTTTATTAAACCATATTTTACTTAAAACCCTCTTCAATTTAACTTTTAACTTAAGATATTTAAAAACTTTACTTACCTTATTGTTGTCGTTTATTACCTCATTGTTGTTGCCCATTACCTGTAGTCGATTGCACATCTTAACAGACGTTTAATGAAGAAATTTGTGTTAGTGGTTGAAATCACAATCAGAATGATCACAGTTGCACACCACTATATAAAAATTATCTCGATTAGCGCTTTCAAGCCTCACAGCCCATCGTCAGATCGGAATAGGCAGAAATTATTTTAAAAACAAACCCTTCACCCCTCTCCCCCACCCTGCTCACACACAACAAGCTATAATATAAATGACCCTTCCCCACCCCCTAAACCCTGTCCACACCATCTGTACAGTTACATATTTTTCTAGCAAATTCCTTGTGTTTCAGTGTGTGTGTGTGTGTGTGTGTGTGTGTGTGTGTGTGTGTGTGTGTGTGTGTGTGTGTGTGTGTGTGTGTGTGTGTGTGTGTGTGTGTGTGTGTGTGTGTGTGTGCATCCTTTTAAACTTACCCTACTTCCTCTCCACACACATGGGTCAGTCACACACCCTTATTTTAACCATCCAATTAGTACTATGCAAATAATTCTTAATCTTATCTATCTGTCCTCTATCATTTACTTCTTAATCATGTTATAAAATATTTCTTCATTATCAAATTTAATTTTAATATTAATTAAATTGTCTAACCCTTTTTCTCTTTCTTTTAATATTTCTAACTCCTCTCTAAGCTTCCTTTCAACTGTGTTATTTACTACTTTTACAATTTCGTATTCTTCCAAAGGATTAACAAACTTATGGTTGTCTTCTATGAAATGTCTTGCATATAACGAATTGGTTGTTCTATTACCTTCTCCACGTTTGTGGTCAGACAACCTGCATACGAATTTTCGTCCTGTCTCACCTAGGTACACTTTGTTGCAGTCTTTACATTTTAATTTATAAATTCCGCTTTTCTGTAATACTGGAATTTTTTCTATATTCTTATTCCTTATCTTATCAAATACCGTTTCACATTTTTTAATAGCTATATCTACTCCATATTTATTAAAACATTTTATAATTTTTCTAGTATGTGAACCTATGTATGTCAATGACCCTGCATAATTCTTTTGTTCTGGTTCTATTTTAGCTTTTTGTATGTTAACCCTTCTCATAACTTTATCCACTATGTTGGTGTTATAATTATTATTCCTTACAATTCCCTTTATCGTTTTTAACTCCCTAACTTTTGATTCGGTCTCTTTTAAACACTTCTGAGCTCTGTAACAAAATGTATTGATTGCCGCCATTTTATATCTATATGGGTGGTAAGACTCTCTTGGTATAATTATATCAGAATACGACTCTTTCCTAAATATCCCAAACTGTAGTTTCTCATTATCCTTAATTTCTATGTTCAAATCTAAGTAATTTATTTTCTTACCTCCTATCTCTTCTTTAAATTGTAAGTTTTTATCCTTATTATTTACCTCATTTATAAACTCATGCACTTCTTCCATGCTTCCTTCCCAAATTACTAATACATCATCAACGTATCTAGACCATAATTTTATATTGTCTTTATACTTAGTGGAAGTTATTAATTGCTTTTCAAAATCATTCATGTATATTTCAGCAAGAATAGGGGATAATGAAGACCCCATAGGTAAACCTTTTTTCTGTATATAAAACTTGTTATTAAACCTAAAATAGTTCTGATTTACACATTCTTTAATTACTTTCATCAACTGCTTTTTATACCTGTATTCTCCCATATTATTATCGTTTATTAACTTAATAACTTTATTTACTGTGATATTGGTAAACATGTCCTTAACATCCAGTGATATCAATTTTGTATTCACATTAATCCTAATATTTTCTAATTTTTCTATCAATTTTACATTATTCTCTATGTTGTATTTTGTCCCAAATTCATATTTCTCTCTCAGTACTCTGCTAACTTCCTTTGATAATTTATAAATAGGTGCATTAATAAAAGAAACAATCGGTCTAATTGGTTTTCCTTCTTTATGTATCTTAACCTGACTTTTAAAAGTTGGTGCTGTTGGATTACTTTCCAATAAATACTTTTTCTTATTTTCTTCTATAAATGTTATCTGTTTCATCATTTGTTTTATCCTTGACTGGTACTTACTTGTATAATCATACTTTATTTCCTCGTATGGTCCTTCCCTTATAAATTCTTCCGTTTTCTTTATGTATTCGTCCTTTCTCAGTAGTACCATTGTATTTCCTTTGTCCGCCTTCGTAACTATAATATCATTTTTCTTTATTTTATTCTTTAGTTTAGTTACAGTTGATTTGATTTTTTGTTCATTTTTTGAATTATACAAACTTTTCTTAAATATTTTGTCTACTACATTCCCTACTTCCCACCTTATTCTTTTTTTATCATTTTCATTTCCTAGTTTTTGTATTATGCTTTCGCATTCAATAATTGTTTTTTCTTGATTTAATTCTGGTGGCGGTGCGTATTTTAAGCCTTTTGCTAACATTTCTTTTTCTTCTGTATTGAAATTCACCTCTGTAAGGTTTATTACTCTTTTTTCATAGTTATTCTTAGAGAGGTGTTCCTTTTTTACTTCGTTCTTTCTTATTAATTTATTTAACTTATCTACCATTTTTTTATTTTTATTTTCCAATTTCTTTTCTACGTACCCCAAACCAAAATTATATAATATTTCTTCTAACTCTACATACGAGTATATTCTTAACAATTCTATGTGTCTGTCATATAATTCCCTATTATATCTATTGATTAAGCCGTAGAGTGACCTTATTTCCAGTTTTATCCACAACTTCTCGCTTTGTTCTTTTACTTTTTTGGCTACACTGTTCTTATTTTTAATTTTAACTTGAGCGTACTTTGGGATGACATTATTATCCAGACATTGTTTATTAAACCATATTTTACTTAAAACCCTCTTCAATTTAACTTTTAACTTAAGATATTTAAAAACTTTACTTACCTTATTGTTGTCGTTTATTACCTCATTGTTGTTGCCCATTACCTGTAGTCGATTGCACATCTTAACAGACGTTTAATGAAGAAATTTTTGTTAGTGGTTGAAATCACAATCAGAATGATCACAGTTGCACACCACTATATAAAAATTATCCCGATTAGCGCTTTCAAGCCTCACAGCCCATCGTCAGATCGGAATAGGCAGAAATTATTTTAAAAACAAACCCTTCACCCCTCTCCCCCACCCTGCTCACACACAACAAGCTATAATATAAATGACCCTTCCCCACCCCCTAAACCCTGTCCACACCATCTGTACAGTTACATATTTTTCTAGCAAATTCCTTGTGTTTCAGTGTGTGTGTGTGTGTGTGTGTGTGTGTGTGTGTGTGTGTGTGTGTGTGTGTGTGTGTGTGTGCATCCTTTTAAACTTACCCTACTTCCTCTCCACACATATGGGTCAGTCACACACCCTTATTTTAACCATCCAATTAGTACTATGCAAATAATTCTTAATCATGTTATAAAATATTTCTTCATTATCAAATTTAATTTTAATATTAATTAAATTGTCTAACCCTTTTTCTCTTTCTTTTAATATTTCTAACTCCTCTCTAAGCTTCCTTTCAACTGTGTTATTTACTACTTTTACAATTTCGTATTCTTCCAAAGGATTAACAAACTTATGGTTGTCTTCTATGAAATGTCTTGCATATAACGAATTGGTTGTTCTATTACCTTCTCCACGTTTGTGGTCAGACAACCTGCATACGAATTTTTGTCCTGTCTCACCTAGGTACACTTTGTTGCAGTCTTTACATTTTAATTTATAAATTCCGCTTTTCTGTAATACTGGAATTTTTTCTATATTCTTATTCCTTATCTTATCAAATACCGTTTCACATTTTTTAATAGCTATATCTACTCCATATTTATTAAAACATTTTATAATTTTTCTAGTATGTGAACCTATGTATGTCAATGACCCTGCATAATTCTTTTGTTCTGGTTCTATTTTAGCTTTTTGTATGTTAACCCTTCTCATAACTTTATCCACACAAGGAATTTGCTAGAAAAATATGTAACTGTACAGATGGTGTGGACAGGGTTTAGGGGGTGGGGAAGGGTCATTTATATTATAGCTTGTTGTGTGTGAGCAGGGTGGGGGAGAGGGGTGAAGGGTTTGTTTTTAAAATAATTTCTGCCTATTCCGATCTGACGATGGGCTGTGAGGCTTGAAAGCGCTAATCGGGATAATTTTTATATAGTGGTGTGCAACTGTGATCATTCTGATTGCGTTTTACTTAACAAACTGTATGCTGCTCCTTACTGTCTGATGTTAATCTGCATACTGTTTCACAAAGACTGCTACTGGGGCTATTACGTAATATGTCTAGTCTGGCTGTCTAGACATCAGTTGTTTATGCTAACATTGTGTTGCACTGGGGCACCTCACAGGTGGATACTGACAATTAAAAATTAAAATTGAATTAAAATTAAAACTATTGTAACCCACAATTCTGTACCGTTACAAGGTAAATAAAACTATGAAGAATTTAAAAGAGCTTTTCAGTACAAATACTGGTCTGAATCTATACAGAACATAGTGAGAGATAATCTCAGTAACGGAAAATATAACCCCAACCTAGGCCAGTCACCAACAGCCTATTTCCTGGGTAAAGTGTGCGTAGCTCGCAAATTGGAACCACACATCTCAGAAGAATGTCTGGTAAACAAAATGGCATATCATTTTGATGAAGGAATCATCCAAGCGAGACTTTGCGGTCAAATTAAGACCATATTAGCAATGGAAGCACTGCTAGGTGTAGCAATGGAAGCACTGCTAGGTGATTATGAACAGCAGGATTATTACAGGAGGTCGAGAAGACAACATGAAAGAATTACTTTCCACAGGGAAGAACAAAATCGTGATCAGCATCAAAGAACAAACTATACAAACAGGAATAACAATGATCATCGTAATAACAACAATAATAATAATAATACCTATCACAACCGTAACTATCACAATAATAATAATAATGATAATTACAATCGAAATGGTAATAATAATAATAATAATAATAGGTATTGGGAAGGTAGAAGAAATTTTGTCAATGGTAGAGGATACCAAAATAATGACAGGAACTACAGGAATAATAACAGGTGCGATGAAGAGAGGAGGTACCCAGAACAGAGCCGGAATAGCGAAGACCACTCCAGAAATCAACAAGAGAACGAACGGGGAACCAACCAAGCCCAAGTAAATTATATTATGGCTGAGGAGAGGGATTCAGAGAGACATGATGACCAATGGCAAAGAAATAAGAACAAACAAATTAACTATCGTGAAAACCAAGAACACGAGCCTGGTCCCAGTAATGAAGATGGACGAATATACTCATACGACAACATTGAAATGTATGGGAGTGATCCACGATGGGGCAACTCCATAACGAGATTTGTTGATGAGTTTAACCAACAGAATCCACCACGGGAAAAACATAATAGTGGAACGATCCGGATAGTGACAGATACTGGAACCGGTTAAACTAAATATCATACACTAGAAAAACAATAAAACAAATCAACGATTACCGACAAGGCAAACTATTGGAGAATTGAGAAGAAAAAATGATGATAAATGGAATGAACAATGAAGATTTAAAAAAAAAAAACAGGAACAAACAACCCACCAAATTCTAAATTAAGTAAGGACATCTTACAGGGTACTTTAGAGAATTTATTTTGAATCCATTAAGAAGAGAAAGACGGTTAATAACAATAATAAGGGGATAATAATGAAAAAAGAAAATAAGTACTTAAAACAAATGAACAGAGTGATAATAACTATATTTGTAACTGCTAAAAAGGGATAGTGAAACAGAAGATGAATAACATAGTGGCTAATGAATCAATTAACAACGAAATAAAATTAAATGGAAAAGAAGAAGTATACAAAGGATTTTTACCAAAACTGAAAATAAGTTATTTGAAAGTAAGGGGAACTGTTATGATACAATTTATAATAATGAGAAGAAGTAAGAAGACAACATGATCCCGAGGGTATTTAAAGTAACGCAAGAGTTACCATTTTTGTAAGAATGTAGAAAGCTACCGCGCCACTCAATAATAATTATGATGGGCAGGGGCCAACGAGCACTGTGCCATGCACGGGGTGAATAGTCGGGTGAGGAATAGGTCAGAATAGTGCCACTCAGCCGATATGCATTCACCGTGTCATTTCAAGTTAGGGAGGAATTGATAACCCCAATTAAGGAATCCATAGGAACAGGAGAAACCCCAGAGGAAAGGAACAATCAGTTGGTAACTAAATAGCCTATATGAAGAAGATGAAGGAAAATAATATATTTTCGTAGATTCGCCAAAGAAGAAAAGAAGTTATATGTAAATTATGAGAAAATAACCAACTTAAAAAATTCATCACAACCCAATCCCTGAAACCATAAGAAAAATATAGTAAAGAAGGGAAAAGTTTTACAAATAAACCAAAGCATCAAAAGTAACAGCTTATTTTTCCCTAAACCCCGGTTTCGAAAAAATAACCATGTCTTGGGGTGGGAGCAATTATGTAATGTGACATAATGAGAGTCCCAAAACAATTAACATAGATAGTCCGAATAACAACAAAAAGGTCAGAATAAATGAAATCAAGTATGTAACCATTTAAAATAAAAAGTACAGCACAATAGTGTGACAAATAATAAACTATGTATTGTAAAAAAAAAATAAGATAAAACTTACGAAAAGTGAATAAGTGTAAAAGTGAAAGGTGAAAAAACAATGGTGATCATTAATCACACAGATATGATCACAATGGTGATCATACAGATTAATGATCCCTATAATTCTATGAAGTGTGAAAAAACCAAAATAGTTCAATATAAGAGGCCCAACTCTTATAGGTAATATGAAATGGCAAACATGCTAAATGTTAAAGTATTGTTACGACGGTCTACTCGATCGTCGTAGGTACAGTGGAAACAAAATAAGTACAAGACACCAATTAAGTCACTAATCACACCTTTAATTGTTATAGTGAAACAGTTCGTAATTAACAACACAGTGTCTACAACAAATCAAATGAAATTGTTCGTACGCAATAAAATGTCCACTAATATTAAAACTCAACTGTATTACAATTATACCGTCCGAATATAAAACGCAACACTTCACTAATAACTACTTGAACGTACACCGTAATAACCCGAACCGCTCTGTAAATATATCGCACTAATACTCTCGAACCGCACAGTCAAAAATCTCGCATTGAACTAAAAACTAAGGCCGCGACGCGATGTATTTATAGTTACGCTACACACACCAGAAGCTTCCAAACTGCGTCTTATCTCTCGCGAACTACGTAATTGCTGCGGCCTTGACACAGTCCGAGCGCCCGAGCGAAGGCTGGCAAAGTGCGAGAAAATTCTCGCAACATGCGTTTAGTAGCACGTACACCACACGCTTACGTCGAGATCTTTCTGGTACATTCGATAAACGCCTAGATTGTTCTACGCTGTCGTAGCACTGCCCCCTCCTTAAGCCTGTTCGTCCCGAACTGGCAAAGCGTCTCTAAATTTGTATTTAGCCAGGCGATCTAGGTGGACGACCTTGAACTTTCGCTGTCCTTCCTGTTGAATCCGATAAACGACATCGTTAATCCTTTTTTTTTACAGTGTAGGGTCCTTCCCAGTTAGACTGAAGCTTAGGTGAGCGACCACGACGGCGCTTTGGATTGAACAACCAGACCTGATCTCCTTCTTGGAAACCCACACTATTGCTGCGAATGTCATACCGAGTTTTCATTTTATCACTGGCAATCTTGAGCCGTCCTCTTACCAAGCGATTCATTTCTCGCAGTTGGTTTTCTAATTGCGAGGAATAGTTCTTTGGCTCTTGGGACTGAGTCTCAGGTGATCCAAACATCAAGTCCCCAGGAAGACGAATCTCCCGCCCAAACACCAATTTTGCTGGAGTCATGCCGGTTGTGTCATGTACTGATGATCTATACGCCATAAGGAATAGTGGTATACGTTGGTCCCAGTCTGTTTGGTTCTCGTCAACAACTTTCGAAAGATGCTGCTCAAGTGTCCTGTTGAATCTCTCAACCATCCCGTCCGACTGAGGATGCAGAGGCGTTGTCCTGGTCTTTCGAATTCCAAGTAGACGGCATAATTCTTTAAACACTCCTGATTCGAAATTTCTCCCTTGATCCGTATGGATTTCCATAGGGGCTCCATAAGGGCAACAGAAGTTGTGAACTAACTGCTTTGCCACAGTGGTAACCTCCTGATTTGGAATTGCGTAGGCTTCCACCCACTTAGTAAAGTAGTCACCTACAACCATGATGTACCGGTTTCCATCGTCAGTAACTGGGAATGGTCCAGCAATGTCTATGGCAATTCTCTCGAAAGGTTGTCCAACGTTATACTGTCTCATTTTTCCCCTGCTTCTGGTTTGTGGGCCCTTGCTTGCAGAATTCTAACCCGACAATCTCGTTGTAGATGTCCAGGTTTCCCACATCGATAACACTTCGGTCTTCCATCCTTTCTTATTTTATTCTGTGGCGCCGACCGTCGAGTCTCTGTTCCTTGTTCTTCCTCCTCATCGTCTGTGCCGTCGCGATCTTTTAGCTCGCGCACTTTATGACTTGTCCAACCAGACGCTGATTTGGCGGCCCCAAATTGCAAAGCATGTACCAGGGCGTCCGCACTGTTCTGATGTCTTGCCATTCGTAACACTTGCTGTAGTTCGTTATCTTGGACACCGGCAGTAAATGTCTGCATCGCAAAACGCGTTCGAAAATCTTCTGGCGCTTCAGGATAGGCCAGTCTAATTAGTCTGTCGATACTTGCTTCAAACTCTTGAAGACTTTCCCCGGAATGTTGTCGCCTTGCTCTCAACTGGGTGCAGTACACATCTCGCAAATGTTTATCACCATACCGTAATTCCAGAGCTTTTATCAACTCGGCATAGATGTTCTGGCTGTCAGGTGGCACTTTCTGTAGTAGTTCTGCCGCGGGTCCTTTTAATGCAAGAACAAGCGAAACAGCCTTGTCTTTTTCTGTCCAATTATTTGCGCATGCAGCAGCTTCAAATTGGCGGAGGTACGTTGCCCAGTGAGTGCTTCCGTCAAAGGTTGGAGCTTTGACATGAACTGTCCCTACTGCAGGCAAAGTGACTTTCTCTGTTAACTTATTTTCTGTGTATTTTTCTGTCTTGATCACTGGTACAGTCTGTTCAGAAAGTTGTTTTGGTTGTAATTTCAGACACTGCTCGACTTCATTTTTAATCTGCTCTTTTATATTTGTAATCGAGTCTTCTACTGCAGATATTTTTGTTGACATAATTTCTTCCACAGTCAAGACAGATTTTTCTACTTCAGATATTTTTGTAGACATCGATTCTTCAACACTCGAGACAGATTTTTCTACTTCCGCTATTTTTAATGTCATTGATTCTTGTACCTCCGATATTTTAGTAACTTGTTTATTAAGCTCACCTCGTAGGAGACCCAATTCTGCGGTACTATGTTCTTGCAACTGTTTCTGCATAGTTTCAAAGAGAGCTTCCGTTTTATCTTTTTGTCTTTCTTCTGTTTCTAGCATTAGTGCTTTCTGGCGTTCCTCAGCTTCTTCTCTTTCTTGTATTCGTTCTTCTTTTTGTCGTCTTTCTGCTTCCTCCGCCTCCTGTCTGCGTTTCTCGTCCTGTCGTTTTTCTGTCTGCAACAGCAGCGCCTGTAAATTTTCCATCATCTGACTGGCATCCATTGTTTATCGATTAATTACGAATCACACTCGTCTTGTACAAAGCGTCCACTGTTTCCACTGTTAACCGTTCTATCCCAGTTCTGACACCACTGTTACGACGGTCTACTCGATCGTCGTAGGTACAGTGGAAACAAAATAAGTACAAGACACCAATTAAGTCACTAATCACACCTTTAATTGTTATAGTGAAACAGTTCGTAATTAACAACACAGTGTCTACAACAAATCAAATGAAATTGTTCGTACGCAATAAAATGTCCACTAATATTAAAACTCAACTGTATTACAATTATACCGTCCGAATATAAAACGCAACACTTCACTAATAACTACTTGAACGTACACCGTAATAACCCGAACCGCTCTGTAAATATATCGCACTAATACTCTCGAACCGCACAGTCAAAAATCTCGCATTGAACTAAAAACTAAGGCCGCGACGCGATGTATTTATAGTTACGCTACACACACCAGAAGCTTCCAAACTGCGTCTTATCTCTCGCGAACTACGTAATTGCTGCGGCCTTGACACAGTCCGAGCGCCCGAGCGAAGGCTGGCAAAGTGCGAGAAAATTCTCGCAACATGCGTTTAGTAGCACGTACACCACACGCTTACGTCGAGATCTTTCTGGTACATTCGATAAACGCCTAGATTGTTCTACGCTGTCGTAGCAGTATGAACAGACAATTGTAGTATTGTAACATTGTTTATTGAAAGATTTTATAGTTGTTAATCCCATGTTTGTTTTTCGTTAATTAGGTCAATGCCAATAATGGTTAGCATTGATAAACCATGTGTAAAAGAATATAAGAAAAATATCAAGCCTGTAGGCAAGAATAGAAAATATAATAATACCAAAACATACTTAAATAGAGGCCCATAAACAATATAATAATGGTCCATGAATAGAACCTAATAGTATGAGAATGAAAATGGTATTATGACCAATTACATAATTTATGTTATTGTTTGTAAATGAATGAATCTAATCTTGGCCATGAAGGCAACATTTTTAATTAGTATGTTAAGGGTTTTGTATTAGTTAATAAACATTGTTAGAATAAGTTAAAGAAAAATAATGTAGTAATCTTTAAAACAAATGTAATCAGGCAAAGGGGTTCAAAACAGAAAACAATTTAATAATTAATGTAAAGTAGAAAATGGGAATGAAGTCAAATTTTAGGCCTAGGCCGAACATGAAATGTAAAATAAAATAATGTCAGAGATGATTCAGTTTTATTATTTTATATGTAATTGTAATGTGTTGTACTCCTTTTCAAAGCATTTTCTGACTTCATAACTAGCCCCAAGAACCCAAGCCCTGAGATAAATATTTTATATTAAAGAACTGGTTATTTAAACACAGTAAAGCTCTACGTTATGGAATTGACGTAACCTAATTAAAATACTAAAACTAAAATTTACGTTACAAAGTTGACGCCTACCATAGTGAGGCATAAAGATAGTAAAACGCTTACATGTATTCAAAGTAGATAACGTAACAAGGTGACGCATCTAACGTGTGGCATTATAATACGGCAGCTACACAAAGAACGCGACGTTATAATATTTTAATAAATTTTCGGCTCGCGAGCCTGTACACTGAACTGCGTCTATTTTATTGTTTATGTACACTTTTACTGTTATATAACTATCACATTGTTATTCCTTCGGCCGATCCGTCTACATTGTTTAATGTATTTCAGGCGGACCGCATGCTAACGCAACTGCGCGCTTTTTGTGTTATTAGCCGACTCACACCGAAGCCGATGTTTTTCAAGATGGCCAAACGTCCTCCTTCAGTGTGGCTACTTGCTCCTGATAGGCTGAGCAGGCGTCATGTGATATCTCCTTGAGAGCGAGTTTCTTACCATAAGCTTACGCTCTGAGGCTCGCAAAAAGTTCGTGCCAATTCATCTGTTCGCGCGGGCAGACGCGCACGCTTACACATTTCTGAGCACCTGGAAATGTCGCATGTTGAGGGGCGGACAGAACAAATGTACAACTGGGTGTTCCACAAGTGAACGCCGATTGTTAAAGACTGAGGCTCCGTGTGGGTAACCCACTTTTGTACCATTGAATTTAATAAACGAAAACCCCTTAATTCTGTACCGTTACAATACCCCCCCCAATGAGAGGTTTTCTGCCGAAACAGAAAAACTCTCATTACTAAAACCTAAGAGGACCAGCAAGGATATGGTGCCAACAACCCCCCTTAACTCCTTAATAAATCATGAGTAATCTACCCCCTAGGTAATTTACTACCCCCCTAGTTCGGCGACTATGGCTGTACCTGAATGACATTACTGGACTTCTCTGTCCGAGATCCCAACACCGCAAAGTCAGACAGGCACTCACCACAGTATCGCCCAACCTTGCCACATTTCAGTAAAATTCAATAACTGGCCGTATACCAAACCAGATCCTCAACCGATATATCTCCCCTTATACATACTGGATTGCCTTTAGCAAAGTACTGGGTGCGTACATATGTGACCTACTATCTTAAACATAATATCTCCAAATATTCATCACTAATTTCAAGTTCACATAAACATTTCCTATTTATGTTTAAATAAAATTCACCCCCATTTCTCAACTTTTAATTGTTTGTTTGACCTTATCATTTCAATCAAAATAAATTATTTGAATTTCATTCATTTATTGAAATAAATCTAAACTCATTACCAAAAATTCACATTTAAGTTAATTCACATCATCTCTATTAATTAATCATTTTAATTGCAACTTTCAAAATTCAAAAAATCTTTTAAATGAATTTAATTTTCCTTATAAATCCTCATACTTATATGCTAATAATTATTGTAAACTAACACTTATTACTATCATCAACTCCATTACAACTACATTTGGTTACAAAATATAATATAACCATGAAAACAAAACACAATCTTCACTTCAAAGAAAAAAATAAATTTTTTTTCCCAATAATTAAATGAATTTAATTTCTAGAAATATATATTTTGACAATTAATAAAAAGAACAAAATTATTACTACCATCAATTCAACTGAATCTATGAATTAATTTACATGAAACATACTATACATTTAACACCAGTCATCAGCTGATGTCCCATTACCAGGTGAATGACCTTTCTCTAGGCACAGTGAATACAAGTAAAACAAATACACAAAATTATACAATTTCCGTCATAAAATGTCCTTGCTGATTATAAAATCATTACAATATCGAATCTAGTATTTAAAATCATTTATTCTCATAAGTGAATGTTAATCACTAATCATTGAATCATAAAGCACATAGTAACCATTACAGAACAGTACTTGGGTCATCAATAACAAACTCTCTATTTCGAGCAAGTAAGCTTGATTGTACCGTGATTACGGTTGGTAATTCTTTAACTGATTTCTCAGTTACTTCTCCTACTTCATCATTTTATTATTCCCCCCCTTTTACCCAGTTACAATTAGGTAAATCACCTGCCGGGTAAATCGGATCAAGTATTTACCTTGTGCACAGATGCGTTATCTGTGCCCCTGGCTTGTAACGGCCACCTTCTTTTCCACACACAGTATTGTTTCCTGATGATGGACTGTAGCACCCATGTGCATCCACAAGAACTGAAGTATAATTAGGGTGTAGACACTGCCTACACCATTCTTGTTTCAGCGTTATAAAAAATTCGGCATTACTGATGTCCGAGGACACCAGTAGTCCTACTAAAATTTACTTATAAGCCCTTACACGGCACTACCACCCCCTTCAATGATAGCCGCTGTTCCCTAGTTCTGGTGATTCCCCTGATTTACCCCCCCGTTTAATTTCTAAATCCACCAATTTTGAAAATAATAATAAGTATGGCTAGGATACAATCTGCCTAACCACACTTGCTACCAATAATCCAAATCAACGGTCAGGGTTCGGTGACGCCGTGACCGCCCGAAAGTGGGGAATCACAAGTAAATAATATATATGTTATATATTTAAGATTCTTACCCACTAACATAATAAACATAATACAACATAAACATTCATAAAGAACATGAACCTCATTTCATTAAAATAACCATCTCACTTGCATCAGAATACAACTTACAAACGTTTCAACTTTAACTTCAATTGAACCTTTTATTCCTCAACATTTTATCATTTATTGTACCATTAACTTCTCCAAAAAATTCAAATTGATTATCCACATTCATATAAAAATCATTTAAATTCGTTATCAAAATTTATCTATACAACATTTTAAATTAATTACTTCATCTCCAATTTATTTAACTCAATCAGTTTTTAAAACATAAGTGTTTTTTTTTTATTTACAATATTCCAAAATAATTACAATTCATTTGCATTATAAACTCTCATTATTTATTTAGTCTGATAAACTATTATTATTATTAAAATCAATTTCTACTACATACACACATTGTTTACATGAACTACATAGTACAACATAACCTCTTACACAAACACAATTTATATCACTATAAATTTATCTACAATTTTTCGTCATATCATTATTGTTTACCACACCTCATTACATAATTTAGCCAAGTCATTACCATAAACTAAAATAATTAAATGTTCATTCAGTGTTTATTTAACCACCATCATCGTAAATTAGTCTTATCTTACGTTTACACCATTCATTTATAATTACAGACATATTGCTATTATTATTATAATAACCCTCATCATTTATTTCATCCATTGTATCAATATAGTAATTACAAACCTTATTGCCTACTATTATTTCAAAATTCCTGTCAACATTTGGTATGGTAAATCCTCCCTTATTATTTTCCGTTAAAATCAGGTAAGTTATATTATCATCATCTATGGCTACTACATCAGTTTCAACACAAGGTAAGAATTCAATATAATTATCCGCTCTCCCTACATCGAACCTCTCTACTAATTCTTTGTACCTTCCACCAATCTCAAATAACTCTATCTTCCTATCAACATACCACTCTCTCTCAAAATATCTCTCATCATAACGCCATCTCACATTTTCTCTACTAATCCATGCAGAGGGTACTGCTTTGTTACTACTCCATCTGGCTCTACCAGATTCACAAAAACCAAGGGACAATTATTTGTAGACCATTTATCTACCCAATACATTCATGAAGACCTTTCTTCACCCCCCACAACACCACGGAAAAATTTTACCTTCTTCAACCCCTCTACCTGTAAACTCTCTCTACTCTCTCTCTCTCTCTCTAACTTATCAACACTCACTAACATTCCATTATTAAATTCTACTCCCACTAAAACTTCATCAGCACTCTCAATATTCACAACCTTATTCTCTAACACCACATTTTTAATTATATCATCATTTTTCTCACCCCTACTTACCGTATTATCTGTTAACTGATCGTCTTTATTTTCATTTAATTGCTCGGTCTCTTCACCACTTTCTACCCCCACTATACTTTCATAATTATAGCACCATTACAACCACTTACCTTATTATATATACCATTTACTACCCCATCCTTTCTGTAACATTTTCTACTTTCGTTTACTCCGTCTTGTACTTGTTTTACAATGGCACTTAAATGTTCATCAACTACTTTTAAACTCTTATTCATATATACATTTTGTTGTTTAATTTCATCTCTCATCAACTTTATCTCATTATTTTGTTCACTTAATTTATTGTTCATTTTAGTGTTTACTTTATCAAATTTAGCATTAAAATTACTCTTTATCTCCTTAATTTCACTTTTTTGTTCATCAAATTTAGCATTAAAATTACTATTTTGAACGTCAAATTTTACGTTAATATTACTACTCAGGTCATCAGACATTGTTCTCATGAAATTATATATATCGTCCAGTGACAACTCTTTTACTTTACTTATTACAGGAGTAGATTCTGCTTTTGCTTCACTCATTATTACAGATGATGTCAAATTACTTTCATCTATTAGGCTTGGAGTTGTCTCCATTCCTGAATCATTTATATCATCTTTTTCGCATAAAACGCTTTTTTTGACCACATTAGGGTCTGAATGAATTTCTACCTCCCCCGTGACAGTTATGTCAATTCTACTGACTTTATTTTCATTATTATCCATTTTTATATTATTTATGAGATTTTAATCTTACAAAAAATTAACCTTACATGTACTCAGTATTAATTCATATTATAAGTATTACTTAAATATAGTATCAGCATCACATAACCTGCATGTAATTTCTACATACTCTGCTTTAACCTTCAAATCACGCTTATATCCATGGGTAGGTGTGGTTTGTATAAAATTGATTTTATAAAAACAGTCCCTGTTCGGGCGCCAAATGTAATCATTCAAACAATCTATCAAATAAATACTTACTAAAATGACATACTTCTTACCTTCATCGGGTCCCAAGGTCCTCACTCGAACTCATGGCCTATAAACGTTATTTAGGGTTTATGTTATTAAGAAACTCGACTCTCATTGTAATTGTTAACTAACTCACTTTTTATTAAACATTCGGTTCAATATTCTCCTTTTAGTTTATAAAATCATAATATAACTTTTCTTTTGTATTCTTTAGTGTTTCAATCAGACGGATTTTAATATGGAGACATAGTCTCAATTTAACTATGACAAACAAAACTCTACATTTTTTTTTATTATGCTTAAAGTAAATGGTTAATTATTATATAAAGGCAACACAGCATTTTGCTCACACACACACTTTCACACTTTTACTCTCTTTAATTTAGATTCAGCGCTTTTGATAATATTTTCATGATGATTATTTTATATTATACTGTTACTTTGCTGTGGATATCCCTGCAGACCACGTGTTGCACTTATTTCATTTTGCTCACTGGTTCATTCAAATTACGTTCTCACTAAATTTTGATCACTGACGATTAATTGTCGTCTCACAGTTTTGGATCACTTTCTTGTAATTTAGATCACATTTTTTGATATTTTAATAAATTTCCGGCTCGCGAGCCTGTACACTGAACCGCGTCTATTTTATTGCTTATGTACACTTTTACTGTTATAACTATCACATTGTTATTCCTTCGGCCGGTCCGCCTGAAATACATTAAACAATGACTTCTATGTGTTGAATATTTTCTTTGTTTCTGGGTTAAGTTTATTATCAGATAACATTGTACTTGTGTCTCCTTCCTTTGCTGTTTCTTTACCTATATTTTCAGTTTGCAGATTTAATTGTTCCATGGTTTCATTATTTGGTACTTCTTCTATCGCTGGTTTGCCGTCATTTTTTATTTCTTCCCTCCACTGTTGAATTATGTTGTTACTATCATCCAGTTTTTTACTCATCTCCTTTAGAAGCCTCATTATTTCCTGCATCTCTCCTTGTGTGAGTTCAGGCTTTTTCATTTTACTGGTTTCTTTTAATTTTTTATTTAATGGTTCTGTATTTTTATCTGTATTTTCCATGATTGTTTTTTATTAATGGTTTATTATCATTTATTATTTCTTCGGTGTCTTTATTATTCACTTCCGTTATATCATTATTATTATTTATTTTCTTATATGTGGTTTCCATGTTTTTATTCATGGTTTTACTGTTTTCATTTAGAAGTTCATATGATTTACTATTATCATTTTCTTTTATTGGTTCTATAACTGGTTTAGTATTTATTATTTCTTCCTCTTTTTTATTATTATCATCGATAATCTATTCTTGGGTATTTTTATTTAACTCTTCTTTTAGTGGTTCTGTGGAATTCTTACTATTGTCCATCTTCTTATTCATCTCCTTTATTCTCTCTTCTCGCATATTTAATATTTTCCTCCATTCACAAATGTCTTCTCTGGATTGTTCGAACATAACCCTTATCCATTCTCTTAACTCTGCATTTTCCGTTTGTATTGGTTTCTCTGGGTGTCTGATTAATTGTCTCCATTGTTCATACTCCTCCTGTGCATATTGTTTTGTCACATGTGTGTATACTCCCGTTCTTTCGTTTTTCATTTGTGTTTCATTCTTGTACCACCTCTTCCAATCATCCTTAGTCATTTTCTCCACCTTTTTATTGTTAATGTCGTGGGTTGTCCCGACAGTCTCTTCTTTATCATACTTTGTGTCTAGCTTCCACATTTCATCATAAATATCTTCTAATGCCATTTTGTCATTCGGTGTCAATATTATACTCGCACGACCCATCTGTGCTCGTTCATGGTCAGTGGTATTTTCATAAATATAATCCATATCTTTGCTGAATTTTTTAAATAATTTGGTCATCCATTCTGCATAGCTGAATCGTCTCTGGTTCTGGCATCTTCTTGTCTGGTTGTAGCATTGCTCTTCGTGGTATGGTCGTTTTACTGTAAATGCTGGGCTGCAGTAGAATAATTGAAATGAAATATTCTCCTGTCTACTTAAAGCCGCACTAGTTGGTCGCCAATTTATATTATATTTTTGTGTTCTACCGTTTCACAGCCACACGTTGTTGGCGTCACTTTAATACAAATTATATATAATTCTGCTCTTTCAAAGCCACACATTGTTGGCATCACTTTAATACACTCTCCCCTTCCTCTCTCGTACATCTCCTATTTTTTTTTTTATAAAGAGATCACTTGTCACATTATGTTGTACTCTGAATTTGATTCAACACTGTTTCGTTAAATAATTTTTTAATTAATAATTAATTATTTAATTGGTTCTGTTTAAATATGATATCTTGTTTAAATAATTGTTATTTATTTATGTTTGATTAATTAATGTCTGTAATCCCCGTTAGTTGAATGTAAACAGTTTTGTAGACGTCTTGAAGTTCGTTCGCACTTCCGTTGAATTATATCGTCTGTGTAAGTTAATGTGTAGTAGTGACAATGTTATTCATATAATTCAAACCTTCACGTACCTTTAGTGTCATACTAGAAGTTCAGTTGGTCTCAGTTGGTTTGTAAACTGTTAAGTTTTCATAAAACAGTATGACTGCACTGTTTGTGTTTAAGTGAGGACATTTGAATTTTACCTGGGCGCCATTATGGAATTCCTGGTTAGTATTCCATAAAAATAATTTAGTTGAATAATAGAATAATTAAATTTTGACTGAATTTAAGTTGATTGATTAAAAGAATATCTTGAATTAATTTACTTCTTATCTATTTATTTGATTTTATCTGTTGGCGGTTCATTCGTACAAATAGCCAACTTAACTGGTTGCTTGCTTTGAAATTGCAACTCATTAATCGTTAAATAAGAATTAATCACTTGTTTAAATAATTGCTGACAATGTTTGTTAGCTCACAATTCATTGGTTTATTACTCATTATGTTTAACTTGTTTAAACATATTTGTTTAACCTTGACACATTTGAGGTTAGTTACGGTAATGCTAATACATGAATTCTTATGTTCGGAATATTGTAATTCCTCTAAATAAAGTAAAAACAGTGCTTAGTATTTATGATATTATTATTTTTGCGTTAGTATACAGGTGTATTATGTGTTATTCTGCTAACAGCTTATTCATAAACAAGGTAAATGTAAGGCACAGTACTCCCTTAATTATAATCTCATGGATTATTTATTAACACACCTCTCGATCTGGTACATTGATCGTGATTTCACTGCACTGTTTATGCGTATGAACGATTATATTTTCTTCTTGAATAATAAATTTACTTGGTTAGGTAATGTACCTAACCTCGTTCTCTTAAATCGCACTTCTGGTAAAGGTATCAGTACTGATTTCGATGCACTTTACTATTTTTAATCTTCTTCCTTCTTGTTGATTATAAAATTTTGATGATAATTTTGGTCTCGATTCGTAGTTGCTAGTTGCGTGGTAATTGACAAAATGTGTTTTGCTTACTTGGGCGTTTGTATATATACTTTTTTTAGATCGCCGCTAGGCTGTGTTGACTGCTTTCTAAGGTAGTTCCTGATTGGTAGAAAATGATGTCATGATGATGTAATTCTATTTATAGCCATTACATAATTGTATTGGAAACATCAGTGTCGTTTTTGATATTATTTCATGTATTTATTCGAAATTCACAAAATTTATGATGCTAACGTTTATATCTCAGTTATTACAAGTACAAATTAGTTTCTACTATTAGCATTGTATAGCTTGTTTCTTTCTCTTTATTTTGACATGACTTGATGCCAGTTTGGTTATAGTTTTCATTAACAATTTCTATTTTAATAATAGCCTAATCTAAATAATGCATTGTTTACAGGCGTCGTCTGCTAAACGTTGCAGATCCGACTTTTAACTTTTTTCTTATTATTTATTTAACTATCCTTAATTTCTATTCTGAATGTAATTATTTGATTGAAGTGAATACATTATTATTTATAATTGCTGTATCCAGCTGAACAATCTTAATTATTAGTACATATTTGTTGATTATTGATTATAAACTTCCTTATTTGACTATTCTTAATTCAACATTTGTCCTTATTTCCTATATTTATACTATTCCTCAAAGTAGGGTGATTTACACCTTTATTGTAATTAATATTATTATATCTCACTATGTTTTGTAGGGTCTCTACATTATTCTTATTTTCATGATTTATTTGTGTCATCATTGGTTTGTTATTATTTCATTACAAGGTTTTGTTCCTTGACTAACAGTACTTCTCTTTACATACTTTATCTTCTTATAATATTATCAAGATACACTTAGGGGTTACATTGAGTGTTACCATTAGCTAATTTCATTATTATAATTCATACAATTGGTTCTCTTATTATTTTTCATAGTTCATGGTTAACAATAATATCTTTCTTTATATTTGTCCTTCAAGTCAGTACTTTGACATTATTCAGCTAATATGCTGTTTCTAATAATAATACATGTTACAAATATCATTCTCGTCATCTATTATCTTATTTATTTTATTTGACTTTACAATACTATTATATTTTGCCACGCGTTGGGCACCATATACAACGTTAATGTTTTTATATGTAAACTTATTTGCATTAATTAATTAATTAATTTTAATTAGGTCGTAACCCCAAGTTTGGGAGGTCCATTATGACTTTATATTTACTGTGAATTTATAATTGTAAGTGTTAATTGTTCAAATAACTAAATTACCTTGATTACTATGATTGACAATTCCTTTTCAGTTTGAATAGATTGTTTATTATTGATGCTAAATATATCTGCTCATAGAAACTTCATCATGTAAGGTATGATAATTAATTGTATTCCATTCTAAGGACTTTCCATAACTGTGGATTTTTACTACAGATCTTGCTTACTGCTCCAGAACGGGCATACCATATATGGTGATACACTTTGATATCACTGAACTTTAATACGTCCCGCGTTCTGGAGCACCATATGTAAACAGGTGTTTAGGTCAATAACAATTATGTGACTCAGACACTATGTACTTTTGTGAACACTACAAATTTATTATGTATACTCAATGTCATTTAAATTCTGAATAAAGTTAGCGTTTCTATACAACATATTAAATACACAATGCTGTTATATTATCTCTAACATCTATGAACATCTACAAATCAATAATGGTTAATTAATGACCTTACAAATTTTAATATATCATACTCTATGGATTCATATTTCTCAATTTGCGTTACTTAGAGCAATTAAATAAATGTATAGTCAACTCAGTGGCGAGTTCTTTTTGAGTGGCAGGACAGTGGCAACCTAATCTAATGGTACATGAATAATAATAATTTACTTGGTGCTTGTATCCAATTTGCGGTGACTAACTGCGTAGTTCCTCATTCTGCGACGAGGTCCAGGCTGAAGATAAGACGATTAATCTACTCCGCGTCATTGAATTGTGATACGCCAATTCCACTTCACTTGACACTCCGTCGACGACACTATTTGTTCCACATTTTATTCGGATACTCGCATTAACGAAAATGACTAATAGGGGTCATTTGAAAATTACTTCATTGTCTAAAACACTTTCGCGTGCGGGTTCTCTGTCACTCTCGGTGTACATGTGCAATAGTTTATGCCGCGTTCAACTAGAGCGATTGTACCATTTATATTGTATTCACTATGCAAATACAAATGGTTTTATTTGTATTTCAGTGAGTTAATTCGTGGCACAATCTCACTATATTGTCCCATGTCACTTACGTCACGGTAATGTGATATATTGTCAATGCCGAATCACACGCATTCGATTCTTAAAACTGGATATTTATAATCACAAAGTCTGATCGTACTTAACTCGACATTGTCTTAGTATTAAACTTCCACAGTCTAATGAATTCTATTAACGCACGGGTTAGTTCTACAGTTTTACATAGTTTCTGATACACTCCCGAACGATCTATCTGCTTGTATCAATACACTTTACTACAGTCCATCTGAAAGACTCTGGCTGATTGATACCGAAATAAAATAGACTGACGAAAATTAAAATAAGATCGAATTGAGACTGAACTCAATTTGACTGTTTGAAAATTGAAAATCGACTGACTGAGATTTAAAATAGACTGAACTCTCCAAATCGACTGAACTGAAATTGCAGTTTGAAAATTGAAAATCGACTGACTGAGATTTAAAATAGACTGAACTCTCCTCCTCTGCGAACACCTAATTTTTATTTCTTCAGTAACACGACTCCCTCCATGGATAGCATACCCTTACTACTATCACTGTCATGATTGGCTTCTCGCTTCCGATTCTGCGAAAGACTCCTCCTAGATACTCTGGCTGGGGTCTCTAGTCTACTTCCCATTAGCTCTTCACCCTCGTCTCCATGTTGACGTCTTCTTAACACCCGCCTTGGCCGAATTCCTTGCTCCTGATAGGTCAGTCTAGACCCCTCTCTAAAAATCTGGCTGTCCACACCACCTCCACGTATGACGACGGACCTAATTACACGGTTGTCTGTTACGCGATTGTCTTACGTTCCCTACTGTCCTTTCCAAGCGATTTCCTTTCCGCACATGTGTGTACCATACCTCGGGTGAGTCGAATCGCCGTATTGTCCTCGACTTCCCTTGTTACGTTCACACGCTGATGGTGGTCATCTTCCAGGAACTAACATCTGCTCTGCAGCCCTCCAAGATGCCCCGTATGTCGTGCTAGTAAGCAAGTTACCCGCTGTGCGGCTATGCATGTTCTTTTGTTCTTAATTGCATCCGCTCGTAGACTGCTTTTGTGGAAAATGTTATGTCCATGTGCAGCCGCTAACTCACACGTGTATGTCGAAAATGTTGGCTTCCCCTTAGTACACGCTTTGTCGGTAATTGTGACGAAAAGACATAGTCTTTTGTTTCTTTGTTATAGTAGCCTTTTGCGCTTATGTCGTTCATTCACGTCCAACATCTGCTGTGTGCTGAGGCATTGTCTTTCTTAAGTCATTGTCTAACGGCGGCCGTTTGGCTACAACATGCATCACTCTTGACAGTTGACGCCCGCTACAGTGCCGTTTACTCAAAAAAAAATTCTCTACTGTAATTGCTTCACAGAGTCCCCAATTTTGGGTTCACTGATGAGTCCCGAATCAAGGAATCGCAAATTTATGCCCTTGCTGAAGTTTCATCAATGGTCATTCTTCATTGAAAAGAGTGTAGCCACCAAAGATCATCTCTCACATAAAAGAGTGTAGCGTCACTTACCCTTTCCTTTCCTTCCCCCTTTTTCAACACTGTCCGTCATTACTATACCACTGACGTTCACAACCTCGATACTGAATTTATTGCTCGCTTGTTTGAAATTATGAATCCATTTACAGATTTTCTCGTAATTACATGGTTAAATTAATATTCATTTACATGCTCTATATCTACAAAATTCCTTTTTTTTTTTTTTAATAAATAAAGCAAAAAAAAATGTTCTTTTGTTGCTAACTAGTTACCATTTTTTTTTCGTTTAAGTTTTTAATATGCATTACTCCTAAATAATCTACAAGCTACATTTTACATTTTGTTGACAAGCGTTCTACCAACATGGTTACAACAAAAGAAAACACAATAAGCTTACGTATTAATATCTTAATTACCTATTCATTCCAATTATCCTTGGTTAAATTTTCCAAAGATTATATTACAATTTGATTTATGCTAATTTTTTACACATATGAACATTAATAATGTAATGTACTTCCTATACGTATCAAAAAACGTTTTCTTCCCCTAAAAATTTTTTTTTTACACTTATTTCAATAACATCTCATTTCAACTGAACAAGACCTTATTTACATTTTCCTTTTTATTCGAACTTAACAACTACCACACTATAATTCTCATTAATATTTTTACGATTACACAATTTATATAAAATGATTTTTTTCTTATTGTACATTCTTGTACTTCATTACTACTTGTTGTACATTCTAATAATTTTATAGCTAATTATTTCATATTATTAAGTAACAAACTTTGCTTACTTTCTCCTATCAATTACTATTTTATCACGTATATTATTCAAAATTTTACCATGAAACAAGACAATTTAAATTTTTACAAATTAGTCTATGATTTCACTACTAACTATAACACAATGACATAGTTCTTGATTTAATTACAAAGACAATTCTATCTCTTAGCTAAGCAAACTTGAATGGTTTGTTTTATTACCGTTAGAGGCGTTACGTATTCCCCTAACTTCTCCTCACTTAGCCGTTGAGTAATTTGCCTTTTCCTTCCTTTATGTAACATAAACAAACTTATCCATCAATAATTTGATGTATTATTTATCACGTCGATTTCTTTCTTTAATCCCTTTCCTTCCGGGAATGATATGCTTTTAATTGCCTTATGTTGAACTTGCCGCGGACCTTCTGTTCATCGCTGCATTCAAACAAGATATATGTAGCTTCCCCTAAGACCTGTTTCACCTTATAGGGCCCACAATACAATTCACAAAATTTGTCAATTTTCTTTTGCATGGCATCCGATTGGCAATATGTCCTTACCAATACTAGATCTCCCATTTTAAATTTGGTAATTTTGTTATCCTCGTTCACTTTCTTCGCGTGCTTCTCTCTCTTCAGCTTCATTTTCACGAAGATCTGGTGGTTGTCCGTTATACTATGTTCGTGTATTCCTTGGTTTAAGTATTTTTCCCAAACGCGTGCTGGTCTCCTACCGAACTGCGCTTCGTATGGTGTTATTTCTATGGTGTCGTGATACGTTTCATTAATGCAGCTCTCTATTGTTGCAATAAAACGTGACCACTTAGTGTGTTGTTCGCCGACGAATATACGGAACATGTTTCCTAATTGTCGATTAATACGTTCGGCAAGGTTGGCGCACGGGTTACGAATGGCAGTGTACTTCGGTTGTATTTGAAGTTCACTCATTCCTCTCACCCATTGTTTCGATGTAAACTGCTGTGCCGGTGTCAAACCGGCCGTTGAAAAGTTTTAGAAAGGTTTTGTTTAATTGTCAAATAACGCGAGGGCAACGGTCAGCCGAAGCGACCCTACTCCGGCTCAGTTAAGCTGCGCGCGCAACTTGTAGAAAGGGGGAGCATTCGGCTCTGCTTGTGACGGAGTCTACTCTCTGCCCCGCTGCAAGATACACCGCTCTGTCTCTCTCTTCGAACATTACGACGTAGTTCCTGTATCTTCATGGCTTGCTAACGCGTAAACGACTCCCGGGTTCTTGAATTAAGACGGAGATTTGGCCTTGCTGATAGCCGTACACCTGCATCTGTCATGGACCATTAAACAAGATCCTGTCCGAAGAGGGAGATGGTGACTCTGGTTCTCGATGTAGCACTCGTCAGCAGTACTAAGGTGATATTCACATTTTTATTTTCTTTTTGGGGCCGGACCGGCAGTGCGCCTGTTTTACATTAAATATCTTTGAAGCCATGTGACCACGGGTCCAGACTGTCTGCTAGAAAGGGTAGCAGCTGATCATGACTCTGAGCATTATAAGTTAAATTCTAGAACACTTTTGAAACTGATTTACATAACACTAAGTGCATTGCTTGTAATTGTGTGCTGCACTGGGGGAGCGTGCCAGAGATAAATTTTACACTTGGACATTTTACAGTTTGCATCTCATTAGCATTTTACTCTTTACAAAATTTATAGAACAGGTTAGTAGCTCTGTTCCGGCTGGAACAGGAATGAATAAATATTAACTTCACTATGGGTTTACATTTAAGGGCTGGGGGTTTTCCTTTGTTTTTTTTGGGCCGTTTTCTGGGGTTTAAAAGGGGACTTAGTTTTCTCTGACACATGTTGGTGCAACCTCAGGCAGGTTGGATGCCTGTCAAACTTTGTCAACCACATGCTGGCGCGCTGCCACAGCTGCAAGGGCACAACCGCCTTATTGCATTTTTTTCATTTTAATTATATTTATGTAGCCATTCGGGGTTAATAGAACATAATTTGTTTTTTCTTCTGGACATATATTAGTTGATTTTGCTCCTTACAAAAGGGCTATACTGATTGTTTTTCTTAACTGGCAAACACATATTGATTAATTTTCACTTGTAGTATCTGCTGTTTAATTTTCTTTAACTCTAAAACATATACTCATTATTTTTTTTGTAAAACATATATTGTCTAAATTTTTCTGAAATTGTAAAGCCTCGAGTGATTAATTTCTGTTTGTTAAAGTACATATTGAGTTTTTCAATCCTTCGGAATTTGTGAAGTAAAGTAACCGTTTAGAATTGTATAACAACTGTTTGAAATCAGATGATGCAGTTCTGTAAAATTTTATTTAATGCTGTGGAAGGAACTTAAGGTTCATACACTCATGATGGGTTATTGATCAATGGAATGCTATGCAAATGGGCGGTCCGGTTTTATTTATGCGTTATGAGTTTGATCATCTTCCTGGGGTTTTGGCTTTTGGGTAATTCTGCAAAAGCGGGTTGTTGATGGGCGAATATTTTATCACTGCTGGGTTCTGAGTATTGTAGTTACACTGCCTGCTGGGCGGGTGCATTCCAGGGGCATTCGTGTTAGAATTGATGTAATTGTGAGTTTGTGTGCCTTATGTTTCTGTGTGTGTCATGTTTGTCCGTGTCTAGCTAGCCACAAGATGGGGGAGAACTTTATATTATATTTATATATATTTACTGAATTTGTACACACTTGTTATGCTATACACATGTGGTTTTGCTTGTTATGCTTTATATTTATATATATGTATATATTTACTGAATTTGTACACACTTGTTATGCTATACACATGTGGTTTTGCTTGTTATGCTTTATATTTATATATATGTATATATTTACTGAATTTATACACACTTGTTATGATGTACACATGTTGTTTTAATTTAATACTGTTAAAGCAGGGCTTAAATTATTCGTGATAATTATGATTCATGGGGGGGATAATGATGTACTAGAGTTGGCCTGCATGTATGAATTCTAGGCATACAATAAACTTGTTATTGTTACATTACAGCTGAGTTTCATTGCAAGTCCCGTCATACTGGACCCGGCACAATTTTTGCTTCTCTAGGCTCCAGCCTAGTCCTAATTGACTTGTGGCTTCTCTTTCAAAAAAAAAATATTAAAATTAAAGAAGTTTTTTTATATTAAAAAAAAATACATAAAAGGAAAGAGGGGTTACAAATGGTACCGCAGAGTGTGGTTTATAAAGTCTGCTACCACAAATGGTAGCAGTGAGCGTGGTTCATTCTAGGCTTGAACCCTTGGGTCCTGGTGTGTGACGGGGCTTGCAAACTCGGAAACATTAAGGCCATTGTTCTGACATAGTTTTGGTATATGCCCGTGTAGGCTAGTTGTAGGTAGCATAACTTGTGAGTCGGGTCGCACCACTGAGGCGGTTATTGTGTTTAAAATAAAAAAAAAAAAAAAAAAAAATGTAATGGTTGTACGGCCGGGGAGTCTCGAGCGTGGCCTGGAAGATGGAATGTTGATTTAGGGTCGCAGTTTAGCGTGTTATATTGACGGGTTGCGGTATGGCCCGATCGGAAATCGGTACTGGCACAGACTTGTGTCCGGTTGATGTCGAAGTATTAATTCCCGGATTATGACTTTCAGTTGTTAGTTGGTTGTTGTGAGTTATGTGTTGGTACGGCGTGTGTGTCGAGTTGCTGTTTGATGTTATGCGTGTTTAGTATTGTTGCTTGTCACTTGTCTCCTTCTGTCGTGGATGTGAATGGTTCAGAATAGGCCAGGTCTCCGCAGCGCTAGAGAACCCGGGGGTCTACTCAAAGGAAGGACAGTACTTGGGTTTTTCTGTTTCTTGTAAATATACTTTTGTGGGTTATGTTTTGTGTTCAATGTGTTGTGTGATTCTGGCGGGGGTAGGTTATCAGAGACTACCCAATCCTATTTCCGGCATCCTCCAGAGACTTCCGGTGGTGGATGGAGAAGATGAGGGCAAATTGTTGGTTTTTCTGGACATCGTCCTGGAGTTGGCGGATTTTCCGGGGCTGTCCGATGAGGTCCTCTTGTCCGTTATATATCCGTACTGCCGGGGTTCATTGGCTGAGCTGGTCACCAACACTCTGCGTCGTGGTGGCAGTATCGACTCTCTCCATGGGGAGGTGTTGGACTCTTTCATACCCCGTCGGCAACGTGAGCATTTGGAACATAGCCGGTTCTATCGTGCACAGGCCAACGGAGAGGCGTTGGGGGATTTTGTGCAGGATATCCGTAAATGTGCTCGGGTTTTGAGGTTGGGGTTGCCCGAGAAGGATGTCGTTAGAAGAATTTTAGAAGGGGTGACGCCCCAAGAGAGATCCCGTTTGGTGTTCGCGGACCGTCCACGTTGTTTTGCGGACCTCGAACGGCTATGTGTGTTTTCTAGAACGGTCCAGGGGATTGACGAGTCCCGTGAGCACGTGGCCCGTGATAAGTTAAGACACGAGAGGCATGGGGGGCGAATTGTTCCATCCTCATGTGGTAATGAAAATAGAATTACAAACTCTTGTAGCGAGAGGCGCCGTCGTTCGCCTAATGTGACTTGTTTTAAGTGTGGTAGGTTGGGCCACGTCAGACGATTTTGTACCGGGGTTGGGTCGAGTCCAACGTCCCTCCCCAAGGCGCCCAAGCTCATTCAGAAAAGGGTCAATGAGGGGAAGATGTGTCGGAGGTCTTCCCCTACCTGTCGCGGGTCTTCTAAGGTACGCGCCTCCAGGCCAGTTGTAGGTCCCAAGTCTTTGGGCATCAAGGTCCTCCAAACCATCTCTAGACCCACTTCCGTATGCCCCTTCTTGCTGTTGGAGTTGAAAAAGAGTCAACTCAGAGCATTAGTTAACTCCGGATCAGCAAGATCCATCATTTCATCCAAAGTGTGCGAGGACCTTGAACGACAGGGTTTAATTAAAAGGTCAGAACAGTCTTCCGTAGTGTGCTGGACGGCATCCCAGGAAATTCTGCCCATTTCCCGGGTAGTTTCATTCAAGTTTAAAATCGAGGGATTTTCTTGGGTGTGGAGCTTTCTGGTTTCTCCTGCTCTGGGAGTTGAATGCATTATTGGTGCCGATTTCATCTGCAAAAGTGGTCTCGTTATTGACATCCAAGAGCACCAATGTTATTTTAAATTCAATCGGGGAGTTGTAATCCCGTTCCTTGGATATCAGGGGACCAGGCAAGATATCCAAGAGGTTAAGTGCCCCGACACATCTAGAGACCACCTCTCCCAGTCCCAGCGGTCCGCTTTAGATCAGTTGTGTGAGCGTTTCCCCACTGTATTAACTCCGGCCCTTGGGCTCACACATCTCTTGGAGTATAAGATCCGCCTAACGGACTCCAAGGTGGTGCGCTCCCACCCTTATAAGTTTGCCCCTCCGAAGATGAGCATCTTGAGGGAGAAGGTTCAAGAGTTATTAGATCAAGGGGTGATTGAACCTTCTCAGTCCAGTTATGCCAGTCCAGCGTTCCTAGTGCCCAAGCCTGGAGGTAAGCACAGGATGGTCATCGACTACCGCAAGCTGAACGCTAACATCGAGGTAGATTCGGTCCCACTTCCTGACCTTCATTCCGCGTTCGATTGGTTCAGTGAGGCGAGGTATTTTACCATCATTGACCTCAACTCTGCATATCACCAGATTCCCTTGACGAAAGAAAGTAGGCCCTACACGGCATTCTGTGTTCCGTGGAACCTCTATCAATACACTAGGGTTCCTATGGGTCTAGCGGTAGGGGCCCAAACTCTCACCCGTTTACTTGACACCGTTTTTCACGATGTCAAGTTCAAGTACGTTTTCAATTATCTTGATGACTTGCTGGTGTACAGCAAGGGGTACGAGGAGCATTTGGGTCATCTTGAAGAGGTGATGTGCAGGTTGAGGGGTGCCGGCCTCACTGTCAATCCCGAAAAGGTGAAGTTCGCCCAGACACAAATTTCTTTTCTGGGCCACCTGATTTCCCATAGAGGTGTCACTGTGGATCCTGAGCGAACACAGGGAATCAGGGACTTTCCCCCACCAAAGGATGCCAAAGGCATCGCGAGATTTGTGGGGATGGTCAATTTCTATCGGCGTTTCATCCCAAACGCGGCGGAGATTGCGGCACCTCTGAATGAACTCCGGAAAAAGGGCGCCAAATTTGTATGGGGGGAAAAGCAACAGAAGGCTTTCGAGACTCTGAAGGAAGTCATTATTTCCCCTCCAGTATTGAGAATTCCAGACTTCTCGAGGCCGTTCATCCTCCAGACGGATGCGAGTTCGATTGCGCTCGGGGCGGTTCTGTCCCAAGTTGTTGATGGTGCTAGGCAGCCTGTGGCCTTTATATCTAGAACTTTGACCCTACAAGAACGGAAGTCTTCAGTCTATGAGCTAGAGTGTTTGGCTGTTGTACACGCTCTAGATAAGTTCAGGCGTTTTCTGGAACACGCTGAGTTCCTGCTCGAGACCGACAACCAGGCTCTCTCTTGGCTTCTCGCTCATCCCCGGCAGCTGGGTAAGATTGGACGATGGGTGGTTAAAATCTCATCCTTTAAATTCAAGGTGCAACACATTCGGGGAACTCAAAATGTGGTTGCAGATGCTTTGTCCCGTATGTTTTCCCAGCCCAGCGAAGCCCAGCCGGAGCAACCCTGTTCTGTTTTACTGGACTTTCCTTTAGCTTGTACTGATGTGTTACCCCATCAGTTAGATGATGAAGAGTTGGGTCCGATCATCCAAAATCTAAAAGAGGGTAACGTGCAGGTCCCTTACTTCTTGTCCAGGGGCGTCCTATGTTGCAGAGAGAAAAAGGGGCGAACCCCGAAGATAGTGCTGCCTAGCAAACTCGTGCCCATGGTTTTCAGCTACTACCACAATTCCCCGGTAGGTGGACATAAGGGGATTTCGAAGACCATTTCCAGTATTAGGAAAAACTTCATCTGGAAGGGCATGGATAGGGACATAGCAACTCGGGTGAAGGCATGTCATCTCTGTGGCTTAAGCAAGCCTGCCCAGAACACCAAGTTGGGGCTGTTTTCATCTGATGTGGCGAGCAGACCGATGGAGAAGCTATTCATCGACTACGTGGGACCCTTCCCGCGTAGCAAGTCAGGTAATGCTTACCTACTTGTCTGTGTGGATGCTTTTTCGAAGTTTGCCTGGCTACTGCCCTTACGGCAGGCAACTGCTCGATTGACCATAAGTGCGCTCCAGAGTCATGTATTTCAGCACTTCGGTCTTCCGGCCATCATTGTCTCGGACAATGGTCACAATTTATTTCAGGCGACTTTCGGCGAATGTGCTTCGCCAATGGCATCAAACATGTAACCACTTCCCCCTATTACCCACAGCCGTCCCACGTGGAGAGATTCAACAGGAATCTCCGGTCCGCACTCATCGCCTATCATGCGGAACAACAGACCACCTGGGACCAGAACCTTAAGTGGTTACAGCTAGCTTTCAATACGGCCCTGCATGACAGTCATAAGGCCGTTCCCTTTGAAGTTATGTTTGGTTTCTCGCCTACGCTTCCCTTGGCCAACTTATGGAACATAGACGATCTTCTGCCGAGTAATCCGGACATTAGGACGGCAGATAGGTGGAAAGAGGCCCGGAAGAATTTGCTTCGTGCGCACGAGCGCGTCCGTAGTCGGTATAATCAGGGGCGTATTCCAAATCCCTTTAAGATAGGAGATTTGGTCTACTGCCAGAGCCACCCGATCAGCTCAGCTGCCGATAAACGAGCCGCCAAATTATGCTATCGTTGGTCGGGGCCGTACCGTATCCTCGGGTTTACGTCACCGGTGACGGCGCGGTTGGAAGAGCCGGGTGGTGATGCTAAAGAGATTACTACACATATCTCAAAATTGAAACTGTGTAGAAGAGGGTAAACGGGGTGACAGGGGGGGGAATGATGGCGGTCTCTGTGCGAGTGGGAATGTTGTCGGTTTTGAGAGGGTGTGCTCCGGGGGCGGTATTGAGAATGATATGGTAGCGGGTAGATGTTTCCCACAGTCCCAGTGGGGTTCGTCTACTTCAGGGATGCGCCCCTGCCTGCGCGAGCCTTGGTTTTCTCCGATTGTCCTTATGCCCGGAGGGAGCCATGTCCTTACCTTCAGTCCCAGCCCATGACCGTTTAATCATCCTTGACCATCCACCTTCCGATTTTCCTAACCTTACCTAGAGAGAAAAAAAAAAAAAACTAGAAAAATCAACAAAAAAAAGGAGTTCGAGAGAGGAGCGAAACGTGTCGAGTTGACGAGGTCGGTTGTGAACTTCATCGACTCTATACGTTTTGGGCATGCCCTTGGAGCACACTTGTAAAACTCATATATATATATATGTTGGAAAGGTGCCATAGTCACAGTTGACATGGCTTTCCGTCAGGTCCCCAGTGGGGACCACCGCATCATGGAGACTGTCGTCGCCCCGTTTTTCCCCTTGGCCCGTGCAGTAACGGTATGGTGTAGAATGGGCGGGGGTGTCGTATTAGGGAATTATCCCGTAGGTACATGGGGCAGATGGCCCTGTTTAGGTGGCTATCGTGTTCTGGCTTGAGTGGACAAGCCTCAGGAGGTCGGAACTCAGGGAGCTCCCGTACTTTTCTTTCATCTTTCTTCTCTGTCCCTCTTTGCTGTGGGCTGGCCCTGATCAGGTCAGCCTGCAGCAACCGCACACTTACACTCTACATGTCTTCTTTCGTCTCTTTCGTTTTCCCTTCTGAGCCTCTGTTCTCCTGAGAGCAAGTGCCGCCGGGCCACCTTATCCACGAAGACCACCAGAGTATTTTCAGAAGGGGGGGTACACTGCAGGGTCCTTTCCCGAGTTTTAGAGTGGGGCAACCAGGTTGCCCTTTCGGGGTGGGGGTGTGCCGGTGTCAAACCGGCCGTTGAAAAGTTTTAGAAAGGTTTTGTTTAATTGTCAAATAACGCGAGGGCAACGGTCAGCCGAAGCGACCCTACTCCGGCTCAGTTAAGCTGCGCGCGCAACTTGTAGAAAGGGGGAGCATTCGGCTCTGCTTGTGACGGAGTCTACTCTCTGCCCCGCTGCAAGATACGCCGCTCTGTCTCTCTCTTCGAACATTACGACGTAGTTCCTGTAGCTTCATGGCTTGCTAAAGCGTAAACGACTCCCGGGTTCTTAAATTAAGACGGAGATTTGGCCTTGCTGATAGCCGTACACCTGCATCTGTCATGGACCATTAAACAAGATCCTGTCCGAAGAGGGAGATGGTGACTCTGGTTCTCGATGTAGCACTCGTCAGCAGTACTAAGGTGATATTCACATTTTTATTTTCTTTTTGGGGCCGGACCGGCAGTGCGCCTGTTTTACATTAAATATCTTTGAAGCCATGTGACCACGGGTCCAGACTGTCTGCTAGAAAGGGTAGCAGCTGATCATGACTCTGAGCATTATAAGTTAAATTCAAGAACACTTTTTTATAACTGATTTACATAACACTAAGTGCATTGCTTGTAATTGTGTGCTGCACTGGGGGAGCGTGCCAGAGATAAATTTTACACTTGGACATTTTACAGTTTGCATCTCATTAGCATTTTACTCTTTACAAAATTTATAGAACAGGTTAGTAGCTCTGTTCCGGCTGGAACAGGAATGAATAAATATTAACTTCACTATGGGTTTACATTTAAGGGCTGGGGGTTTTCCTTTGTTTTTTTTTTTGGGCCGTTTTCTGGGGTTTAAAAGGGGACTTAGTTTTCTCTGACACATGTTGGTGCAACCTCAGGCAGGTTGGATGCCTGTCAAACTTTGTCAACCACATGCTGGCGCGCTGCCACAGCTGCAAGGGCACAACCGCCTTATTGCATTTTTTTTCATTTTAATTATATTTATGTAGCCATTCGGGGTTAATAGAACATAATTTGTTTTTTCTTCTGGACATATATTAGTTGATTTTGCTCCTTACAAAAGGGCTATACTGATTGTTTTTTCTTAACTGGCAAACACATATTGATTAACTTTCACTTGTAGTATCTGCTGTTTAATTTTCTTTAACTCTAAAACATATACTCATTATTTTTTTTGTAAAACATATATTGTCTAAATTTTTCTGAAATTGTAAAGCCTCGAGTGATTAATTTCTGTTTGTTAAAGTACATATTGAGTTTTTCAATCCTTCGGAATTTGTGAAGTAAAGTAACCGTTTAGAATTGTATAACAACTGTTTGAAATCAGATGATGCAGTTCTGTAAAATTTTATTTAATGCTGTGGAAGGAACTTAAGGTTCATACACTCATGATGGGTTATTGATCAGTGGAATGCTATGCAAATGGGCGGTCCGGTTTTATTTATGCGTTATGAGTTTGATCATCTTCCTGGGGTTTTGGCTTTTGGGTAATTCTGCAAAAGCGGGTTGTTGATGGGCGAATATTTTATCACTGCTGGGTTCTGAGTATTGTAGTTACACTGCCTGCTGGGCGGGTGCATTCCAGGGGCATTCGTGTTAGAATTGATGTAATTGTGAGTTTGTGTGCCTTATGTTTCTGTGTGTGTCATGTTTGTCCGTGTCTAGCTAGCCACAAGATGGGGGAGAACTTTATATTATATTTATATATATTTACTGAATTTGTACACACTTGTTATGCTATACACATGTGGTTTTGCTTGTTATGCTTTATATTTATATATATGTATATATTTACTGAATTTGTACACACTTGTTATGCTATACACATGTGGTTTTGCTTGTTATGCTTTATATTTATATATATGTATATATTTACTGAATTTATACACACTTGTTATGATGTACACATGTTGTTTTAATTTAATACTGTTAAAGCAGGGCTTAAATTATTCGTGATAATTATGATTCATGGGGGGGATAATGATGTACTAGAGTTGGCCTGCATGTATGAATTCTAGGCATACAATAAACTTGTTATTGTTACATTACAGCTGAGTTTCATTGCAAGTCCCGTCATACTGGACCCGGCACAATTTTTGCTTCTCTAGGCTCCAGCCTAGTCCTAATTGACTTGTGGCCTCTCTTTCAAAAAAAAAAAATTAAAACTAAAGAAGTTGTTTTATATTAAAAAAAAATACATAAAAGGAAAGAGGGGTTACACTGCGTCGCGTTGTCCGTTAATATTGCTTTCGGTTTTACAATTTCTTCGATGTATTGTCGGACTCTCCTGATAGTTGCGGCCGTTGTTGCCCTTCTCAACGTGTATAACTTCACGTATTTTGTAAAGTTATCTACCATGACGAAGATGTATTTTACGCCACCCGTCGATACTGGTAACGGTCCGTAATAATCACCGCTAATGAGTTCTCCTTTCTCTGATGGTAAAATAGGCATCGTTCCGCCAAACAGGTTCCTATTTTGGCTATCCTTGCAACGTTGACATTTGTCACAAGTTTTCACGTACTCTTTAATTTTCCTTGACATTTTGTCAAATGTGAAACTCTCCTGTAACAGTTTGGTACATTTCTTACAGTAGGGGGAAAATACCGGTTCTAACTCACAAAGGAATGCCGCCGTTCCCACGGTCCAAGATTTTTTCCCACGCTCTCCCCACCACCGCTGGACCTGCAGCATCCACGAATTTCCACCAATAAAATTTCATGCCACCTTTTGCGCGCCAAGTTCAAAGAGATGCCGCCGTTCCCACGGTCCAAGATCTTTTCCCACGCTCTCCCCACCACCGCTGGACCTGCAGCATCCGCGAATTTCCGCGAATAAAATTTTTTATTTGATTTTTTTATTTTTTAATTAAATTGATTTGCATATCAAGGGTGGGTGGGAGGTGGGGTGGGGTTCAATGGACCACCCGCATCCGCGAATATAATTTTTTATTTTTTTAATAAAGCTGATTTGGATATCAGAGGTGAGTGGTGGGTGGGAGGTTCCGACTTGATGCATTATAGTTTTATATTAAAATATATGACCGCGAATATAATTTTTTATTTTTTAATAAAGCTGATTTGCATATCAGGGGTGGGTGGTGGGTATATATATATAAAACTCTCTCTCTCTCTCTGTCTACACCAATCTCGTTCTTCCAATGTGCGTAAAGTGTTACGCAATTATAATGTTACAAATATTAAAAAATATATATATATTTAAACTAGTATTTACAAAATATGTATACAGACGATTGTAATTTTAAAAAAAATTCATTTTTGCATTAAATATATATCGTAAACAATGAAATAATAATATTTCGTCATTGTAAGATTTTAATAAAACAATTATCAGTTTAAATAATAATTTTCATGATTGTAAGATAAAACCTACAAATTATTAAAATGTCTCTCTCACACATTTCTGATTACTATACAGATGACATTTATATCTCTCTCTCATTCTGTTGTGGACATGTACATACATGCATAGCTGTAAGCAGTGACTATTTCCTTATGAAAATGGACTTTCCTAATGACATTGTTATATTTTTGGTGTCTCTAATTTCGTCTGTGGGACATGTTCATACATGCAAATGAAAGTGGGACACCGACGTTACCACCACCACTATCATATTGTACTGTCCTTTTGTGTCGAATATTCTGTCATTGTTTGGTTCTCTCTCGCTTGATACAGACGTGTTCACTAGTGTCTTCTAATAATGTCGTTTCTTGTAAAGTTTAATGCTGTAAGTGCTATCGAGTACAAACGATGTTCAGAATTGACAGTGAATAAAAAATATCCCATCATGGTCTTAACAAATGTGGACACAAAATATGGGAACTCTGTGCTTGCTACGTTGGAGGATGGCGACCGCCAGTATCGTGTCTATCTTCCCAAGAGGTATGCAGGTGTCTTCACGAATGAGGAGCTCAGACATATCAAACCTAAAGAACTACATTTAGTGTATCGAGGGACGAGAAATCAAACAACACAAGTAGAGATTGAGTCCTAACGTCGTAAGTAGAAATCGTGTTAACAAACAATTTATTGATGTGTGTGTGTGTGTGTGTGTGTGTGTGCGTGTGTGTAGTTTCAACTCTCTGTACTTAACACTTTAATAATTGAATTTGTATGTACATGATAAATGTATCATTGATTCTACAAGTTTCGTTGAATAATAGTTGGTTCGATTAGAAATTATTTGAAAGTACATTAACTTATGCGATAAATGTATCATTGATTCTAAGCAGTATTTACAAATTTCCAGTGAATAATATTTGGTTTGGTTTGATTAGAAATTATTTGAAAGTACATTAACTTATGAAAAATGACATATACTTGAAAAAGTTTACTTACTTAACGCATTTGATTCTTTCCACTAACTGTGTGTGTGTGCATGTGATAATTGAATATTATCGTATCAGTGATTCTAATATCGACTGTATTGTTATGTTACAGATAAACTTCCTTGTGAACTGTATCTACACGTGAAATTATTATTTAAAAATCTTACAATGTCAAAAATTATTATTAATATTGTATTTATTTTATATAACAATGTTTGTTTGTGATATATATATTTAATCAATGTAAAATGTATTTTGAATAATTGTATTATAACGGTTTGTAAACTATATTTTAAGTTTGTGTACAGTGCTGTAAATATATATTTAATCATTTAAAACAATATTATTATTAATATTTTATATATAACAATGTTTGTGATATATATATATATTTAATCAATGTAAAATGTATTTTTTGAATAATTGTATTATAGCGGTTTGTAAACTATATTTTAAGTTTGTGTACAGTGTTGTAAATATATATATTTAATTATTTAAAACAAATTATGGTTTATTTTAATTTATTTCGTTATAAACCTCCGAATATGCATGCAATTATTTGTATAGTAATCAGAAATGTGTGAGAGAGACATTTTAATAACTTGTAGGTTGTATCTTACAATCATGAAAATTATTATTTAAACTGATAATTGTTTTATTAAAATCTTACAATGACGAAATATTATTATTTCATTGTTTACGATATATATATTTAATGCAAAAATGAATTTTTAAAATTACAATCGTCTGTAAACTATATTTAAGTTCGTGTACACATACAAATCGTTTGAATAAGGGAATTCTTGTCAACGTTTGCAGCGAGAGAGAGAGACATATACAATGTGTGTATGTGTACACAAAACTTTTGAAAATACCTTATTTCAAGGAGATTTTCTTTTTTTATGCGTAACACTTTACCACACACACACAGACTTGGCAGTATATTAATTTCTAAATCGTGGTCAATGACTGTCATGTGTCAAAAAAAAAAAAAATTATAAGTAGGACGCAACGAGGTAGGTGATAAATATATATTTCCTGGTGATTACATTTTAGTATCGCTACTTACAATAATCCATAAGTAGCACGACGCTTATGTAAAACTGATGACATAAAGAGAGAGTTTATATCGTGATCGATAACTGTGTCTAGAGACAAAGAGAGAGGAGGGGAGAGAGAGTTGATATCGAAGTCGTCAACAATTTACTATACACTATAATAAAGTTTGAATTTCCCACCGAAGAAAAATGTTGGCAGATCTGTTCTATACACACAATAATGCAGGATTGGTAACCCTGATCATATATTTTAATATACACTATAATACACACACACATATCAAGTTTGAACCCATACATAGGTTGGTAAACCTGATCATATAGATTTAATATACATTATAACACACAACAAATTTGAACTCATGCAAGGTTGGTAACCCTGATCATATATTTAATATATACACTATAATGCATCAAGTCGGAACCTCCCACCCACCACTCACCTCTGATATCCAAATCAGCTTTATTAAAAAAATAAAAAATTATATTCGCGGATGCGGGTGGTCCATTGAACCCCACCCCACCTCCCACCCACCCTTGATATGCAAATCAATTTAATTAAAAAATAAAAAAATCAAATAAAAAATTTTATTCGCGGAAATTCGCGGATGCTGCAGGTCCAGCGGTGGTGGGGAGAGCGTGGGAAAAGATCTTGGACCGTGGGAACGGCGGCATCTCTTTGAACTTGGCGCGCAAAAGGTGGCATGAAATTTTATTGGTGGAAATTCGCGGATGCTGCAGGTCCAGCGGTGGTGGGGAGAGCGTGGGAAAAAATCTTGGACCGTGGGAACGGCGGCATTCCTTTGTGAGTTAGAACCGGTATTTTCCCCCTACTATCGTTGGTTGATTTTCGGAAATTTCAATAGAACCGTCTCAATAAATAAATCCTTCACTTCCTTGAAGCATCGATCTAGTTCTGATGTCCATATAAACCTTTTATTTTTTTTTCAATAAATCCAGTAATGGTTGAATAGTTTCTGCGTACTTAGCGGTAAATCTATTATAAAAGTTAGTCAATCCTAAGAATCCTTTCAATTGCTTCTGGTTTCTCGGAACTGGGAAATTCCTGATCGCAGAAACCTTTTCTTCTGTTGCTTGCACTCCTTCCGTAGTTAAGCGATACCCTAGATAGGCGATTTCTTGACGAAAGAATTGCGATTTATCGAGGTTAATCGTTAGGTTGGCTCTGCGTAGGTTGCTTAATAATAAATTTAAATGTACCAGATGCGTCTTGATGTCGTTCGAGTAACAAAGACAGTCGTCAACGTAGATGATTGTGTTTTCCTTCACCGGATCTTCAAGTGCCATGTCTAGTCCTCTCGTCAGAGCGGTAGAACTGGTGCTTAATCCGAATGGTGTTACTGTATATCTATAACATTTCCCCTCATACATGAAAGCGGTGTAATCGCGACAACATTTCTTTAGTGGCACCTGCCAAAAACTGCTGGTTAAATCCACCGTGGACAGGTATTTCATTCTTTCACACCTTGCTAAAATCTCTTGAATAGGAGTTGGTCCTTCATAGTCGGGAATGGTAACACTATTGATTTTTCGTGCGTCCAAACACAGCCTGACGTTTCCGTCTTTCTTTATTACGGCGACCATTGGATTTATAAATGGGCTATTTCCCCTCTCAATTACACCGTGTTTCAACATTTTGTTGATTTCGGCATCAACTCTTTGCTTGTATGCAAGTGGAATTGGCCACCCGCGTTGGAAATAAGGCGTGTTGTCCGTTACTTTAAATTCATGTTGATAACATTCCATTCTCCCTGGACTCTCCCGAAATAAACTTTTATTATTCATTAAGACTTCTCTCAGATTTTCTAATGTTTCCTCATCCACACCTGTTATGTTGTCCACTTTCGCGTTTATTTTCTTCTCGATTGCATCCTTCTCTTCTGCTTCTACTACTTCCATGTGTACAATGGGTATGCTGACGTTTTGTTCTTCCTCTCTTCCTCTAAATTCGACGACTCCCTTTTCCACGTCAATCAAACATCTTTCATCTTTCAAAAAGCTAATACCTAATATACAATTTCTAATTAAATTTGGAATAATTAAAAATACACAGTCTATCTTGATATCATTAATGTAAATGTCACATAAGATTTGTTTCCGTACTAGCTTAGACTTACTACCTACTGCACTAATAATCAGTGTATTAGTCATGCTTAATTCTTCATAAGGTTCTAAATAATGTTTATTTTGGTTGAACCATTCTTCTGACAACGCATTAATCGCGCTCCCTGTATCCAATAATGCAAGGACTGTAATATTATTATTGAACTTAATTAACATTTCTGGACACTTAGAAATCCGTTGTTCAAATTTTATTTCATCTTCATAAATCAATTCATTTCTGATATCTGGTAACAGTATGTTAGTTTCGTGAAGTCGGTTCTTAGTCAGTATATCGGCTATCTCATTGTATTGTAGGGTTAATTTTTTTTTTCTTTATCTATGTCGTTCCCCTTACCAGTCGAGGTTGACGCACCGTTATTTACGAATTCCAAAGAATTTATGGGCTGTCGGTTAGTGCGTCGTCCAAACCCTTTAATGTTGTGACCGTTTTCACTTTCCTTGTTCGGCACATGTTGTTTTTGTTTCCAGCTGACACCCTTATTGTGAAATGGTTGGGGTGTATTTGTTGCTTCCCCCACACCACGGGCATTCACTTTTTCGTGACTCCCTACAAAGTCGTTGTCTCTGTTTGTTCGCTGGTTAATCGTAGCGTACTCTGCAATCAATGATTCAAGGTTTTGGATAGAATTAATCCCCCTTGTCACCACAGCAATTTCGATATTCTTACCAAAATGGCGCGCCATCTTTTTGATTAACTGACGATCAGTAATTGCTGGCGTTAATTGGCGGCTTTCAAGTAGCTTACGCTCCATATACTGTATTGCGCTCAGATTGCCCTTCCAATTAAACCGGCCAAATTCTAGGCTGTCTCTGACTGCGTCCTGTCTTTCTTCTCCCCAATACTTTTGTGTAAAGAGGTCTTTAAATTCATCAAAATTACGGATTTGGTCTCGTATCACCCTCCACCAAATCGCGGCGTCTGCTTCTAAATGCCGACCGATCCATTTGCCATCGTCACTTGGGTAGAATGTGTTCTGGATTTCGGTCAGTTCTTTGAGAAATTCGATGGGATATCGGTCTGTGCCGTTGTATTTTAATTCGCTGTTATGCGGCCCACCTATTGTTGCGGTCGATCCGACTTCTGCGTTGGCTAATTGACGCTGTAGTCTTTCTTGGCCTTCTTTAACTTTGGCGATGTGGTTTCTTAATTCTTCTAGTCGTGTCTCCTTCTCTTTGTCTGTCTCACTGATTTTCTGTACAACCGATCGTTGTCTGTCATCTACTTCTACGATCTTCTGTTTTAACGAGTTTACTGCTTCTCCTTGTTCTGTCCGTAGTCGTTCTACGTTGTTCATGACAACTCCTTTCAATTCTTCATTCCTGCTGTTGGTTTCTTGAATATGTGTGTCTATTTTGTTATTTATTTGGTCTACTGTCTTCTGTGTATTATTAATTGCTTCTTGCCATTCTTGTCGGTCCTTCTCTCTCAATTCTTTACTTTCTTTGGTATGTCTTGTTAATTCATTCTTCAACTCTTTCATTCCACGTTCATTCTTTTTCTGTAACTCGCTAATTTTCTCTTCCCATTTCTTGGTGTGTTCTTGCAATTCTACTTTTATTTTTCCAATCTGTTCTTCGTTATGTCGTTTCAATTCCTCGCCTAGTTTATTCTGTTTCTCACATAGTTTCTCGCTTAATTCTTCGTTCTGTTGTCTCTGTCTCTCGCTCATTTTTTCACTCATTTCTTCATTCTGTTGTTTCATTTTCATTTTTTCGCTCATTCTTTCGCTCATTTTTTCGCTCATTTTTTCGCTCATTTCTTCATTCTGTTGTTTAATGAACTCGAGCAATAACTTAAATGTTTATCTCGCGAGGTACTAACGATTGTCCCCCCGCCCTTGTAGTCTCGTCGGCGCTGGCGTTTTCACTCTGCGTCGTATCTTCCTCACGTCCTTCGACGCCTAGCTGGTTGTTCACGTCGAACTCCATACTATCTGGAGGTTAGTCCATGCTATACTAGATAGGTCAGTCTAGACCCCTCTCTAAAAATCTGGCTTCCGATTCTGCGAAGACTCCTCCTAGGTACTCTGGCTGGGGTCTCTAGTCTACTTCCCATTAGCTCTTCACCCTCGTCTCCATGTTGACGTCTTCTTAACACCCGCCTTGGCCGAATTCCTTGCTCCTGATAGGTCAGTCTAGACCCCTCTCTAAAAATCTGGCTGTCCACACCACCTCCACGTATGACGACGGACCTAATTACACGGTTGTCTGTTACGCGATTGTCTTACGTTCCCTACTGTCCTTTCCAAGCGATTTCCTTTCCGCACATGTGTGTACCATACCTCGGGTGAGTCGAATCGCCGTATTGTCCTCGACTTCCCTTGTTACGTTCACACGCTGATGGTGGTCATCTTCCAGGAACTAACATCTGCTCTGCAGCCCTCCAAGATGCCCCGTATGTCGTGCTAGTAAGCAAGTTACCCGCTGTGCGGCTATGCATGTTCTTTTGTTCTTAATTGCATCCGCTCGTAGACTGCTTTTGTGGAAAATGTTATGTCCATGTGCAGCCGCTAACTCACACGTGTATGTCGAAAATGTTGGCGTCCCCTTAGTACACGCTTTGTCGGTAATTGTGACGAAAAGACATAGTCTTTTGTTTCTTTGTTATAGTAGCCTTTTGCGCTTATGTCGTTCGTTCACGTCCAACATCTGCTGTGTGCTGAGGCATTGTCTTTCTTAAGTCATTGTCTAACGGCGGCCGTTTGGCTACAACATGCATCACTCTTGACAGTTGACGCCCGCTACAGTGCCGTTTACTCAAAAAAAAATTCTCTACTGTAATTGCTTCACAACTTGGTTTATTTAAGGTTTTACTAAGCTCACTTGACAGTCTATTTGGGAAACTTGTCTTGTCAATTCGTCTCTGTCAATTTGTCTGTTTATGTTGTAGTGTCATATTATGCAGATAGTGGATTTACCACTGTTCACTTGAAGGTCGTATCTCCTTTCATATTTTAATGGTTTATTATTTTAACTATTACATTCTTCCTTGCTCCTCATACTTGGTTCTTACTTATGTTTATTTAGTATCATTCACTCTTCTCGTGTTTTTAATATTATGGAACGTTTTGTGACGTTACAGTACATAAAAGCCAAATACCACTCACTGATTCATACACTCACTCATCACGAAATCTCCATAACTATAAAGCTTACAAACTAGAAATTCAGCACGTATGTTCCTCTTGGTTTCTAGGTGCTTGCTAAGAAAGGGTTTTGAAAACTTTAACGCCTAACCACTAAAAACCGTGACACTGATAATGCAGCTTTTTTTCAACTGTACGCTTCCTGGAAGTTAATGTTTTTTTTTTTACTTTCCTTTAGGCTTTTGGGGAGTTACTAAAACAGTATTTTTTTCATCTAACCTATAACCACGAGGATTCGTGAAAATAATCGCGAAACATTTCACCCTCTCCCTCTATTCCTTGCTATGTGGCGTTGAGGGTTTATTTTGAGTTCTACATAAGTTCGGCACATATATTCCGAACAGGGTATGGAGACACTGTTTGACCAGTTGCATACGAAAAACATTCAAGCAAACAAAATAAATCCTGTTTCTATTGTACTACACATGATTCAATGCTGATGAAACACAGCACCTATATGTAGGCCTATACAAACTAAAAACTGGTGTGAATCAGTGTAAATTGTTTTTGTAAATTAAACTATTGGGAACTTTTTAAATATAGTGTAATGTGTGAATATTGACTCAAACCTATAACGAACTTAGTGCATAAAAACGATTTCATAAAGTACTGAGGCTGACCTCAGCAGGTGAGAACATTCTCTTTTATCGTAATAGTATTTATATATTTAGAATATACTCAGACTCTATAAGATGAGACACTCTGCATAAAGAACACGAATTTGTGGCAGTGAGGATTTTGATGGCAAAGTGGGGAAATTTTGGGTAGCCATTTGGGGAAAAGAGGCCTGATTGACCTGGCAGCACTGCACTGAGCGTTGACGCTTGTGGTGAGCGGAGGGGCACCGCGTGATCAGTTAGTGCTGCTCATTCGAGCTCACGCATATTGTCAACGTGTTTCTACTCAGTGTTTGTGTCAAATAAATAAATTCACAATAAATATTGTAATATACAAAATGAACTCTGTCTACTGATTTTTATTGTGGTTAAATATTTCCTTTAACGCCCCACGCTTGTGTGCCAATTTTGTAATATTATGCGAACTCTGTCTTCAATTAAGCCCCAAGTTGTTGGCGCCAATTTTGTAATATACTAGTCTTCGTGCTTTAATTATTAAGCCCCAAGTTGTTGGTGCCAATTTTGTAATACGAGGGTGGATCAATAAGTACCCGTGTTAGGAATGAAAATGCAAGTTTTTTACAAAAATTTTTTTTTATTTTTCAACATAATCTCCTTTTAGGAGGATACACTTTTCCCAACGTTCCGGCCATTTATTTAACCCCTCTAAAAAATAAGATTTATCCAACTCTTCAAAATAGGTTTCTGTGTTGGCGATAACCTCTTCGTTTGATCTAATTTTTTTTCCTGCGAGCCAAGTTTTCATGTTGGGGAATAGAAAAAAGTTGCAGGGAGCCAAATCGGGCGAGTACGGTGGGTGTGGCAGCAATTCGTAACGTAATTCATGTAATTTCGCAGGAACGATTCCGGATGAGTGAGCTGGTGCGTTATCGTGGTGAAACAGCACTTTTTCTTTTTCAAATGGGGCCGTGTCTCCTTCAATTTCTTGTTGAATCGGTACAGTAATTCACTGTAGTACTGCCCCGTGATCGTGCATCCTTTTTCCAAAAGGTCTATGAGGATTATACCTTTTGAATCCCCAAAATCATAGCCATCACCTTTCCGTCTTTGCTTTTTCGGAGCAGGTTCGCCCGGAAAAAACCCATTGTCTCGACTGTTGCTTGGTCTCTCGCATATAGTAATGAATCCAGGTTTATAATTCTTAGATTAACTTTCATCAAAATGGTTGGCCCCCACTCCAAGATGGCGGACTTCCTCCAGCTGGCCGGCTATGCTATATGCCTCCTCCTAGTATCTTCACATTAAATATTGTTTTAAGAATTTAATGTCAATAATGTCCCTGAATAAGGTTTTCTTAAGGTTCACAAGTGTCTGGATTAACTGTGTTTTGGTGAATATTGTTGTGTAGTGATGTGGTTGGTTCGTTATTAAATAACCAAGATTCTCACCGCCTCAATGTCAGGTTTGAAGAACTTGGGAAGCGTTAGTTTAAATAGATCGTCCTTTTTTCATTCAAATTTTGTTTCTTCTGTTATTATTTTTCCAGGGTTATTCTGAATGGTTCTCCGGGAATTCATATTGCATTTTTTACGTCTCCTGGTATTTTATTTTTACTTTTTTATCAAAATGTGACTCTCTGCTTGACAACATTTGACCTATACGGCTTGAGTTTCAACAATAGACTAAAAAAATTCTTCCATTAAAGAAACGGCTATGACACGCCTTGCCCCGGCTTTTATGGGCTATGATTGGTTATTTTCCCCTGACCCTGGTCACGTGGTTTTAATTATTTGACATATTTGTAAATTTTAAATCTGTCACCTCAGATTACTCTTTATTTAATTTTTGATGAAGTTAAATTTGAGTTATATGATGATGTTGTCTGGAAAAATAGAATTATTTTGATGCCGAATGTGACCCATTTCAGCCCAGCATCACTTATTCTAACACATTTACAAATTTTAAGTTTTTAGGCTTTTACATATTTTTTCTCAACACTTCTTATTTCCTCCTTTGTTATTTAAATCTGCCCTAATAGGGTTGTACTTATTAATAACAATAATGTCTTATATTTTTACCTTATATATAACCTTACAATTTTAAATACCTAGCATTTTGCCATTTCTTTACAATGATTTTTTACATAATGTGATGTTTCACCAAGTACCTGATATTGACATTTCTGAACAGCTTTTACAACTGCTGTTCTTGAAAAATTAACAAATCTTTATTAATTCTTACATAACAAAATTCTGGGTATATTGAGCCCTTTTAACAATTAATTATAACATTTTATCCTATGAGTATACAAAACTCTTTAAACAACTAATTCTAATATAATATATCATGGGTGTACCAAAACCCTCTAAATAATTAACTATAATATAATAACTCCTGGGTATATTGAACCCTTTAAACACAATAACTTTTATATTTACTGGTTCTTAATATGTATTAGTTTATACATAAGACCATTGCTTCACTTTCTCCCTTCCCCACTGGCTTATAACATGATATTTGATCATCACTGTTTCCTTCTGTGTACACTTATCACTTCACTCACTTATAATATAAGTTTTTACAATTTTTTCTTAGACTAATGCATATATTTCTTACTCTTATTTATACCTTTGCGTTGCATTTTCTATAACTCTACCTACTGTCTGATCTTTCTCTTTAATTATTATTATTATTATTATTATTAATGTATGAAATATTGTTTATTTATTTGTTACCTGGTTATCAACATGTTTTTAGTTCAGTTTATTTTGTTAATTCTTTATTTTCAGTTCTTCGTGCATTTAAGTTATTTGGTAATTAATGTGGTCTTCACTGTCTTGTTGCTTAGCATGTCTTTATTTTAATTAGTGATTTCGTTGTTAGACTTGTTTATACCTCTCACTTACCATATCTATTGGGTTTATCACGTTAATAAGTTCTCTTCTTCTAATACTCATCATAATTACGATATTACATTTCTTTAACATTTATCTTTCTTCATCCATTGTTTTGTTTTAGCATGGAACCAGAATACACTGCTTAATACACATTTATTTGTAAGTTTCCTTCTTTGCATGGTGGTGATATGTATCGCCACATATTGCCCTATCACTAAAATTGATTATTTCAGAAGATGTCGTTTAGATGTTGAGGAAATAACCGTTCATTTTATTTACTTCTTAGTTTATCCATTCGAGCTTTTCCCTTTTGATCTCTAATACTTTTATCATAATCTTTGTTTAAAATAACTCTTTCTCTCCTCGATTCATCCCTTGAATATCTAATTTTCCTAATCATGTGAATTGGCACAGTTCGGCTGGGCACTTTTGGCTCCGTTTCACCGCTGTCCATACTTCACCTTCTGAGTCCAGAGGAACGTATCATCTGCTCAGGTCAATGGTTGCTGGAATCCTTCTACAGACAATTCATTTTAAGTAACAAATCTAAAAGTAGTCTCAGTACGACTATAAAACTATTCTGGGATTATTCGTGTTGCTATTAGTTCATTCACTTAATACATAACTATTTTTATTTCATTTATTTCATATTATATTTATTACGGCGCGTGCCGTAATTAATAATAGCTTGAATAAGTGCCTAAAAACTATAACAAATAATGAAAAGCTCTGTAAAGTTAATCAAAGATACTTGAAAGAAAATAAAACCTTGAAACATATAAAAACTAAATTGATAGATAACAATGCACTGATTACAAAAGCTGATAAGGGGAATACCGTAGTCGTAATAGACAGAGACGAATACACTTCAAAGGTTAATGTGTTCATATCAAATAATAATATTGTAATGATACAAGCGGACTCAACAGCAGAGTTCGTCAAAGTTTTGAATAATAAAATTAACCTATGTACACGGCTGTTTGATAACGCTACACGCCGTGCACTAAAACCCATTAATGCAGAAGCACCACAATTTGTTGGCCTACCAAAAATCCATAAGACCAATATACCGATTAGGCCATTGATAAATTTCACAACTGCGCCGAGCTACAATGTCAGCAAAAAACTTGCAGTGAAAATAAAAAACAGTATAAAGATAAGTAATAACCATAGTATAAAAAATAACACTGACCTTGTTAACAAATTGAAAAGCATTAAATTACGACCTAGTTACAAAATAGCATCTTTTGACATTGTTGACTTGTATACGAATGTCCCTGTTCAAGAAACTCTCACTATCCTTAAAGAAAATCTTATTAACGCCAAAATATGTAACTCTGAAGAAATCAATCATTTAGTTAATTTACTGGAAGTTGTACTTGACCAAAATTATTTTACATTTAATAACAATTATTACATCCAAAAAAAGGGCCTAGCCATGGGGTCACCTTTATCTGGTTTATTAGCTGACATATACTTAAACCACTATGAGAATACATATTTGCTCAATAACGTAAATAAACTTTCCAAGAAAATAATATCATATACACGTTATGTTGATGATACGTTTATAATTTTTAATGGCACAATACGACAAATAGAAAATATGAAATTATACATGAATAGTGTCAATAAAAACATACAGTTCACACTTGAGATGGAGATAAATAATAAACTTAACTTCCTTGACCTGACAATTACAAGACTAGATGAAAAATTTCAATATCAAATATACCGAAAACCGACAACCACAGATCTCACGATAAATGCTGAATCACATCACCCCTTTTCTCAGAAAATGGCAGCTTATCATAGTTTAATACATAGGTTACTTTCCATACCATTAGAAGACAAAGATTTTCACGAAGAACTGATCATGATCAATACATAGCTAAAGCCAATGGTTATAAAAGCTCAGTTGTGGATAATTTAATCAAGAAACACAGAAAAAAGAAAAACAACATAGAATTACAAGAAAATAATAGAGATAAAGTTAGGTATATAGCATCAAAATATGGTAACACCCTACCCAAAATTTTAAACAAAGTATTCAGTGGGATAAATATAAAAATGGCTTACCGAACTAATAATAACATTAATAAGATACTCTTACCTAAACATTCAAAATCGGTTGAGGACAGGACGGGCGTTTATAAGATAATATGCAATGAATGTGATAGCTTTTACATTGGCCAAACTGGTAGACCCTTTAAAAAACGATTCAGAGAACATTTACCTAAAAGGGAATTTAGCAAAAAACAGTGTCAAATTACGCGCGCTATCTGATGGACAAAAACCATAGTTATACTGATTTCACAACGAACTTTCAACCCCTCCATATATGCAGAAAAGGAAATTATATGAATGCTATCGAAGAATACGAAATATATAAGGCTTACAAAAATAAAAAAAACAGAAGAAGTCATCCTTAACGATCAGTTGAATTTCCAGTCAAATCTATTATACGACCCAGAGATAAGAATACAGAACAAGGTCCATAGTGCACGACATATAACAACATGAACACTGCAGTCGACTATAGCATGTCATGGTGCGCACCACCAATATCGCGTGTGTCTCAAGTTTGGGTATTTTATGTGTGTTTTTTTATGTTTATATTATATTTATTGTTATGTGTAAAATTGTATATACAGTGTTTTTAATATTTTAACGATCGACGAACTTCAACAAGGGATAATCCTGATGATGGGGCATATGTCCCGAAACGCGTTGAGTTAAATATAGAAAATATCGGTATGGAGAACCATACATGACTTCCATATTCTAAGATTTATATTTAAAATCATTTTCAGCCAAACAGCCAGGCTGTGTCTTACCTGCCTTTTTATTGCTGTATTAAATGAAAAATATTATATTACATTAAAATGAAAAAATTATAATTTTATTGCCTGGCAACAAAATTATTTTATTTTTAACAATTACCATTGTTTCAAAAAGTTTAAATAAATTTTCAAGTACTTTACTCTTGTTAAAACGTAAAAGGTTGCAGGTAAACTACCCCTTCCCCTTAACCGATCTTCACCAAAATCGAAAGTCATTGAGACCTCTACAATGCAGGGACGTATGCAAAACATTATTTGATTCTGTTTGAATTTGCGGCTGTTATCGTTTGCCATAGAAAATACGCTTGATAAAAAACGTTGCAGGTAAACTACCCCTTCCCCTTAACCGATCTTCACCAAAAACAATAGGTCTTGAGTACTCTACAAATCAGGGCTGTATACAAAACATTATTTGATTCTGTTTGAATTTGCGGCTGTTATCGTTTGCCATAGAAAATACCCTTGTTAAAAAAACGTTGCAGGTAAACTACCCCTTTCCCTCAACCGATCTTCACCAAAAACAACAGGTCTTGAGAACTCTACAATTTAGGGCTGTATGCAAATAATCTTTTGATTCTGTTTGAATTTGCGGCTGTTATCGTTTGCCATAGGAAATACCCATGTTAAAACATAAAACGTTACAGGTAAATTACCCCTTTCCCTTAACCGATCTTCACCAAAATCAGCAGATCTTGAGAACTCTACAATTCAGGGCTGTATGCGAAACATTATTTGATTCTGTTTGAATTTGCGGCTGTTATCGTTTGCCAAACAAACAAAATTACCCTTGCTAAAAAAAAACCGTTGCAGGTAAACTACCCCTTTCCCTCAACCGATCTTCACCAAAAACAATAGGTCGCGAGTACTCTGCAAATCAGGGCTATATGCAAAAAATTATTTGATTCTGTTTGAATTTGCGGCAGTTATCGTTTGCCATAGAAAAAAATCTACAGATAGACAGACAGACAGACACACAGACACACAGACAGACACACACACAGACACTTTTCGGAAAACGACTTTTTTTCATGTTTTGAGTGTAGTAGAATCAGAATCTGCAATAATCTCGAACACGATTTTTTTTGCCATCACCATACTTCCATTCCTTAAGGAATATGGAAGTAAATATCGGTATGGAGAACCATACATGACTTCCATATTCTAAGATTTATATTTAAAATCATTTTCAGCCAAACAGCCAGGCTGTGTCTTACCTGCCTTTTATTGCTGTATTAAATGAAAAATATTATATTACATTAAAATGAAAAAATTATAATTTTATTGCCTGGCAACAAAATTATTTTATTTTTAACAATTACCATTGTTTCAAAAAGTTTAAATAAATTTTCAAGTACTTTAGTCTTGTTAAAACGTAAAAGGTTGCAGGTAAACTACCCCTTCCCCTTAACCGATCTTCACCAAAATCGAAAGTCATTGAGACCTCTACAATTCAGGGACGTATGCAAAAAATTATTTGATTCTGTTTGAATTTGCGGCTGCTATCGTTTGCCATAGAAAATACGCTTGATAAAAAAACGTTGCAGGTAAACTACCCCTTCCCCTTAACCGATCTTCTCCAAAAACAATAGGTCTTGAGTACTCTACAAATCAGGGCTGTATGCAAAACATTATTTGATTCTGTTTGAATTTGCGGCTGTTATCGTTTGCCATAGAAAATACCCTTGTTAAAAAAACGTTGCAGGTAAACTACCCCTTTCCCTCAACCGATATTCACCAAAAACAATAGGTCTTGAGAACTCTACAATTTAGGGCTGTATGCAAATAATCTTTTGATTCTGTTTGAATTTGCGGCTGTTATCGTTTGCCATAGGAAATACCCTTGTTAAAACATAAAACGTTACAGGTAAACTACCCCTTTCCCTTAACCGATCTTCACCAAAATCAACAGACCTTGAGAACTCTACAATTCAGGGCTGTATGCGAAACATTATTTCATTCTGTACGAATTTGCGGCTGTTATCGTTTGCCAAACAAACAAAATTACCCTTGCTAAAAAAAAACCGTTGCAGGTAAACTACCCCTTTCCCTCAACCGATCTTCACCAAAAACAATAGGTCGCGAGTACTCTGCAAATCAGGGCTGCATGCAAAAAATTATTTGATTCTGTTTGAATTTGCGGCAGTTATCGTTTGCCATAGAAAAAAAATGTACAGACAGACAGGAAGACAGACAGACACACACAGAGACACTTTTCGGAAAATGACTTTTTTTCATGTTTTGAGTGTAGTACAATCAGAATCTGCAATAATCTCGAACACGATTTTTTTTGCCATCACCATACTTCCATTCCTTAAGGAATATGGAAGTAAAAAGGCCACCAGACGGACAAGAAAAAGGTAAACTATTTTACTAATTATATACTATAAGTGGCCTGGATACCGAAAAACATGGATCTAAAATTAGTTCATTCATTTAATACTTAACTATTTTTATTTATTCTTTCTGTTCATGCTTTTTACTCTCCTTTATTATATTAGTGATGGGTGTTATTCGTACTTCCTTTTACTTCCATATTCCTTAAGGAATGGAAGTATGGTGATGGCAAAAAAAATCGTGTTCGAGATTATTGCAGATTCTGATTCTACTACACTCAAAACATGAAAAAAAGTCGTTTTCCGAAAAGTGTCTGTGTGTGTGTCTGTCTGTGTGTCTGTCTGTAGATTTTTTTTTCTATGGCAAACGATAACTGCCGCAAATTCAAACAGAATCAAATAATTTTTTGCATGCAGTCCTGATTTGCAGAGTACTCGCGACCTATTGTTTTTGGTGAAGATCGGTTGATGGAAAGGGGTAGTTTACCTGCAACGGTTTTTTTTAGCAAGGGTAATTTTGTTTGTTTGGCAAACGATAACACCCGCAAATTCAAACAGAATCAAATAATGTTTCGCATACAGCCCTGAATTGTAGAGTTCTCAAGATCTGTTGATTTTGGTGAAGATCGGTTAAGGGAAAAGGGTAGTTTACCTGTAACGTTTTATGTTTTAACAAGGGCATTTCCTATGGCAAACGATAACAGCCGCAAATTCAAACAGAATCAAAAGATTATTTGCATACAGCCCTAAATTGTAGAGTTCTCAAGACCTATTGTTTTTGGTGAAGTTCGGTTGAGGGAAAGGGGTAGTTTACCTGCAACGTTTTTTTAACAAGGGTATTTTCTATGGCAAACGATAACAGCCGCAAATTCAAACAGAATCAAATAATGTTTTGCATACAGCCCTGATTTGTAGAGTACTCAAGACGTATTGTTTTTGGTGAAGATCGGTTAACGGAAAGGGGTAGTTTACCTGTAACGTTTTATGTTTAACAAGGGTATTTCCTATGGCAAACGATAACAGCCGCAAATTCAAACAGAATCAAAAGATTATTTGCATACAGCCCTAAATTGTAGAGTTCTCAAGACCTATTGTTTTTGGTGAATATCGGTTGAGGGAAAGGGGTAGTTTACCTGCAACGTTTTTTTAACAAGGGTATTTTCTATGGCAAACGATAACAGCCGCAAATTCAAACAGAATCAAATAATGTTTTGCATACAGCCCTGATTTATAGAGTTCTCAAGACCTATTGTTTTTGGTGAAGATCGGTTAAGGGGAAGGGGTAGTTTACCTGCAACGTTTTTTTATCAAGCGTATTTTCTATGGCAAACGATAGCCGCAAATTCAAACAGAATCAAATAATGTTTTGCATACGTCCCTGAATTGTAGAGGTCTCAATGACTTTCGATTTTGGTGAAGATCGGTTAAGGGGAAGGGGTAGTTTACCTGCAACCTTTTACGTTTTAACAAGAGTAAAGTACTTGAAAATTTATTTAAACTTTTTGAAACAATGGTAATTGTTAAAAATAAAATAATTTTGTTGCCAGGCAATAAAATTATAATTTTTTCATTTTAATGTAATATAATATTTTTCATTTAATACAGCAATAAAAAGGCAGGTAAGACACAGCCTGGCTGTTTGGCTGAAAATGATTTTAAATATAAATCTTAGAATATGGAAGTCATGTATGGTTCTCCATACCGATATTTTCGTTATTGGTATAGGGTTTCTCTTCTCTTTTTTTTTCGTTTCATACTATTACTTCCATGTTCCTTAAGGAAATGGAAGTATGGTGATGGCAAAAAAAATTGTGTTCGAGATTATTGCAGAATATGATTGTACTACACTCAAAACATGAAAAAAAGTCATTTTTCGAAAAGTGTGTGTGTGTGTGTGTGTGTGTGTGTGTGTGTGTGTGTCCGTAGATTTTTTTCTATGGCAAACGATAACAGCCGCAAATTCGAACAAAATCAAATAATTTTTTGCATACAGCCCTGATTTGTAGAGTACTCAAGACCTATTGTTTTTGGTGAACATCGGTTAAGGGAAAGGGGTAGTTTACCTGCAACGGTTTTTTTAAACAAGGGTAATTTTTTATATGGAAACGATAACAGCGCAAATTCAAACAGAATCAAATAATGTTTCGCATACAGCCCTAAATTGTAGAGTTCTCAAGATCTGTTGATTTTGGTAAAGATCGGTTAAGGGAAAGGGGTAGTTTACCTGCAACGTTTTATGTTTTAACAAGCGTATTTTCTATGGCAAACGATAAGAGCCGCAAATTCAAACAGAATCAAATAAGTTTTTGGATACAGCCCTGATTGGTTAAGTACTAAAGACCAGTTGTTTTTGGTGAAGATCGGTTAAGGGAAAGGGGTAGTTTACCTGCCAAGTTTTTTGTTTTATCAAGGGTATTTTATATGGCAAACGATAACAGCCGCAAATTCAAACAGAATCATATAATATTTTGCATACAGCCCTGAAATGTAGAGTTCTCAAGACCTGTTGGTTTTGGTGAAGATCGGTTAAGGGAATAGGCTAGTTTACGTGCAACATTTTATGTTTTATCAAGGGTAATTTTTTTTTATGACGAATGATAACTGCCGTACATTAAAACAAAATCAACTACTCTTCTGCATACCTTTTTGAATTATTCAGAACTCAAGGTCTGTTGATTTTGTTGAAGATCGGTTAAGGGAAAGGGGTAGTTTACCTGCAACGTTTTATGTTTTAACAAGGATATTTTTTCTATGATTAACGATAACTGGCGTAAATTCAAAGAGAATCAAATAATTGTTTGCATACAGGCCTGAATTGTAGAGTACTCAAGACCTGTCGCTTTTGGTGAAGATCGGTTAAGGGAAAGGGGTAGTTTACCTGCAACGGTTTTTTATCAAGGGTAATTTTTTTCTATGGTAAACGATAACAGCCGCAAATTCAAACAGAATCAAATGATGTTTTGCATACAGCCATGTATTGTAGAGTTCTCAATACCTATTGGTGTTGATGAAGAACGGTTAAGGGAAAGGGGTAGTTTACCTGCAACATTTTATGGTGTAACAAGGGAAATGTTTCCATGACGAACGATAACTGCCTCACATTCAAACAGAATCAAATATTTTTTTGCATGCACCCCTGAATTGTAGAGGACGGAAGGTCTATTTATTTTGGAGGAGATCGGTTAAGAGAAAGGGGTAGTTTACCTGAAACATTTTATGATTTAACAAGAGTAAAGTACTTAATTTTTATAAATAAAGTATCCTGATAAGAAGCTCATAGTAATCCACTGTAGAAGCGTACATGAAATATCTATAAATGAAGAGGTTAGGTGAACGGGGTGGGGGTAATTTTCTATTATTAAAAATTATAGTTGAAGGTGGAGGGGAGAATTTTTTATATGTGTACTACGTTATCGGCAACAAAGAAGTAGTTTTTTGTTAAAATTGCTTCCCGGGCTCTTTAGCCGTAGTCCAATGTTTTCTGCAAAACCAGACTTTTCGGCAGTGCCATCGACTGCCATCGTCGGTGAAAATCGAGTGCGAAAACGTGAGGTGGTATACGTTAGTGACCACAGTACTGTGGTTAATGCTGAAGTAATAAGTAGAAAGACGTAGTTTCTATGGAAATATTTCATTTCGAATATGATTTTAAATATAAATCTTAGAACATGGAAGTCATGTATGGTTCTCCATACCGATATTTTTGTACTAGTCATTATCTCAGTGATTCTATTCTAACTCTTTTAATGATATCGTTTCATGGATGATTGGTTATATGTACCTTTCCTTTTCAATGTATTGGAATCCAAAATTTCATATGTATTATTGCCGTTGTCCTTGTTTACGGTATACGGTCTGGTGTACAGTAATAATAATTTCTTCGCTATACCTTCCATCGTGCTGGGTAACTCTAGGTTCTTCAATAATATCTGGTCTCCGACTTGGTACCGCACTGGCTTTGGCTGTAACCGCTGGTATTTCCTTTTTATTTTCTCGGTCCTTTCTAATATCCTATCATAAAACTTGATGCTATTCGTCTTCATTAGGGAATTGTATTAAATCTGTGATTTCTCTGGGTGGTGGTCTTTGGAACATTGCTGTATACGGGGTCGTCTCGATGAATTGGTGGTGTGACAAGTTTATAGAATCTTCTGCAGCTGGTAAGTACTCTGCCCACCTCCGCTGCTGGTTAAAACAATATGTTCGTAGGATTCTACCTACTTCCCTCCGAACTCGTTCTGCCGAGTTGCTGTTCGGGTGGTATACTGATGTTTTATACGTTTTTATCCCATTCTCTAGCAGAGTGTCCTTCCACCTGATCCCCTTGAACTGCGTTCCATGGTCGGTAATGATGGACTTGGGCATTCCTACTTCACATATATAATGTTGAAAAATGATATTTAAGATTTTCTGTGTTGTTGCCCTGTTGATTGGGTAAAGTTTTGTAAATCGTGTGTAATGATCTAGCATACATAATTACAAAGTACTTGTATTGGTGTCTTCTCCCACTGCGCGGGAATGGGCCGCAAATATCGACGAACAGCTTCTCTAGTTTGCTGGACGATGTGATGGGCATCATCGTACCTTCTTTCTTGTCGTTGTTAAATTTTACGAGTTGACAGATATGACAATGTTTGGTATGGTTCCGTACTTTCCGATTGGCATCCTTTATATACACATGTTCCTGGAGTGCCTTCACTACCTTTAACGCATCCATGTGACCATACCTGACGTGGTAATCCATTATTATGTCCTTTTCTACGGCTCTGGGTATTACAATCTTCCACACGTTATATCTGTACTGAGTCCTGATGAATAAAATTTGTTGGTGTAAGCTGTAAAATGATGTTATTCGGCTATCTTGTTCATCGAGTCGCTTATGAATTTTTCTCAATTTAGGGGTCTTGTTTATATTGTCGCTCAAGTTCTCTTGTGATGTTGGCCAAGTCGGCTCTACTACTAATGATATGGTACAACTTAATTATCGTTTCTTTTTCCCCTTCAAATGTCTGGTCCCTGATTTAATACGGGATAAGGTGTCTGCGGCGATGTTTTTCTTGCCGGGGATGTACTCCCAATTGAGGTTGTATTCTTGTAGTGTTAGGCTCCACCTGGTCAACCTTCCATTGTTTAGTTTACAATTTTTTAGGAACCAGATTGACTTGTGGTCGGTCCTAACGGTAGTTTCGTATCCATATATTTCGTATTCGTATTTCACTAACGATCGGAACATAAAGTTTTTTTGAGTAAAAACATAAAGTTTTACCAACCGATTTTAGTTACAAGTTGGTGACTAGTATAATATATAATTATTAGCATATAATCTGTATTATATATCTGCATATCACACGAGAATAAATGTAACAGCAGGATAAATTATTTCCTTTATTAAAAACAGCTCCGTCTCTTTGCGCAGAATGAAGTATACAGGACGAAAAAGTGGCTCATACTAGTTCTTACTCGAAATATGCTTGATACTACCTGTTCCTGAAATACGAGGTGTTCCTGAAATATTAGGTGTTACTTAAATACTACTGTTACTCTGGAACGCGTTGTTCCTTGTGTATCGGTGATACCACTAGTATTTGAAATACCTAATATTTTAAATACGCGTTACTGGCTGTTCCTTGCGTTCCAGCGATATTTTTGTACGCCTAGTATTTGGCCTTGGTTTACGTGATCTTGCGTACATTTTGAGTGTGTGTGTCTGTGTCGGTGCGTAGGGGGTGTGCCTCGACTTGGAACAGCGAGGGCGGCGTGTCTCGACTCGGAACAGCGTCGCCGCGAATAACAGGTATTTCAACTTTTCAGTCACTGTTACATCCGTTCCACAAAAATATCGTTCCAAAATACCTATTATAGGTATATCGGCCCACCTCTAGTTAGTTTAAATAGATCGTCCTTTTTTCATTCAAATTTTGTTTCTTCTGTTATTATTTTTCCAGGGTTATTCTGAATGGTTCTCTGGGAATTCATATTGCATTTTTTACGTCTCCTGGTATTTTATTTGTACTTTTTTATCAAAATGTGACTCTCTGCTACATACATTTTACCTATACGGCTTGAGTTTCAACAATAGACTAAAAAAATTCTTCCATTAAAGAAACGGCTATGACACGGCCTGCCCCGGCTTTTATGGGCTATGATTGGTTATTTTCCCCTGACCCTGGTCACGTGGTTTTAATTATTTGACATATTTGTAAATTTTAAATCTGTCACCTCAGATTACTCTTTATTTAATTTTTGATGAAGTTAAATTTGAGTTATATGATGATGTTGTCTGGAAAAATAGAATTATTTTGATGCCGAATGTGACCCATTTCAGCCCAGCATCACTTATTCTAACACATTTACAAATTTTAAGTTTTTAGGCTTTTACATATTTTTTCTCAACACTTCTTATTTCCTCCTTTGTTATTTAAATCTGCCCTAATAGGGTTGTACTTATTAATAACAATAATGTCTGATATTTTTACCTTATATATAACCTTACAATTTTAAATACCTATTCTTCATTTCCTTATAATAATGAGTTTTGACATATAATTTTACCAATACTTCTCCTGTTTCATTAAGGTCAGGCTTCTGTTTAATTTTATCTGGTTTGCTTAGGATTATTCTGGATATTTTAGTGTTGTTTGAGTTCAGCTCATCTTTCTTGGGCTATAGGCTTAGCATTTTGCCATTTCTTTACAATGATTTTTCACATAATGTGATGTTTCACCAAGTACCTGATATTGACATTTCTGAACAGCTTTTACAACTGCTGTTCTTGAAAAATTAACAAATCTTTATTAATTCTAATATAACAAAATTCTGGGTATATTGAGCCCTTTTAAGAATTAATTATAACATTTTATCCTATGAGTATACAAAACTCTTTAAACAACTAATTCTAACATAATATATCATGGGTGTACCAAAACCCTCTAAATAATTAACTATAATATAATAACTCCTGGGTATATTGAACCCTTTAAACACAACAACTTTTATATTTACTGGTTCTTAATATGTATTAGTTTATACATAAGGCCATTGCTTCACTTTCTCCCTTCCCCACAGGTTTATAACATAATCTTTGATCATCACTATTTCCTTCTGTGTACACTTATCACTTCACTCACTTATAATATAAGTTTTTACAATTTTTTCTTAGACTAATGCATATATTTCTTACTCTTATTTATACCTTTGCATTGCATTTTCTATAACTATACCCACTGTCTGATCTTTCTCTTTAATTATTATTATTATTATTAATTTATGAAGTATTGTTTATTTATTTTTTACCTGGTTATCAACGTGTTTTTAGTTCAGTTTCTTTTGTTAATTCTTTATTTTCAGTTCTTCGTGCATTTAAGTTATTTGGTAATTAAGGTGGTCTTCACTGTCTTGTTGCTTAGCATGTCTTTATTTTAATTAGTGATTTCGTTGTTAGACTTGTTTATACCTCTCACTTACCATATCTATTGGGTTCATCACGTTATTAAGTTCTCTTCTTCTAATACTCATCATAATTACGATATTACATTTCTTTAACATTTATCTTTCTTCATCCATTGTTTTGTTTTAGCATGGAACCAGAATACACTGCTTAATGCACATTTATTTGTAAGTTTCCTTCTTTGCATGGTGATATGTATCGCCACATATTGCCCTATCACTAAAATTGATTATTTCAGAAGATGTCGTTTAGATGTTGAGGAAATAACCGTTCATTTTATTTACTTCTTAGTTTATCCATTCGAGCTTTTCCCTTTTGATCTCTTATACTTTTATCATAAACTTTGTTTAAAATAACTCTTTCTCTCCTCGATTCATCCCTTGAATATCTAATCTTCCTAATCACGTGAATTGGCACAGTTCGGCTGGGCACTTTTGGCTCCGTTTCACCGCTGTCCATACTTTACCTTCTGAGTCCAGAGGAACGTATCGTCTGCTCAGGTCAATGGTTGCTGGAATTCTTCTACGTAACCATTTAAGTGGCATTCTTCTGGAACTCATTTTAAGTAACAAATCTAAAAGTAGTCTCAGTACGACTATAAAACTATTCTGGGATTATTCGTGTTGCTATTAGTTCTTACATTTAATACTTAACTATTTTTATTTCTTTCTTTCTGTTCATGCTTTTTAGCTCTCCTTTATTATATTAGTGATGGGTGTTATTCGTACTTCCCTTTTCGTTATTGGTATAGGGTTTCTCTTCTCTTTTTTTCGTTTCATACTATTTTGTACTAGTCATTATCTCAGTGATTCTGTTCTAACTCTTTTAATAATATCGTTTCATGGATGATTGGTTATATGTACCTTTCCTTTTCAATGTATTGGAATCCAAAATTCCATATGTGTTACTGCCGTTGTCCTTGCTTATGGTATACGGTCTGGTGTACAGTAATAATAACTTCTTCGCTATACCTTCCATCATGCTGGGTAACTCTCGATTCGTCAATAATATCTGAAGAACTGCACTGGTACCGCACTGGCTTTGGCTGTAACCGCTGGTATTTCCTTTTTATTTTCTCGGTCCTTTCTAATATCCTATCATAAAATTTGATGCTATCGAACTTATATTCGTCTTCATTAGGGAATTGTATTAAATCTGTGATTTCTCTGGGTGGTGGTCTATGGAACATTGCTGTATACGGAGTCATCTCGATGAATTGGTGGTGTGACAAGTTTATAAAATCTTCTGCAGCTGGTAAGTACTCTGCTCACCTCCGCTGCTGGTAAAAACAATATGTTCGTAGGATTCTACCTACTTCCCTCAGAATTCGTTCTGCCGAGTTGCTGTTCGGGTGGTATACCGATATTTTATACGTTTTTATCCCATTCTCTAGCAGAGTGTCCTTCCACCTGATCCCCTTGAACTGCGTTCCATGGTCGGTAATGATGGACTTGGGCATTTCTACTTCACATATATAATATTGAAAAATGATATTTAAGATTTTCTGTGTCATTGCCCTGTTGATTGGGTAAAGTTTTGTAAATCGTGTGTAATGATCTAGCATAATTACAAAGTACTTGTATTGGTGTCTTCCCCCACTGCGCGGGAATGGGCCGCAAATATCGCGAACACCTTCTCTAGTTTACTGGACGATGTGATGGGCATCATCGTACCTTCTTTCTTGTCGTTGTTAACTTTTACGAGTTGACAGATATGACAATGTTTGATATGGTTCCGTACTTTCCGATTGGCATCCTTTATGTACACATGTTCCTGGAGTGCCTTGACTACCTTTAACGCACCCATGTGACCATACCTGACGTGGTAATCCATTATTATGTCCTTTCTGCAGCTCTGGGTATTACAATCTTCCACACGTTATATCTGTACTGAGTCCTGATGAATAAAATTTGTTGGTGTAAGCTGTAAAATGGTGTTATTCGGCTATCTTGTTCATCGAGTCAGTTAAGAATTTTTCCTCAATTTGGGGTCATGTTTCTATTGTCGCTCAAGTTCTCTTGCGATGTTGGCCAAGTCGGCTCTACTACTAATGATATGGCACAACTTAATTATCGATTCTTTTTCCCCTTCAAATGTCTGGTCCCTGATGTTAATACGGGATAAGGTGTCAGCGGCGATGTTTTTCTTGCCAGGGATGTACTCCCAATTGAGGTTGATTCTTGTAGTGTTAGGCTCCACCTGGTCAACCTTCAATGGTTTAGTTTACAATATTTTAGGAACGAGATTGACTTGTGGTCAGTCCTAACGGTAGTTTCGTATCCCAAAATGTATGTATGGAATTTGTTACCAGCGAATACGATGCTCAGGAGTTCCTTCTCAGTTACATTGTAGTTTCTCTCACAGCTATTTAGGACTCGGCTGGCGAAACTGATTACCTGATGATTTCCTTCGTCATCCTCCTGGTATAGAACCGATCCTAGACTGACGTCACTGGTGTCGCAGTTCATGTAAAATGGTTTATTGAAGTTGGGGTGATATAACATCACAGACTCTAAGAACTTATTTTTTATTAACCCAAGTGTGGTATCTTGTTCTTCTCCCCATGTCCACTTGTCCTTTGATGATAACTGCCGGGCGAATTTTGATGTTAGCTCTGAATAATTCCCCTGGAACTTACGGTAATAATTACATATACCGAGGAAGGATTGTAACTGTTTCTTGTTCTTGGGTGTTGGGAACTTCTGTATTGATTCAATTTTTTCTTGGGATGGGGTGATACCTTGTTCTGATAGGTTGAACCTCAGGAACTGTACCTCGTCCGCTATCATTTTGATTTTTTGAGCTTGAGCGTAATATGGTTTTCAGATAGTCTTTCAACACACTTTCTACCCGTCGGCAACGATCATCCCAATTGGTTGAGGTAATTAATATATTATATCTACTTAGACCGTTGTGTACTGAAGGGTCTCTTGTCCGAGGATTTGATCCATAATTTTGACGAATACGGCTACTGAATTGACCAGTCCGAATGGTAGCCGTTTAAACTGGTAATTCCGACCTTCAAAAATAAATGTCATGTACTTGCGGCTGTCTGGGTGTAGTTCAACCTGCCAATACCCGCAGATGGTATCCCACGTGCTGATAAAATTGGTCCCGTGATACTTCTTCAATATCTCTTCGATCTCTCCCGGGGATGTTCGATCATTGACTATCACCTTATTAATGTCTCACGCGTCCAGGCAAATTCTCACTTTTCCGTTTTTCTTTGCGACGGCTAGGATGGGACTGGTGTAAGGGGAGTAACTAGGTTCAATGATGTCCTCGTCTATTAACCTGTTAATTTCTGCCCTCACGGCTTCCTTCAATGAGTAGGCGATTGGGTAGGACTTTCTGTTGAAATTTACAGTTTCTTTAAATTCAATTTTACATTGGTACCCTCTTACGTTGCCTGGCGTATCTGAAAATACGTGGCGATATCTGTTATATACTTAATCAGTTGTTCGATTTGTGCGTTATTTAAGTTAGCGTTAGTTTTCTCTCTTTGAAAAGTACGGATTTCATCAATTTTGTCGTTCCACAATTGCTCACTGTCCAACTCGTAAAAGATTTCGCTGTTTTGCGACAGTTCCAGTCGATCTAGGCTTCCCTGGATGTAATATACTGCTCGGTTTGGATTGGCGCTGTCACTGTCAATTAAGTCAGCTGTCCACTCAACGTCGTATGTTTTCAAAAATAATTTAGATTTGTTCATGTCGACGATGACCGCTGAATATTGTTTTAACATGTCACACCCGACCAACATTTGAAATGGTAAACCAATGGCTACTAGAAATCTCATTGGGATTGTTTTGTGGTTGCTTACTAGTTCCAATCTCACTTGTTTTCGGACCGTCTTGTTCTGGCGTCCCGTTGCCCCTACTAGTATAATATTACTGATTGGTAACGTTAGTATTTGTTTTTTACCTTCTTCCTGGATCTTGGCCAGCTCAATTCCGTTGATTAATGATGCGTTAGCCCCAGTGTCTATCATGATTTTGGTCTGTACACCGTTGATTTTCGCCGCTATATAGATTATTTCATTGTTGCTTTTATTGGGAATCCCGTCTTCTTCTAACAGTTTCTCCCTTAAATTTTATAAGTAATTGTTTCGAATAATTGTAATAACTTTTTTCGTATTTCGAACGTGATGTCCGTCGTTAATTAACCCAATAGATTGGTTCAGTGAGGGTCCCTTAGGTGTTTTCACTGCTGCGTGGAGTTTAAAGCCGGCTCAGAATCTTCGTCTCGCCTGCCGTTTTGGTTTACGTGTGTATCTTCATTCACCGCCGGTCTAGGTTCTGGCTGGTGATGGTCATCTTCGTAGTTGTTTCGCCGGTAACCCTCGTGGCTTCGACTTCTACCTCCGTTGGTCCTGCCACCCCTTCTGTTGTCATGGTTGTCTTGGTTCCAGTAGGTGTCCCGGCTGGAACTTTGGCGTTCTTGATAGTGTGATCTCCCGTTGCCATTATCCTCTGCTCGCACATAGTTGACCCTTCGGTAGTCCTGGTTTTGATTATTCGGGCTGTGGTTGTTATTGTAGTTTCGGCTGATGTTGTTCTGTTGGCGGTAGTTCTGGTTGTATGGCCGATTATACTGATTATTTGGGATATTTGGTTGATTCCCGCGGTTACCTCCGTTATTTCCTGGGCCGTTGTTGTTTGGTCGGCAATACGACTCGTTGTTGTTATTTCCGCGGTTGTTGAAGTTTGGTCGGTTGTTTCCGTTGTTATTGTGGTGGTCGTTAATTGGCACATTCCTGGTTTCGTACCTCTGCCGACTCCTCCTGTAATACCCTTCGCGTTCGTATTCCTCTAACAACGCCGACATGGCTTGTACCGTCTTAATTTGCCCTCCTGTTCGTGCCCTGGACAGTCCGTACTCATAGTGGTAGGCTAACTTAGTGACAAGACTTTCCTCCGGGATTTGTGGCTCGAGGTTTCTCGCCAAACACACTTTTCCAAGAAAGTACGCGGTGAGCGTGGTCCCTCTGCTAGCATCATACCTCCCGTGGCAGATATTATCCCTTACAATGTTCTTATGTGGCCTCTGACCAGTACCTTGCTTTGAACGCCGCTTTAAATTCATCGTAATTCCGGAGGTCGTGTCTCAAGGCCGTCCACCAGTTATCACTAATTTCTCTGGAGTGCTCGTCTAGATGACTCCGGATCACTGGCCACCTGTTCTCTCCATTTCTAATCAGCTGTTCGTTAACCCGTTCTAAGAACTCCATCGGGTTTCTTCTATAGGTTTTGAAACTGATAGCCTCCCGGTTGTCCATGGGTTGGATGTATGAAATTGAAGTTGGTCGGTTATCGACTGTTCGCTGGAGGCCCTCGATCCTCTCTTGGTTGCGTTGTCCCTGTCCACGTACTTCGCTTACGGCCGTATCAATGTCACGACATTTATCTCCGAAATCCGTTCTTATTGATTGTATTTGGGCACGACTACGCTCTTCTACCTGGCTTACCTTGGTATCTAAATCTATCCTGACCTGTACAATGGTTTCCTTGGTTCTTTCTAATTTTTCGTTTGCCTCAGCTATCTCCATTGTTCTTATCAATCTGTTCGATTCTCTCATTAATTGTTTCTCAATCCTGTGTTAGAAGTTTCGATCTTTTCGTTAACTTGTTTAAAATTTTCCTCATTAATTTGTCTGAATTCATTCTTCATTTATTTTCCTTTATAGCTTCCCTTAACGCTTCACTATTACTCTCTTTAATACTGTCAATTCTGCTTTCTAACTTTTTATTGGCACTGTCCAATTTTTCATTCATTTGTTTCATCAGATTTTCCTTCAAAGTCTCGATTTTTTTCTGAGAAACGTTGACAGAAGGTAATTAAACTATTTTATAGTAGATTTGTTTCTTTGAATTTTCATTTATTTCTTCCTTCATACCGTCAATTTTTTCGTTTATTTGTTTAAGATTCTCATGAGTTTGTTTACTATCTTCTTTAATGCTGTGAAATTTTCATTCATTTGTTTAAAATTCTCCTCATTTCTGTCCATCTTTTCTAGCATCCTTTCCAACATTTTTTGCACATTTGGGTCTCCTCTATTTTCCGCCTTATCGCCCGTCTCCACTTCTTCAACCGATGTTGACTCCTTCTCTTCCATGCTGACTTCTTTTCCGGCCTCCGCTGCGCGTTGCTTTGACTTGCCTCTTGTGTGCATTTTCCGTTTCTTCTAACACCTGCCAGCTACAATTAGGTCACCTGTAATACAGTTATTTATAATTTTTTCCCTAATTTCAGCCCGAAACGTTGGTCGCCAATATGTAATATATTTGTTAATACGGGTGAAAAGCCACATGTTGGATGCGTCAATTTGTAATATAATAGTTTCTGGTGTATTGTGAAACTTATCTTCTTTGAAATTTTATTTAGTTGGAAATGAATTAACTATTGGTTGAATTAGAATTATTGTCATTAATTGGTTTTAAATTTTATTTAGTTACTTTAATTAATAAGAATTATTAGGCAAAGACAGGTCGTCACGGAGTTTACTGTTTTGAAAATGTTGCCAAAATAATTAATTTTTAAAAGTAGAATGGTTTGTGTCGTATCAGGGAATGGATTCTTTTAGCTGTTAGTAAAGATCGGAAAACGCTTTAGGACAAAATACAGTGCATTACAATATGGTAAATTTCAACTCTTAATAAATAACAAGACAAAAGAATACTGTTTTTAAAAATGTTATAATTCTTAGATTAACTTTCAACAAAATGGTTGACCCCCACTCCAAGATGGCGGACTTCCTCCAGCTGGCCGGCTATGCTATATGCCTCCTCCTAGTATCTTCAAATTAAATATTGTTTTAAGAATTTAATGTCAATAATGTCCCTGAATAAGGTTTTGTTAAGGTTCACAAGTGTCTGGATTAACTGTGTTTTGGTGAATATTGTTGTGTAGTGATGTGGTTGGTTCGTTATTAAATAACCAAGATTCTCACCGCCTCGATGTCAGGTTTGAAGAACTTGGGAAGCGTTAGTTTAAATAGATCGTCCTTTTTTCATTCAAATTTTGTTTCTTCTGTTATTATTTTTCCAGGGTTATTCTGAATGGTTCTCTGGGAATTCATATTGCATTTTTTACGTCTCCTGGTATTTTATTTTTACTTTTTTATCAAAATGTGACTCTCTGCTACATACATTTGACCTATACAGCTTGAGTTTCAACAATAGACTAAAAAAATTCTTCCATTAAAGAAACGGCTATGACACGGCCTGACCCGGCTTTTATGGGCTATGATTGGTTATTTTCCCCTGACCCTGGTCACGTGGTTTTAATTATTTGACATATTTGTAAATTTTAAATCTGTCACCTCAAATTACTCTTTATTTATAAATATCTTGTTGATTCATCCTCTTCGTTCACTTTTTTAAATATTATTTAATATAAAAAAACTTTCACAAATGAACTTACTTTGGTGATCACTTTCACAAACGTGTAAGTTCATTTGTGAAAGTTTTTTATATATAATAACTCTTTATTTAATTTTTGATGAAGTTAAATTTGAGTTATATGATGATGTTGTCTGGAAAAATAGAATTATTTTGATACCGAATGTGACCCATTTCAGCCCAGCATCACTTATTCCAACACATTTTACAAATTTTAAGTTTTTAGGCTTTTACATATTTTTTCTCAACACTTCTTATTTCCTCCTTAGTTATTTAAATCTGCCCTAATAGGGTTGTACTTATTAATAACAATAATGTCTGATATTTTTACCTTATATATAACCTTACAATTTTAAATACCTATTCTTCATTTTCTTATAATAATGAGTTTTGACATATAATTTTACCAATACTTCTCCTGTTTCATTAAGGTCAGGCTTCTGTTTAATTTTATCTGGTTTGCTTAGGATTATTCTGGATATTTTAGTGTTGTTTGAGTTCAGCTCATCTTTCTTGGCCTATAGGCTTAGCATTTTGCCATTTCTTTACAATGATTTTTCACATAATGTGATGTTTCACCAAGTACCTGATATTGACATTTCTGAACAGCTTTTACAACTGCTGTTCTTGAAAAATTAACAAATCTTTATTAATTCTAATATCACAAAATTCTGGGTATATTGAGCACTTTTAAGAATTAATTATAACATTTTATCCTATGAGTATACAAAACTCTTTAAACAACTAATTCTAACATAATATATCATGGGTGTACCAAAACCCTCTAAATAATTAACTATAATATAATAACTCCTGGGTATATTGAACCCTTTAAACACAACAACTTTTATATTTACTGGTTCTTAATATGTATTAGTTTATACATAAGACCATTGCTTCACTTTCTCCCTTCCCCACAGGTTTATAACATAATCTTTGATCATCACTATTTCCTTCTGTGTACACTTATCACTTCACTCACTTATAATATAAGTTTTTACAATTTTTTCTTAGACTAATGCATATATTTCTTACTCTTATTTATACCTTTGCATTGCATTTTCTATAACTATACCCACTGTCTGATCTTTCTCTTTAATTATTATTATTATTATTATTATTAATTTATGAAGTATTGTTTATTTATTTTTTACCTGGTTATCAACGTGTTTTTAGTTCAGTTTCTTTTGTTAATTCTTTATTTTCAGTTCTTCGTGCATTTAAGTTATTTGGTAATTAAGGTGGTCTTCACTGTCTTGTTGCTTAGCATGTCTTTATTTTAATTAGTGATTTCGTTGTTAGACTTGTTTATACCTCTCACTTACCATATCTATTGGGTTCATCACGTTATTAAGTTCTCTTCTTCTAATACTCATCATAATTACGATATTACATTTCTTTAACATTTATCTTTCTTCATCCATTGTTTTGTTTTAGCATGGAACCAGAATACACTGCTTAATGCACATTTATTTGTAAGTTTCCTTCTTTGCATGGTGATATGTATCGCCACATATTGCCCTATCACTAAAATTGATTATTTCAGAAGATGTCGTTTAGATGTTGAGGAAATAACCGTTCATTTTATTTACTTCTTAGTTTATCCATTCGAGCTTTTCCCTTTTGATCTCTTATACTTTTATCATAAACTTTGTTTAAAATAACTCTTTCTCTCCTCAATTCATCCCTTGAATATCTAATCTTCCTAATCACGTGAATTGGCACAGTTCGGCTGGGCACTTTTGGCTCCGTTTCACCGCTGTCCATACTTTACCTTCTGAGTCCAGAGGAACGTATCGTCTGCTCAGGTCAATGGTTGCTGGAATTCTTCTACGTAACCATTTAAGTGGCATTCTTCTGGAACTCATTTAAGTAACAAATCTAAAAGTAGTCTCAGTACGACTATAAAACTATTTTGGGATTATTCGTGTTGCTATTAGTTCTTACATTTAATACTTAACTATTTTTATTTCTTTCTTTCTGTTCATGCTTTTTAGCTCTCCTTTATTATATTAGTGATGGGTGTTATTCGTACTTCCCTTTTCGTTATTGGTATAGGGTTTCTCTTCTCTTTTTTTCGTTTCATACTATTTTGTACTAGTCATTATCTCAGTGATTCTGTTCTAACTCTTTTAATGATATCGTTTCATGGATGATTGGTTATATGTACCTTTCCTTTTCAATGTATTGGAATCCAAAATTCCATATGTGTTACTGCCGTTGTCCTTGCTTATGGTATACGGTCTGGTGTACAGTAATAATAATTTCTTCGCTATACCTTCCATCATGCTGGGTAACTCTCGATTCGTCAATAATATCTGAAGAACTGCACTGGTACCGCACTGGCTTTGGCTGTAACCGCTGGTATTTCCTTTTTATTTTCTCGGTCCTTTCTAATATCCTATCATAAAATTTGATGCTATCGAACTTATATTCGTCTTCATTAGGGAATTGTATTAAATCTGTGATTTCTCTGGGTGGTGGTCTATGGAACATTGCTGTATACGGAGTCATCTCGATGAATTGGTGGTGTGACAAGTTTATAAAATCTTCTGCAGCTGGTAAGTACTCTGCTCACCTCCGCTGCTGGTAAAAACAATATGTTCGTAGGATTCTACCTACTTCCCTCAGAATTCGTTCTGCCGAGTTGCTGTTCGGGTGGTATACCGATATTTTATACGTTTTTATCCCATTCTCTAGCAGAGTGTCCTTCCACCTGATCCCCTTGAACTGCGTTCCATGGTCGGTAATGATGGACTTGGGCATTTCTACTTCACATATATAATATTGAAAAATGATATTTAAGATTTTCTGTGTCATTGCCCTGTTGATTGGGTAAAGTTTTGTAAATCGTGTGTAATGATCTAGCATAATTACAAAGTACTTGTATTGGTGTCTTCCCCCACTGCGCGGGAATGGGCCGCAAATATCGCGAACACCTTCTCTAGTTTACTGGACGATGTGATGGGCATCATCGTACCTTCTTTCTTGTCGTTGTTAACTTTTACGAGTTGACAGATATGACAATGTTTGATATGGTTCCGTACTTTCCGATTGGCATCCTTTATGTACACATGTTCCTGGAGTGCCTTGACTACCTTTAACGCACCCATGTGACCATACCTGACGTGGTAATCCATTATTATGTCCTTTCTGCAGCTCTGGGTATTACAATCTTCCACACGTTATATCTGTACTGAGTCCTGATGAATAAAATTTGTTGGTGTAAGCTGTAAAATGGTGTTATTCGGCTATCTTGTTCATCGAGTCAGTTAAGAATTTTTCCTCAATTTGGGGTCATGTTTCTATTGTCGCTCAAGTTCTCTTGCGATGTTGGCCAAGTCGGCTCTACTACTAATGATATGGCACAACTTAATTATCGATTCTTTTTCCCCTTCAAATGTCTGGTCCCTGATGTTAATACGGGATAAGGTGTCAGCGGCGATGTTTTTCTTGCCAGGGATGTACTCCCAATTGAGGTTGATTCTTGTAGTGTTAGGCTCCACCTGGTCAACCTTCAATGGTTTAGTTTACAATATTTTAGGAACGAGATTGACTTGTGGTCAGTCCTAACGGTAGTTTCGTATCCCAAAATGTATGTATGGAATTTGTTACCAGCGAATACGATGCTCAGGAGTTCCTTCTCAGTTACATTGTAGTTTCTCTCACAGCTATTTAGGACTCGGCTGGCGAAACTGATTACCTGATGATTTCCTTCGTCATCCTCCTGGTATAGAACCGATCCTAGACTGACGTCACTGGTGTCGCAGTTCATGTAAAATGGTTTATTGAAGTTGGGGTGATATAACATCACAGACTCTAAGAACTTATTTTTTATTAACCCAAGTGTGGTATCTTGTTCTTCTCCCCATGTCCACTTGTCCTTTGATGATAACTGCCGGGCGAATTTTGATGTTAGCTCTGAATAATTCCCCTGGAACTTACGGTAATAATTACATATACCGAGGAAGGATTGTAACTGTTTCTTGTTCTTGGGTGTTGGGAACTTCTGTATTGATTCAATTTTTTCTTGGGATGGGGTGATCCCTTGTTCTGATAGGTTGAACCTCAGGAACTGTACCTCGTCCGCTATCATTTTGATTTTTTGAGCTTGAGCGTAATATGGTTTTCAGATAGTCTTTCAACACACTTTCTACCCGTCGGCAACGATCATCCCAATTGGTTGAGGTAATTAATATATTATATCTACTTAGACCGTTGTGTACTGAAGGGTCTCTTGTCCGAGGATTTGATCCATAATTTTGACGAATACGGCTACTGAATTGACCAGTCCGAATGGTAGCCGTTTAAACTGGTAATTCCGACCTTCAAAAATAAATGTCATGTACTTGCGGCTGTCTGGGTGTAGTTCAACCTGCCAATACCCGCAGATGGTATCCCACGTGCTGATAAAATTGGTCCCGTGATACTTCTTCAATATCTCTTCGATCTCTCCCGGGGATGTTCGATCATTGACTATCACCTTATTAATGTCTCGCGCGTCCAGGTAAATTCTCACTTTTCCGTTTTTCTTTGCGACGGCTAGGATGGGACTGGTGTAAGGGGAGTAACTAGGTTCAATGATGTCCTCGTCTATTAACCTGTTAATTTCTGCCCTCACGGCTTCCTTCAATGAGTAGGCGATTGGGTAGGACTTTCTGTTGAAATTTACAGTTTCTTTAAATTCAATTTTACATTGGTACCCTCTTACGTTGCCTGGCGTATCTGAAAATACGTGGCGATATCTGTTATATACTTAATCAGTTGTTCGATTTGTGCGTTATTTAAGTTAGCGTTAGTTTTCTCTCTTTGAAAAGTACGGATTTCATCAATTTTGTCGTTCCACAATTGCTCACTGTCCAACTCGTAAAAGATTTCGCTGTTTTGCGACAGTTCCAGTCGATCTAGGCTTCCCTGGATGTAATATACTGCTCGGTTTGGATTGGCGCTGTCACTGTCAATTAAGTCAGCTGTCCACTCAACGTCGTATGTTTTCAAAAATAATTTAGATTTGTTCATGTCGACGATGACCGCTGAATATTGTTTTAACATGTCACACCCGACCAACATTTGAAATGGTAAACCAATGGCTACTAGAAATCTCATTGGGATTGTTTTGTGGTTGCTTACTAGTTCCAATCTCACTTGTTTTCGGACCGTCTTGTTCTGGCGTCCCGTTGCCCCTACTAGTATAATATTACTGATTGGTAACGTTAGTATTTGTTTTTTACCTTCTTCCTGGATCTTGGCCAGCTCAATTCCGTTGATTAATGATGCGTTAGCCCCAGTGTCTATCATGATTTTGGTCTGTACACCGTTGATTTTCGCCGCTATATAGATTATTTCATTGTTGCTTTTATTGGGAATCCCGTCTTCTTCTAACAGTTTCTCCCTTAAATTTTATAAGTAATTGTTTCGAATAATTGTAATAACTTTTTTCGTATTTCGAACGTGATGTCCGTCGTTAATTAACCCAATAGATTGGTTCAGTGAGGGTCCCTTAGGTGTTTTCACTGCTGCGTGGAGTTTAAAGCCGGCTCAGAATTTCGTCTCGCCTGCCGTTTTGGTTTACGTGTGTATCTTCATTCACCGCCGGTCTAGGTTCTGGCTGGTGATGGTCATCTTCGTAGTTGTTTCGCCGGTAACCCTCGTGGCTTCGACTTCTACCTCCGTTGGTCCTGCCACCCCTTCTGTTGTCATGGTTGTCTTGGTTCCAGTAGGTGTCCCGGCTGGAACTTTGGCGTTCTTGATAGTGTGATCTCCCGTTGCCATTATCCTCTGCTCGCACATAGTTGACCCTTCGGTAGTCCTGGTTTTGATTATTCGGGCTGTGGTTGTTATTGTAGTTTCGGCTGATGTTGTTCTGTTGGCGGTAGTTCTGGTTGTATGGCCGATTATACTGATTATTTGGGATATTTGGTCGATTCCCGCGGTTACCTCCGTTATTTCCTGGGCCGTTGTTGTTTGGTCGGTAATACGACTCGTTGTTGTTATTTCCGCGGTTGTTGAAGTTTGGTCGGTTGTTTCCGTTGTTATTGTGGTGGTCGTTAATTGGCACATTCCTGGTTTCGTACCTCTGCCGACTCCTCCTGTAATACCCTTCGCGTTCGTATTCCTCTAACAACGCCGACATGGCTTGTACCGTCTTAATTTGCCCTCCTGTTCGTGCCCTGGACAGTCCGTACTCATAGTGGTAGGCTAACTTAGTGACAAGACTTTCCTCCGGGATTTGTGGCTCGAGGTTTCTCGCCAAACACACTTTTCCAAGAAAGTACGCGGTGAGCGTGGTCCCTCTGCTAGCATCATACCTCCCGTGGCAGATATTATCCCTTACAATGTTCTTATGTGGCCTCTGACCAGTACCTTGCTTTGAACGCCGCTTTAAATTCATCGTAATTCCGGAGGTCGTGTCTCAAGGCCGTCCATCAGTTATCACTAATTTCTCTGGAGTGCTCGTCTAGATGACTCCGGATCACTGGCCACCTGTTCTCTCCATTTCTAATCAGCTGTTCGTTAACCCGTTCTAAGAACTCCATCGGGTTTCTTCTATAGGTTTTGAAACTGATAGCCTCCCGGTTGTCCATGGGTTGGATGTATGAAATTGAAGTTGGTCGGTTATCGACTGTTCGCTGGAGGCCCTCGATCCTCTCTTGGTTGCGTTGTCCCTGTCCACGTACTTCGCTTACGGCCGTATCAATGTCACGACATTTATCTCCGAAATCCGTTCTTATTGATTGTATTTGGGCACGACTACGCTCTTCTACCTGGCTTACCTTGGTATCTAAATCTATCCTGACCTGTACAATGGTTTCCTTGGTTCTTTCTAATTTTTCGTTTGCCTCAGCTATCTCCATTGTTCTTATCAATCTGTTCGATTCTCTCATTAATTGTTTCTCAATCCTGTGTTAGAAGTTTCGATCTTTTCGTTAACTTGTTTAAAATTTTCCTCATTAATTTGTCTGAATTCATTCTTCATTTATTTTCCTTTATAGCTTCCCTTAACGCTTCACTATTACTCTCTTTAATACTGTCAATTCTGCTTTCTAACTTTTTATTGGCACTGTCCAATTTTTCATTCATTTGTTTCATCAGATTTTCCTTCAAAGTCTCGATTTTTTTCTGAGAAACGTTGACAGAAGGTAATTAAACTATTTTATAGTAGATTTGTTTCTTTGAATTTTCATTTATTTCTTCCTTCATACCGTCAATTTTTTCGTTTATTTGTTTAAGATTCTCATGAGTTTGTTTACTATCTTCTTTAATGCTGTGAAATTTTCATTCATTTGTTTAAAATTCTCCTCATTTCTGTCCATCTTTTCTAGCATCCTTTCCAACATTTTTTGCACATTTGGGTCTCCTCTATTTTCCGCCTTATCGCCCGTCTCCACTTCTTCAACCGATGTTGACTCCTTCTCTTCCATGCTGACTTCTTTTCCGGCCTCCGCTGCGCGTTGCTTTGACTTGCCTCTTGTGTGCATTTTCCGTTTCTTCTAACACCTGCCAGCTACAATTAGGTCACCTGTAATACAGTTATTTATAATTTTTTCCCTAATTTCAGCCCGAAACGTTGGTCGCCAATATGTAATATATTTGTTAATACGGGTGAAAAGCCACATGTTGGATGCGTCAATTTGTAATATAATAGTTTCTGGTGTATTGTGAAACTTATCTTCTTTGAAATTTTATTTAGTTGGAAATGAATTAACTATTGGTTGAATTAGAATTATTGTCATTAATTGGTTTTAAATTTTATTTAGTTACTTTAATTAATAAGAATTATTAGGCAAAGACAGGTCGTCACGGAGTTTACTGTTTTGAAAATGTTGCCAAAATAATTAATTTTTAAAAGTAGAATGGTTTGTGTCGTATCAGGGAATGGATTCTTTTAGCTGTTAGTAAAGATCGGAAAACGCTTTAGGACAAAATACAGTGCATTACAATATGGTAAATTTCAACTCTTAATAAATAACAAGACAAAAGAATACTGTTTTTAAAAATGTTATAATTCTTAGATTAACTTTCAACAAAATGGTTGACCCCCACTCCAAGATGGCGGACTTCCTCCAGCTGGCCGGCTATGCTATATGCCTCCTCCTAGTATCTTCAAATTAAATATTGTTTTAAGAATTTAATGTCAATAATGTCCCTGAATAAGGTTTTGTTAAGGTTCACAAGTGTCTGGATTAACTGTGTTTTGGTGAATATTGTTGTGTAGTGATGTGGTTGGTTCGTTATTAAATAACCAAGATTCTCACCGCCTCGATGTCAGGTTTGAAGAACTTGGGAAGCGTTAGTTTAAATAGATCGTCCTTTTTTCATTCAAATTTTGTTTCTTCTGTTATTATTTTTCCAGGGTTATTCTGAATGGTTCTCTGGGAATTCATATTGCATTTTTTACGTCTCCTGGTATTTTATTTTTACTTTTTTATCAAAATGTGACTCTCTGCTACATACATTTGACCTATACAGCTTGAGTTTCAACAATAGACTAAAAAAATTCTTCCATTAAAGAAACGGCTATGACACGGCCTGACCCGGCTTTTATGGGCTATGATTGGTTATTTTCCCCTGACCCTGGTCACGTGGTTTTAATTATTTGACATATTTGTAAATTTTAAATCTGTCACCTCAAATTACTCTTTATTTATAAATATCTTGTTGATTCATCCTCTTCGTTCACTTTTTTAAATATTATTTAATATAAAAAAACTTTCACAAATGAACTTACTTTGGTGATCACTTTCACAAACGTGTAAGTTCATTTGTGAAAGTTTTTTATATATAATAACTCTTTATTTAATTTTTGATGAAGTTAAATTTGAGTTATATGATGATGTTGTCTGGAAAAATAGAATTATTTTGATACCGAATGTGACCCATTTCAGCCCAGCATCACTTATTCCAACACATTTTACAAATTTTAAGTTTTTAGGCTTTTACATATTTTTTCTCAACACTTCTTATTTCCTCCTTAGTTATTTAAATCTGCCCTAATAGGGTTGTACTTATTAATAACAATAATGTCTGATATTTTTACCTTATATATAACCTTACAATTTTAAATACCTATTCTTCATTTTCTTATAATAATGAGTTTTGACATATAATTTTACCAATACTTCTCCTGTTTCATTAAGGTCAGGCTTCTGTTTAATTTTATCTGGTTTGCTTAGGATTATTCTGGATATTTTAGTGTTGTTTGAGTTCAGCTCATCTTTCTTGGCCTATAGGCTTAGCATTTTGCCATTTCTTTACAATGATTTTTCACATAATGTGATGTTTCACCAAGTACCTGATATTGACATTTCTGAACAGCTTTTACAACTGCTGTTCTTGAAAAATTAACAAATCTTTATTAATTCTAATATCACAAAATTCTGGGTATATTGAGCCCTTTTAAGAATTAATTATAACATTTTATCCTATGAGTATACAAAACTCTTTAAACAACTAATTCTAACATAATATATCATGGGTGTACCAAAACCCTCTAAATAATTAACTATAATATAATAACTCCTGGGTATATTGAACCCTTTAAACACAACAACTTTTATATTTACTGGTTCTTAATATGTATTAGTTTATACATAAGACCATTGCTTCACTTTCTCCCTTCCCCACAGGTTTATAACATAATCTTTGATCATCACTATTTCCTTCTGTGTACACTTATCACTTCACTCACTTATAATATAAGTTTTTACAATTTTTTCTTAGACTAATGCATATATTTCTTACTCTTATTTATACCTTTGCATTGCATTTTCTATAACTATACCCACTGTCTGATCTTTCTCTTTAATTATTATTATTATTATTATTATTAATTTATGAAGTATTGTTTATTTATTTTTTACCTGGTTATCAACATGTTTTTAGTTCAGTTTCTTCTGTTAATTCTTTATTTTCAGTTCTTCGTGCATTTAAGTTATTTGGTAATTAAGGTGGTCTTCACTGTCTTGTTGCTTAGCATGTCTTTATTTTAATTAGTGATTTCGTTGTTAGACTTGTTTATACCTCTCACTTACCATATCTATTGGGTTTATCACGTTATTAAGTTCTCTTCTAATACTCATCATAATTACGATATTACATTTCTTTAACATTTATCTTTCTTCATCCATTGTTTTGTTTTAGCATGGAACCTGAATACACTGCTTAATGCACATTTATTTGTAAGTTTCCTTCTTTGCATGGTGATATGTATCGCCACATATTGCCCTATCACTAAAATTGATTATTTCAGAAGATGTCGTTTAGATGTTGAGGAAATAACCGTTCATTTTATTTACTTCTTAGTTTATCCATTCGAGCTTTTCCCTTTTGATCTCTTATACTTTTATCATAACCTTTGTTTAAAATAACTCTTTCTCTCCTTGATTCATCCCTTGAATATCTAATTTTCCTAATCACGTGAATTGGCACAGTTTGGCTGGGCACTTTTGGCTCCGTTTCACCGCTGTCCATACTTCACCTTCTGAGTCCAGAGGAACGTATCGTCTGCTCAGGTCAATGGTTGCTGGAATCCTTCTACAGACAACTCATTTTAAGTAACAAATCTAAAAGTAGTCTCAGTACGACTATAAAACTATTCTGGGATTATTCGTGTTGCTATTAGTTCTTTCATTTAATACCTAACTATTTTTATTTATTTCTTTCTGTTCATGCTTTTTAGCTCTCCTTTATTATATTAGTGATGGGCGTTATTCGTACTTCCCTTTTCGTTATTGGAATAGTGTTTCTCTTCTCTTTTTTTTCGTTTCATACTATTTTGTACTAGTCATTATCTCAGTGATTCTGTTCTAACTCTTTTAATGATATCGTTTCATGGATGATTGGTTATATGTACCTTTCCTTTTCAATGTATTGGAATCCAAAATTTCATGTGTGTTACTCCCATTGTCCTTGCTTACGGTATACGGTCTGGTGTACAGTAATAATAATTTCTTCGCTATGCCTTCCATCGTGCTGGGTAACTCTCGGTTCTTCAATAATATCTGAAGAACTGCACTGTGTAACATGACATAAGGTAGTGAAGATCCAATGATATTTAACTATAAAATAAAGAAGCTGAAGAGAAGAATAAAAGGCAAGAACTTATAAACTCAGAGATCAATAACCCAATAACCCAAATGACAAATGACTGATAAACTGACAATGACCTGACACAATAGATCGGATAAATACAAAAGGAACAACGGAACAAGGAAAAAGAAGCTAAGAACCAAATGTAATCAAGAATTTGAGAATGAACATTGTAAATCCCTAATAATGATCATTAAAATGTATGTTAACCAATGAACTAATGTAATTAGAGTATAGATGAGCTTTACCTAGGGTAACAATGACAAATAAGAAAGATAGTAATGTTATGTATATTTTATTGATGAAGGAATGTGTTTATAAATATAAGTTAGGGAATTAATAATACACACACCCTAATAAATAGTGATAAATATAATCAAAACTAGTAAACATACCCTAAGGCAAATAAAGGCCACAGTTAATTACCAAAAGTGATCATTAGTGAAGGGAAAATAAAATAAACAATTATAACCAGTAACCCCATGATGATAGTAACATCAATAAAAAACCCAGTGAATGATCAAGTGAGTGGAAGAAGGAGTATATTAATATAAAATGGTGATATGTAGTGATAGCATGTTGCACATAGTAAGTGAAAGTGTATAAGTCAAAAACCTTCTATGAAGGAAAAAGTGTAGTTGGTGAACTTCAAAAAGTATTCTAGTTAGTAAACTGTATTAGAATAACAGGAAGACCAGTGATAAACTTTGTACTAGTAAGTAAGAGGAACTCATTATAATTTGATTAAAGTAAGCCATAGGTAATAAGGATTATAGGATAAGATAGAAATTAAGTAATTGGAATGAAGGGCAAAAAAGAACGATAGACACTTTTTTCTAGTGAAGGAATGGAGGAATAGTATATAATGTGTAGTTTAATGTTAGTATAATAAGGATGTTATTATTGTTTAAAAAGAACCAATATAATGTAATGAATTATTAATAGAAACAGATAGTAGAAGGGAACAGAAAGGTAGTTAGAAATTTTATTTCAGGCTCGAACCTATCAAGGAAACTGTTTATTGTTATAATAAGAGGTGTAGTTAGGAACACCAATGTTTATTACTTGTTTCTGTTAAAAAATTGTTTTAAAATACCAAATATAAAGGTAAGAAGTTACTAAGGAATGTTAGATAGTAGTATAGTAAAATCTAGGCTCTAGGCCTAACTGTTAATAAAGAATTTTGTAAATTTGAGAACAAATAATAGTCCAATATCAAAGCAGAGTATACCAAATGTTTAAACAAATTAAGTGGGTATTCCTAATACCAAAATGTATAAATAACAGCCAATTTTGACTAAAATATATATAAAATATAAATAAGAAAAATAACGAAAATGTAATTAGCTACTCAAAAATGACCATGAAGGGTATCAAAATGACCCTTATCAAAAATTATGAACAATGGTATTCATGTAATAAACCTAGCTATTAATATAAGAAAGAAATCTTCATTTGAAGATATTTTGTAAAATTAAACTAAAATAAGACGTTAAAATATAACAATGACATAAATTAATGACCAATGAGAATTAGCATAATTTATTAGGTAACCATAGCAACCGAAATTTATTGCCAAAAAACCGTTGGATTTTCGTTAGTCCATTATTGACCGACGCCGAGGGGGGATTGATGTAGCTCTCACCCCAAATTTAATCCCAAATAAGTGAATTTTGACTAAAATCAAAGGAAAGAAAGAAGACCCGACCTGAGGAAATTAAGAAGACTTCTGGAAGAATAGCTGACGACTCATCCCGAAGGAAGACCATAGCGACCTACTTCAACCCAAGAAGACGGACGATCGCAGAATGAGTACGAAGCCGAAGTGTACGGAAAAAACCGTCTGGACGAGATTAATGAGATTCCGAAGAATAGAAGACGACTGGATCCATCCGGAAGAAGCAGACGACATCGCAGAAGCTCCATCGAGAATTGATGAGTATAAAAAATAATCCCATTAAAACGAATTCCAAATTTTTGTATCAAAAATAACAAACCACAATTTTCACTTCACTGATCACTATTCTGATTTAGAACTGAAGGCATTTATAATATCACTATTTGAACTCTAATCAATTGAAAATTATTTAAACTGAGCTATAATAAATAGTTAATAAATATAACTAATTGACAAATCCTAACCAAAAATTTTACTAAATCTCATTGATGATTACTTACTCGAATGTATTAAAATATTAATTTTTGTGTACCTAGTATTAAGAATTATTATAAATTTGTGTATTTTAGCCGTAGTCCAATACTTCTGTAGCCAAAAGGACTTATTAACACCCCTGAGTAAAACATTTTATTGTAAACCAACGGTAACCGCCAAGACGGCATGTACCTGACACATTGAAACTGAGCATGCCAACTGAGCAAATGTAAAAGCCGGTGCTAAGATAAAATAATGTACTACTAACTAACTGAAAACTATCAAAGTGTTAATAAATATTATTATTCTGCAACACTGTATGTTTGATTCGAGCAAATTAAGATAATACATACAAATTTATTGAAGTGAAAACAACAAAACAAGACGTTAGCGAAGTCGACACTGAAAGAAGGCGTGCGCCAATCAGGTGGCGAGGCGGCAATATTCAAACCAAACGCCGAGAGATACGGTTTACCCGTAAATGGTAAGAGAAGGTACAATTCGACTCCCTACACGCCAATAACAGTGACAGAAATTATTGAATTTAGTAATAACATCAATTATACACCCATACTATACCACGAACCCAACGAGCGAGTTAACAAATGTTCGACACACACACATATACTATACGAAAATAGAACAGCTTACAGAAACACATTATATTAATAATTACACCCCACCAAAAGGTTTTATTACAAAGTGGCGCTCACAACAGTGGGGCTTTTCGTTTCTGTTAGAAGGACGATACTACGGGCGGACATTACACATAAGGACACCATATAAACTTTTATTACAAAGTGGCGCGCCAACTAGTAGGGCTAGGATAACTAAAAAAATCATACCAGTAAACTTTACAGATCCTAGCGGCGACTACAGAAATGGAACCGGCAAAGCACGATACGAGATACCAGACTAAGATACGCGAGAAGGAGGCGGAAAAGGGAGCAAAGAGATCAGAAGAGGAGATAGAGAAATGCGCCGGAATGGAAGAAAGAGAAATAACTTCAGTGGAAGACGTGGAGGAAATATTAACTATGACCGAACCAACGAAAACGACGAAAGAACCAAACAGAACCACAGAAGAAACAAAGATGGATAGGTTGATGGAAATGTTTCAACAGATGGAAGAAAGGAGAACGGAAGAATTAGATAAGAAATTTGAGTCAATAAATGACAATTTCAAGAAACTGGATAAAAATAATGAGAAGATGGAGAAAAAATTGGACAGCACTAAAGAAGATTTAAGGCGGACCATTAATGGAAATAACGAGACACTAAGACAGGAAATGAAGGAGGAGAATAAATTAATAAGTGAAAAAATAGAGAGAAGTAATGGGAAAACCAGCGAAGCCTTGAGACTAATGAAGGAAGATATTGAAACGCTGAACGATAAAATTGAATACAACCAGGATACATTACAGCAACAGTTGACGGAGTACAGAGAAGAATTGAAACAAACTGTAATGGAGACGGAAGAGAAGATAGAGAAAACCAGCGAAGTAGTGTTGCAAGTCCGAGAAGAAATTCTAATCAAGGTGAATGAAGTTGAAGGCGAAGGTAAAAGGAGGGTTGAAGGACTCCAAAAAGAAACAAACAACAAATTAGAACAAATACAGACCAGAGTCGACGAGAATTATAGCAAATTGGATGCATCAGTAAGTGCGGTGAAGGACACCACAACCGCCCAAGAAGGGAGGATAGCCAAATTTAGAGCAAGAGAGCTACGCCTCCAGGAAGAGATTAATGCGTTGAAGGACTGACCAATCATGAGCTCACACATATCATGTAGCGAAAATAGAGAAACAATAAACTTTAAAAATTACAAACGCAACCCAATTGAATTTATAGAACGAGTAGAGGAGAACTTAGCCTGAACCAGGGAGACACAGTGGACGGTAATCAAGGGCATGATCGACGATATGTTCAAAGAAGTTCACGACAATTGGTGGACGGCTGTGAGACCAGATATACATAATTTTAGTGAGTTTAAAAAATTATTCAAGGACAAATACTGGTCGGAGGCGTCACAGCACGTGGTCAGAAATAACATCAGCAACGGCCGATTCGACCCTTACCTAGGACAGTCTCCAACCGCTTACTTTTTAGGTAAGGTTAGTATAGCGAGGAACCTCGAACCTAATATCCCTGAAGAGTGTTTGGTGACACAATTGGCATACCACTACGACGGAGAAATCACCAAAAGCCGTTTGAGTGGAAGAATCAAGACGATTCAAGAGATGGCTGCGTTATTGGGGGAATATGAGCGGGAAAAGCATTATGTGTTGAACCGGCAAAAGAACACCCCAAACTACAGAAATTACGATAACAGAAATCATCCAAGTGGGCCGCAAGGAAAACATACACCGGCTAATCATCCGCCAGCCAACCCCAATAATTATCAAGGTTTTAATAACAATAATAACAATCATAATTACCCGAGAAATTATAACCAGAATTACCCCAACAACAATAACAATCCAAATAATTCCTACAACAGGGGAAATAACCAAAACGGAGGTGGTTATAACAGGCCCAATAATCAATACAACAATAATAACCAGTCGGGACCGAATCAAACATACAGGCGATGGGTAAACTATATAAATGTCGAGAGCAGAAACGACGGGAGACGTGGTTATAGAAGACCGAGGAGCCGGAGTGCTGAAGAAAACAGAAGGAGTCGAGAACGAATAACTCGCAATGACCACTCGATCAAGAGAAGGCAAACCACTGAGGATAATCACCCCGTCAGATCAGAGGACCGCGCCGAAGGCAACGCCCAACATTTAAACGAGCAGCGGCAGTGAGAATACCACAGGACCCGTCACTGATCCGATCTATTGGGTTATTAACAAGACAGACAAACGAGACTAATGACGACACGATAACAATAATTCAGAACCACTACCTGTAGAACATCCGTGAGGAGTTAATGGAAGAAAATTCCACATTAATCAAGCACCCAGATAACGAAATTGCCTATGTTATTGCCAAGGTATATGGTGTAACTGTAAAATTTATGATTGACACAGGTGCAAATGTGTCTTTAATTGATACAAATATGTATGATAAAATTAAAAAAGAGAGTAAGATCAGCTTACCCACGTTACCAGTAAGTAACATTGTTTTAATTGGAGCCACTGGAAGGCAGAACAAAACCATTAAGAGACAAGTGTCTCTAGAAGTCATGAGTAATGGTGAGACACTGCCAATGATATTTTTAATGGCTCATAACTTACCATTCGAAATTCTAATTGGTTGTTATATCCTGAGAAAGTACTCTGCAGTTATCGATATGAGACTATCAAAGGTAACTATGAAATATGAAGACAGAGAATGGATAGCAGAATTAACTGGTAGCAAGGGAGTCATCCCAATCAGTACAATATATAATATAAGAACGATTTGTGATTCACCAGACCGAAGGTGGGAAGTGAAACCAGACAATCAAATAAACAATGACATCCTATGGAATCAGAAGTTAGAGGAAATCCGACAGTTTCGAGGGACCCAAGACGGGAATCCATTAACGGATCAAGAGGTGGAGAAATTAATAAGAATTTATAACAAATACCGCCATGTATTTTCCGACCAACCAGGAAAGGTACGGGGGTATCAGTGCGAGTTGAAATTTAAAGAAGTGGCCAACTTTAATAAGAAATCCTACCCGATAGCGTATGCAGCAAAGGAAGCAGTACGCATTGAAATTAATAAAATGCTGGAGGAAGACATAATTGAGTACAGTTGTTCGCAGTACACCAGTCCTATAGTAGCTGTTACCAAGAAGGATGGAAGGGTACGCCTATGTCTCGACGCCAGAGAAATAAATAAGATCCTAATCAACGACAGGACATCTGGTGAAATTGAGGAGATCCTCAAAAAGTTTCATGGGACTCAATTTATCAGTACCTGGGATACAGTTTGCGGGTACTGGCAAGTAGAATTGCACCCAGTCAGTAGAAAATACGTAGCATTCATATTTGAAGGCAGGAACTACCAGTTCAAGTGACTACCTTTTGGACTGGTAAAATCGGTAGCAATATTTGTCCGCTGCATGGACCAGATATTGGGTCCTGAAACTATGAACTATACAACTGTGTACGTTGATGATTTGCTGATCACTTCATCCAACTGGGAGGAGCATTGTATGAGAGTAGAGAGAGTACTAGAAAAATTATCCATCAACAATGTAACATTAAAATTAGAAAAGTCAAAGCTGATAGCAGCAGAAGTCCAGTTCCTTGGATTCAACCTGTCACGACAAGGAATAACACCATCAATCGACAAAGTAGATGCTATTCAACGTTTCCCTACCCCTAAAAATAAGAAACAGTTACAGTCGTTCCTGGGCATCTGTAACTACTACAGAAAATTTCAGCAAAATTATTCTGAGCGAACTATCACCACAGCTATCATCTAAGACCAAGTGGATGTGGGGCCCAGAACAAGAAACGATTTTCAACACCATTAAAAAACACTTCCTCGACACAATCATGTTAAACCACCCTGATTTCAATAGACCCTTTTACATGAACTGCGATGCAAGCGACATTAGCTTGGGATCGGTACTCTATCAAGAGGACAAGGATGGAAACCACCAAGTAATAAGTTTCGCCAGCAGAACGTTAAACCAGTGTGAGTGTAATTACCATGTAACCAAAAAAGAGCTGTTGAGCGTGGTCTTCTCTTGTGGAAAATTTCGAACTTACATTCTTGGATATCCTATCACAGTGTGCACCGACCATAAGTCTATTTCCTTCTTAAAGAACTGCAAGCTCAGCCATGGTCGATTAACCAGATGGATTCTTGCTCTCCAAGAATATCACATCAACTGGGAGTATATCCCTGGCAGTAAAAACACAGCGGCTGATGTGCTATCTCGAATTAACACAGAACAGCAAACCTTCGATGGAGAGAAGGAGACCATAGTAAAAGTATTTAATATTATGAAAAGTAGATCCGACCTAGAAGTGATACTGAATAGAGTAAAACAACACCAGAAGGAGGATAAGAAATTAAATCAAATCCGAGAGCGGCTGAACCAACAAGAAGAAAGAGCCACACATTTCTATTGTTTGCATGAAGATATTCTATTTATTAAAACTAAACCCAACCAGAATACATGGAAACTGATAATACCTAAAGGAACTGAAGCTGAGATTGTAATGGAATACCACCTCAGATACGGACACATGGGAGCTCTGAAGGTGACAAAAGCATTAGAAGAGCATACCTACCTGAAAGACATTAACCGGAGGGTAAGGAAGACCATAAGAAGCTGTCACATATGTCAACTTGTTAAGTGCAACAACGACAAGAAAGAAGGGGTAATGCAACCAATAACGTCTGCTAATAAACTGAAACGAGTCTTCTTAGACATATGTGGACCCATGCCACGAAGTGGAGGAAGAAAGCAGTACAAATTCATAATTATTATCATGGACCATTACACAAAATTTGTAAAATTATACCCTATCAACCGTGCTACTACAAACAAAGTGTTGAACATTATAACGCAGAGGTACATTACAGAGGTGGGGAGTCCCACGAATATTATCACTGACCATGGTACTCAATTCCGAGGAAGACGATGGAAAGACACATTGATGGATCTGGGCATCCGAACATACAAGACTTCAATTTACCACCCGAACAGCAACCCAGCTGAAAGAGTGCTCCGTGAAGTTGGGAGGATTCTTCGAACATACTGCCACTATCAGCAACGTAAGTGGAGTGAATACCTCGAAGCCACAGAAAATTTCATAAATCTCGCTTATCACGAATCCATTAAGGATACCCCTTACACCATCATGTATGGAAAACCACCACCTCGAGCTATAGAAGAACTTGTCAACTTCCCCGCCAATCCGGAATACCAATTTGATAACGCTAGATTCTATAGCAAGATAGTGGAACAAATAGAAAAGAAAAAGGCTAAGTATCACAGAATTCAACCAAAAGCAATCCGGTATTATGAAGGAGAAAAAGTGCTAATACGGAACCGAGAGTTACCAAGTTCCAGAGAGGGAATCACAAAGAAATTGCTATTATTGTACAATGGACCCTATCTCATTGTAAAAGACAACCAAAACAATACCTATGTCGTAAGTGAGATAACAACCAAGAAAATCAAAGGGATTTACAACCAGTCTTCTTTGAAAAAATATTATGAAACAGTGTCAGAAAGCTAAAGAGAAGCTGGAGAGTAACCATTATCAAAATTCAAAATAAATGTAAGCACAACTTACGATAAGTATTTGATTGATATTATTATATGAATGAAAAGGAATTTAGAAGAAAGATAAGCTAAATTCAAAACAAAGTAAATACAAACTTGCCTCCAAGTGAAACAAAATGTGTAAACCCATGTAATTTTGAAAAATATGTATAATGAAATATCATAAAAAATTGATATAAAATAATAAAATGTTACACAAATAATGATGACGCTACATAACATCATTAACTAACCCTAGCACAAAAGGGAATAATAAAAAAAAATTAATGTTTCACAAAAGAAAAGACAAGACAATCAAATAAAAAATAACACTGACAGATTAACTAAACAATCAATGAAAAAATATAAATGAGCCAGAAACCAGCTACCATGTTAAGTGTGAATATAAATGAAAAATAAAGTGATAACAAATAAAATCACTACCATATAAAATAAGCTAATGAAACAATACAAAATGCCTATTAAATATCGCCATAAGCTTAGAAAAAGGAATCTCAATAAGTCACTGAGATGAAAAGGTCATGAGATGTATAAAAGAGAATAATTAATCCCCAAAAATGTTTTATTGTATTGATATTATGTGAGTCGGAAATGAACGACTATTATTATAATTATTATGAATATTATTATGTGATGATTTTATGTTGAGATACGTCCAACAATTATTTATGTTATTGAGCAGACAGGCAAGGCCTCTGAACTCAAAATGTGTATAAATGGATAGCAGAGTAATAGAGCCACACGTGCCCTCTGGCTAGTACCAATTTATATGAAGGGGAGAGAAGAAAAATTTTAGGGAAATAGAACATACAAGGCATAACACTCGTAATAAAATAATACCAAATACCATATCATGAACCATGACTTAGTAAAAATGAATAATGAAGAAGGTAGCGATTGATGAATTCCTGAATAATAACAACTTGGTTAAAAGAACTATATTGATGATATCAGAAAAAACATAATAATCTTTGTTTCGAAATAATCAATTTTGGTGGCGATGCATTATGTAACATGACATAAGGTAGTGAAGATCCAATGATATTTAACTATAAAATAAAGAAGCTGAAGAGAAGAATAAAAGGCAAGAACTTATAAACTCAGAGATCAATAACCCAATAACCCAAATGACAAATGACTGATAAACTGACAATGACCTGACACAATAGATCAGATAAATACAAAAGGAACAACGGAACAAGGAAGAAGAAGCTAAGAACCAAATGTAATCAAGAATTTGAGAATGAACATTGTAAATCCCTAATAATGACCATTAAAATGTATGTTAACCAATGAACTAATGTAATTAGAGTATAGATGAGATTTACCTAGGGTAACAATGACAAATAAGAAAGATAGTAATGTTATGTATATTTTATTGATGAAGGAATGTGTTTATAAATATAAGTTAGGGAATTAATAATACACACACCCTAATAAATAGTGATAAATATAATCAAAACTAGTAAACATACCCTAAGGCAAATAAAGGCCACAGTTAATTACCAAAAGTGATCATTAGTGAAGGGAAAATAAAATAAACAATTATAACCAGTAACCCCATGATGATAGTAACATCAATAAAAAACCCAGTGAATGATCAAGTGAGTGGAAGAAGGAGTATATTAATATAAAATGGTGACATGTAGTGATAGCATGTTGCACATAGTAAGTGAAAGTGTATAAGTCAAAAACCTTCTATGAAGGAAAAAGTGTAGTTGGTGAACTTCAAAAAGTATTCTAGTTAGTAAACTGTATTAGAATAACAGGAAGACCAGTGATAAACTTTTTACTAGTAAGTAAGAGGAACTCATTATAATTTGATTAAAGTAAGCCATAGGTAATAAGGATTATAGGATAAGATAGAAATTAAGTCATTGGAATGAAGGGCAAAAAAGAACGATAGACACTTTTTTCTAGTGAAGGAATGGAGGAATAGTATATAATGTGTAGTTTAATGTTAGTATAATAAGGATGTTATTATTGTTTAAAAAGAACCAATATAATGTAATGAATTATTAATAGAAACAGATAGTAGAAGGGAACAGAAAGGTAGTTAGAAATTTTATTTCAGGCTCGAACCTATCAAGGAAACTGTTTATTGTTATAATAAGAGGTGTAGTTAGGAACACCAATGTTAATTACTTGTTTCTGTTAAAAAATTGTTTTAAAATACCAAATATAAAGGTAAGAAGTTACTAAGGAATGTTAGATAGTAGTATAGTAAAATCTAGGCTCTAGGCCTAACTGTTAATAAAGAATTTTGTAAATTTGAGAACAAATAATAGTCCAATATCAAAGCAGAGTATACCAAATGTTTAAACAAATTAAGTGGGTATTCCTAATACCAAAATGTATAAATAACAGCCAATTTTGACTAAAATATATATAAAATATAAATAAGAAAAATAACGAAAATGTAATTAGCTACTCAAAAGTGACCATGAGGGGTATCAAAATGACCCTTATCAAAAATTATGAACAATGGTATTCATGTAATAAACCTAGCTATTAATATAAGAAAGAAATCTTCAGTTGAAGATATTTTGTAAAATTAACTAAAATAAGACGTTAAAATATAACAATGACATAAATTAATGACCAATGAGAATTAGCATAATTTATTAGGTAACCATAGCAACCGAAATTTATTGCCAAAAAACCGTTGGATTTTCGTTAGTCCATTATTGACCGACGCCGAGGGGGGATGATGTAGCTCTCACCCCAAATTTAATCCCAAATAAGTGAATTTTGACTAAAATCAAAGGAAAGAAAGAAGACCCGACCCGAGGAAATTAAGAAGACTTCTGGAAGAATAGCTGACGACTCATCCCGAAGGAAGACCATAGCGACCTACTTCAACCCAAGAAGACGGACGATCGCAGTGTGACGATTTAAATTGTAACAATAATCAAAAAATAAAAAATTTTGAAAATTAAGGTTGCGAGCTATTAAGCCATTTAAATCTCACTATAATAACATAAAAACCTGTATGTACTCAGTATGAGAGGAAGAAGTAATTAATAAGCCCAAAGAAACTTTAATAAAAAGCACATTGTAAATAGTTATTATTGTCGTATTTAACCCTTTGCTTGTTAGCAGGCGCTGGCCTGTTAGTTCCGGACTCGACATGTTTCCCGAGTCGTTTGGAATTTAGATTAAGATAAAAAAACATAAGGTTAATAATTAAAAAATCTGAAGACACAGATAGTCGCTAAAGTAACTTACTTAAATTATGTATGTTTATTAAGGGATAGTTTGTGTAATTAAAAAAGTTTACTTAAAGAGAGATAGGGACTATTTTCTCGCGCAATAGTTGCCCCTCTACCTCTTGTCCAGTACCAGTCGAAGGGAGCAGAAATTCGCTCTCTCGCTATGTTGACTTCATGCAGTACAGACGTACGAGCAAAAGCTCTTACACTATGTTGCCGATACTTTTGTTTTACTTTAATGTTGTATACAAGAAATTGCTGCTGAAAGCATATGTTATGTATTAATCAGTATAGTTATGTAAAAAACAAGAGACTTAAAGTGTAACACGAAATATAAAAATGGTGTAAAACAAGATGACTGCTAACTTCAAGAACTAACAACACTTCCAACATCATACCTGGAGATGTGAACTACCAGAACTTACAAACTCTAGTAGACCCGACAGAATATGCAGATCAGGACATCCGAGAATCTACAAGTACCATCGTAGAAGGTTCAATCTACCCTGCGGACTTTTGAGCCCTTTAATGACGAAGACCAGACCGAGATGATGACGGCGCTATTAAGGATTCCCAAGACGGACACCCCAGGACGAGGTTTCTACATACCAATTTAAAGGTGACTCGATAGCCTGTCTATCGAGGGTTACTAATATTTGTTACACAACACACCTTAAAAGAGACTTTTCAGAGACTATTAACTTTGTAAAGACTAAAAGATTAAATCTAAGAATTTTAATGTAACTTTTCAAACATCATACGTTGTAACAGTTTATATGTTAATGTATCGTAGTATAATTCAAGTAATAATACCATTCTTCAAATGGTTAAATTAAAGAAAGTCTTGCAAGCTAATATCATGAATTGAGTATAACTAGAAGTTGTAAAAGACTAAATATCGAAGGTTACCCGGATCCGAGGTATAGCTAATTAAAATCAATTTTGATCCCAAAGATTAAAGAAAGCATTCAAATAACTTTAGTTTAATTAGTAATGTCATGGGATCTGTCAGTAAATGTTTTTAAATGTTAAATAAAGAGAAGTCGTCTTGTCACACACATATAATGAGTGCGTAAATCAATAGTACACCTTCCCTTGTTTCCTTACACAGTTAGTAAGTAAATTTGTTATGTTAATTATTTGTGGATACATTCTGTTACAACGTAGGCAGCCCATCTAATTGACGGAGCTTAATTAAGATGGGTTCCCTGGATTTGTAACGCGGCGATACGTTACAGCAGAACGAGTACGAAGCCGAAGTGTACGGAAAAAACCGTCTGGACGAGATTAATGAGATTCCGAAGAATAGAAGACGACTGGATCCATCCGGAAGAAGCAGACGACATCGCAGAAGCTCCATCGAGAATTGATGAGTATAAAAAATAATCCCATTAAAACGAATTCCAAATTTTTCTATCAAAAATAACAAACCACAATTTTCACTTCACTGATCACTATTCTGATTTAGAACTGAAGGTATTTATAATATCACTATTTGAACTATAATCAATTGAAAATTATTTAAACTGAGCTATAATAAATAGTTAATAAACATAACTAATTGACAAATCCTAACCAAAAATTTTACTAAATCTCATTGATGATTACTTACTCGAATGTATTAAAATATTAATTTTTGTGTACCTAGTATTAAGAATTATTATAAATTTGTGTATTTTAGCCGTAGTCCAATACTTCTGTAGCCAAAAGGACTTATTAACACCCCTGAGTAAAACATTTTATTGTAAACCAACGGTAACCGCCAAGACAGCGTGTACCTGACACATTGAAACTGAGCAAATGTAAAAGCCGGTGCTAAGATAAAATAATGTACTACTAACTAACTGAAAACTATCAAAGTGTTAATAAATATTATTATTCTGCAACACTGTATGTTTGATTCGAGCAAATTAAGATAATACATAAAAATTTATTGAAGTGAAAACAACAAAACAAGACGTTAGCGAAGTCGACACTGAAAGAAGGCGTGCGCCAATCAGGTGGCGAGGCGGCAATATTCAAACCAAACGCCGAGAGATACGGTTTACCCGTAAATGGTAAGAGAAGGTACAATTCGACTCCCTACACGCCAATAACAGTGACAGAAATTATTGAATTTAGTAATAACATCAATTATACACCCATACTATACCACGAACCCAACGAGCGAGTTAACAAACGCTCGACACGCACACATATACTATACGAAAATAGAACAGCTTACAGAAACACATTATATTAATAATTACACCCCACAAAAAGGTTTTATTACAAAGTGGCGCTCACAACAGTGGGGCTTTTCGTTTCTGTTAAAAGGACGATACTACGGGCGGACATTACACATAAGGACACCATATAAAACTTTTATTACAACTGGTACCGCACTGGCTTTGGCTGTAACCGTTGGTATTTCCTTTTTATTTTCTCGGTCCTTTCTAATATCCTATCATAAAACTTGATGCTATGGAACTTATATTCGTCTTCATTAGGGAATTGTATAAAATCTGTGATTTCTCTGGGTGGTGGACTTTGGAACATTGCTGTATACGGAGTCATCTCGATGAATTGGTGGTGTGACAAGTTTATAAAATCTTCTGCAGCTGGTAAGTACTCTGCCCACCTCCGCTGCTGGTTAAAACAATATGTTCGTAGGATTCTACCTACTTCCCTCAGAACTCGTTCTGCCGAGTTGCTGTTCGGGTGGTATACCGATGTTTTATACGTTTTTATCCCATTCTCTAGCAGAGTGTCCTTCCACCTGATCCCCTTGAACTGCGTTCCATGGTCGGTAATGATGGACTTGGGCATTACTACTTCACATATATAATGTTGAAAAATGATATTTAAGATTTTCTGTGTCGTTGCCCTGTTGATTGGGTAAAGTTTTGTAAATCGTGTGTAATGATCTAGCATAATTACAAAGTATTTGTATTGGTGTCTTCCCCCACTGCGCGGGAATGGGCCGCAAATATCGCGAACACCTTCTCTAGTTTACTGGACGATGTGATGGGCATCATCGTACCTTCTTTCTTGTCGTTGTTATCTTTTACGAGTTGACAGATATGACAATGTTTGATATGGTTCCGTACTTTCCGATTGGCATCCTTTATGTACACATGTTCCTGGAGTGCCTTGACTACCTTTAACGCACCCATGTGACCATACCTGACGTGCATAGGCGTGTGCAGGACTTCAACTTCAGTAGTGGTGGTGCCAAGAATGGCTTCCGGGGGGGGGGGTCCTCCCCCGGAAGATTTTTGAAAATTTATTGCTTAAAAACGTGTTTTAATGCTATCTGGAGGCCATAAAAAACATTTTGAAAAGCGAGGTTTTTTGAATGCCTTCAAATAAATTTTTACTTTTTTAAGGGACTCAACTCTTTGCACTTATCGGACCGATCAAAAGTTGGCAACACACACATGTTTAACAAAGTAGCTTTAGAAATATCAATTTAGACGAATTTTGTCTTTTAATGAATGATCCAGTTAGCATATCTGGTTAACTTGTATAACAAAACGGAAACAACTTTGATTTTTAGAATATTTATTTATATCCAATGTACAATATTAGTGAAAAAAAACACAGAATTGAAAAATTGATTAATTTGTACTGTAGACAAATAAAGATGCAACAGGTTCAAGTTTAGTATTTAATAGTTAGTAGTGTCCAGAACAAAATATAAAAGTAAGGAAATATTTTACATTACATTACAGGGTCATCCGACGATCGAATGCAACAGTTTTTGAAGTTGTCAATTACATCACATGTTCTTGCGTTAGCAGCCAGTTCTTGTTCCACAAACGGAATCATCAAGTTTTCACGGAAATTATGCAGTTTTACGTAAAAACATACTCTGACGTAAAAAAAAAAAAAAAAAAAAAAAAAAAAAAAAAAAAAAAAAAAAAAAAAAATACTCAATCTAGTGGTGGTGCCACCGGTGCCGTGGACACGCCTATGCTAACGTGGTAATCAATTATTATGTCCTTTTCTGCGGCTCTGGGTATTACAATCTTCCACACGTTATATCTGTACTGAGTCCTGATGAATAAAATTTGTTGGTGTAAGCTGTAAAATGGTGTTATTCGGCTATCTCGTTCATGGAGTCGCTTAAGAATTTTTCTCAATTTGGGGTCTTGTTTCTGTTGTCGCTCAAGTTCTCTTGCGATGTTGGCCAAGTCGGCTCTACTACTAATGATATGGTACAACTTAATTATCGTTTCTTTTTCCCCTTCAAATGTCTGGTCCCTGATGTTAATACGGGATAAGGTGTCAGCGGCGATGTTTTTCTTGCCGGGGATTTACTCCCAATTGAGGTTGTATTCTTGTAGTGTTAGGCTCCACCTGGTCAACCTTCAATGGTTTAGTTTACAATTTTTTAGGAACGAGATTGACTTGTGGTCAGTCCTAACGGTAGTTTCGTATCCCAAAATGTATGTACGGAATTTGTTACAAGCGAATACGACGCTCAGGAGTTCCTTCTCAGTTACATTGTAGTTTCTCTCACAGCTATTTAGGACTCGGCTGGCGAAACTGATTACCTGATGATTTCCTTCGTCATCCTCCTGGTATAGAACCGATCCTAGACTGACGTCACTGGTGTCGCAGTTCATGTAAAATGGTTTATTGAAGTTGGGGTGATATAAAATCACAGACTATAAGAACTTATTTTTTATTAACCCAAGTGTGGTATCTTGTTCTTCTCCCCATGTCCACTTGTCCTTTGATGATAACTGCCGGGCGAATTTTGATGTTAGCTCTGAATAATTCCCCTGGACCTTACGGTAATAATTACATATACCGAGGAAGGATTGTAACTGTTTCTTGTTCTTGGGTGTTGGGAACTTCTGTATTGATTCAATTTTTTCTTGGGATGGGGTGATCCCTTGTTCTGATAGGTTGAACCTCAGGAACTGTACCTCGTCCGCTATCATTTTGATTTTTCGAGCATGAGCGTAATATGTTTTTCAGATAGTCTTTTCAACACACTTTCTACCCGTCAGCAACGATCATCCCAATTGGTTGAGGTAATTAATATATTATATCTACGTAGACCGTTGTGTACTGAAGGGTCTCTTGTCCGAGGATTTGATCCATAATTTTGACGAATACGGCTACTGAATTGACCAGTCCGAATGGTAGCCGTTTAAACTGGTAATTCCGGCCTTCAAAAATAAATGCCATGTACTTGCGGCTGTCTGGGTGTAGTTCAACCTGCCAATACCCGCAGATGGTATCCCACGTGCTGATAAAATTGGTCCCGTGATACTTCTTCAATATCTCTTCGATCTCTCCCGGGGATGTTCGATCATTGACTATCACCTTATTAATTTCTCGCGCGTCCAGGCAAATTCTCACTTTTCCGTTTTTCTTTGGGACGGCTAGGATGGGACTGGTGTAAGGGGAGTAACTAGGTTCAATGATGTCCTCGTCTATTAACCTGTTAATTTCCGCTCTCACCACTTCCTTCAATGAGTAGGCGATTGGGTAGGACTTTCTGTTGAAATTTACAGTTTCTTTAAATTCAATTTTACATTGGTACCCTCTTACGTTGCCTGGTGTATCTGAAAACACGTGGCGATATCTGTTATATACTTAATCAGTTTTTCGATTTGTGCGTTATTTAAGTTAGCGTTAGTTTTCTCTCTTTGAAAAGTACGGATTTCACCAATTTTGTCGTTCCACAATTGCTCATTGTCCAACTCGTAAAAGATTTCGCTGTTTCGCGTCGGTTCCAGTCGATCTAGGCTTCCCTGGATGTAATATACTGCTCGGTTTGGATTGGCGCTGTCACTGTCAATTAAGTCAGCTGTCCACTCAACGTCGTATGTTTTCAAAAATAATTTAGATTTGTTCATGTCGATGACCGCTGAATATTGTTTTAACATGTCACACCCGACCAACATTTGAAATGGTAAACCAATGGCTACTAGAAATCTCATTGGGATTGTTTTGTGGTTGCTTACTAGTTCCAATCTCACTTGTTTTCGGACCGTCTTGTTCTGGCGTCCCGTTGCCCCTACTAGTATAATATTACTGATTGGTAACGTTAGTATTTGTTTTTTACCTTCTTCCTGGATCTTGGCCAGCTCAATTCCGTTGATTAATGATGCGTTAGCCCCAGTGTCATGATTTTGGTCTGTACACCGTTGATTTTCGCCGCTATATAGATTATTTCATTGTTGCTTTTATTGGGAATCCCGTCTTCTTCTAACAGTTTCTCCCTTAAATTTTATAAATAATTGTTTCGAATAATTGTAATAACTTTTTTCGTATTTCGAACGTGATGTCCGTCGTTAATTAACCCAATAGATTGGTTCAGTGAGGGTCCCTTAGGTGTTTTCACTGCTGCGTGGAGTTTAAAGCAGGCTCAGAATCTTCGTCTCGCCAGCCGTTTTGGTTTACGTGTGTATCTTCATTCACCGCCGGTCTAGGTTCTGGCTGGTGATGGTCATCTTCGTAGTTGTTTCGCCGGTAACCCTCGTGGCTTCGACTTCTACCTCCGTTGGTCCTGCCACCCCTTCTGTTGTCATGGTTGTCTTGGTTCCAGTGGGAAGCTCCCTTCACGCTTGACTATTACTCTCTTTAATACTGTCAATTCTGCTTTCTAACTTTTTATTGGCACTTTCCAATTTTTCATTCATCTGTTTCATCAGATTTTCCTTCAAAGTCTCGATTTTTTTTTCTGAGAAACGTTGACAGAAGGTAATTATACTATTTTATAGTAGATTTGTTTCTTTGAATTTTCATTTATTTCTTCCTTCATACCGTCAATTTTTTCGTTCATGTGTTTAAAATTCTCATGAGCTTGTTTACTATCTTCTTTAATGCTGTCAAATTTTCATTCATTTGTTTAAAATTCTCCTCATTTCTGTCCATCTTTTCTAGCATCCGTTCCAACATTTTTTGCACATTTGGGTCTCCTCTATTTTCCGCCTTATCGCCCGTCTCCACTTCTTCAACCGATGATGACTCCTTCTCTCCCATGCTGACTTCTTTTCCGGCCTCCGCTGCGCGTTGCTTTGACTTGCCTCTTTGCCTCTTGTGTGCATTTTCCGTTTCTTCTTACAGCTGCCAGGTAAAATTAGGTCACCTGTAATACAGTTATTTATAATTTTTTCCCTAATTTCAGCCCGAAACGTTGGTCGCCAATATATAATACTTATATTTGTTAATACGGGTGAAAAGCCACACGTTGGATGCGTCAATTTGTAATATAATAGTTGTGAAACTATTAATAGTTTCTGGTGTATTGTGAAACTTGTCTTCTTTGAAATTTTATTTAGTTGGAAATGAATTAACTATTGGTTGATTTAGAATTATTTTCATTAATTGGTTTTAAATTTTATTTAGTTACTTTAATTAATAAGAATTATTAGGCAAAGACAGGTCGTCACGGAGTTTACTGTTTTGAAAATGTTGCCAAAATAATTAATTTTTAAAAGTAGAATGGATTGTGTCGTATTCCGCAATCGATTACTGATTCGACTCAGTCTTGTAGGTTATCTGGTCTTTTTCTACTAATTGCTCGATGTTCTTCGCTCTCGCCGTATTCCTCTTCTTACTTATCGCCTGAAAATCCTTTATCTTAATTCACTAAAAAATAAAAACGCTTCTTCGATTAACAAAATGAGTTTATTTAATAATGTTTAAAAATCTAGCTCAGTTGACGGGTTCGTGAATCGATCGGATATGGTCCGAGTCGACTCGCTCACTAAACTCGATTTGAACAAACAATGTTTAACATTCAATACAATATTATTTTTAATATCAGGTAATGGATTCTTTTAGCTGTTAGTAAAGATCGGAAAACGCTTTAGGACAAAATACAGTGCATTACAATATGGTAAATTACAACTCTTAATAAATAACAAGACAAAAGAATAGTGTGTTTAAAAATGTTATAATTCTTAGATTAACTTTCAACAAAATGGTTGGCCCCCACTCCAAGATGGCGGACTTCCTCCAGCTGGCCGGCTATGCTATATGCCTCCTCCTAGTATCTTCAAATTAAATATTGTTTTAAGAATTTAATGTCAATAATGTCCCTGAATAAGGTTTTGTTAAGGTTCACAAGTGTTTGGATTAACTGTGTTTTGGTGAATATTGTTGTGTAGTGATGTGGTTGGTTCGTTATTAAATAACCAAGATTCTCACCGCCTCGATGTCAGGTTTGAAGAACTTGGGAAGCGTTAGTTTAAATAGATCGTCCTTTTTTCATTCAAATTTTGTTTCTTCTGTTATTATTTTTCCAGGGTTATTCTGAATGGTTCTCCGGGAATTCATATTGCATTTTTTACATCTCCTGGTATTTTATTTTTACTTTTTTTATCAAAATGTGACTCTCTGCTACATACATTTGACCTATACGGCTTGAGTTTCAACAATAGACTAAAAAAATTCTTCCATTAAAGAAACGGCTATGACACGGCCTGCCCCGGCTTTTATGGGCTATGATTGGTTATTTTCCCCTGACCCTGGTCACGTGGTTTTAATTATTTGATAAATGTAAATTTTAAACCTGTCACCGCAAATTACTCTTTATTTAATTTTTGATGAAGTTAAATTTGAGTTATATGATGATGTTGTCTGGAAAAATAGAATTATTTTGATACCGAATGTGACCCATTTCGGCCCAGCATCACTTATTCTAACACATTTACAAATTTTAAGTTTTTAGGCTTTTACATATTTTTTCTCAACACTTCTTATTTCCTCCTTTGTTATTTAAATCTGCCCTAATAGGGTTGTACTTATTAATAACAATAATGTCTGATATTTAAACTTACAATTTTAAATACCTATTCTTCATTTTCTTATAATAATGAGTTTTGACATGTAATTTTACCAATACTTTTCCTGTTTCATTAAGGTCAGGCTTCTGTTTAATTTTATCTGGTTTGCTTAGGATTATTCTGGATATTTTAGTGTTGTTGTTGTTTGAGTTCAGCTCATTTTTCTTGGCCTATAGGCTTAGCATTTTGCCATTTCTTTACAATGATCTTTTACATAATGTGATGTTTCACCAAGTACCTGATATTGACATTTCTGAACAGCTTTTACAACTGCTGTTCTTGAAAAATTAACAAATCTTTTAACCATAAATTTTAACATAACAAAATTCTGGATATATTGAGCCCTTTTAACAATTAATTATAACATTTTATCCTATAAGTATACAAAACTCTTTAAACAACTAATTCTAACATAATATATCATGGGTGTACCAAAACCCTCTAAATAATTAACTATAATATAATAACTCCTGGGTATATTGAACCCTTTAAACACATAAAACCTTCATATTTACTGGTTCTTAATATGTATTAGTTTATACATAAGACCATTGCTTCACTTTCTCCCTTCCCCACTGGTTTATAACATGATCTTTGTTCATCACTGTTTCCTTCTGTGTACACTTATCAGTTCACTCACTTATAATATACGTTTTTACAATTTGTTCTTAGACTAATGCATATATTTCTTACTCTTATTTATACCTTTGCATTGCATTTTCTATAACTCTACCCACTGTCTGATCTTTCTCTTTAATTATTATTATTATTATTAATTTATGAAATATTGTTTATTTATTTTTTACCTGGTTATCAACATGTTTTTAGTTCAGTTTCTTTTGTTAATTCTTTATTTTCAGTTCTTCGTGGATTTAAGTTATTTGGTAATTAATGTGGTGTTCACTGTCTTGTTGCTTAGCATGTCTTGAAACTGATAATAACAGTCGTTGAGAACGTATCGTCTGCTCAGGTCAATGGTTGCTGGAATCCTTCTACAGACAACTCATTTGAAGTAACAAATCTAAAAGTAGTCTCAGTACGACTGAGTAAATAATACGTTTTTATTTTAATTAGTGATTTCGTTGTTAGACTTGTTTATACCTCTCACTTACCATATCTATTGGGTTTATCACGTTATTAAGTTCCCTTCTTCTAATACTCATCATAATTACGATACTACATTTTTTAACATTTATCTTTCTTCATCCATTGTTTTGTTTTAGCATGGAACCAGAATACACTGCTTAATACACATTTATTTGGAAGTTTCCTTCTTTGCATGGTGGTGATATGTATCGCCACATATTGCCCTATCACTAAAATTGATTATTTCAGAAGATGTCGTTTAGATGTTGAGGAAATAATCGTTCATTTTATTTACTTCTTAGTTTATCCATTCGAGCTTTTCCTTTTTGATCTCTAATAATTTTATCATAATCTTTGTTTAAAATAACTCTTTCTCTCCTCAATTCATCCCTTGAATATCTAATTTTCCTAATCACGTGAATTGGCACAGTTCGGCTGGGCACTTTTGGCTCCGTTTCACCGCTGTCCATACTTCACCTTCTGAGTCCAGAGGAACGTATCGTCTGCTCAGGTCAATGGTTGCTGGAATCCTTCTACAGACAACTCATTTTAAGTAACAAATCTAAAGTAGTCTCAGTACGACTATAAAACTATTCTGGGATTATTCGTGTTGCTATTAGTTAATTCATTTAATACTTAACTATTTTTATTTATTTCTTTCTGTTCATGCTTTTTAGCGCTCCTTTATTATATTAGTGATGGGTGTTATTCGTACTTCCCTTTTCATTATTGGTGTTGCGTCTTAGACGCTCTCGATAAAATCTTAAGTTGGTCTTAGAACGCTAGTTGAGGTGCTGGTAAATTAGTGAAATAATAGAGTGGACTGTATATGTTCATGAGCTAATAGTTTATTGAAAATTAATAGGACATAGTTGCTGGCGCATGCAGTTTTGGCACGGCATAAACGCCGGAGAATAAAGATAGAATTAAATATTGAAGTACATAAATAGTGTGTAGAGGCGGAGATCGCCTAAGTAAATTACCGCATGATGATCATGCTAAATTATGAAATATTGAAATCTTTATGTAGCCGCGGCTGGCGAACTGAGCGAGATGCCCGCTCGGAGTCTTGCAAGGAACTAACATAAATTTGGCTCTGCTAGCCTGTGTCAAATCGGCAGCAGATAGCAGAGAGAAAAATGACGTCACTACACGCGCCTGCAATGCGGCATTTTACAGTACAAAGTTTACATAGGTACAATGTTTAACCATACTGTCCGCACAAAATCGGGGCGATTTTGCAACTTAAGTCATTGTGTGAATAGTAATTAAATATTGAAGTACATAAATAGTGTGTAGAGGCCGAGATCGCCTAAGTAAATTACCGCATGATGATCATGCTAATTTATGAAATATTGAAATCTTTATGTACCCGCGGCTGGCGAACTGAGCGAGATGCCCGCTCGGAGACTTGCAAGGAACTAACTTAAATTTGGCTCTGCTAGTCTGTGTCAAATCGGCAGCAGATAGCAGAGAGAAAAATGACGTCACTACACGCGCCTGCAATGCGGCATTTTACAGTACAAAGTTTACATAGGTACAATGTTTAACCATACTGTCCGCACAAAATCGGGGCGATTTTGCAACTTAAGTCATTGTGTGAATAGTAATTAAATATTGAAGTACATAAATAGTGTGTAGAGGCCGAGATCGCCTAAGGAAATTACCGCATGATGATCATGCTAATTTATGAAATATTAAAATCATTATGTAGCCGCAGCTGGCGAACTGAGCGAGATGCCCGCTCGGAGTCTTGCAAGGAACTAACTTAAATTTGGCTCTGCTAGTCTGTGTCAAATCGGCAGCAGATAGCAGAGAGAAAAATGACGTCACTACACGCGCCTGCAATGCGACATTTTACAGTACAAAGTTTACATAGTTACAAAGTTTAACCATACTGCCGGCACAAAATCGGGGCGATTTTGCAACTTAAGTCATTGTGTGAATAGTACATGGTTATTGACATTATATGATAACAAATTCAATAATAAATAACAACTGCTAATACAATAACAACGACATAACAATTGATATGCATAACAAACAAGCAATGACACCCAGAAATTGAATAGTAGATAACAATATGATTAACATACCAAATTCATGTAAGGATACATAATACATAATGATTTACGTTACATAGTAATAGAAAAATGATAATAAAAATTTCATAACCCATAATAACATGATAATGATAAATGATAAACAATAATCAGGCAGACATAATAGTTGGCAGTACATAATAATAGGATAATGATCCCAAAAAAATCAGTCCTTTTACAGACAACTCATATTAAGTAACAAATCTAAAAGTAGTCTCAGTACGACTATAAAACTATTCTGGGATTATTCGTGTTGCTATTAGTTCATTCATTTAATACTTAACTATTTTTATTTATTTCTTTCTGTTCATGCTTTTTAGCGCTCCTTTATTATATTAGTGATGGGTGTTATTCGTACTTCCCTTTTCATTATTGGTGTTGCGTCTTAGACGGTCTCGATAAAATCTTAAGTTGGTCTTAGAACGCTAGTTGAGGTGCTGGTAAATTAGTGAAATAATAGAGTGGACTGTATATGTTCATGAGCTAATAGTTTATTGAAAATTAATAGGACATAGTTGCTGGCGCGTGCAGTTTTGACACGGCATAAATGCCGGAGGATAAAGATAGAATTAAATATTGAAGTACATAAATAGTGTGTAGAGGCGGAGATCGCCTAAGTAAATTACCGCATGATGATCATGCTAAATTATGAAATATTGAAATCTTTATGTAGCCGCGGCTGGCGAACTGAGCGAGATGCCCGCTCGGAGGCTTGCAAGGAACTAACTTAAATTTGGCTCTGCTAGCCTCTGTCAAATCGGCAGCAGATAGCAGAGAGAAAAATGACGTCACTACACGCGCCTGCAATGCGGCATTTTACAGTACAAAGTTTACATAGGTACAATGTTTAACCATACTGTCCGCACAAAATCGGGGCGATTTTGCAACTTAAGTCATTGTGTGAATAGTAATTAAATATTGAAGTACATAAATAGTGTGTAGAGGCCGAGATCGCCTAAGTAAATTACCGCATGATGATCATGCTAAATTATGAAATATTGAAATCTTTATGTAGCCGCGGCTGGCGAACTGAGCGAGATGCCCGCTCGGAGTCTTGCAAGGAACTAACTTAAATTTGGCTCTGCTAGTCTGTGTCAAATCGGCAGTAGATAGCAGAGAGAAAAATGACGTCACTACACGCGCCTGCAATGCGGCATTTTACAGTACAAAGTTTACATAGGTACAAAGTTTAACCATACTGTCCGCACAAAATCGGGGCGATTTTGCAACTTAAGTCATTGTGTGAATAGTAATTAAATATTGAAGTACATAAATAGTGTGTAGAGGCCGAGATCGCCTAAGTAAATTACCGCATGATGATCATGCTAATTTATGAAATATTGAAATCTTTATGTAGCCGCGGCTGGCGAACTGAGCGAGATGCCCGCTCGGAGTCTTGCAAGGAACTAACTTAAATTTGGCTCTGCTAGTCTGTGTCAAATCGGCAGCAGATAGCAGAGAGAAAAATGACGTCACTACACGCGCCTGCAATGCGACATTTTACAGTACAAAGTTTACATAGGTACAAAGTTTAACCATACTGCCCGCACAAAATCGGGGCCATTTTGCAACTTAGGTCATTGCGTGAATAGTACATGGTTATTGACATTATATGATAACAAATTCAATAATAAATAACAACTGCTAATACAATAACAACGACATAACAATTGATATGCATAACAATCAAGCAATGACACCCAGAAATTGAATAGTAGATAACAATATGATTAACATACCAAATTCATGTAAGGATACATAATACATAATGATTTACGTTACAAAGTAATAGAAAAATGATAATAAAAATTTCATAACCCATAATAACATAATAATGATAAATGATAATACGATAATCAGGCAGACATAATAGTTGGCAGTACATAATAATAGGATAATGATCCCAAAAAAATCAGTCCTTCTACAGACAACTCATATTAAGTAACAAATCTAAAAGTAGTCTCAGTACGACTATAAAACTATTCTGGGATTATTCGTGTTGCTATTAGTTCATTCATTTAATACTTAACTATTTTTATTTATTTCTTTCTGTTCATGCTTTTTAGCGCTCCTTTATTATATTAGTGATGGGTGTTATTCGTACTTCCCTTTTCATTATTGGTGTTGCGTCTTAGACGCTCTCGATAAAATCTTAAGTTGGTCTTAGAACGCTAGTTGAGGTGCTGGTAAATTAGTGAAATAATAGAGTGGACTGTATATGTTCATGAGCTAATAGTTTATTGAAAGTTAATAGGACATAGTTGCTGGCGCGTGCAGTTTTGGCACGGCATAAATGCCGGAGAATAAAGATAGAATTAAATATTGAAGTACATAAATAGTGTGTAGAGGCGGAGATCGCCTAAGTAAATTACCGCATGATGATCATGCTAAATTATGAAATATTGAAATCTTTATGTAGCCGCGGCTGGCGAACTGAGCGAGATGCCCGCTCGGAGTCTTGCAAGGAACTAACTTAAATTTGGCTCTGCTAGCCTGTGTCAAATCGGCAGCAGATAGCAGAGAGAAAAATGACGTCACTACACGCGCCTGCAATGCGGCATTTTACAGTACAAAGTTTACATAGGTACAATGTTTAACCATACTGTCCGCACAAAATCGGGGCGATTTTGCAACTTAAGTCATTGTGTGAATAGTAATTAAATATTGAAGTACATAAATAGTGTGTAGAGGCCGAGATCGCCTAAGTAAATTACCGCATGATGATCATGCTAATTTATGAAATATTGAAATCTTTATGTAGCCGCGGCTGGCGAACTGAGCGAGATGCCCGCTCGGAGTCTTGCAAGGAACTAACTTAAATTTGGCTCTGCTAGTCTGTGTCAAATCGGCAGCAGATAGCAGAGAGAAAAATGACGTCACTACACGCGCCTGCAATGCGGCATTTTACAGTACAAAGTTTACATAGGTACAATGTTTAACCATACTGTCCGCACAAAATCGGGGCGATTTTGCAACTTAAGTCATTGTGTGAATAGTAATTAAATATTGAAGTACATAAATAGTGTGTAGAGGCCGAGATCGCCTAAGTAAATTACCGCATGATGATCATGCTAATTTATGAAATATTGAAATCTTTATGTAGCCGCGGCTGGCGAACTGAGCGAGATGCCCGCTCGGAGTCTTGCAAGGAACTAACTTAAATTTGGCTCTGCTAGTCTGTGTCAAAACGGCAGCAGATAGCAGAGAGAAAAATGACGTCACTACACGCGCCTGCAATGCGACATTTTGCAGTACAAAGTTTACATAGGTACAAAGTTTAACCATACTGCCCGCACAAAATCGGGGCGATTTTGCAACTTAAGTCATTGTGTGAATAGTACATGGTTATTGACATTATATGATAACAAATTCAATAATAAATAACAACTGCTAATACAATAACAACGACATAACAGTTGATATGCATAACAATCAAGCAATGACACCCAGAAATTGAATAGTAGATAACAATACGATTAACATACCAAATTCATGTAAGGATACATAATACATAATGATTTACGTTACATAGTAATAGAAAAATGATAATAAAAATTTCATAACCCATAATAACATGATAATGATAAATGATAAACAATAATCAGGCAGACATAATAGTTGGCAGTACATAATAATAGGATAATGATCCCAAAAAAGTCAGTCCTTCTACAGACAACTCATATTAAGTAACAAATCTAAAAGTAGTCTCAGTACGATTATAAAACTATTCTGGGATTATTCGTGTTGCTATTAGTTCATTCATTTAATACTTAACTATTTTTATTTATTTCTATCTGTTCATGCTTTTTAGCGCTCCTTTATTATATTAGTGATGGGTGTTATTCGTACTTCCCTTTTCATTATTGGTGTTGCGTCTTAGACGCTCTCGATAAAATCTTAAGTTGGTCTTAGAACGCTAGTTGAGGTGCTGGTAAATTAGTGAAATAATAGAGTGGACTGTATATGTTCATGAGCTAATAGTTTATTGAAAATTAATAGGACATAGTAGCTGGCGCGTGCAGTTTTGGCACGGCATAAATGCCGGAGAATAAAGATAGAATTAAATATTGAAGTACATAAATAGTGTGTAGAGGCGGAGATCGCCTAAGTAAATTACCGCATGATGATCATGCTAAATTATGAAATATTGAAATCTTTATGTAGCCGCGGCTGGCGATCTGAGCGAGATGCCCGCTCGGAGTCTTGCAAGGAACTAACTTAAATTTGGCTCTGCTAGCCTGTGTCAAATCGGCAGCAGATAGCAGAGAGAAAAATGACGTCACTACACGCGCCTGCAATGCGGCATTTTACAGTACAAAGTTTACATAGGTACAATGTTTAACCATACTGTCCGCACAAAATCGGGGCGATTTTGCAACTTAAGTCATTGTGTGAATAGTAATTAAATATTGGAGTACATAAATAGTGTGTAGAGGCCGAGATCGCCTAAGTAAATTACCGCATGATGATCATGCTAAATTATGAAATATTGAAATCTTTATGTAGCCGCGGCTGGCGAACTGAGCGAGATGCCCGCTCGGAGTCTTGCAAGGAACTAACTTAAATTTGGCTCTGCTAGTCTGTGTCAAATCGGCAGCAGATAGCAGAGAGAAAAATGACGTCACTACACGCGCCTGCAATGCGGCATTTTACAGTACAAAGTTTAACCATACTGTCCGCACAAAATCGGGGCGATTTTGCAACTTAAGTCATTGTGTGAATAGTAATTAAATATTGAAGTACATAAATAGTGTGTAGAGGCCGAGATCGCCTAAGTAAATTACCGCATGATGATCATGCTAATTTATGAAATATTGAAATCTTTATGTAGCCGCGGCTGGCGAACTGAGCGAGATGCCCGCTCGGAGTCTTGCAAGGAACTAACTTAAATTTGGCTCTGCTAGTCTGTGTCAAATCGGCAGCAGATAGCAGAGAGAGAAATGACGTCACTACACGCGCCTGCAATGCGGCATTTTACAGTACAAAGTTTACATAGGTACAAAGTTTAACCATACTGCCGGCACAAAATCGGGGCGATTTTGCAACTTAGGTCATTGTGTGAATAATACATGGTTATTGACATTATATGATAACAAATTCAATAATAAATAACAACTGCTAATACAATAACAACGACATAACAGTTGATATGCATAACAATCAAGCAATGACACCCAGAAATTGAATAGTAGATAACAATATGATTAACATACCAAATTCATGTAAGGATACATAATACATAATGATTTACGTTACAAAGTAATAAAAAATGATAATAAAAATTTCATAACCCATAATAACATAATAATGATAAATGATAATACGATAATCAGGCAGACATAATAGTTGGCAGTACATAATAATAGGATAATGATCCCAAAAAAGTCAGTCCTTCTACAGACAACTCATATTAAGTAACAAATCTAAAAGTAGTCTCAGTACGACTATAAAACTATTCTGGGATTATTCGTGTTGCTATTAGTTCATTCATTTAATACTTAACTATTTTTATTTATTTCTTTCTGTTCATGCTTTTTAGCGCTCCTTTATTATATTAGTGATGGGTGTTATTCGTACTTCCCTTTTCATTATTGGTGTTGCGTCTTAGACGCTCTCGATAAAATCTTAAGTTGGTCTTAGAACGCTAGTTGAGGTGCTGGTAAATTAGTGAAATAATAGAGTGGACTGTATATGTTCATGAGCTAATAGTTTATTGAAAATTAATAGGACATAGTTGCTGGCGCGTGCAGTTTTGGCACGGCATAAATGCCGGAGAATAAAGATAGAATTAAATATTGAAGTACATAAATAGTGTGTAGAGGCGGAGATCGCCTAAGTAAATTACCGCATGATGATCATGCTAAATTATGAAATATTGAAATCTTTATGTAGCCGCGGCTGGCGAACTGAGCGAGATGCCCGCTCGGAGTCTTGCAAGGAACTAACTTAAATTTGGCTCTGCTAGCCTGTGTCAAATCGGCAGCAGATAGCAGAGAGAAAAATGACGTCACTACACGCGCCTGCAATGCGGCATTTTACAGTACAAAGTTTACATAGGTACAATGTTTAACCATACTGTCCGCACAAAATCGGGGCGATTTTGCAACTTAAGTCATTGTGTGAATAGTAATTAAATATTGAAGTACATAAATAGTGTGTAGAGGCCGAGATCGCCTAAGTAAATTACCGCATGATGATCATGCTAATTTATGAAATATTGAAATCTTTATGTAGCCGCGGCTGGCGAACTGAGCGAGATGCCCGCTCGGAGTCTTGCAAGGAATTAACTTAAATTTGGCTCTGCTAGTCTGTGTCAAATCGGCAGCAGATAGCAGAGAGAAAAATGACGTCACTACACGCGCCTGCAATGCGGCATTTTACAGTACAAAGTTTACATAGGTACAATGTTTAACCATACTGTCCGCACAAAATCGGGGCGATTTTGCAACTTAAGTCATTGTGTGAATAGTAATTAAATATTGAAGTACATAAATAGTGTGTAGAGGCCGAGATCGCCTAAGTAAATTACCGCATGATGATCATGCTAATTTATGAAATATTGAAATCTTTATGTAGCCGCGGCTGGCGAACTGAGCGAGATGCCCGCTCGGAGTCTTGCAAGGAACTAACTTAAATTTGGCTCTGCTAGTCTGTGTCAAATCGGCAGCAGATAGCAGAGAGAAAAATGACGTCACTACACGCGCCTGCAATGCGGCATTTTACAGTACAAAGTTTACATAGGTACAATGTTTAACCATACTGTCCGCACAAAATCGGGGCGATTTTGCAACTTAAGTCATTGTGTGAATAGTAATTAAATATTGAAGTACATAAATAGTGTGTAGAGGCCGAGATCGCCTAAGTAAATTACCGCATGATGATCATGCTAATTTATGAAATATTGAAATCTTTATGTAGCCGCGGCTGGCGAACTGAGCGAGATGCCCGCTCGGAGTCTTGCAAGGAACTAACTTAAATTTGGCTCTGCTAGTCTGTGTCAAAACGGCAGCAGATAGCAGAGAGAAAAATGACGTCACTACACGCGCCTGCAATGCGACATTTTGCAGTACAAAGTTTACATAGGTACAAAGTTTAACCATACTGCCCGCACAAAATCGGGGCGATTTTGCAACTTAAGTCATTGTGTGAATAGTACATGGTTATTGACATTATATGATAACAAATTCAATAATAAATAACAACTGCTAATACAATAACAACGACATAACAGTTGATATGCATAACAATCAAGCAATGACACCCAGAAATTGAATAGTAGATAACAATATGATTAACATACCAAATTCATGTAAGGATACATAATACATAATGATTTACGTTACATAGTAATAGAAAAATGATAATAAAAATTTCATAACCCATAATAACATGATAATGATAAATGATAAACAATAATCAGGCAGACATAATAGTTGGCAGTACATAATAATAGGATAATGATCCCAAAAAAGTCAGTCCTTCTACAGACAACTCATATTAAGTAACAAATCTAAAAGTAGTCTCAGTACGATTATAAAACTATTCTGGGATTATTCGTGTTGCTATTAGTTCATTCATTTAATACTTAACTATTTTTATTTATTTCTATCTGTTCATGCTTTTTAGCGCTCCTTTATTATATTAGTGATGGGTGTTATTCGTACTTCCCTTTTCATTATTGGTGTTGCGTCTTAGACGCTCTCGATAAAATCTTAAGTTGGTCTTAGAACGCTAGTTGAGGTGCTGGTAAATTAGTGAAATAATAGAGTGGACTGTATATGTTCATGAGCTAATAGTTTATTGAAAATTAATAGGACATAGTAGCTGGCGCGTGCAGTTTTGGCACGGCATAAATGCCGGAGAATAAAGATAGAATTAAATATTGAAGTACATAAATAGTGTGTAGAGGCGGAGATCGCCTAAGTAAATTACCGCATGATGATCATGCTAAATTATGAAATATTGAAATCTTTATGTAGCCGCGGCTGGCGATCTGAGCGAGATGCCCGCTCGGAGTCTTGCAAGGAACTAACTTAAATTTGGCTCTGCTAGCCTGTGTCAAATCGGCAGCAGATAGCAGAGAGAAAAATGACGTCACTACACGCGCCTGCAATGCGGCATTTTACAGTACAAAGTTTACATAGGTACAATGTTTAACCATACTGTCCGCACAAAATCGGGGCGATTTTGCAACTTAAGTCATTGTGTGAATAGTAATTAAATATTGGAGTACATAAATAGTGTGTAGAGGCCGAGATCGCCTAAGTAAATTACCGCATGATGATCATGCTAAATTATGAAATATTGAAATCTTTATGTAGCCGCGGCTGGCGAACTGAGCGAGATGCCCGCTCGGAGTCTTGCAAGGAACTAACTTAAATTTGGCTCTGCTAGTCTGTGTCAAATCGGCAGCAGATAGCAGAGAGAAAAATGACGTCACTACACGCGCCTGCAATGCGGCATTTTACAGTACAAAGTTTAACCATACTGTCCGCACAAAATCGGGGCGATTTTGCAACTTAAGTCATTGTGTGAATAGTAATTAAATATTGAAGTACATAAATAGTGTGTAGAGGCCGAGATCGCCTAAGTAAATTACCGCATGATGATCATGCTAATTTATGAAATATTGAAATCTTTATGTAGCCGCGGCTGGCGAACTGAGCGAGATGCCCGCTCGGAGTCTTGCAAGGAACTAACTTAAATTTGGCTCTGCTAGTCTGTGTCAAATCGGCAGCAGATAGCAGAGAGAGAAATGACGTCACTACACGCGCCTGCAATGCGGCATTTTACAGTACAAAGTTTACATAGGTACAAAGTTTAACCATACTGCCGGCACAAAATCGGGGCGATTTTGCAACTTAGGTCATTGTGTGAATAGTACATGGTTATTGACATTATATGATAACAAATTCAATAATAAATAACAACTGCTAATACAATAACAACGACATAACAGTTGATATGCATAACAATCAAGCAATGACACCCAGAAATTGAATAGTAGATAACAATATGATTAACATACCAAATTCATGTAAGGATACATAATACATAATGATTTACGTTACAAAGTAATAAAAAATGATAATAAAAATTTCATAACCCATAATAACATAATAATGATAAATGATAATACGATAATCAGGCAGACATAATAGTTGGCAGTACATAATAATAGGATAATGATCCCAAAAAAGTCAGTCCTTCTACAGACAACTCATATTAAGTAACAAATCTAAAAGTAGTCTCAGTACGACTATAAAACTATTCTGGGATTATTCGTGTTGCTATTAGTTCATTCATTTAATACTTAACTATTTTTATTTATTTCTTTCTGTTCATGCTTTTTAGCGCTCCTTTATTATATTAGTGATGGGTGTTATTCGTACTTCCCTTTTCATTATTGGTGTTGCGTCTTAGACGCTCTCGATAAAATCTTAAGTTGGTCTTAGAACGCTAGTTGAGGTGCTGGTAAATTAGTGAAATAATAGAGTGGACTGTATATGTTCATGAGCTAATAGTTTATTGAAAATTAATAGGACATAGTTGCTGGCGCGTGCAGTTTTGGCACGGCATAAATGCCGGAGAATAAAGATAGAATTAAATATTGAAGTACATAAATAGTGTGTAGAGGCGGAGATCGCCTAAGTAAATTACCGCATGATGATCATGCTAAATTATGAAATATTGAAATCTTTATGTAGCCGCGGCTGGCGAACTGAGCGAGATGCCCGCTCGGAGTCTTGCAAGGAACTAACTTAAATTTGGCTCTGCTAGCCTGTGTCAAATCGGCAGCAGATAGCAGAGAGAAAAATGACGTCACTACACGCGCCTGCAATGCGGCATTTTACAGTACAAAGTTTACATAGGTACAATGTTTAACCATACTGTCCGCACAAAATCGGGGCGATTTTGCAACTTAAGTCATTGTGTGAATAGTAATTAAATATTGAAGTACATAAATAGTGTGTAGAGGCCGAGATCGCCTAAGTAAATTACCGCATGATGATCATGCTAATTTATGAAATATTGAAATCTTTATGTAGCCGCGGCTGGCGAACTGAGCGAGATGCCCGCTCGGAGTCTTGCAAGGAATTAACTTAAATTTGGCTCTGCTAGTCTGTGTCAAATCGGCAGCAGATAGCAGAGAGAAAAATGACGTCACTACACGCGCCTGCAATGCGGCATTTTACAGTACAAAGTTTACATAGGTACAATGTTTAACCATACTGTCCGCACAAAATCGGGGCGATTTTGCAACTTAAGTCATTGTGTGAATAGTAATTAAATATTGAAGTACATAAATAGTGTGTAGAGGCCGAGATCGCCTAAGTAAATTACCGCATGATGATCATGCTAAATTATGAAATATTGAAATCTTTATGTAGCCGCGGCTGGCGAACTGAGCGAGATGCCCGCTCGGAGTCTTGCAAGGAACTAACTTAAATTTGGCTCTGCTAGTCTGTGTCAAATCGGCAGCAGATAGCAGAGAGAAAAATGACGTCACTACACGCGCCTGCAATGCGGCATTTTACAGTACAAAGTTTAACCATACTGTCCGCACAAAATCGGGGCGATTTTGCAACTTAAGTCATTGTGTGAATAGTAATTAAATATTGAAGTACATAAATAGTGTGTAGAGGCCGAGATCGCCTAAGTAAATTACCGCATGATGATCATGCTAATTTATGAAATATTGAAATCTTTATGTAGCCGCGGCTGGCGAACTGAGCGAGATGCCCGCTCGGAGTCTTGCAAGGAACTAACTTAAATTTGGCTCTGCTAGTCTGTGTCAAATCGGCAGCAGATAGCAGAGAGAGAAATGACGTCACTACACGCGCCTGCAATGCGGCATTTTACAGTACAAAGTTTACATAGGTACAAAGTTTAACCATACTGCCCGCACAAAATCGGGGCGATTTTGCAACTTAGGTCATTGTGTGAATAGTACATGGTTATTGACATTATATGATAACAAATTCAATAATAAATAACAACTGCTAATACAATAACAACGACATAACAATTGATATGCATAACAATCAAGCAATGACACCCAGAAATTGAATAGTAGATAACAATATGATTAACATACCAAATTCATGTAAGGATACATAATACATAATGATTTACGTTACAAAGTAATAGAAAAATGATAATAAAAATTTCATAACCCATAATAACATAATAATGATAAATGATAATACGATAATCAGGCAGACATAATAGTTGGCAGTACATAATAATAGGATAATGATCCCAAAAAAATCAGTCCTTCTACAGACAACTCATATTAAGTAACAAATCTAAAAGTAGTCTCAGTACGACTATAAAACTATTCTGGGATTATTCGTGTTGCTATTAGTTCATTCATTTAATACTTAACTATTTTTATTTATTTCTTTCTGTTCATGCTTTTTAGCGCTCCTTTATTATATTAGTGATGGGTGTTATTCGTACTTCCCTTTTCATTATTGGTGTTGCGTCTTAGACGCTCTCGATAAAATCTTAAGTTGGTCTTAGAACGCTAGTTGAGGTGCTGGTAAATTAGTGAAATAATAGAGTGGACTGTATATGTTCATGAGCTAATAGTTTATTGAAAATTAATAGGACATAGTTGCTGGCGCGTGCAGTTTTGGCACGGCATAAATGCCGGAGAATAAAGATAGAATTAAATATTGAAGTACATAAATAGTGTGTAGAGGCGGAGATCGCCTAAGTAAATTACCGCATGATGATCATGCTAAATTATGAAATATTGAAATCTTTATGTAGCCGCGGCTGGCGAACTGAGCGAGATGCCCGCTCGGAGTCTTGCAAGGAACTAACTTAAATTTGGCTCTGCTAGTCTGTGTCAAATCGGCAGCAGATAGCAGAGAGAAAAATGACGTCACTACACGCGCCTGCAATGCGGCATTTTACAGTACAAAGTTTACATAGGTACAATGTTTAACCATACTGTCCGCACAAAATCGGGGCGATTTTGCAACTTAAGTCATTGTGTGAATAGTAATTAAATATTGAAGTACATAAATAGTGTGTAGAGGCCGAGATCGCCTAAGTAAATTACCGCATGATGATCATGCTAATTTATGAAATATTGAAATCTTTATGTAGCCGCGGCTGGCGAACTGAGCGAGATGCCCGCTCGGAGTCTTGCAAGGAATTAACTTAAATTTGGCTCTGCTAGTCTGTGTCAAATCGGCAGCAGATAGCAGAGAGAAAAATGACGTCACTACACGCGCCTGCAATGCGGCATTTTACAGTACAAAGTTTACATAGGTACAAAGTTTAACCATACTGTCCGCACAAAATCGGGGCGATTTTGCAACTTAAGTCATTGTGTGAATAGTACATGGTTATTGACATTATATGATAACAAATTCAATAATAAATAACAACTGCTAATACAATAACAACGACATAACAATTGATATGCATAACAATCAAGCAATGACACCCAGAAATTGAATAGTAGATAACAATATGATTAACATACCAAATTCATGTAAGGATACATAATACATAATGATTTACGTTACAAAGTAATAGAAAAATGATAATAAAAATTTCATAACCCATAATAACATGATAATGATAAATGATAATACAATAATCAGGCAGACATAATAGTTGGCAGTACATAATAATAGGATAATGATCCCAAAAAAATCAGTCCTTCTACAGACAACTCATATTAAGTAACAAATCTAAAAGTAGTCTCAGTACGACTATAAAACTATTCTGGGATTATTCGTGTTGCTATTAGTTCATTCATTTAATACTTAACTATTTTTATTTATTTCTTTCTGTTCATGCTTTTTAGCGCTCCTTTATTATATTAGTGATGGGTGTTATTCGTACTTCCCTTTTCATTATTGGTGTTGCGTCTTAGACGCTCTCGATAAAATCTTAAGTTGGTCTTAGAACGCTAGTTGAGGTGCTGGTAAATTAGTGAAATAATAGAGTGGACTGTATATGTTCATGAGCTAATAGTTTATTGAAAATTAATAGGACATAGTTGCTGGCGCGTGCAATTTTGACACGGCATAAATGCCGGAGGATAAAGATAGAATTAAATATTGAAGTACATAAATAGTGTGTAGAGGCGGAGATCGCCTAAGTAAATTACCGCATGATGATCATGCTAAATTATGAAATATTGAAATCTTTATGTAGCCGCGGCTGGCGATCTGAGCGAGATGCCCGCTCGGAGTCTTGCAAGGAACTAACTTAAATTTGGCTCTGCTAGCCTGTGTCAAATCGGCAGCAGATAGCAGAGAGAAAAATGACGTCACTACACGCGCCTGCAATGCGGCATTTTACAGTACAAAGTTTACATAGGTACAATGTTTAACCATACTGTCCGCACAAAATCGGGGCGATTTTGCAACTTAAGTCATTGTGTGAATAGTAATTAAATATTGAAGTACATAAATAGTGTGTAGAGGCCGAGATCGCCTAAGTAAATTACCGCATGATGATCATGCTAAATTATGAAATATTGAAATCTTTATGTAGCCGCGGCTGGCGAACTGAGCGAGATGCCCGCTCGGAGTCTTGCAAGGAACTAACTTAAATTTGGCTCTGCTAGTCTGTGTCAAATCGGCAGCAGATAGCAGAGAGAAAAATGACGTCACTACACGCGCCTGCAATGCGGCATTTTACAGTACAAAGTTTAACCATACTGTCCGCACAAAATCGGGGCGATTTTGCAACTTAAGTCATTGTGTGAATAGTAATTAAATATTGAAGTACATAAATAGTGTGTAGAGGCCGAGATCGCCTAAGTAAATTACCGCATGATGATCATGCTAATTTATGAAATATTGAAATCTTTATGTAGCCGCGGCTGGCGAACTGAGCGAGATGCCCGCTCGGAGTCTTGCAAGGAACTAACTTAAATTTGGCTCTGCTAGTCTGTGTCAAATCGGCAGCAGATAGCAGAGAGAAAAATGACGTCACTACACGCGCCTGCAATGCGGCATTTTACAGTACAAAGTTTACATAGGTACAAAGTTTAACCATACTGCCCGCACAAAATCGGGGCGATTTTGCAACTTAGGTCATTGTGTGAATAGTACATGGTTATTGACATTATATGATAACAAATTCAATAATAAATAACAACTGCTAATACAATAACAACGACATAACAATTGATATGCATAACAATCAAGCAATGACACCCAGAAATTGAATAGTAGATAACAATATGATTAACATACCAAATTCATGTAAGGATACATAATACATAATGATTTACGTTACAAAGTAATAGAAAAATGATAATAAAAATTTCATAACCCATAATAACATAATAATGATAAATGATAATACGATAATCAGGCAGACATAATAGTTGGCAGTACATAATAATAGGATAATGATCCCAAAAAAATCAGTCCTTTTACAGACAACTCATATTAAGTAACAAATCTAAAAGTAGTCTCAGTACGACTATAAAACTATTCTGGGATTATTCGTGTTGCTATTAGTTCATTCATTTAATACTTAACTATTTTTATTTATTTCTTTCTGTTCATGCTTTTTAGCGCTCCTTTATTATATTAGTGATGGGTGTTATTCGTACTTCCCTTTTCATTATTGGTGTTGCGTCCTAGACGCTCTCGATAAAATCTTAAGTTGGTCTTAGAACGCTAGTTGAGGTGCTGGTAAATTAGTGAAATAATAGAGTGGACTGTATATGTTCATGAGCTAATAGTTTATTGAAAATTAATAGGACATAGTTGCTGGCGCGTGCAGTTTTGGCACGGCATAAATGCCGGAGAATAAAGATAGAATTAAATATTGAAGTACATAAATAGTGTGTAGAGGCGGAGATCGCCTAAGTAAATTACCGCATGATGATCATGCTAAATTATGAAATATTGAAATCTTTATGTAGCCGCGGCTGGCGAACTGAGCGAGATGCCCGCTCGGAGTCTTGCAAGGAACTAACTTAAATTTGGCTCTGCTAGGCTGTGTCAAATCGGCAGCAGATAGCAGAGAGAAAAATGACGTCACTACACGCGCCTGCAATGCGGCATTTTACAGTACAAAGTTTACATAGGTACAATGTTTAACCATACTGTCCGCACAAAATCGGGGCGATTTTGCAACTTATGTCATTGTGTGAATAGTAATTAAATATTGAAGTACATAAATAGTGTGTAGAGGCCGAGATCGCCTAAGTAAATTACCGCATGATGATCATGCTAATTTATGAAATATTGAAATCTTTATGTAGCCGCGGCTGGCGAACTGAGCGAGATGCCCGCTCGGAGTCTTGCAAGGAACTAACTTAAATTTGGCTCTGCTAGTCTGTGTCAAATCGGCAGCAGATAGCAGAGAGAAAAATGACGTCACTACAGGCGCCTGCAATGCGGCATTTTACAGTACAAAGTTTAACCATACTGTCCGCACAAAATCGGGGCGATTTTGCAACTTAAGTCATTGTGTGAATAGTAATTAAATATTGAAGTACATAAATAGTGTGTAGAGGCCGAGATCGCCTAAGTAAATTACCGCATGATGATCATGCTAATTTATGAAATATTGAAATCTTTATGTAGCCGCGGCTGGCGAACTGAGCGAGATGCCCGCTCGGAGTCTTGCAAGGAACTAACTTAAATTTGGCTCTGCTAGTCTGTGTCAAATCGGCAGCAGATAGCAGAGAGAAAAATGACGTCACTACACGCGCCTGCAATGCGGCATTTTACAGTACAAAGTTTACATAGGTACAAAGTTTAACCATACTGCCCGCACAAAATCGGGGCGATTTTGCAACTTAAGTCATTGTGTGAATAGTACATGGTTATTGACATTATATGATAACAAATTCAATAATAAATAACAACTGCTAATACAATAACAACGACATAACAATTGATATGCATAACAATCAAGCAATGACACCCAGAAATTGAATAGTAGATAACAATATGATTAACATACCACATTCATGTAAGGATACATAATACATAATGATTTACGTTACAAAGTAATAGAAAAATGATAATAAAAATTTCATAACCCATAATAACATGATAATGATAAATGATAATACAATAATCAGGCAGACATAATAGTTGGCAGTACATAATAATAGGATAATGATCCCAAAAAAATCAGTCCTTCTACAGACAACTCATATTAAGTAACAAATCTAAAAGTAGTCTCAGTACGACTATAAAACTATTCTGGGATTATTCGTGTTGCTATTAGTTCATTCATTTAATACTTAACTATTTTTATTTATTTCTTTCTGTTCATGCTTTTTAGCGCTCCTTTATTATATTAGTGATGGGTGTTATTCGTACTTCCCTTTTCATTATTGGTGTTGCGTCTTAGACGCTCTCGATAAAATCTTAAGTTGGTCTTAGAACGCTAGTTGAGGTGCTGGTAAATTAGTGAAATAATAGAGTGGACTGTATATGTTCATGAGCTAATAGTTTATTGAAAATTAATAGGACATAGTTGCTGGCGCGTGCAATTTTGACACGGCATAAATGCCGGAGGATAAAGATAGAATTAAATATTGAAGTACATAAATAGTGTGTAGAGGCGGAGATCGCCTAAGTAAATTACCGCATGATGATCATGCTAAATTATGAAATATTGAAATCTTTATGTAGCCGCGGCTGGCGATCTGAGCGAGATGCCCGCTCGGAGTCTTGCAAGGAACTAACTTAAATTTGGCTCTGCTAGCCTGTGTCAAATCGGCAGCAGATAGCAGAGAGAAAAATGACGTCACTACACGCGCCTGCAATGCGGCATTTTACAGTACAAAGTTTACATAGGTACAATGTTTAACCATACTGTCCGCACAAAATCGGGGCGATTTTGCAACTTAAGTCATTGTGTGAATAGTAATTAAATATTGAAGTACATAAATAGTGTGTAGAGGCCGAGATCGCCTAAGTAAATTACCGCATGATGATCATGCTAAATTATGAAATATTGAAATCTTTATGTAGCCGCGGCTGGCGAACTGAGCGAGATGCCCGCTCGGAGTCTTGCAAGGAACTAACTTAAATTTGGCTCTGCTAGTCTGTGTCAAATCGGCAGCAGATAGCAGAGAGAAAAATGACGTCACTACACGCGCCTGCAATGCGGCATTTTACAGTACAAAGTTTAACCATACTGTCCGCACAAAATCGGGGCGATTTTGCAACTTAAGTCATTGTGTGAATAGTAATTAAATATTGAAGTACATAAATAGTGTGTAGAGGCCGAGATCGCCTAAGTAAATTACCGCATGATGATCATGCTAATTTATGAAATATTGAAATCTTTATGTAGCCGCGGCTGGCGAACTGAGCGAGATGCCCGCTCGGAGTCTTGCAAGGAACTAACTTAAATTTGGCTCTGCTAGTCTGTGTCAAATCGGCAGCAGATAGCAGAGAGAAAAATGACGTCACTACACGCGCCTGCAATGCGGCATTTTACAGTACAAAGTTTACATAGGTACAAAGTTTAACCATACTGCCCGCACAAAATCGGGGCGATTTTGCAACTTAAGTCATTGTGTGAATAGTACATGGTTATTGACATTATATGATAAAAAATTCAATAATAAATAACAACTGCTAATACAATAACAACGACATAACAATTGATATGCATAAGAATCAAGCAATGACACCCAGAAATTGAATAGTAGATAACAATATGATTAACATACCAAATTCATGTAAGGATACATAATACATAATGATTTACGTTACAGAGTAATAGAAAAATGATAATAAAAATTGCATAACCCATAATAACATGATAATGATAAATGATAATACAATAATCAGGCAGACATAATAGTTGGCAGTACATAATAATAGGATAATGATCCCAAAAAAATCAGTCCTTCTACAGACAACTCATATTAAGTAACAAATCTAAAAGTAGTCTCAGTACGACTATAAAACTATTCTAGGATTATTCGTGTTGCTATTAGTTCATTCATTTAATACTTAACTATTTTTATTTATTTCTTTCTGTTCATGCTTTTTAGCGCTCCTTTATTATATTAGTGATGGGTGTTATTCGTACTTCCCTTTTCATTATTGGTGTTGCGTCTTAGACGCTCTCGATAAACTCTTAAGTTGGTCTTAGAACGCTAGTTGAGGTGCTGGTAAATTAGTGAAATAATAGAGTGGACTGTATATGTTCATGAGCTAATAGTTTATTGAAAATTAATAGGACATAGTTGCTGGCGCGTGCAATTTTGACACGGCATAAATGCCGGAGGATAAAGATAGAATTAAATATTGAAGTACATAAATAGTGTGTAGAGGCGGAGATCGCCTAAGTAAATTACCGCATGATGATCATGCTAAATTATGAAATATTGAAATCTTTATGTAGCCGCGGCTGGCGATCTGAGCGAGATGCCCGCTCGGAGTCTTGCAAGGAACTAACTTAAATTTGGCTCTGCTAGCCTGTGTCAAATCGGCAGCAGATAGCAGAGAGAAAAATGACGTCACTACACGCGCCTGCAATGCGGCATTTTACAGTACAAAGTTTACATAGGTACAATGTTTAACCATACTGTCCGCACAAAATCGGGGCGATTTTGCAACTTAAGTCATTGTGTGAATAGTAATTAAATATTGAAGTACATAAATAGTGTGTAGAGGCCGAGATCGCCTAAGTAAATTACCGCATGATGATCATGCTAATTTATGAAATATTGAAATCTTTATGTAGCCGCGGCTGGCGAACTGAGCGAGATGCCCGCTCGGAGTCTTGCAAGGAACTAACTTAAATTTGGCTCTGCTAGTCTGTGTCAAATCGGCAGCAGATAGCAGAGAGAAAAATGACGTCACTACACGCGCCTGCAATGCGGCATTTTACAGTACAAAGTTTAACCATACTGTCCGCACAAAATCGGGGCGATTTTGCAACTTAAGTCATTGTGTGAATAGTAATTAAATATTGAAGTACATAAATAGTGTGTAGAGGCCGAGATCGCCTAAGTAAATTACCGCATGATGATCATGCTAATTTATGAAATATTGAAATCTTTATGTAGCCGCGGCTGGCGAACTGAGCGAGATGCCCGCTCGGAGTCTTGCAAGGAACTAACTTAAATTTGGCTCTGCTAGTCTGTGTCAAATCGGCAGCAGATAGCAGAGAGAAAAATGACGTCACTACACGCGCCTGCAATGCGGCATTTTACAGTACAAAGTTTACATAGGTACAAAGTTTAACCATACTGCCCGCACAAAATCGGGGCGATTTTGCAACTTAAGTCATTGTGTGAATAGTACATGGTTATTGACATTATATGATAACAAATTCAATAATAAATAACAACTGCTAATACAATAACAACGACATAACAATTGATATGCATAACAATCAAGCAATGACACCCAGAAATTGAATAGTAGATAACAATATGATTAACATACCACATTCATGTAAGGATACATAATACATAATGATTTACGTTACAAAGTAATAGAAAAATGATAATAAAAATTTCATAACCCATAATAACATGATAATGATAAATGATAATACAATAATCAGGCAGACATAATAGTTGGCAGTACATAATAATAGGATAATGATCCAAAAAAAATCAGTCCTTCTACAGACAACTCATATTAAGTAACAAATCTAAAAGTAGTCTCAGTACGACTATAAAACTATTCTGGGATTATTCGTGTTGCTATTAGTTCATTCATTTAATACTTAACTATTTTTATTTATTTCTTTCTGTTCATGCTTTTTAGCGCTCCTTTATTATATTAGTGATGGGTGTTATTCGTACTTCCCTTTTCATTATTGGTGTTGCGTCTTAGACGCTCTCGATAAAATCTTAAGTTGGTCTTAGAACGCTAGTTGAGGTGCTGGTAAATTAGTGAAATAATAGAGTGGACTGTATATGTTCATGAGCTAATAGTTTATTGAAAATTAATAGGACATAGTTGCTGGCGCGTGCAATTTTGACACGGCATAAATGCCGGAGGATAAAGATAGAATTAAATATTGAAGTACATAAATAGTGTGTAGAGGCGGAGATCGCCTAAGTAAATTACCGCATGATGATCATGCTAAATTATGAAATATTGAAATCTTTATGTAGCCGCGGCTGGCGATCTGAGCGAGATGCCCGCTCGGAGTCTTGCAAGGAACTAACTTAAATTTGGCTCTGCTAGCCTGTGTCAAATCGGCAGCAGATAGCAGAGAGAAAAATGACGTCACTACACGCGCCTGCAATGCGGCATTTTACAGTACAAAGTTTACATAGGTACAATGTTTAACCATACTGTCCGCACAAAATCGGGGCGATTTTGCAACTTAAGTCATTGTGTGAATAGTAATTAAATATTGAAGTACATAAATAGTGTGTAGAGGCCGAGATCGCCTAAGTAAATTACCGCATGATGATCATGCTAAATTATGAAATATTGAAATCTTTATGTAGCCGCGGCTGGCGAACTGAGCGAGATGCCCGCTCGGAGTCTTGCAAGGAACTAACTTAAATTTGGCTCTGCTAGTCTGTGTCAAATCGGCAGCAGATAGCAGAGAGAAAAATGACGTCACTACACGCGCCTGCAATGCGGCATTTTACAGTACAAAGTTTAACCATGCTGTCCGCACAAAATCGGGGCGATTTTGCAACTTAAGTCATTGTGTGAATAGTAATTAAATATTGAAGTACATAAATAGTGTGTAGAGGCCGAGATCGCCTAAGTAAATTACCGCATGATGATCATGCTAATTTATGAAATATTGAAATCTTTATGTAGCCGCGGCTGGCGAACTGAGCGAGATGCCCGCTCGGAGTCTTGCAAGGAACTAACTTAAATTTGGCTCTGCTAGTCTGTGTCAAATCGGCAGCAGATAGCAGAGAGAAAAATGACGTCACTACACGCGCCTGCAATGCGGCATTTTACAGTACAAAGTTTACATAGGTACAAAGTTTAACCATACTGCCCGCACAAAATCGGGGCGATTTTGCAACTTAAGTCATTGTGTGAATAGTACATGGTTATTGACATTATATGATAAAAAATTCAATAATAAATAACAACTGCTAATACAATAACAACGACATAACAATTGATATGCATAAGAATCAAGCAATGACACCCAGAAATTGAATAGTAGATAACAATATGATTAACATACCAAATTCATGTAAGGATACATAATACATAATGATTTACGTTACAGAGTAATAGAAAAATGATAATAAAAATTGCATAACCCATAATAACATGATAATGATAAATGATAATACAATAATCAGGCAGACATAATAGTTGGCAGTACATAATAATAGGATAATGATCCCAAAAAAATCAGTCCTTCTACAGACAACTCATATTAAGTAACAAATCTAAAAGTAGTCTCAGTACGACTATAAAACTATTCTAGGATTATTCGTGTTGCTATTAGTTCATTCATTTAATACTTAACTATTTTTATTTATTTCTTTCTGTTCATGCTTTTTAGCGCTCCTTTATTATATTAGTGATGGGTGTTATTCGTACTTCCCTTTTCATTATTGGTGTTGCGTCTTAGACGCTCTCGATAAACTCTTAAGTTGGTCTTAGAACGCTAGTTGAGGTGCTGGTAAATTAGTGAAATAATAGAGTGGACTGTATATGTTCATGAGCTAATAGTTTATTGAAAATTAATAGGACATAGTTGCTGGCGCGTGCAATTTTGACACGGCATAAATGCCGGAGGATAAAGATAGAATTAAATATTGAAGTACATAAATAGTGTGTAGAGGCGGAGATCGCCTAAGTAAATTACCGCATGATGATCATGCTAAATTATGAAATATTGAAATCTTTATGTAGCCGCGGCTGGCGATCTGAGCGAGATGCCCGCTCGGAGTCTTGCAAGGAACTAACTTAAATTTGGCTCTGCTAGCCTGTGTCAAATCGGCAGCAGATAGCAGAGAGAAAAATGACGTCACTACACGCGCCTGCAATGCGGCATTTTACAGTACAAAGTTTACATAGGTACAATGTTTAACCATACTGTCCGCACAAAATCGGGGCGATTTTGCAACTTAAGTCATTGTGTGAATAGTAATTAAATATTGAAGTACATAAATAGTGTGTAGAGGCCGAGATCGCCTAAGTAAATTACCGCATGATGATCATGCTAAATTATGAAATATTGAAATCTTTATGTAGCCGCGGCTGGCGAACTGAGCGAGATGCCCGCTCGGAGTCTTGCAAGGAACTAACTTAAATTTGGCTCTGCTAGTCTGTGTCAAATCGGCAGCAGATAGCAGAGAGAAAAATGACGTCACTACACGCGCCTGCAATGCGGCATTTTACAGTACAAAGTTTAACCATACTGTCCGCACAAAATCGGGGCGATTTTGCAACTTAAGTCATTGTGTGAATAGTAATTAAATATTGAAGTACATAAATAGTGTGTAGAGGCCGAGATCGCCTAAGTAAATTACCGCATGATGATCATGCTAATTTATGAAATATTGAAATCTTTATGTAGCCGCGGCTGGCGAACTGAGCGAGATGCCCGCTCGGAGTCTTGCAAGGAACTAACTTAAATTTGGCTCTGCTAGTCTGTGTCAAATCGGCAGCAGATAGCAGAGAGAAAAATGACGTCACTACACGCGCCTGCAATGCGGCATTTTACAGTACAAAGTTTACATAGGTACAAAGTTTAACCATACTGCCCGCACAAAATCGGGGCGATTTTGCAACTTAAGTCATTGTGTGAATAGTACATGGTTATTGACATTATATGATAAAAAATTCAATAATAAATAACAACTGCTAATACAATAACAACGACATAACAATTGATATGCATAAGAATCAAGCAATGACACCCAGAAATTGAATAGTAGATAACAATATGATTAACATACCAAATTCATGTAAGGATACATAATACATAATGATTTACGTTACAGAGTAATAGAAAAATGATAATAAAAATTGCATAACCCATAATAACATGATAATGATAAATGATAATACAATAATCAGGCAGACTTAATAGTTGGCAGTACATAATAATAGGATAATGATCCCAAAAAAATCAGTCCTTCTACAGACAACTCATATTAAGTAACAAATCTAAAAGTAGTCTCAGTACGACTATAAAACTATTCTAGGATTATTCGTGTTGCTATTAGTTCATTCATTTAATACTTAACTATTTTTATTTATTTCTTTCTGTTCATGCTTTTTAGCGCTCCTTTATTATATTAGTGATGGGTGTTATTCGTACTTCCCTTTTCATTATTGGTGTTGCGTCTTAGACGCTCTCGATAAACTCTTAAGTTGGTCTTAGAACGCTAGTTGAGGTGCTGGTAAATTAGTGAAATAATAGAGTGGACTGTATATGTTCATGAGCTAATAGTTTATTGAAAATTAATAGGACATAGTTGCTGGCGCGTGCATTTTTGGCACGGCATAAATGCCGGAGAATAAAGATAGAATTAAATATTGAAGTACATAAATAGTGTGTAGAGGCGGAGATCGCCTAAGTAAATTACCGCATGATGATCATGCTAAATTATGAAATATTGAAATCTTTATGTAGCCGCGGCTGGCGAACTGAGCGAGATGCCCGCTCGGAGTCTTGCAAGGAACTAACTTAAATTTGGCTCTGCTAGCCTGTGTCAAATCGGCAGCAGATAGCAGAGAGAAAAATGACGTCACTACACGCGCCTGCAATGCGGCATTTTACAGTACAAATTTTACATAGGTACAATGTTTAACCATACTGTCCGCACAAAATCGGGGCGATTTTGCAACTTAAGTCATTGTGTGAATAGTAATTAAATATTGAAGTACATAAATAGTGTGTAGAGGCCGAGATCGCCTAAGTAAATTACCGCATGATGATCATGCTAAATTATGAAATATTGAAATCTTTATGTAGCCGCGGCTGGCGAACTGAGCGAGATGCCCGCTCGGAGTCTTGCAAGGAACTAACTTAAATTTGGCTCTGCTAGTCTGTGTCAAATCGGCAGCAGATAGCAGAGAGAAAAATGACGTCACTACACGCGCCTGCAATGCGGCATTTTACAGTACAAAGTTTAACCATACTGTCCGCACAAAATCGGTGCGATTTTGCAACTTAAGTCATTGTGTGAATAGTAATTAAATATTGAAGTACATAAATAGTGTGTAGAGGCCGAGATCGCCTAAGTAAATTACCGCATGATGATCATGCTAATTTATGAAATATTGAAATCTTTATGTAGCCGCGGCTGGCGAACTGAGCGAGATGCCCGCTCGGAGTCTTGCAAGGAACTAACTTAAATTTGGCTCTGCTAGTCTGTGTCAAATCGGCAGCAGATAGCAGAGAGAGAAAAATGACGTCACTACACGCGCCTGCAATGCGGCATTTTACAGTACAAAGTTTACATAGGTACAAAGTTTAACCATACTGCCCGCACAAAATCGGGGCGATTTTGCAACTTAAGTCATTGTGTGAATAGTACATGGTTATTGACATTATATGATAACAAATTCAATAATAAATAACAACTGCTAATACAATAACAACGACATAACAATTGATATGCATAACAATCAAGCAATGACACCCAGAAATTGAATAGTAGATAACAATATGATTAACATACCAAATTCATGTAAGGATACATAATACATAATGATTTACGTTACAAAGTAATAGAAAAATGATAATAAAAATTTCATAACCCATAATAACATGATAATGATAAATGATAATACAATAATCAGGCAGACATAATAGTTGGCAGTACATAATAATAGGATAATGATCCCAAAAAAATCAGTCCTTCTACAGACAACTCATATTAAGTAACAAATCTAAAAGTAGTCTCAGTACGACTATAAAACTATTCTGGGATTATTCGTGTTGCTATTAGTTCATTCATTTAATACTTAACTATTTTTATTTATTTCTTTCTGTTCATGCTTTTTAGCGCTCCTTTATTATATTAGTGATTGGTGTTATTCGTACTTCCCTTTTCATTATTGGTGTTGCGTCTTAGACGCTCTCGATAAAATCTTAAGTTGGTCTTAGAACGCTAGTTGAGGTGCTGGTAAATTAGTGAAATAATAGAGTGGACTGTATATGTTCATGAGCTAATAGTTTATTGAAAATTAATAGGACAGAGTTGCTGGCGCGTGCAGTTTTGGCACGGCATAAATGCCGGAGAATAAAGATAGAATTAAATATTGAAGTACATAAATAGTGTGTAGAGGCGGAGATCGCCTAAGTAAATTACCACATGATGATCATGCTAAATTATGAAATATTGAAATCTTTATGTAGCCGCGGCTGGCGAACTGAGCGAGATGCCCGCTCGGAGTCTTGCAAGGAACTAACTTAAATTTGGCTCTGCTAGCCTGTGTCAAATCGGCAGCAGATAGCAGAGAGAAAAATGACGTCACTACACGCGCCTGCAATGCGGCATTTTACAGTACAAAGTTTACATAGGTACAATGTTTAACCATACTGTCCGCACAAAATCGGTGCGATTTTGCAACTTAAGTCATTGTGTGAATAGTAATTAAATATTGAAGTACATAAATAGTGTGTAGAGGCCGAGATCGCCTAAGTAAATTACCGCATGATGATCATGCTAAATTATGAAATATTGAAATCTTTATGTAGCCGCGGCTGGCGAACTGAGCGAGATGCCCGCTCGGAGTCTTGCAAGGAACTAACTTAAATTTGGCTCTGCTAGTCTGTGTCAAATCGGCAGCAGATAGCAGAGAGAAAAATGACGTCACTACACGCGCCTGCAATGCGGCATTTTACAGTACAAAGTTTAACCATACTGTCCGCACAAAATCGGGGCGATTTTGCAACTTAAGTCATTGTGTCAATAGTAATTAAATATTGAAGTACATAAATAGTGTGTAGAGGCCGAGATCGCCTAAGTAAATTACCGCATGATGATCATGCTAATTTATGAAATATTGAAATCTTTATGTAGCCGCGGCTGGCGAACTGAGCGAGATGCCCGCTCGGAGTCTTGCAAGGAACTAACTTAAATTTGGCTCTGCTAGTCTGTGTCAAATCGGCAGCAGATAGCAGAGAGAAAAATGACGTCACTACAGGCGCCTGCAATGCGGCATTTTACAGTACAAAGTTTACATAGGTACAAAGTTTAACCATACTGCCCGCACAAAATCGGGGCGATTTTGCAACTTAAGTCATTGTGTGAATAGTACATGGTTATTGACATTATATGATAACAAATTCAATAATAAATAACAACTGCTAATACAATAACAACGACATAACAATTGATATGCATAACAATCAAGCAATGACACCCAGAAATTGAATAGTAGATAACAATATGATTAACATACCAAATTCATGTAAGGATACATAATACATAATGATTTACGTTACAAAGTAATAGAAAAATGATAATAAAAATTTCATAACCCATAATAACATGATAATGATAAATGATAATACAATAATCAGGCAGACATAATAGTTGGCAGTACATAATAATAGGATAATGATCCCAAAAAAATCAGTCCTTCTACAGACAACTCATATTAAGTAACAAATCTAAAAGTAGTCTCAGTACGACTATAAAACTATTCTGGGATTATTCGTGTTGCTATTAGTTCATTCATTTAATACTTAACTATTTTTATTTATTTCTTTCTGTTCATGCTTTTTAGCGCTCCTTTATTATATTAGTGATGGGTGTTATTCGTACTTCCCTTTTCATTATTGGTGTTGCGTCTTAGACGCTCTCGATAAAATCTTAAGTTGGTCTTAGAACGCTAGTTGAGGTGCTGGTAAATTAGTGAAATAATAGAGTGGACTGTATATGTTCATGAGCTAATAGTTTATTGAAAATTAATAGGACATAGTTGCTGGCGCGTGCAGTTTTGGCACGGCATAAATGCCGGAGAATAAAGATAGAATTAAATATTGAAGTACATAAATAGTGTGTAGAGGCGGAGATCGCCTAAGTAAATTACCGCATGATGATCATGCTAAATTATGAAATATTGAAATCTTTATGTAGCCGCGGCTGGCGAACTGAGCGAGATGCCCGCTCGGAGTCTTGCAAGGAACTAACTTAAATTTGGCTCTGCTAGCCTGTGTCAAATCGGCAGCAGAAAGCAGAGAGAAAAATGACGTCACTACACGCGCCTGCAATGCGGCATTTTACAGTACAAAGTTTACATAGGTACAATGTTTAACCATACTGTCCGCACAAAATCCGTGCGATTTTGCAACTTAAGTCATTGTGTGAATAGTAATTAAATATTGAAGTACATAAATAGTGTGTAGAGGCCGAGATCGCCTAAGTAAATTACCGCATGATGATCATGCTAAATTATGAAATATTGAAATCTTTATGTAGCCGCGGCTGGCGAACTGAGCGAGATGCCCGCTCGGAGTCTTGCAAGGAACTAACTTAAATTTGGCTCTGCTAGCCTGTGTCAAATCGGCAGCAGATAGCAGAGAGAAAAATGACGTCACTACACGCGCCTGCAATGCGGCATTTTACAGTACAAAGTTTACATAGGTACAATGTTTAACCATACTGTCCGCACAAAATCGGTGCGATTTTGCAACTTAAGTCATTGTGTGAATAGTAATTAAATATTGAAGTACATAAATAGTGTGTAGAGGCCGAGATCGCCTAAGTAAATTACCGCATGATGATCATGCTAAATTATGAAATATTGAAATCTTTATGTAGCCGCGGCTGGCGAACTGAGCGAGATGCCCGCTCGGAGTCTTGCAAGGAACTAACTTAAATTTGGCTCTGCTAGTCTGTGTCAAATCGGCAGCAGATAGCAGAGAGAAAAATGACGTCACTACACGCGCCTGCAATGCGGCATTTTACAGTACAAAGTTTAACCATACTGTCCGCACAAAATCGGGGCGATTTTGCAACTTAAGTCATTGTGTCAATAGTAATTAAATATTGAAGTACATAAATAGTGTGTAGAGGCCGAGATCGCCTAAGTAAATTACCGCATGATGATCATGCTAATTTATGAAATATTGAAATCTTTATGTAGCCGCGGCTGGCGAACTGAGCGAGATGCCCGCTCGGAGTCTTGCAAGGAACTAACTTAAATTTGGCTCTGCTAGTCTGTGTCAAATCGGCAGCAGATAGCAGAGAGAAAAATGACGTCACTACACGCGCCTGCAATGCGGCATTTTACAGTACAAAGTTTACATAGGTACAAAGTTTAACCATACTGCCCGCACAAAATCGGGGCGATTTTGCAACTTAAGTCATTGTGTGAATAGTACATGGTTATTGACATTATATGATAACAAATTCAATAATAAATAACAACTGCTAATACAATAACAACGACATAACAATTGATATGCATAACAATCAAGCAATGACACCCAGAAATTGAATAGTAGATAACAATATGATTAACATACCAAATTCATGTAAGGATACATAATACATAATGATTTACGTTACAAAGTAATAGAAAAATGATAATAAAAATTTCATAACCCATAATAACATGATAATGATAAATGATAATACAATAATCAGGCAGACATAATAGTTGGCAGTACATAATAATAGGATAATGATCCCAAAAAAATCAGTCCTTCTACAGACAACTCATATTAAGTAACAAATCTAAAAGTAGTCTCAGTACGACTATAAAACTATTCTGGGATTATTCGTGTTGCTATTAGTTCATTCATTTAATACTTAACTATTTTTATTTATTTCTTTCTGTTCATGCTTTTTAGCGCTCCTTTATTATATTAGTGATGGGTGTTATTCGTACTTCCCTTTTCATTATTGGTGTTGCGTCTTAGACGCTCTCGATAAAATCTTAAGTTGGTCTTAGAACGCTAGTTGAGGTGCTGGTAAATTAGTGAAATAATAGAGTGGACTGTATATGTTCATGAGCTAATAGTTTATTGAAAATTAATAGGACATAGTTGCTGGCGCGTGCAGTTTTGGCACGGCATAAATGCCGGAGAATAAAGATAGAATTAAATATTGAAGTACATAAATAGTGTGTAGAGGCGGAGATCGCCTAAGTAAATTACCGCATGATGATCATGCTAAATTATGAAATATTGAAATCTTTATGTAGCCGCGGCTGGCGAACTGAGCGAGATGCCCGCTCGGAGTCTTGCAAGGAACTAACTTAAATTTGGCTCTGCTAGCCTGTGTCAAATCGGCAGCAGAAAGCAGAGAGAAAAATGACGTCACTACACGCGCCTGCAATGCGGCATTTTACAGTACAAAGTTTACATAGGTACAATGTTTAACCATACTGTCTGCACAAAATCCGTGCGATTTTGCAACTTAAGTCATTGTGTGAATAGTAATTAAATATTGAAGTACATAAATAGTGTGTAGAGGCCGAGATCGCCTAAGTAAATTACCGCATGATGATCATGCTAAATTATGAAATATTGAAATCTTTATGTAGCCGCGGCTGGCGAACTGAGCGAGATGCCCGCTCGGAGTCTTGCAAGGAACTAACTTAAATTTGGCTCTGCTAGTCTGTGTCAAATCGGCAGCAGATAGCAGAGAGAAAAATGACGTCACTACACGCGCCTGCAATGCGGCATTTTACAGTACAAAGTTTACATAGGTACAAAGTTTAACCATACTGTCCGCACAAAATCGGGGCGATTTTGCAACTTAAGTCATTGTGTGAATAGTAATTAAATATTGAAGTACATAAATAGTGTGTAGAGGCCGAGATCGCCTAAGTAAATTACCGCATGATGATCATGCTAATTTATGAAATATTGAAATCTTTATGTAGCCGCGGCTGGCGAACTGAGCGAGATGCCCGCTCGGAGTCTTGCAAGGAACTAACTTAAATTTGGCTCTGCTAGTCTGTGTCAAATCGGCAGCAGATAGCAGAGAGAAAAATGACGTCACTACAGGCGCCTGCAATGCGGCATTTTACAGTACAAAGTTTACATAGGTACAAAGTTTAACCATACTGCCCGCACAAAATCGGGGCGATTTTGCAACTTAAGTCATTGTGTGAATAGTACATGGTTATTGACATTATATGATAACAAATTCAATAATAAATAACAACTGCTAATACAATAACAACGATATAACAATTGATATGCATAACAATCAAGCAATGACACCCAGAAATTGAATAGTAGATAACAATATGATTAACATACCAAATTCATGTAAGGATACATAATACATAATGATTTACGTTACAAAGTAATAGAAAAATGATAATAAAAATTTCATAACCCATAATAACATGATAATGATAAATGATAATACAATAATCAGGCAGACATAATAGTTGGCAGTACATAATAATAGGATAATGATCCCAAAAAAATCAGTCCTTCTACAGACAACTCATATTAAGTAACAAATCTAAAAGTAGTCTCAGTACGACTATAAAACTATTCTGGGATTATTCGTGTTGCTATTAGTTCATTCATTTAATACTTAACTATTTTTATTTATTTCTTTCTGTTCATGCTTTTTAGCGCTCCTTTATTATATTAGTGATGGGTGTTATTCGTACTTCCCTTTTCATTATTGGTGTTGCGTCTTAGACGCTCTCGATAAAATCTTAAGTTGGTCTTAGAACGCTAGTTGAGGTGCTGGTAAATTAGTGAAATAATAGAGTGGACTGTATATGTTCATGAGCTAATAGTTTATTGAAAATTAATAGGACATAGTTGCTGGCGCGTGCAGTTTTGGCACGGCATAAATGCCGGAGAATAAAGATAGAATTAAATATTGAAGTACATAAATAGTGTGTAGAGGCGGAGATCGCCTAAGTAAATTACCGCATGATGATCATGCTAAATTATGAAATATTGAAATCTTTATGTAGCCGCGGCAGGCGAACTGAGCGAGATGCCCGCTCGGAGTCTTGCAAGGAACTAACTTAAATTTGGCTCTGCTAGCCTGTGTCAAATCGGCAGCAGATAGCAGAGAGAAAAATGACGTCACTACACGCGCCTGCAATGCGGCATTTTACAGTACAAAGTTTACATAGGTACAATGTTTAACCATACTGTCCGCACAAAATCGGGGCGATTTTGCAACTTAAGTCATTGTGTGAATAGTAATTAAATATTGAAGTACATAAATAGTGTGTAGAGGCCGAGATCGCCTAAGTAAATTACCGCATGATGATCATGCTAAATTATGAAATATTGAAATCTTTATGTAGCCGCGGCTGGCGAACTGAGCGAGATGCCCGCTCGGAGTCTTGCAAGGAACTAACTTAAATTTGGCTCTGCTAGTCTGTGTCAAATCGGCAGCAGATAGCAGAGAGAAAAATGACGTCACTACACGCGCCTGCAATGCGGCATTTTACAGTACAAAGTTTACATAGGTACAAAGTTTAACCATACTGTCCGCACAAAATCGGGGCGATTTTGCAACTTAAGTCATTGTGTGAATAGTAATTAAATATTGAAGTACATAAATAGTGTGTAGAGGCCGAGATCGCCTAAGTAAATTACCGCATGATGATCATGCTAATTTATGAAATATTGAAATCTTTATGTAGCCGCGGCTGGCGAACTGAGCGAGATGCCCGCTCGGAGTCTTGCAAGGAACTAACTTAAATTTGGCTCTGCTAGTCTGTGTCAAATCGGCAGCAGATAGCAGAGAGAAAAATGACGTCACTACAGGCGCCTGCAATGCGGCATTTTACAGTACAAAGTTTACATAGGTACAAAGTTTAACCATACTGCCCGCACAAAATCGGGGCGATTTTGCAACTTAAGTCATTGTGTGAATAGTACATGGTTATTGACATTATATGATAACAAATTCAATAATAAATAACAACTGCTAATACAATAACAACGACATAACAATTGATATGCATAACAATCAAGCAATGACACCCAGAAATTGAATAGTAGATAACAATATGATTAACATACCAAATTCATGTAAGGATACATAATACATAATGATTTACGTTACAAAGTAATAGAAAAATGATAACAAAAATTTCATAACCCATAATAACATGATAATGATAAATGATAATACAATAATCAGGCAGACATAATAGTTGGCAGTACATAATAATAGGATAATGATCCCAAAAAAATCAGTCCTTCTACAGACAACTCATATTAAGTAACAAATCTAAAAGTAGTCTCAGTACGACTATAAAACTATTCTGGGATTATTCGTGTTGCTATTAGTTCATTCATTTAATACTTAACTATTTTTATTTATTTCTTTCTGTTCATGCTTTTTAGCGCTCCTTTATTATATTAGTGATGGGTGTTATTCGTACTTCCCTTTTCATTATTGGTGTTGCGTCTTAGACGCTCTCGATAAAATCTTAAGTTGGTCTTAGAACGCTAGTTGAGGTGCTGGTAAATTAGTGAAATAATAGAGTGGACTGTATATGTTCATGAGCTAATAGTTTATTGAAAATTAATAGGACATAGTTGCTGGCGCGTGCAATTTTGACACGGCATAAATGCCGGAGGATAAAGATAGAATTAAATATTGAAGTACATAAATAGTGTGTAGAGGCGGAGATCGCCTAAGTAAATTACCGCATGATGATCATGCTAAATTATGAAATATTGAAATCTTTATGTAGCCGCGGCTGGCGATCTGAGCGAGATGCCCGCTCGGAGTCTTGCAAGGAACTAACTTAAATTTGGCTCTGCTAGCCTGTGTCAAATCGGCAGCAGATAGCAGAGAGAAAAATGACGTCACTACACGCGCCTGCAATGCGGCATTTTACAGTACAAAGTTTACATAGGTACAATGTTTAACCATACTGTCCGCACAAAATCGGGGCGATTTTGCAACTTAAGTCATTGTGTGAATAGTAATTAAATATTGAAGTACATAAATAGTGTGTAGAGGCCGAGATCGCCTAAGTAAATTACCGCATGATGATCATGCTAAATTATGAAATATTGAAATCTTTATGTAGCCGCGGCTGGCGAACTGAGCGAGATGCCCGCTCGGAGTCTTGCAAGGAACTAACTTAAATTTGGCTCTGCTAGTCTGTGTCAAATCGGCAGCAGATAGCAGAGAGAAAAATGACGTCACTACACGCGCCTGCAATGCGGCATTTTACAGTACAAAGTTTAACCATACTGTCCGCACAAAATCGGGGCGATTTTGCAACTTAAGTCATTGTGTGAATAGTAATTAAATATTGAAGTACATAAATAGTGTGTAGAGGCCGAGATCGCCTAAGTAAATTACCGCATGATGATCATGCTAATTTATGAAATATTGAAATCTTTATGTAGCCGCGGCTGGCGAACTGAGCGAGATGCCCGCTCGGAGTCTTGCAAGGAACTAACTTAAATTTGGCTCTGCTAGTCTGTGTCAAATCGGCAGCAGATAGCAGAGAGAAAAATGACGTCACTACACGCGCCTGCAATGCGGCATTTTACAGTACAAACATAGGTACAAAGTTTAACCATACTGCCCGCACAAAATCGGGGCGATTTTGCAACTTAAGTCATTGTGTGAATAGTACATGGTTATTGACATTATATGATAACAAATTCAATAATAAATAACAACTGCTAATACAATAACAACGACATAACAATTGATATGCATAACAATCAAGCAATGACACCCAGAAATTGAATAGTAGATAACAATATGATTAACATATCACATTCATGTAAGGATACATAATACATAATGATTTACGTTACAAAGTAATAGAAAAATGATAATAAAAATTTCATAACCCATAATAACATGATAATGATAAATGATAATACAATAATCAGGCAGACATAATAGTTGGCAGTACATAATAATAGGATAATGATCCCAAAAAAATCAGTCCTTCTACAGACAACTCATATTAAGTAACAAATCTAAAAGTAGTCTCAGTACGACTATAAAACTATTCTGGGATTATTCGTGTTGCTATTAGTTCATTCATTTAATACTTAACTATTTTTATTTATTTCTTTCTGTTCATGCTTTTTAGCGCTCCTTTATTATATTAGTGATGGGTGTTATTCGTACTTCCCTTTTCATTATTGGTGTTGCGTCTTAGACGCTCTCGATAAAATCTTAAGTTGGTCTTAGAACGCTAGTTGAGGTGCTGGTAAATTAGTGAAATAATAGAGTGGACTGTATATGTTCATGAGCTAATAGTTTATTGAAAATTAATAGGACATAGTTGCTGGCGCGTGCAATTTTGACACGGCATAAATGCCGGAGGATAAAGATAGAATTAAATATTGAAGTACATAAATAGTGTGTAGAGGCGGAGATCGCCTAAGTAAATTACCGCATGATGATCATGCTAAATTATGAAATATTGAAATCTTTATGTAGCCGCGGCTGGCGATCTGAGCGAGATGCCCGCTCGGAGTCTTGCAAGGAACTAACTTAAATTTGGCTCTGCTAGCCTGTGTCAAATCGGCAGCAGATAGCAGAGAGAAAAATGACGTCACTACACGCGCCTGCAATGCGGCATTTTACAGTACAAAGTTTACATAGGTACAATGTTTAACCATACTGTCCGCACAAAATCGGGGCGATTTTGCAACTTAAGTCATTGTGTGAATAGTAATTAAATATTGAAGTACATAAATAGTGTGTAGAGGCCGAGATCGCCTAAGTAAATTACCGCATGATGATCATGCTAAATTATGAAATATTGAAATCTTTATGTAGCCGCGGCTGGCGAACTGAGCGAGATGCCCGCTCGGAGTCTTGCAAGGAACTAACTTAAATTTGGCTCTGCTAGTCTGTGTCAAATCGGCAGCAGATAGCAGAGAGAAAAATGACGTCACTACACGCGCCTGCAATGCTGCATTTTACAGTACAAAGTTTAACCATACTGTCCGCACAAAATCGGGGCGATTTTGCAACTTAAGTCATTGTGTGAATAGTAATTAAATATTGAAGTACATAAATAGTGTGTAGAGGCCGAGATCGCCTAAGTAAATTACCGCATGATGATCATGCTAATTTATGAAATATTGAAATCTTTATGTAGCCGCGGCTGGCGAACTGAGCGAGATGCCCGCTCGGAGTCTTGCAAGGAACTAACTTAAATTTGGCTCTGCTAGTCTGTGTCAAATCGGCAGCAGATAGCAGAGAGAAAAATGACGTCACTACACGCGCCTGCAATGCGGCATTTTACAGTACAAAGTTTACATAGGTACAAAGTTTAACCATACTGCCCGCACAAAATCGGGGCGATTTTGCAACTTAAGTCATTGTGTGAATAGTACATGGTTATTGACATTATATGATAACAAATTCAATAATAAATAACAACTGCTAATACAATAACAACGACATAACAATTGATATGCATAACAATCAAGCAATGACACCCAGAAATTGAATAGTAGATAACAATATGATTAACATACCAAATTCATGTAAGGATACATAATACATAATGATTTACGTTACAAAGTAATAGAAAAATGATAATAAAAATTGCATAACCCATAATAACATGATAATGATAAATGATAATACAATAATCAGGCAGACATAATAGTTGGCAGTACATAATAATAGGATAATGATCCCAAAAAAATCAGTCCTTCTACAGACAACTCATATTAAGTAACAAATCTAAAAGTAGTCTCAGTACGACTATAAAACTATTCTAGGATTATTCGTGTTGCTATTAGTTCATTCATTTAATACTTAACTATTTTTATTTATTTCTTTCTGTTCATGCTTTTTAGCGCTCCTTTATTATATTAGTGATGGGTGTTATTCGTACTTCCCTTTTCATTATTGGTGTTGCGTCTTAGACGCTCTCGATAAACTCTTAAGTTGGTCTTAGAACGCTAGTTGAGGTGCTGGTAAATTAGTGAAATAATAGAGTGGACTGTATATGTTCATGAGCTAACAGTTTATTAAAAATTAATAGGACATAGTTGCTGGCGCGTGCATTTTTGGCACGGCATAAATGCCGGAGAATAAAGATAGAATTAAATATTGAAGTACATAAATAGTGTGTAGAGGCGGAGATCGCATAAGTAAATTACCGCATGATGATCATGCTAAATTATGAAATATTGAAATCTTTATGTAGCCGCGGCTGGCGAACTGAGCGAGATGCCCGCTCGGAGTCTTGCAAGGAACTAACTTAAATTTGGCTCTGCTAGCCTGTGTCAAATCGGCAGCAGATAGCAGAGAGAAAAATGACGTCACTACACGCGCCTGCAATGCGGCATTTTACAGTACAAATTTTACATAGGTACAATGTTTAACCATACTGTCCGCACAAAATCGGGGCGATTTTGCAACTTAAGTCATTGTGTGAATAGTAATTAAATATTGAAGTACATAAATAGTGTGTAGAGGCCGAGATCGCCTAAGTAAATTACCGCATGATGATCATGCTAAATTATGAAATATTGAAATCTTTATGTAGCCGCGGCTGGCGAACTGAGCGAGATGCCCGCTCGGAGTCTTGCAAGGAACTAACTTAAATTTGGCTCTGCTAGTCTGTGTCAAATCGGCAGCAGATAGCAGAGAGAAAAATGACGTCACTACACGCGCCTGCAATGCGGCATTTTACAGTACAAAGTTTAACCATACTGTCCGCACAAAATCGGTGCGATTTTGCAACTTAAGTCATTGTGTGAATAGTAATTAAATATTGAAGTACATAAATAGTGTGTAGAGGCCGAGATCGCCTAAGTAAATTACCGCATGATGATCATGCTAATTTATGAAATATTGAAATCTTTATGTAGCCGCGGCTGGCGAACTGAGCGAGATGCCCGCTCGGAGTCTTGCAAGGAACTAACTTAAATTTGGCTCTGCTAGTCTGTGTCAAATCGGCAGCAGATAGCAGAGAGAGAAAAATGACGTCACTACACGCGCCTGCAATGCGGCATTTTACAGTACAAAGTTTACATAGGTACAAAGTTTAACCATACTGCCCGCACAAAATCGGGGCGATTTTGCAACTTAAGTCATTGTGTGAATAGTACATGGTTATTGACATTATATGATAACAAATTCAATAATAAATAACAACTGCTAATACAATAACAACGACATAACAATTGATATGCATAACAATCAAGCAATGACACCCAGAAATTGAATAGTAGATAACAATATGATTAACATACCAAATTCATGTAAGGATACATAATACATAATGATTTACGTTACAAAGTAATAGAAAAATGATAATAAAAATTTCATAACCCATAATAACATGATAATGATAAATGATAATACAATAATCAGGCAGACATAATAGTTGGCAGTACATAATAATAGGATAATGATCCCAAAAAAATCAGTCCTTCTACAGACAACTCATATTAAGTAACAAATCTAAAAGTAGTCTCAGTACGACTATAAAACTATTCTGGGATTATTCGTGTTGCTATTAGTTCATTCATTTAATACTTAACTATTTTTATTTATTTCTTTCTGTTCATGCTTTTTAGCGCTCCTTTATTATATTAGTGATTGGTGTTATTCGTACTTCCCTTTTCATTATTGGTGTTGCGTCTTAGACGCTCTCGATAAAATCTTAAGTTGGTCTTAGAACGCTAGTTGAGGTGCTGGTAAATTAGTGAAATAATAGAGTGGACTGTATATGTTCATGAGCTAATAGTTTATTGAAAATTAATAGGACAGAGTTGCTGGCGCGTGCAGTTTTGGCACGGCATAAATGCCGGAGAATAAAGATAGAATTAAATATTGAAGTACATAAATAGTGTGTAGAGGCGGAGATCGCCTAAGTAAATTACCACATGATGATCATGCTAAATTATGAAATATTGAAATCTTTATGTAGCCGCGGCTGGCGAACTGAGCGAGATGCCCGCTCGGAGTCTTGCAAGGAACTAACTTAAATTTGGCTCTGCTAGCCTGTGTCAAATCGGCAGCAGATAGCAGAGAGAAAAATGACGTCACTACACGCGCCTGCAATGCGGCATTTTACAGTACAAAGTTTACATAGGTACAAAGTTTAACCATACTGTCCGCACAAAATCGGGGCGATTTTGCAACTTAAGTCATTGTGTGAATAGTAATTAAATATTGAAGTACATAAATAGTGTGTAGAGGCCGAGATCGCCTAAGTAAATTACCGCATGATGATCATGCTAATTTATGAAATATTGAAATCTTTATGTAGCCGCGGCTGGCGAACTGAGCGAGATGCCCGCTCGGAGTCTTGCAAGGAACTAACTTAAATTTGGCTCTGCTAGTCTGTGTCAAATCGGCAGCAGATAGCAGAGAGAAAAATGACGTCACTACAGGCGCCTGCAATGCGGCATTTTACAGTACAAAGTTTACATAGGTACAAAGTTTAACCATACTGCCCGCACAAAATCGGGGCGATTTTGCAACTTAAGTCATTGTGTGAATAGTACATGGTTATTGACATTATATGATAACAAATTCAATAATAAATAACAACTGCTAATACAATAACAACGACATAACAATTGATATGCATAACAATCAAGCAATGACACCCAGAAATTGAATAGTAGATAACAATATGATTAACATACCAAATTCATGTAAGGATACATAATACATAATGATTTACGTTACAAAGTAATAGAAAAATGATAACAAAAATTTCATAACCCATAATAACATGATAATGATAAATGTTAATACAATAATCAGGCAGACATAATAGTTGGCAGTACATAGTAATAGGATAATGATCCCAAAAAAATCAGTCCTTCTACAGACAACTCATATTAAGTAACAAATCTAAAAGTAGTCTCAGTACGACTATAAAACTATTCTGGGATTATTCGTGTTGCTATTAGTTCATTCATTTAATACTTAACTATTTTTATTTATTTCTTTCTGTTCATGCTTTTTAGCGCTCCTTTATTATATTAGTGATGGGTGTTATTCGTACTTCCCTTTTCATTATTGGTGTTGCGTCTTAGACGCTCCCGATAAAATCTTAAGTTGGTCTTAGAACGCTAGTTGAGGTGCTGGTAAATTAGTGAAATAATAGAGTGGACTGTATATGTTCATGAGCTAATAGTTTATTGAAAATTAATAGGACATAGTTGCTGGCGCGTGCAGTTTTGGCACGGCATAAATGCCGGAGAATAAAGATAGAATTAAATATTGAAGTACATAAATAGTGTGTAGAGGCCGAGATCGCCTAAGTAAATTACCGCATGATGATCATGCTAAATTATGAAATATTGAAATCTTTATGTAGCCGCGGCTGGCGAACTGAGCGAGATGCCCGCTCGGAGTCTTGCAAGGATCTAACTTAAATTTGGCTCTGCTAGTCTGTGTCAAATCGGCAGCAGATAGCAGAGAGAAAAATGACGTCACTACACGCGCCTGCAATGCGGCATTTTACAGTACAAAGTTTACATAGGTACAAAGTTTAACCATAGTGTCCGCACAAAATCGGGGCGATTTTGCAACTTAAGTCATTGTGTGAATAGTAATTAAATATTGAAGTACATAAATAGTGTGTAGAGGCCGAGATCGCCTAAGTAAATTACCGCATGATGATCATGCTAATTTATGAAATATTGAAATCTTTATGTAGCCGCGGCTGGCGAACTGAGCGAGATGCCCGCTCGGAGTCTTGCAAGGAACTAACTTAAATTTGGCTCTGCTAGTCTGTGTCAAATCGGCAGCAGATAGCAGAGAGAAAAATGACGTCACTACAGGCGCCTGCAATGCGGCATTTTACAGTACAAAGTTTACATAGGTACAAAGTTTAACCATACTGCCCGCACAAAATCGGGGCGATTTTGCAACTTAAGTCATTGTGTGAATAGTACATGGTTATTGACATTATATGATAACAAATTCAATAATAAATAACAACTGCTAATACAATAACAACGACGTAACAATTGATATGCATAACAATCAAGCAGTGACACCCAGAAATTGAATAGTAGATAACAATATGATTAACATACCAAATTCATGTAAGGATACATAATACATAATGATTTACGTTACATAGTAATAGAAAAATGATAATAAAAATTTCATAACCCATAATAACATGATAATGATAAATGATAATACAATAATCAGGCAGACATAATAGTTGGCAGTACATAATAATAGGATAATGATCCCAAAAAAATCAGTCCTTCTACAGACAACTCATATTAAGTAACAAATCTAAAAGTAGTCTCAGTACGACTATAAAACTATTCTGGGATTATTCGTGTTGCTATTAGTTCATTCATTTAATACTTAACTATTTTTATTTATTTCTTTCTGTTCATGCTTTTTAGCGCTCCTTTATTATATTAGTGATGGGTGTTATTCGTACTTCCCTTTTCATTATTGATGTTGCGTCTTAGACGCTCTCGATAAAATCTTAAGTTGGTCTTAGAACGCTAGTTGAGGTGCTGGTAAATTAGTGAAATAATAGAGTGGACTGTATATGTTCATGAGCTAATAGTTTATTGAAAATTAATAGGACATAGTTGCTGGCGCGTGCAGTTTTGGCACGGCATAAATGCCGGAGAATAAAGATAGAATTAAATATTGAAGTACATAAATAGTGTGTAGAGGCGGAGATCGCCTAAGTAAATTACCGCATGATGATGATCATGCTAAATTATGAAATATTGAAATCTTTATGTAGCCGCGGCTGGCGAACTGAGCGAGATGCCCGCTCGGAGTCTTGCAAGGAACTAACTTAAATTTGGCTCTGCTAGCCTGTTTCAAATCGGCAGCAGATAGCAGAGAGAAAAATGACGTCACTACACGCGCCTGCAATGCGGCATTTTACAGTACAAAGTTTACATAGGTACAATGTTTAACCATACTGTCCGCACAAAATCGGGGCGATTTTGCAACTTAAGTCATTGTGTGAATAGTAATTAAATATTGAAGTACATAAATAGTGTGTAGAGGCCGAGATCGCCTAAGTAAATTACCGCATGATGATCATGCTAAATTATGAAATATTGAAATCTTTATGTAGCCGCGGCTGGCGAACTGAGCGAGATGCCCGCTCGGAGTCTTGCAAGGAACTAACTTAAATTTGGCTCTGCTAGTCTGTGTCAAATCGGCAGCAGATAGCAGAGAGAAAAATGACGTCACTACACGCGCCTGCAATGCGGCATTTTACAGTACAAAGTTTAACCATACTGTCCGCACAAAATCGGGGCGATTTTGCAACTTAAGTCATTGTGTCAATAGTAATTAAATATTGAAGTACATAAATAGTGTGTAGAGGCCGAGATCGCCTAAGTAAATTACCGCATGATGATCATGCTAATTTATGAAATATTGAAATCTTTATGTTGCCGCGGCTGGCGAACTGAGCGAGATACCCGCTCGGAGTCTTGCAAGGAACTAACTTAAATTTGGCTCTGCTAGTCTGTGTCAAATCGGCAGCAGATAGCAGAGAGAAAAATGACGTCACTACACGCGCCTGCAATGCGGCATTTTACAGTACAAAGTTTACATAGGTACAAAGTTTAACCATACTGCCCGCACAAAATCGGGGCGATTTTGCAACTTAAGTCATTGTGTGAATAGTACATGGTTATTGACATTATATGATAACAAATTCAATAATAAATAACAACTGCTAATACAATAACAACGACATAACAATTGATATGCATAACAATCAAGCAATGACACCCAGAAATTGAATAGTAGATAACAATATGATTAACATACCAAATTCATGTAAGGATACATAATACATAATGATTTACGTTACAAAGTAATAGAAAAATGATAATAAAAATTTCATAACCCATAATAACATGATAATGATAAATGATAATACAATAATCAGGCAGACATAATAGTTGGCAGTACATAATAATAGGATAATGATCCCAAAAAAATCAGTCCTTCTACAGACAACTCATATTAAGTAACAAATCTAAAAGTAGTCTCAGTACGACTATAAAACTATTCTGGGATTATTCGTGTTGCTATTAGTTCATTCATTTAATACTTAACTATTTTTATTTATTTCTTTCTGTTCATGCTTTTTAGCGCTCCTTTATTATATTAGTGATGGGTGTTATTCGTACTTCCCTTTTCATTATTGGTGTTGCGTCTTAGACGCTCTCGATAAAATCTTAAGTTGGTCTTAGAACGCTAGTTGAGGTGCTGGTAAATTAGTGAAATAATAGAGTGGACTGTATATGTTCATGAGCTAATAGTTTATTGAAAATTAATAGGACATAGTTGCTGGCGCGTGCAGTTTTGGCACGGCATAAATGCCGGAGAATAAAGATAGAATTAAATATTGAAGTACATAAATAGTGTGTAGAGGCGGAGATCGCCTAAGTAAATTACCGCATGATGATCATGCTAAATTATGAAATATTGAAATCTTTATGTAGCCGCGGCTGGCGAACTGAGCGAGATGCCCGCTCGGAGTCTTGCAAGGAACTAACTTAAATTTGGCTCTGCTAGCCTGTGTCAAATCGGCAGCAGAAAGCAGAGAGAAAAATGACGTCACTACACGCGCCTGCAATGCGGCATTTTACAGTACAAAGTTTACATAGGTACAATGTTTAACCATACTGTCCGCACAAAATCCGTGCGATTTTGCAACTTAAGTCATTGTGTGAATAGTAATTAAATATTGAAGTACATAAATAGTGTGTAGAGGCCGAGATCGCCTAAGTAAATTACCGCATGATGATCATGCTAAATTATGAAATATTGAAATCTTTATGTAGCCGCGGCTGGCGAACTGAGCGAGATGCCCGCTCGGAGTCTTGCAAGGAACTAACTTAAATTTGGCTCTGCTAGTCTGTGTCAAATCGGCAGCAGATAGCAGAGAGAAAAATGACGTCACTACACGCGCCTGCAATGCGGCATTTTACAGTACAAAGTTTACATAGGTACAAAGTTTAACCATACTGTCCGCACAAAATCGGGGCGATTTTGCAACTTAAGTCATTGTGTGAATAGTAATTAAATATTGAAGTACATAAATAGTGTGTAGAGGCCGAGATCGCCTAAGTAAATTACCGCATGATGATCATGCTAATTTATGAAATATTGAAATCTTTATGTAGCCGCGGCTGGCGAACTGAGCGAGATGCCCGCTCGGAGTCTTGCAAGGAACTAACTTAAATTTGGCTCTGCTAGTCTGTGTCAAATCGGCAGCAGATAGCAGAGAGAAAAATGACGTCACTACAGGCGCCTGCAATGCGGCATTTTACAGTACAAAGTTTACATAGGTACAAAGTTTAACCATACTGCCCGCACAAAATCGGGGCGATTTTGCAACTTAAGTCATTGTGTGAATAGTACATGGTTATTGACATTATATGATAACAAATTCAATAATAAATAACAACTGCTAATACAATAACAACGACATAACAATTGATATGCATAACAATCAAGCAATGACACCCAGAAATTGAATAGTAGATAACAATATGATTAACATACCAAATTCATGTAAGGATACATAATACATAATGATTTACGTTACAAAGTAATAGAAAAATGATAATAAAAATTTCATAACCCATAATAACATGATAATGATAAATGATAATACAATAATCAGGCAGACATAATAGTTGGCAGTACATAATAATAGGATAATGATCCCAAAAAAATCAGTCCTTCTACAGACAACTCATATTAAGTAACAAATCTAAAAGTAGTCTCAGTACGACTATAAAACTATTCTGGGATTATTCGTGTTGCTATTAGTTCATTCATTTAATACTTAACTATTTTTATTTATTTCTTTCTGTTCATGCTTTTTAGCGCTCCTTTATTATATTAGTGATTGGTGTTATTCGTACTTCCCTTTTCATTATTGGTGTTGCGTCTTAGACGCTCTCGATAAAATCTTAAGTTGGTCTTAGAACGCTAGTTGAGGTGCTGGTAAATTAGTGAAATAATAGAGTGGACTGTATATGTTCATGAGCTAATAGTTTATTGAAAATTAATAGGACATAGTTGCTGGCGCGTGCAGTTTTGGCACGGCATAAATGCCGGAGAATAAAGATAGAATTAAATATTGAAGTACATAAATAGTGTGTAGAGGCGGAGATCGCCTAAGTAAATTACCGCATGATGATCATGCTAAATTATGAAATATTCAAATCTTTATGTAGCCGCGGCTGGCGAACTGAGCGAGATGCCCGCTCGGAGTCTTGCAAGGAACTAACTTAAATTTCGCTCTGCTAGCCTGTGTCAAATCGGCAGCAGATAGCAGAGAGAAAAATGACGTCACTACACGCGCCTGCAATGCGGCATTTTACAGTACAAAGTTTACATAGGTACAATGTTTAACCATACTGTCCGCACAAAATCGGGGCGATTTTGCAACTTAAGTCATTGTGTGAATAGTAATTAAATATTGAAGTACATAAATAGTGTGTAGAGGCCGAGATCGCCTAAGTAAATTACCGCATGATGATCATGCTAAATTATGAAATATTGAAATCTTTATGTAGCCGCGGCTGGCGAACTGAGCGAGATGCCCGCTCGGAGTCTTGCAAGGAACTAACTTAAATTTGGCTCTGCTAGTCTGTGTCAAATCGGCAGCAGATAGCAGAGAGAAAAATGACGTCACTACACGCGCCTGCAATGCGGCATTTTACAGTACAAAGTTTACATAGGTACAAAGTTTAACCATACTGTCCGCACAAAATCGGGGCGATTTTGCAACTTAAGTCATTGTGTGAATAGTAATTAAATATTGAAGTACATAAATAGTGTGTAGAGGCCGAGATCGCCTAAGTAAATTACCGCATGATGATCATGCTAATTTATGAAATATTGAAATCTTTATGTAGCCGCGGCTGGCGAACTGAGCGAGATGCCCGCTCGGAGTCTTGCAAGGAACTAACTTAAATTTGGCTCTGCTAGTCTGTGTCAAATCGGCAGCAGATAGCAGAGAGAAAAATGACGTCACTACAGGCGCCTGCAATGCGGCATTTTACAGTACAAAGTTTACATAGGTACAAAGTTTAACCATACTGCCCGCACAAAATCGGGGCGATTTTGCAACTTAAGTCATTGTGTGAATAGTACATGGTTATTGACATTATATGATAACAAATTCAATAATAAATAACAACTGCTAATACAATAACAACGACATAACAATTGATATGCATAACAATCAAGCAATGACACCCAGAAATTGAATAGTAGATAACAATATGATTAACATACCAAATTCATGTAAGGATACATAATACATAATGATTTACGTTACAAAGTAATAGAAAAATGATAACAAAAATTTCATAACCCATAATAACATGATAATGATAAATGTTAATACAATAATCAGGCAGACATAATAGTTGGCAGTACATAGTAATAGGATAATGATCCCAAAAAAATCAGTCCTTCTACAGACAACTCATATTAAGTAACAAATCTAAAAGTAGTCTCAGTGCGACTATAAAACTATTCTGGGATTATTCGTGTTGCTATTAGTTCATTCATTTAATACTTAACTATTTTTATTTATTTCTTTCTGTTCATGCTTTTTAGCGCTCTTTTATTATATTAGTGATGGGTGTTATTCGTACTTCCCTTTTCATTATTGGTGTTGCGTCTTAGACGCTCCCGATAAAATCTTAAGTTGGTCTTAGAACGCTAGTTGAGGTGCTGGTAAATTAGTGAAATAATAGAGTGGACTGTATATGTTCATGAGCTAATAGTTTATTGAAAATTAATAGGATATAGTTGCTGGCGCGTGCAGTTTTGGCACGGCATAAATGCCGGAGAATAAAGATAGAATTAAATATTGAAGTACATAAATAGTGTGTAGAGGCCGAGATCGCCTAAGTAAATTACTGCATGATGATCATGCTAAATTATGAAATATTGAAATCTTTATGTAGCCGCGGCTGGCGAACTGAGCGAGATGCCCGCTCGGAGTCTTGCAAGGAACTAACTTAAATTTGGCTCTGCTAGCCTGTGTCAAATCGGCAGCAGATAGCAGAGAGAAAAATGACGTCACTACACGCGCCTGCAATGCGGCATTTTACAGTACAAAGTTTACGTAGGTACAATGTTTAACCATACTGTCCGCACAAAATCGGGGCGATTTTGCAACTTAAGTCATTGTGTGAATAGTAATTAAATATTGAAGTACATAAATAGTGTGTAGAGGCCGAGATCGCCTAAGTAAATTACCGCATGATGATCATGCTAAATTATGAAATATTGAAATCTTTATGTAGCCGCGGCTGGCGAACTGAGCGAGATGCCCGCTCGGAGTCTTGCAAGGAACTAACTTAAATTTGGCTCTGCTAGTCTGTGTCAAATCGGCAGCAGATAGCAGAGAGAAAAATGACGTCACTACACGCGCCTGCAATGCGGCATTTTACAGTACAAAGTTTACATAGGTACAAAGTTTAACCATACTGTCCGCACAAAATCGGGGCGATTTTGCAACTTAAGTCATTGTGTGAATAGTAATTAAATATTGAAGTACATAAATAGTGTGTAGAGGCCGAGATCGCCTAAGTAAATTACCGCATGATGATCATGCTAATTTATGAAATATTGAAATCTTTATGTAGCCGCGGCTGGCGAACTGAGCGAGATGCCCGCTCGGAGTCTTGCAAGGAACTAACTTAAATTTGGCTCTGCTAGTCTGTGTCAAATCGGCAGCAGATAGCAGAGAGAAAAATGACGTCACTACACGCGCCTGCAATGCGGCATTTTACAGTACAAAGTTTACATAGGTACAAAGTTTAACCATACTGCCCGCACAAAATCGGGGCGATTTTGCAATTCAAGTCATTGTGTGAATAGTACATGGTTATTGACATTATATGATAACAAATTCAATAATAAATAACAACTGCTAATACAATAACAACGACATAACAATTGATATGCATAACAATCAAGCAATGACACCCAGAAATTGAATAGTAGATAACAATATGATTAACATACCAAATTCATGTAAGGATACATAATACATAATGATTTACGTTACAAAGTAATAGAAAAATGATAACAAAAATTTCATAACCCATAATAACATGATAATGATAAATGTTAATACAATAATCAGGCAGACATAATAGTTGGCAGTACATAGTAATAGGATAATGATCCCAAAAAAATCAGTCCTTCTACAGACAACTCATATTAAGTAACAAATCTAAAAGTAGTCTCAGTGCGACTATAAAACTATTCTGGGATTATTCGTGTTGCTATTAGTTCATTCATTTAATACTTAACTATTTTTATTTATTTCTTTCTGTTCATGCTTTTTAGCGCTCCTTTATTATATTAGTGATGGGTGTTATTCGTACTTCCCTTTTCATTATTGATGTTGCGTCTTAGACGCTCTCGATAAAATCTTAAGTTGGTCTTAGAACGCTAGTTGAGGTGCTGGTAAATTAGTGAAATAATAGAGTGGACTGTATATGTTCTTGAGCTAATAGTTTATTGAAAATTAATAGGACATAGTTGCTGGCGAGTGCAGTTTTGGCACGGCATAAATGCCGGAGAATAAAGATAGAATTAAATATTGAAGTACTTAAATAGTGTGTAGAGGCGGAGATCGCCTAAGTAAATTACCGCATGATGATCATGCTAAATTATGAAATATTGAAATCTTTATGTAGCCGCGGCTGGCGAACTGAGCGAGATGCCCGCTCGGAGTCTTGCAAGGAACTAACTTAAATTTGGCTCTGCTAGCCTGTGTCAAATCGGCAGCAGATAGCAGAGAGATAAATGACGTCACTACACGCGCCTGCAATGCGGCATTTTACAGTACAAAGTTTACATAGGTACAAAGTTTAACCATACTGCCCGCACAAAATCGGGGCGATTTTGCAACTTAAGTCATTGTGTGAATAGTAATTAAATATTGAAGTACATAAATAGTGTGTAGAGGCCGAGATCGCCTAAGTAAATTACCGCATGATGATCATGCTAAATTATGAAATATTGAAAACTTTATGTAGCCGTGGCTAGCGAACTGAGCGAGATGCCCGCTCGGAGTCTTGCAAGGAACTAACTTAAATTTGGCTCTGCTAGACTGTGTCAAATCGGCAGCAGATAGCAGAGAGAAAAATGAAGTCACTACACGCGCCTGCAATGCGGCATTTTACAGTACAAAGTTTACATAGGTACAAAGTTTAACCATACTGCCCGCACAAAATCGGGGCGATTTTGCAACTTAAATCATTGTGTGAATAGTACATGGTTATTGACATTATATGATAACAAATTCAATAATAAATAACAACTGCTAATACAATAACAACGACATAACAATTGATATGCATAACAATCAAGCAATGACACCCAGAAATTGAATAGTAGATAACAATATGATTAACATACCAAATTCATGTAAGGATACATAATACATAATGATTTACGTTACAAAGTAATAGAAAAATGATAACAAAAATTTCATAACCCATAATAACATGATAATGATAAATGTTAATACAATAATCAGGCAGACATAATAGTTGGCAGTACATAGTAATAGGATAATGATCCCAAAAAAATCAGTCCTTCTACAGACAACTCATATTAAGTAACAAATCTAAAAGTAGTCTCAGTGCGACTATAAAACTATTCTGAGATTATTCGTGTTGCTATTAGTTCATTCATTTAATACTTAACTATTTTTATTTATTTCTTTCTGTTCATGCTTTTTAGCGCTCCTTTATTATATTAGTGATGGGTGTTATTCGTACTTCCCTTTTCATTATTGGTGTTGCGTCTTAGACGCTCCCGATAAAATCTTAAGTTGGTCTTAGAACGCTAGTTGAGGTGCTGGTAAATTAGTGAAATAATAGAGTGGACTGTATATGTTCATGAGCTAATAGTTTATTGAAAATTAATAGGACATAGTTGCTGGCGCGTGCAGTTTTGGCACGGCATAAATGCCGGAGAATAAAGATAGAATTAAATATTGAAGTACATAAATAGTGTGTAGAGGCGGAGATCGCCTAAGTAAATTACCGCATGATGATGATCATGCTAAATTATGAAATATTGAAATCTTTATGTAGTCGCGGCTGGCGAACTGAGCGAGATGCCCGCTCGGAGTCTTGCAAGGAACTAACTTAAATTTGGCTCTGCTAGCCTGTGTCAAATCGGCAGCAGAAAGCAGAGAGAAAAATGACGTCACTACACGCGCCTGCAATGCGGCATTTTACAGTACAAAGTTTACATAGGTACAATGTTTAACCATACTGTCCGCACAAAATCGGGGCGATTTTGCAACTTAAGTCATTGTGTGAATAGTAATTAAATATTGAAGTACATAAATAGTGTGTAGAGGCCGAGATCGCCTAAGTAAATTACCGCATGATGATCATGCTAAATTATGAAATATTGAAATCTTTATGTAGCCGCGGCTGGCGAACTGAGCGAGATGCCCGCTCGGAGTCTTGCAAGGAACTAACTTAAGTTTGGCTCTGCTAGTCTGTGTCAAATCGGCAGCAGATAGCAGAGAGAAAAATGACGTCACTACACGCGCCTGCAATGCGGCATTTTACAGTACAAAGTTTACATAGGTACAAAGTTTAACCATACTATCCGCACAAAATCGGGGCGATTTTGCAACTTAAGTCATTGTGTGAATAGTACGTGGTTATTGATATTATATGATAACAAATTCAATAATAAATAACAACTGCTAATACAATAACAACGACATAACAATTGATATGCATAACAATCAAGCAATGACACCCAGAAAAATGAATAGTAGATAACAATATGATTAACATACCAAATTCATGTAAGGATACATAATACATAATGATTTACGTTACAAAGTAATAGAAAAATGATAATAAAAATTTCATAACCCATAATAACATGATAATGATAAATGATAATACAATAATCAGGCAGACATAATAGTTGGCAGTACATAATAATAGGATAATGATCCCAAAAAAATCAGTCCTTCTACAAACAACTCATATTAAGTAACAAATCTAAAAGTAGTCTCAGTACGACTATAAAACTATTCTTGGATTATTCGTGTTGCTATTAGTTCATTCATTTAATACTTAACTATTTTTATTTATTTCTTTCTGTTCATGCTTTTTAGCGCTCCTTTATTATAGAGTGGACTGTATATGTTCATGAGCTAATAGTTTATTGAAAATTAATAGGACATAGTTGCTGGCGCGTGCAGTTTTGGCACGGCATAAATGCCGGAGAATAAAGATAGAATTAAATATTGAAGTACATAAATAGTGTGTAGAGGCGGAGATCGCCTAAGTAAATTACCGCATGATGATCATGCTAAATTATGAAATATTGAAATCTTTATGTAGCCGCGGCCGGCGAACTGAGCGAGATGCCCGCTCGGAGTCTTGCAAGGAACTAACTTAAATTTGGCTCTGCTAGCCTGTGTCAAATCAGCAGCAGATAGCAGAGAGAAAAATGACGTCACTACACGCGCCTGCAATGCGGCATTTTACAGTACAAAGTTTACATAGGTACAATGTTTAACCATACTGTCCGCAAAAAACCGGGGCGATTTTGCAACTTAAGTCATTGTGTGAATAGTAATTAAATATTGAAGTACATAAATAGTGTGTAGAGGCCGAGATCGCCAAAGTAAATTACCGCATGATGATCATGCTAAATTATGAAATATTGAAATCTTTATGTAGCCGCGGCTGGCGAACTGAGCGAGATGCCCGCTCGGAGTCTTGCAAGGAACTAACTTAAATTTGGCTCTGCTAGTCTGTGTCAAATCGGCAGCAGATAGCAGAGAGAAAAATGACGTCACTACACGCGCCTGCAATGCGGCATTTTACAGTACAAAGTTCACATAGGTACAAAGTTTAACCATACTGTCCGCACAAAATCGGGGCGATTTTGCAACTTAAGTCATTGTGTGAATAGTAATTAAATATTGAAGTACATAAATAGTGTGTAGAGGCCGAGATCGCCTAAGTAAATTACCGCATGATGATCATGCTAAATTATGAAATATTGAAATCTTTATGTAGCCGCGGCTGGCGAACTGAGCGAGATGCCCGCTCGGAGTCTTGCAAGGAACTAACTTAAATTTGGCTCTGCTAGGCTGTGTCAAATCGGCAGCAGATAGCAGAGAGAAAAATGACGTCACTACACGCGCCTGCAATGCGGCATTTTACAGTACAAAGTTTACATAGGTACAATGTTTAACCATACTGTCCGCACAAAATCGGGGCGATTTTGCAACTTATGTCATTGTGTGAATAGTAATTAAATATTGAAGTACATAAATAGTGTGTAGAGGCCGAGATCGCCTAAGTAAATTACCGCATGATGATCATGCTAATTTATGAAATATTGAAATCTTTATGTAGCCGCGGCTGGCGAACTGAGCGAGATGCCCGCTCGGAGTCTTGCAAGGAACTAACTTAAATTTGGCTCTGCTAGTCTGTGTCAAATCGGCAGCAGATAGCAGAGAGAGAAAAATGACGTCACTACACGCGCCTGCAATGCGGCATTTTACAGTACAAAGTTTACATAGGTACAAAGTTTAACCATACTGCCCGCACAAAATCGGGGCGATTTTGCAACTTAAGTCATTGTGTGAATAGTACATGGTTATTGACATTATATGATAACAAATTCAATAATAAATAACAACTGCTAATACAATAACAACGACATAACAATTGATATGCATAACAATCAAGCAATGACACCCAGAAATTGAATAGTAGATAACAATATGATTAACATACCAAATTCATGTAAGGATACATAATACATAATGATTTACGTTACAAAGTAATAGAAAAATGATAATAAAAATTGCATAACCCATAATAACATGATAATGATAAATGATAATACAATAATCAGGCAGACATAATAGTTGGCAGTACATAATAATAGGATAATGATCCCAAAAAAATCAGTCCTTCTACAGACAACTCATATTAAGTAACAAATCTAAAAGTAGTCTCAGTACGACTATAAAACTATTCTAGGATTATTCGTGTTGCTATTAGTTCATTCATTTAATACTTAACTATTTTTATTTATTTCTTTCTGTTCATGCTTTTTAGCGCTCCTTTATTATATTAGTGATGGGTGTTATTCGTACTTCCCTTTTCATTATTGGTGTTGCGTCTTAGACGCTCTCGATAAACTCTTAAGTTGGTCTTAGAACGCTAGTTGAGGTGCTGGTAAATTAGTGAAATAATAGAGTGGACTGTATATGTTCATGAGCTAACAGTTTATTAAAAATTAATAGGACATAGTTGCTGGCGCGTGCATTTTTGGCACGGCATAAATGCCGGAGAATAAAGATAGAATTAAATATTGAAGTACATAAATAGTGTGTAGAGGCGGAGATCGCATAAGTAAATTACCGCATGATGATCATGCTAAATTATGAAATATTGAAATCTTTATGTAGCCGCGGCTGGCGAACTGAGCGAGATGCCCGCTCGGAGTCTTGCAAGGAACTAACTTAAATTTGGCTCTGCTAGCCTGTGTCAAATCGGCAGCAGATAGCAGAGAGAAAAATGACGTCACTACACGCGCCTGCAATGCGGCATTTTACAGTACAAATTTTACATAGGTACAATGTTTAACCATACTGTCCGCACAAAATCGGGGCGATTTTGCAACTTAAGTCATTGTGTGAATAGTAATTAAATATTGAAGTACATAAATAGTGTGTAGAGGCCGAGATCGCCTAAGTAAATTACCGCATGATGATCATGCTAAATTATGAAATATTGAAATCTTTATGTAGCCGCGGCTGGCGAACTGAGCGAGATGCCCGCTCGGAGTCTTGCAAGGAACTAACTTAAATTTGGCTCTGCTAGTCTGTGTCAAATCGGCAGCAGATAGCAGAGAGAAAAATGACGTCACTACACGCGCCTGCAATGCGGCATTTTACAGTACAAAGTTTAACCATACTGTCCGCACAAAATCGGTGCGATTTTGCAACTTAAGTCATTGTGTGAATAGTAATTAAATATTGAAGTACATAAATAGTGTGTAGAGGCCGAGATCGCCTAAGTAAATTACCGCATGATGATCATGCTAATTTATGAAATATTGAAATCTTTATGTAGCCGCGGCTGGCGAACTGAGCGAGATGCCCGCTCGGAGTCTTGCAAGGAACTAACTTAAATTTGGCTCTGCTAGTCTGTGTCAAATCGGCAGCAGATAGCAGAGAGAGAAAAATGACGTCACTACACGCGCCTGCAATGCGGCATTTTACAGTACAAAGTTTACATAGGTACAAAGTTTAACCATACTGCCCGCACAAAATCGGGGCGATTTTGCAACTTAAGTCATTGTGTGAATAGTACATGGTTATTGACATTATATGATAACAAATTCAATAATAAATAACAACTGCTAATACAATAACAACGACATAACAATTGATATGCATAACAATCAAGCAATGACACCCAGAAATTGAATAGTAGATAACAATATGATTAACATACCAAATTCATGTAAGGATACATAATACATAATGATTTACGTTACAAAGTAATAGAAAAATGATAATAAAAATTTCATAACCCATAATAACATGATAATGATAAATGATAATACAATAATCAGGCAGACATAATAGTTGGCAGTACATAATAATAGGATAATGATCCCAAAAAAATCAGTCCTTCTACAGACAACTCATATTAAGTAACAAATCTAAAAGTAGTCTCAGTACGACTATAAAACTATTCTGGGATTATTCGTGTTGCTATTAGTTCATTCATTTAATACTTAACTATTTTTATTTATTTCTTTCTGTTCATGCTTTTTAGCGCTCCTTTATTATATTAGTGATTGGTGTTATTCGTACTTCCCTTTTCATTATTGGTGTTGCGTCTTAGACGCTCTCGATAAAATCTTAAGTTGGTCTTAGAACGCTAGTTGAGGTGCTGGTAAATTAGTGAAATAATAGAGTGGACTGTATATGTTCATGAGCTAATAGTTTATTGAAAATTAATAGGACAGAGTTGCTGGCGCGTGCAGTTTTGGCACGGCATAAATGCCGGAGAATAAAGATAGAATTAAATATTGAAGTACATAAATAGTGTGTAGAGGCGGAGATCGCCTAAGTAAATTACCACATGATGATCATGCTAAATTATGAAATATTGAAATCTTTATGTAGCCGCGGCTGGCGAACTGAGCGAGATGCCCGCTCGGAGTCTTGCAAGGAACTAACTTAAATTTGGCTCTGCTAGCCTGTGTCAAATCGGCAGCAGATAGCAGAGAGAAAAATGACGTCACTACACGCGCCTGCAATGCGGCATTTTACAGTACAAAGTTTACATAGGTACAATGTTTAACCATACTGTCCGCACAAAATCGGTGCGATTTTGCAACTTAAGTCATTGTGTGAATAGTAATTAAATATTGAAGTACATAAATAGTGTGTAGAGGCCGAGATCGCCTAAGTAAATTACCGCATGATGATCATGCTAAATTATGAAATATTGAAATCTTTATGTAGCCGCGGCTGGCGAACTGAGCGAGATGCCCGCTCGGAGTCTTGCAAGGAACTAACTTAAATTTCGCTCTGCTAGCCTGTGTCAAATCGGCAGCAGATAGCAGAGAGAAAAATGACGTCACTACACGCGCCTGCAATGCGGCATTTTACAGTACAAAGTTCACATAGGTACAAAGTTTAACCATACTGTCCGCACAAAATCGGGGCGATTTTGCAACTTAAGTCATTGTGTGAATAGTAATTAAATATTGAAGTACATAAATAGTGTGTAGAGGCCGAGATCGCCTAAGTAAATTACCGCATGATGATCATGCTAAATTATGAAATATTGAAATCTTTATGTAGCCGCGGCTGGCGAACTGAGCGAGATGCCCGCTCGGAGTCTTGCAAGGAACTAACTTAAATTTGGCTCTGCTAGTCTGTGTCAAATCGGCAGCAGATAGCAGAGAGAAAAATGACGTCACTACACGCGCCTGCAATACGGCATTTTACAGTACAAAGTTTACATAGGTACAAAGTTTAACCATACTGTCCGCACAAAATCGGGGCGATTTTGCAACTTAAGTCATTGTGTGAATAGTAATTAAATATTGAAGTACATAAATAGTGTGTAGAGGCCGAGATCGCCTAAGTAAATTACCGCATGATGATCATGCTAATTTATGAAATATTGAAATCTTTATGTAGCCGCGGCTGGCGAACTGAGCGAGATGCCCGCTCGGAGTCTTGCAAGGAACTAACTTAAATTTGGCTCTGCTAGTCTGTGTCAAATCGGCAGCAGATAGCAGAGAGAAAAATGACGTCACTACAGGCGCCTGCAATGCGGCATTTTACAGTACAAAGTTTACATAGGTACAAAGTTTAACCATACTGCCCGCACAAAATCGGGGCGATTTTGCAACTTAAGTCATTGTGTGAATAGTACATGGTTATTGACATTATATGATAACAAATTCAATAATAAATAACAACTGCTAATACAATAACAACGACATAACAATTGATATGCATAACAATCAAGCAATGACACCCAGAAATTGAATAGTAGATAACAATATGATTAACATACCAAATTCATGTAAGGATACATAATACATAATGATTTACGTTACAAAGTAATAGAAAAATGATAACAAAAATTTCATAACCCATAATAACATGATAATGATAAATGTTAATACAATAATCAGGCAGACATAATAGTTGGCAGTACATAGTAATAGGATAATGATCCCAAAAAAATCAGTCCTTCTACAGACAACTCATATTAAGTAACAAATCTAAAAGTAGTCTCAGTACGACTATAAAACTATTCTGGGATTATTCGTGTTGCTATTAGTTCATTCATTTAATACTTAACTATTTTTATTTATTTCTTTCTGTTCATGCTTTTTAGCGCTCCTTTATTATATTAGTGATGGGTGTTATTCGTACTTCCCTTTTCATTATTGGTGTTGCGTCTTAGACGCTCCCGATAAAATCTTAAGTTGGTCTTAGAACGCTAGTTGAGGTGCTGGTAAATTAGTGAAATAATAGAGTGGACTGTATATGTTCATGAGCTAATAGTTTATTGAAAATTAATAGGACATAGTTGCTGGCGCGTGCAGTTTTGGCACGGCATAAATGCCGGAGAATAAAGATAGAATTAAATATTGAAGTACATAAATAGTGTGTAGAGGCCGAGATCGCCTAAGTAAATTACCGCATGATGATCATGCTAAATTATGAAATATTGAAATCTTTATGTAGCCGCGGCTGGCGAACTGAGCGAGATGCCCGCTCGGAGTCTTGCAAGGATCTAACTTAAATTTGGCTCTGCTAGTCTGTGTCAAATCGGCAGCAGATAGCAGAGAGAAAAATGACGTCACTACACGCGCCTGCAATGCGGCATTTTACAGTACAAAGTTTACATAGGTACAAAGTTTAACCATAGTGTCCGCACAAAATCGGGGCGATTTTGCAACTTAAGTCATTGTGTGAATAGTAATTAAATATTGAAGTACATAAATAGTGTGTAGAGGCCGAGATCGCCTAAGTAAATTACCGCATGATGATCATGCTAATTTATGAAATATTGAAATCTTTATGTAGCCGCGGCTGGCGAACTGAGCGAGATGCCCGCTCGGAGTCTTGCAAGGAACTAACTTAAATTTGGCTCTGCTAGTCTGTGTCAAATCGGCAGCAGATAGCAGAGAGAAAAATGACGTCACTACAGGCGCCTGCAATGCGGCATTTTACAGTACAAAGTTTACATAGGTACAAAGTTTAACCATACTGCCCGCACAAAATCGGGGCGATTTTGCAACTTAAGTCATTGTGTGAATAGTACATGGTTATTGACATTATATGATAACAAATTCAATAATAAATAACAACTGCTAATACAATAACAACGACGTAACAATTGATATGCATAACAATCAAGCAGTGACACCCAGAAATTGAATAGTAGATAACAATATGATTAACATACCAAATTCATGTAAGGATACATAATACATAATGATTTACGTTACATAGTAATAGAAAAATGATAATAAAAATTTCATAACCCATAATAACATGATAATGATAAATGATAATACAATAATCAGGCAGACATAATAGTTGGCAGTACATAATAATAGGATAATGATCCCAAAAAAATCAGTCCTTCTACAGACAACTCATATTAAGTAACAAATCTAAAAGTAGTCTCAGTACGACTATAAAACTATTCTGGGATTATTCGTGTTGCTATTAGTTCATTCATTTAATACTTAACTATTTTTATTTATTTCTTTCTGTTCATGCTTTTTAGCGCTCCTTTATTATATTAGTGATGGGTGTTATTCGTACTTCCCTTTTCATTATTGATGTTGCGTCTTAGACGCTCTCGATAAAATCTTAAGTTGGTCTTAGAACGCTAGTTGAGGTGCTGGTAAATTAGTGAAATAATAGAGTGGACTGTATATGTTCATGAGCTAATAGTTTATTGAAAATTAATAGGACATAGTTGCTGGCGCGTGCAGTTTTGGCACGGCATAAATGCCGGAGAATAAAGATAGAATTAAATATTGAAGTACATAAATAGTGTGTAGAGGCGGAGATCGCCTAAGTAAATTACCGCATGATGATGATCATGCTAAATTATGAAATATTGAAATCTTTATGTAGCCGCGGCTGGCGAACTGAGCGAGATGCCCGCTCGGAGTCTTGCAAGGAACTAACTTAAATTTGGCTCTGCTAGCCTGTTTCAAATCGGCAGCAGATAGCAGAGAGAAAAATGACGTCACTACACGCGCCTGCAATGCGGCATTTTACAGTACAAAGTTTACATAGGTACAATGTTTAACCATACTGTCCGCACAAAATCGGGGCGATTTTGCAACTTAAGTCATTGTGTGAATAGTAATTAAATATTGAAGTACATAAATAGTGTGTAGAGGCCGAGATCGCCTAAGTAAATTACCGCATGATGATCATGCTAAATTATGAAATATTGAAATCTTTATGTAGCCGCGGCTGGCGAACTGAGCGAGATGCCCGCTCGGAGTCTTGCAAGGAACTAACTTAAATTTGGCTCTGCTAGTCTGTGTCAAATCGGCAGCAGATAGCAGAGAGAAAAATGACGTCACTACACGCGCCTGCAATGCGGCATTTTACAGTACAAAGTTTAACCATACTGTCCGCACAAAATCGGGGCGATTTTGCAACTTAAGTCATTGTGTCAATAGTAATTAAATATTGAAGTACATAAATAGTGTGTAGAGGCCGAGATCGCCTAAGTAAATTACCGCATGATGATCATGCTAATTTATGAAATATTGAAATCTTTATGTTGCCGCGGCTGGCGAACTGAGCGAGATACCCGCTCGGAGTCTTGCAAGGAACTAACTTAAATTTGGCTCTGCTAGTCTGTGTCAAATCGGCAGCAGATAGCAGAGAGAAAAATGACGTCACTACACGCGCCTGCAATGCGGCATTTTACAGTACAAAGTTTACATAGGTACAAAGTTTAACCATACTGCCCGCACAAAATCGGGGCGATTTTGCAACTTAAGTCATTGTGTGAATAGTACATGGTTATTGACATTATATGATAACAAATTCAATAATAAATAACAACTGCTAATACAATAACAACGACATAACAATTGATATGCATAACAATCAAGCAATGACACCCAGAAATTGAATAGTAGATAACAATATGATTAACATACCAAATTCATGTAAGGATACATAATACATAATGATTTACGTTACAAAGTAATAGAAAAATGATAATAAAAATTTCATAACCCATAATAACATGATAATGATAAATGATAATACAATAATCAGGCAGACATAATAGTTGGCAGTACATAATAATAGGATAATGATCTCAAAAAAATCAGTCCTTCTACAGACAACTCATATTAAGTAACAAATCTAAAAGTAGTCTCAGTACGACTATAAAACTATTCTGGGATTATTCGTGTTGCTATTAGTTCATTCATTTAATACTTAACTATTTTTATTTATTTCTTTCTGTTCATGCTTTTTAGCGCTCCTTTATTATATTAGTGATGGGTGTTATTCGTACTTCCCTTTTCATTATTGGTGTTGCGTCTTAGACGCTCTCGATAAAATCTTAAGTTGGTCTTAGAACGCTAGTTGAGGTGCTGGTAAATTAGTGAAATAATAGAGTGGACTGTATATGTTCATGAGCTAATAGTTTATTGAAAATTAATAGGACATAGTTGCTGGCGCGTGCAGTTTTGGCACGGCATAAATGCCGGAGAATAAAGATAGAATTAAATATTGAAGTACATAAATAGTGTGTAGAGGCGGAGATCGCCTAAGTAAATTACCGCATGATGATCATGCTAAATTATGAAATATTGAAATCTTTATGTAGCCGCGGCTGGCGAACTGAGCGAGATGCCCGCTCGGAGTCTTGCAAGGAACTAACTTAAATTTCGCTCTGCTAGCCTGTGTCAAATCGGCAGCAGATAGCAGAGAGAAAAATGACGTCACTACACGCGCCTGCAATGCGGCATTTTACAGTACAAAGTTTACATAGGTACAATGTTTAACCATACTGTCCGCACAAAATCGGGGCGATTTTGCAACTTAAGTCATTGTGTGAATAGTAATTAAATATTGAAGTACATAAATAGTGTGTAGAGGCCGAGATCGCCTAAGTAAATTACCGCATGATGATCATGCTAAATTATGAAATATTGAAATCTTTATGTAGCCGCGGCTGGCGAACTGAGCGAGATGCCCGCTCGGAGTCTTGCAAGGAACTAACTTAAATTTGGCTCTGCTAGTCTGTGTCAAATCGGCAGCAGATAGCAGAGAGAAAAATGACGTCACTACACGCGCCTGCAATGCGGCATTTTACAGTACAAAGTTTACATAGGTACAAAGTTTAACCATACTGTCCGCACAAAATCGGGGCGATTTTGCAACTTAAGTCATTGTGTGAATAGTAATTAAATATTGAAGTACATAAATAGTGTGTAGAGGCCGAGATCGCCTAAGTAAATTACCGCATGATGATCATGCTAATTTATGAAATATTGAAATCTTTATGTAGCCGCGGCTGGCGAACTGAGCGAGATGCCCGCTCGGAGTCTTGCAAGGAACTAACTTAAATTTGGCTCTGCTAGTCTGTGTCAAATCGGCAGCAGATAGCAGAGAGAAAAATGACGTCACTACAGGCGCCTGCAATGCGGCATTTTACAGTACAAAGTTTACATAGGTACAAAGTTTAACCATACTGCCCGCACAAAATCGGGGCGATTTTGCAACTTAAGTCATTGTGTGAATAGTACATGGTTATTGACATTATATGATAACAAATTCAATAATAAATAACAACTGCTAATACAATAACAACGACATAACAATTGATATGCATAACAATCAAGCAATGACACCCAGAAATTGAATAGTAGATAACAATATGATTAACATACCAAATTCATGTAAGGATACATAATACATAATGATTTACGTTACAAAGTAATAGAAAAATGATAACAAAAATTTCATAACCCATAATAACATGATAATGATAAATGTTAATACAATAATCAGGCAGACATAATAGTTGGCAGTACATAGTAATAGGATAATGATCCCAAAAAAATCAGTCCTTCTACAGACAACTCATATTAAGTAACAAATCTAAAAGTAGTCTCAGTGCGACTATAAAACTATTCTGGGATTATTCGTGTTGCTATTAGTTCATTCATTTAATACTTAACTATTTTTATTTATTTCTTTCTGTTCATGCTTTTTAGCGCTCTTTTATTATATTAGTGATGGGTGTTATTCGTACTTCCCTTTTCATTATTGGTGTTGCGTCTTAGACGCTCCCGATAAAATCTTAAGTTGGTCTTAGAACGCTAGTTGAGGTGCTGGTAAATTAGTGAAATAATAGAGTGGACTGTATATGTTCATGAGCTAATAGTTTATTGAAAATTAATAGGATATAGTTGCTGGCGCGTGCAGTTTTGGCACGGCATAAATGCCGGAGAATAAAGATAGAATTAAATATTGAAGTACATAAATAGTGTGTAGAGGCCGAGATCGCCTAAGTAAATTACTGCATGATGATCATGCTAAATTATGAAATATTGAAATCTTTATGTAGCCGCGGCTGGCGAACTGAGCGAGATGCCCGCTCGGAGTCTTGCAAGGAACTAACTTAAATTTGGCTCTGCTAGCCTGTGTCAAATCGGCAGCAGATAGCAGAGAGAAAAATGACGTCACTACACGCGCCTGCAATGCGGCATTTTACAGTACAAAGTTTACGTAGGTACAATGTTTAACCATACTGTCCGCACAAAATCGGGGCGATTTTGCAACTTAAGTCATTGTGTGAATAGTAATTAAATATTGAAGTACATAAATAGTGTGTAGAGGCCGAGATCGCCTAAGTAAATTACCGCATGATGATCATGCTAAATTATGAAATATTGAAATCTTTATGTAGCCGCGGCTGGCGAACTGAGCGAGATGCCCGCTCGGAGTCTTGCAAGGAACTAACTTAAATTTGGCTCTGCTAGTCTGTGTCAAATCGGCAGCAGATAGCAGAGAGAAAAATGACGTCACTACACGCGCCTGCAATGCGGCATTTTACAGTACAAAGTTTACATAGGTACAAAGTTTAACCATACTGTCCGCACAAAATCGGGGCGATTTTGCAACTTAAGTCATTGTGTGAATAGTAATTAAATATTGAAGTACATAAATAGTGTGTAGAGGCCGAGATCGCCTAAGTAAATTACCGCATGATGATCATGCTAATTTATGAAATATTGAAATCTTTATGTAGCCGCGGCTGGCGAACTGAGCGAGATGCCCGCTCGGAGTCTTGCAAGGAACTAACTTAAATTTGGCTCTGCTAGTCTGTGTCAAATCGGCAGCAGATAGCAGAGAGAAAAATGACGTCACTACACGCGCCTGCAATGCGGCATTTTACAGTACAAAGTTTACATAGGTACAAAGTTTAACCATACTGCCCGCACAAAATCGGGGCGATTTTGCAATTCAAGTCATTGTGTGAATAGTACATGGTTATTGACATTATATGATAACAAATTCAATAATAAATAACAACTGCTAATACAATAACAACGACATAACAATTGATATGCATAACAATCAAGCAATGACACCCAGAAATTGAATAGTAGATAACAATATGATTAACATACCAAATTCATGTAAGGATACATAATACATAATGATTTACGTTACAAAGTAATAGAAAAATGATAACAAAAATTTCATAACCCATAATAACATGATAATGATAAATGTTAATACAATAATCAGGCAGACATAATAGTTGGCAGTACATAGTAATAGGATAATGATCCCAAAAAAATCAGTCCTTCTACAGACAACTCATATTAAGTAACAAATCTAAAAGTAGTCTCAGTGCGACTATAAAACTATTCTGGGATTATTCGTGTTGCTATTAGTTCATTCATTTAATACTTAACTATTTTTATTTATTTCTTTCTGTTCATGCTTTTTAGCGCTCCTTTATTATATTAGTGATGGGTGTTATTCGTACTTCCCTTTTCATTATTGATGTTGCGTCTTAGACGCTCTCGATAAAATCTTAAGTTGGTCTTAGAACGCTAGTTGAGGTGCTGGTAAATTAGTGAAATAATAGAGTGGACTGTATATGTTCTTGAGCTAATAGTTTATTGAAAATTAATAGGACATAGTTGCTGGCGAGTGCAGTTTTGGCACGGCATAAATGCCGGAGAATAAAGATAGAATTAAATATTGAAGTACTTAAATAGTGTGTAGAGGCGGAGATCGCCTAAGTAAATTACCGCATGATGATCATGCTAAATTATGAAATATTGAAATCTTTATGTAGCCGCGGCTGGCGAACTGAGCGAGATGCCCGCTCGGAGTCTTGCAAGGAACTAACTTAAATTTGGCTCTGCTAGCCTGTGTCAAATCGGCAGCAGATAGCAGAGAGATAAATGACGTCACTACACGCGCCTGCAATGCGGCATTTTACAGTACAAAGTTTACATAGGTACAAAGTTTAACCATACTGCCCGCACAAAATCGGGGCGATTTTGCAACTTAAGTCATTGTGTGAATAGTAATTAAATATTGAAGTACATAAATAGTGTGTAGAGGCCGAGATCGCCTAAGTAAATTACCGCATGATGATCATGCTAAATTATGAAATATTGAAAACTTTATGTAGCCGTGGCTAGCGAACTGAGCGAGATGCCCGCTCGGAGTCTTGCAAGGAACTAACTTAAATTTGGCTCTGCTAGACTGTGTCAAATCGGCAGCAGATAGCAGAGAGAAAAATGAAGTCACTACACGCGCCTGCAATGCGGCATTTTACAGTACAAAGTTTACATAGGTACAAAGTTTAACCATACTGCCCGCACAAAATCGGGGCGATTTTGCAACTTAAATCATTGTGTGAATAGTACATGGTTATTGACATTATATGATAACAAATTCAATAATAAATAACAACTGCTAATACAATAACAACGACATAACAATTGATATGCATAACAATCAAGCAATGACACCCAGAAATTGAATAGTAGATAACAATATGATTAACATACCAAATTCATGTAAGGATACATAATACATAATGATTTACGTTACAAAGTAATAGAAAAATGATAACAAAAATTTCATAACCCATAATAACATGATAATGATAAATGTTAATACAATAATCAGGCAGACATAATAGTTGGCAGTACATAGTAATAGGATAATGATCCCAAAAAAATCAGTCCTTCTACAGACAACTCATATTAAGTAACAAATCTAAAAGTAGTCTCAGTGCGACTATAAAACTATTCTGAGATTATTCGTGTTGCTATTAGTTCATTCATTTAATACTTAACTATTTTTATTTATTTCTTTCTGTTCATGCTTTTTAGCGCTCCTTTATTATATTAGTGATGGGTGTTATTCGTACTTCCCTTTTCATTATTGGTGTTGCGTCTTAGACGCTCCCGATAAAATCTTAAGTTGGTCTTAGAACGCTAGTTGAGGTGCTGGTAAATTAGTGAAATAATAGAGTGGACTGTATATGTTCATGAGCTAATAGTTTATTGAAAATTAATAGGACATAGTTGCTGGCGCGTGCAGTTTTGGCACGGCATAAATGCCGGAGAATAAAGATAGAATTAAATATTGAAGTACATAAATAGTGTGTAGAGGCGGAGATCGCCTAAGTAAATTACCGCATGATGATGATCATGCTAAATTATGAAATATTGAAATCTTTATGTAGCCGCGGCTGGCGAACTGAGCGAGATGCCCGCTCGGAGTCTTGCAAGGAACTAACTTAAATTTGGCTCTGCTAGCCTGTGTCAAATCGGCAGCAGAAAGCAGAGAGAAAAATGACGTCACTACACGCGCCTGCAATGCGGCATTTTACAGTACAAAGTTTACATAGGTACAATGTTTAACCATACTGTCCGCACAAAATCGGGGCGATTTTGCAACTTAAGTCATTGTGTGAATAGTAATTAAATATTGAAGTACATAAATAGTGTGTAGAGGCCGAGATCGCCTAAGTAAATTACCGCATGATGATCATGCTAAATTATGAAATATTGAAATCTTTATGTAGCCGCGGCTGGCGAACTGAGCGAGATGCCCGCTCGGAGTCTTGCAAGGAACTAACTTAAGTTTGGCTCTGCTAGTCTGTGTCAAATCGGCAGCAGATAGCAGAGAGAAAAATGACGTCACTACACGCGCCTGCAATGCGGCATTTTACAGTACAAAGTTTACATAGGTACAAAGTTTAACCATACTATCCGCACAAAATCGGGGCGATTTTGCAACTTAAGTCATTGTGTGAATAGTACGTGGTTATTGATATTATATGATAACAAATTCAATAATAAATAACAACTGCTAATACAATAACAACGACATAACAATTGATATGCATAACAATCAAGCAATGACACCCAGAAAAATGAATAGTAGATAACAATATGATTAACATACCAAATTCATGTAAGGATACATAATACATAATGATTTACGTTACAAAGTAATAGAAAAATGATAATAAAAATTTCATAACCCATAATAACATGATAATGATAAATGATAATACAATAATCAGGCAGACATAATAGTTGGCAGTACATAATAATAGGATAATGATCCCAAAAAAATCAGTCCTTCTACAAACAACTCATATTAAGTAACAAATCTAAAAGTAGTCTCAGTACGACTATAAAACTATTCTTGGATTATTCGTGTTGCTATTAGTTCATTCATTTAATACTTAACTATTTTTATTTATTTCTTTCTGTTCATGCTTTTTAGCGCTCCTTTATTATAGAGTGGACTGTATATGTTCATGAGCTAATAGTTTATTGAAAATTAATAGGACATAGTTGCTGGCGCGTGCAGTTTTGGCACGGCATAAATGCCGGAGAATAAAGATAGAATTAAATATTGAAGTACATAAATAGTGTGTAGAGGCGGAGATCGCCTAAGTAAATTACCGCATGATGATCATGCTAAATTATGAAATATTGAAATCTTTATGTAGCCGCGGCCGGCGAACTGAGCGAGATGCCCGCTCGGAGTCTTGCAAGGAACTAACTTAAATTTGGCTCTGCTAGCCTGTGTCAAATCAGCAGCAGATAGCAGAGAGAAAAATGACGTCACTACACGCGCCTGCAATGCGGCATTTTACAGTACAAAGTTTACATAGGTACAATGTTTAACCATACTGTCCGCAAAAAACCGGGGCGATTTTGCAACTTAAGTCATTGTGTGAATAGTAATTAAATATTGAAGTACATAAATAGTGTGTAGAGGCCGAGATCGCCAAAGTAAATTACCGCATGATGATCATGCTAAATTATGAAATATTGAAATCTTTATGTAGCCGCGGCTGGCGAACTGAGCGAGATGCCCGCTCGGAGTCTTGCAAGGAACTAACTTAAATTTGGCTCTGCTAGTCTGTGTCAAATCGGCAGCAGATAGCAGAGAGAAAAATGACGTCACTACACGCGCCTGCAATGCGGCATTTTACAGTACAAAGTTCACATAGGTACAAAGTTTAACCATACTGTCCGCACAAAATCGGGGCGATTTTGCAACTTAAGTCATTGTGTGAATAGTAATTAAATATTGAAGTACATAAATAGTGTGTAGAGGCCGAGATCGCCTAAGTAAATTACCGCATGATGATCATGCTAAATTATGAAATATTGAAATCTTTATGTAGCCGCGGCTGGCGAACTGAGCGAGATGCCCGCTCGGAGTCTTGCAAGGAACTAACTTAAATTTGGCTCTGCTAGGCTGTGTCAAATCGGCAGCAGATAGCAGAGAGAAAAATGACGTCACTACACGCGCCTGCAATGCGGCATTTTACAGTACAAAGTTTACATAGGTACAATGTTTAACCATACTGTCCGCACAAAATCGGGGCGATTTTGCAACTTATGTCATTGTGTGAATAGTAATTAAATATTGAAGTACATAAATAGTGTGTAGAGGCCGAGATCGCCTAAGTAAATTACCGCATGATGATCATGCTAATTTATGAAATATTGAAATCTTTATGTAGCCGCGGCTGGCGAACTGAGCGAGATGCCCGCTCGGAGTCTTGCAAGGAACTAACTTAAATTTGGCTCTGCTAGTCTGTGTCAAATCGGCAGCAGATAGCAGAGAGAAGAATGACGTCACTACACGCGCCTGCAATGCGGCATTTTACAGTACAAAGTTTAACCATACTGTCCGCACAAAATCGGGGCGATTTTGCAACTTAAGTCATTGTGTGAATAGTAATTAAATATTGAAGTACATAAATAGTGTGTAGAGGCCGAGATCGCCTAAGTAAATTACCGCATGATGATCATGCTAATTTATGAAATATTGAAATCTTTATGTAGCCGCGGCTGGCGAACTGAGCGAGATGCCCGCTCGGAGTCTTGCAAGGAACTAACTTAAATTTGGCTCTGCTAGTCTGTGTCAAATCGGCAGCAGATAGCAGAGAGAAAATGACGTCACTACACGCGCCTGCAATGCGGCATTTTACAGTACAAAGTTTACATAGGTACAAAGTTTAACCATACTGCCCGCACAAAATCGGGGCGATTTTGCAACTTAAGTCATTGTGTGAATAGTACATGGTTATTGACATTATATGATAACAAATTCAATAATAAATAACAACTGCTAATACAATAACAACGACATAACAATTGATATGCATAACAATCAAGCAATGACACCCAGAAATTGAATAGTAGATAACAATATGATTAACATACCACATTCATGTAAGGATACATAATACATAATGATTTACGTTACAAAGTAATAGAAAAATGATAATAAAAATTTCATAACCCATAATAACATGATAATGATAAATGATAATACAATAATCAGGCAGACATAATAGTTGGCAGTACATAATAATAGGATAATGATCCCAAAAAAATCAGTCCTTCTACAGACAACTCATATTAAGTAACAAATCTAAAAGTAGTCTCAGTACGACTATAAAACTATTCTGGGATTATTCGTGTTGCTATTAGTTCATTCATTTAATACTTAACTATTTTTATTTATTTCTTTCTGTTCATGCTTTTTAGCGCTCCTTTATTATATTAGTGATGGGTGTTATTCGTACTTCCCTTTTCATTATTGGTGTTGCGTCTTAGACGCTCTCGATAAAATCTTAAGTTGGTCTTAGAACGCTAGTTGAGGTGCTGGTAAATTAGTGAAATAATAGAGTGGACTGTATATGTTCATGAGCTAATAGTTTATTGAAAATTAATAGGACATAGTTGCTGGCGCGTGCAATTTTGACACGGCATAAATGCCGGAGGATAAAGATAGAATTAAATATTGAAGTACATAAATAGTGTGTAGAGGCGGAGATCGCCTAAGTAAATTACCGCATGATGATCATGCTAAATTATGAAATATTGAAATCTTTATGTAGCCGCGGCTGGCGATCTGAGCGAGATGCCCGCTCGGAGTCTTGCAAGGAACTAACTTAAATTTGGCTCTGCTAGCCTGTGTCAAATCGGCAGCAGATAGCAGAGAGAAAAATGACGTCACTACACGCGCCTGCAATGCGGCATTTTACAGTACAAAGTTTACATAGGTACAATGTTTAACCATACTGTCCGCACAAAATCGGGGCGATTTTGCAACTTAAGTCATTGTGTGAATAGTAATTAAATATTGAAGTACATAAATAGTGTGTAGAGGCCGAGATCGCCTAAGTAAATTACCGCATGATGATCATGCTAAATTATGAAATATTGAAATCTTTATGTAGCCGCGGCTGGCGAACTGAGCGAGATGCCCGCTCGGAGTCTTGCAAGGAACTAACTTAAATTTGGCTCTGCTAGTCTGTGTCAAATCGGCAGCAGATAGCAGAGAGAAAAATGACGTCACTACACGCGCCTGCAATGCGGCATTTTACAGTACAAAGTTTAACCATACTGTCCGCACAAAATCGGGGCGATTTTGCAACTTAAGTCATTGTGTGAATAGTAATTAAATATTGAAGTACATAAATAGTGTGTAGAGGCCGAGATCGCCTAAGTAAATTACCGCATGATGATCATGCTAATTTATGAAATATTGAAATCTTTATGTAGCCGCGGCTGGCGAACTGAGCGAGATGCCTGCTCGGAGTCTTGCAAGGAACTAACTTAAATTTGGCTCTGCTAGTCTGTGTCAAATCGGCAGCAGATAGCAGAGAGAAAATGACGTCACTACACGCGCCTGCAATGCGGCATTTTACAGTACAAAGTTTACATAGGTACAAAGTTTAACCATACTGCCCGCACAAAATCGGGGCGATTTTGCAACTTAAGTCATTGTGTGAATAGTACATGGTTATTGACATTATATGATAACAAATTCAATAATAAATAACAACTGCTAATACAATAACAACGACATAACAATTGATATGCATAACAATCAAGCAATGACACCCAGAAATTGAATAGTAGATAACAATATGATTAACATACCAAATTCATGTAAGGATACATAATACATAATGATTTACGTTACAAAGTAATAGAAAAATGATAATAAAAATTGCATAACCCATAATAACATGATAATGATAAATGATAATACAATAATCAGGCAGACATAATAGTTGGCAGTACATAATAATAGGATAATGATCCCAAAAAAATCAGTCCTTCTACAGACAACTCATATTAAGTAACAAATCTAAAAGTAGTCTCAGTACGACTATAAAACTATTCTAGGATTATTCGTGTTGCTATTAGTTCATTCATTTAATACTTAACTATTTTTATTTATTTCTTTCTGTTCATGCTTTTTAGCGCTCCTTTATTATATTAGTGATGGGTGTTATTCGTACTTCCCTTTTCATTATTGGTGTTGCGTCTTAGACGCTCTCGATAAACTCTTAAGTTGGTCTTAGAACGCTAGTTGAGGTGCTGGTAAATTAGTGAAATAATAGAGTGGACTGTATATGTTCATGAGCTAATAGTTTATTGAAAATTAATAGGACATAGTTGCTGGCGCGTGCATTTTTGGCACGGCATAAATGCCGGAGAATAAAGATAGAATTAAATATTGAAGTACATAAATAGTGTGTAGAGGCGGAGATCGCCTAAGTAAATTACCGCATGATGATCATGCTAAATTATGAAATATTGAAATCTTTATGTAGCCGCGGCTGGCGAACTGAGCGAGATGCCCGCTCGGAGTCTTGCAAGGAACTAACTTAAATTTGGCTCTGCTAGCCTGTGTCAAATCGGCAGCAGATAGCAGAGAGAAAAATGACGTCACTACACGCGCCTGCAATGCGGCATTTTACAGTACAAATTTTACATAGGTACAATGTTTAACCATACTGTCCGCACAAAATCGGGGCGATTTTGCAACTTAAGTCATTGTGTGAATAGTAATTAAATATTGAAGTACATAAATAGTGTGTAGAGGCCGAGATCGCCTAAGTAAATTACCGCATGATGATCATGCTAAATTATGAAATATTGAAATCTTTATGTAGCCGCGGCTGGCGAACTGAGCGAGATGCCCGCTCGGAGTCTTGCAAGGAACTAACTTAAATTTGGCTCTGCTAGTCTGTGTCAAATCGGCAGCAGATAGCAGAGAGAAAAATGACGTCACTACACGCGCCTGCAATGCGGCATTTTACAGTACAAAGTTTAACCATACTGTCCGCACAAAATCGGTGCGATTTTGCAACTTAAGTCATTGTGTGAATAGTAATTAAATATTGACGTACATAAATAGTGTGTAGAGGCCGAGATCGCCTAAGTAAATTACCGCATGATGATCATGCTAATTTATGAAATATTGAAATCTTTATGTAGCCGCGGCTGGCGAACTGAGCGAGATGCCCGCTCGGAGTCTTGCAAGGAACTAACTTAAATTTGGCTCTGCTAGTCTGTGTCAAATCGGCAGCAGATAGCAGAGAGAGAAAAATGACGTCACTACACGCGCCTGCAATGCGGCATTTTACAGTACAAAGTTTACATAGGTACAAAGTTTAACCATACTGCCCGCACAAAATCGGGGCGATTTTGCAACTTAAGTCATTGTGTGAATAGTACATGGTTATTGACATTATATGATAACAAATTCAATAATAAATAACAACTGCTAATACAATAACAACGACATAACAATTGATATGCATAACAATCAAGCAATGACACCCAGAAATTGAATAGTAGATAACAATATGATTAACATACCAAATTCATGTAAGGATACATAATACATAATGATTTACGTTACAAAGTAATAGAAAAATGATAATAAAAATTTCATAACCCATAATAACATGATAATGATAAATGATAATACAATAATCAGGCAGACATAATAGTTGGCAGTACATAATAATAGGATAATGATCCCAAAAAAATCAGTCCTTCTACAGACAACTCATATTAAGTAACAAATCTAAAAGTAGTCTCAGTACGACTATAAAACTATTCTGGGATTATTCGTGTTGCTATTAGTTCATTCATTTAATACTTAACTATTTTTATTTATTTCTTTCTGTTCATGCTTTTTAGCGCTCCTTTATTATATTAGTGATTGGTGTTATTCGTACTTCCCTTTTCATTATTGGTGTTGCGTCTTAGACGCTCTCGATAAAATCTTAAGTTGGTCTTAGAACGCTAGTTGAGGTGCTGGTAAATTAGTGAAATAATAGAGTGGACTGTATATGTTCATGAGCTAATAGTTTATTGAAAATTAATAGGACAGAGTTGCTGGCGCGTGCAGTTTTGGCACGGCATAAATGCCGGAGAATAAAGATAGAATTAAATATTGAAGTACATAAATAGTGTGTAGAGGCGGAGATCGCCTAAGTAAATTACCACATGATGATCATGCTAAATTATGAAATATTGAAATCTTTATGTAGCCGCGGCTGGCGAACTGAGCGAGATGCCCGCTCGGAGTCTTGCAAGGAACTAACTTAAATTTGGCTCTGCTAGCCTGTGTCAAATCGGCAGCAGATAGCAGAGAGAAAAATGACGTCACTACACGCGCCTGCAATGCGGCATTTTACAGTACAAAGTTTACATAGGTACAATGTTTAACCATACTGTCCGCACAAAATCGGTGCGATTTTGCAACTTAAGTCATTGTGTGAATAGTAATTAAATATTGAAGTACATAAATAGTGTGTAGAGGCCGAGATCGCCTAAGTAAATTACCGCATGATGATCATGCTAAATTATGAAATATTGAAATCTTTATGTAGCCGCGGCTGGCGAACTGAGCGAGATGCCCGCTCGGAGTCTTGCAAGGAACTAACTTAAATTTGGCTCTGCTAGTCTGTGTCAAATCGGCAGCAGATAGCAGAGAGAAAAATGACGTCACTACACGCGCCTGCAATGCGGCATTTTACAGTACAAAGTTTACATAGGTACAAAGTTTAACCATACTGTCCGCACAAAATCGGGGCGATTTTGCAACTTAAGTCATTGTGTGAATAGTAATTAAATATTGAAGTACATAAATAGTGTGTAGAGGCCGAGATCGCCTAAGTAAATTACCGCATGATGATCATGCTAATTTATGAAATATTGAAATCTTTATGTAGCCGCGGCTGGCGAACTGAGCGAGATGCCCGCTCGGAGTCTTGCAAGGAACTAACTTAAATTTGGCTCTGCTAGTCTGTGTCAAATCGGCAGCAGATAGCAGAGAGAAAAATGACGTCACTACAGGCGCCTGCAATGCGGCATTTTACAGTACAAAGTTTACATAGGTACAAAGTTTAACCATACTGCCCGCACAAAATCGGGGCGATTTTGCAACTTAAGTCATTGTGTGAATAGTACATGGTTATTGACATTATATGATAACAAATTCAATAATAAATAACAACTGCTAATACAATAACAACGACATAACAATTGATATGCATAACAATCAAGCAATGACACCCAGAAATTGAATAGTAGATAACAATATGATTAACATACCAAATTCATGTAAGGATACATAATACATAATGATTTACGTTACAAAGTAATAGAAAAATGATAATAAAAATTTCATAACCCATAATAACATGATAATGATAAATGATAATACAATAATCAGGCAGACATAATAGTTGGCAGTACATAATAATAGGATAATGATCCCAAAAAAATCAGTCCTTCTACAGACAACTCATATTAAGTAACAAATCTAAAAGTAGTCTCAGTACGACTATAAAACTATTCTGGGATTATTCGTGTTGCTATTAGTTCATTCATTTAATACTTAACTATTTTTATTTATTTCTTTCTGTTAATGCTTTTTAGCGCTCCTTTATTATATTAGTGATTGGTGTTATTCGTACTTCCCTTTTCATTATTGGTGTTGCGTCTTAGACGCTCTCGATAAAATCTTAAGTTGGTCTTAGAACGCTAGTTGAGGTGCTGGTAAATTAGTGAAATAATAGAGTGGACTGTATATGTTCATGAGCTAATAGTTTATTGAAAATTAATAGGACATAGTTGCTGGCGCGTGCAGTTTTGGCACGGCATAAATGCCGGAGAATAAAGATAGAATTAAATATTGAAGTACATAAATAGTGTGTAGAGGCGGAGATCGCCTAAGTAAATTACCGCATGATGATCATGCTAAATTATGAAATATTGAAATCTTTATGTAGCCGCGGCTGGCGAACTGAGCGAGATGCCCGCTCGGAGTCTTGCAAGGAACTAACTTAAATTTGGCTCTGCTAGCCTGTGTCAAATCGGCAGCAGATAGCAGAGAGAAAAATGACGTCACTACACGCGCCTGCAATGCGGCATTTTACAGTACAAAGTTTACATAGGTACAATGTTTAACCATACTGTCCGCACAAAATCGGGGCGATTTTGCAACTTAAGTCATTGTGTGAATAGTAATTAAATATTGAAGTACATAAATAGTGTGTAGAGGCCGAGATCGCCTAAGTAAATTACCGCATGATGATCATGCTAATTTATGAAATATTGAAATCTTTATGTAGCCGCGGCTGGCGAACTGAGCGAGATGCCCGCTCGGAGTCTTGCAAGGAACTAACTTAAATTTGGCTCTGCTAGTCTGTGTCAAATCGGCAGCAGATAGCAGAGAGAAAAATGACGTCACTACAGGCGCCTGCAATGCGGCATTTTACAGTACAAAGTTTACATAGGTACAAAGTTTAACCATACTGCCCGCACAAAATCGGGGCGATTTTGCAACTTAAGTCATTGTGTGAATAGTACATGGTTATTGACATTATATGATAACAAATTCAATAATAAATAACAACTGCTAATACAATAACAACGACATAACAATTGATATGCATAACAATCAAGCAATGACACCCAGAAATTGAATAGTAGATAACAATATGATTAACATACCAAATTCATGTAAGGATACATAATACATAATGATTTACGTTACAAAGTAATAGAAAAATGATAACAAAAATTTCATAACCCATAATAACATGATAATGATAAATGTTAATACAATAATCAGGCAGACATAATAGTTGGCAGTACATAGTAATAGGATAATGATCCCAAAAAAATCAGTCCTTCTACAGACAACTCATATTAAGTAACAAATCTAAAAGTAGTCTCAGTGCGACTATAAAACTATTCTGGGATTATTCGTGTTGCTATTAGTTCATTCATTTAATACTTAACTATTTTTATTTATTTCTTTCTGTTCATGCTTTTTAGCGCTCCTTTATTATATTAGTGATGGGTGTTATTCGTACTTCCCTTTTCATTATTGGTGTTGCGTCTTAGACGCTCCCGATAAAATCTTAAGTTGGTCTTAGAACGCTAGTTGAGGTGCTGGTAAATTAGTGAAATAATAGAGTGGACTGTATATGTTCATGAGCTAATAGTTTATTGAAAATTAATAGGACATAGTTGCTGGCGCGTGCAGTTTTGGCACGGCATAAATGCCGGAGAATAAAGATAGAATTAAATATTGAAGTACATAAATAGTGTGTAGAGGCCGAGATCGCCTAAGTAAATTACCGCATGATGATCATGCTAAATTATGAAATATTGAAATCTTTATGTAGCCGCGGCTGGCGAACTGAGCGAGATGCCCGCTCGGAGTCTTGCAAGGATCTAACTTAAATTTGGCTCTGCTAGTCTGTGTCAAATCGGCAGCAGATAGCAGAGAGAAAAATGACGTCACTACACGCGCCTGCAATGCGGCATTTTACAGTACAAAGTTTACATAGGTACAAAGTTTAACCATAGTGTCCGCACAAAATCGGGGCGATTTTGCAACTTAAGTCATTGTGTGAATAGTAATTAAGTATTGAAGTACATAAATAGTGTGTAGAGGCCGAGATCGCCTAAGTAAATTACCGCATGATGATCATGCTAATTTATGAAATATTGAAATCTTTATGTAGCCGCGGCTGGCGAACTGAGCGAGATGCCCGCTCGGAGTCTTGCAAGGAACTAACTTAAATTTGGCTCTGCTAGTCTGTGTCAAATCGGCAGCAGATAGCAGAGAGAAAAATGACGTCACTACACGCGCCTGCAATGCGGCATTTTACAGTACAAAGTTTACATAGGTACAAAGTTTAACCATACTGCCCGCACAAAATCGGGGCGATTTTGCAACTTAAGTCATTGTGTGAATAGTACATGGTTATTGACATTATATGATAACAAATTCAATAATAAATAACAACTGCTAATACAATAACAACGACGTAACAATTGATATGCATAACAATCAAGCAGTGACACCCAGAAATTGAATAGTAGATAACAATATGATTAACATACCAAATTCATGTAAGGATACATAATACATAATGATTTACGTTACATAGTAATAGAAAAATGATAATAAAAATTTCATAACCCATAATAACATGATAATGATAAATGATAATACAATAATCAGGCAGACATAATAGTTGGCAGTACATAATAATAGGATAATGATCCCAAAAAAATCAGTCCTTCTACAGACAACTCATATTAAGTAACAAATCTAAAAGTAGTCTCAGTACGACTATAAAACTATTCTGGGATTATTCGTGTTGCTATTAGTTCATTCATTTAATACTTAACTATTTTTATTTATTTCTTTCTGTTCATGCTTTTTAGCGCTCCTTTATTATATTAGTGATGGGTGTTATTCGTACTTCCCTTTTCATTATTGATGTTGCGTCTTAGACGCTCTCGATAAAATCTTAAGTTGGTCTTAGAACGCTAGTTGAGGTGCTGGTAAATTAGTGAAATAATAGAGTGGACTGTATATGTTCATGAGCTAATAGTTTATTGAAAATTAATAGGACATAGTTGCTGGCGCGTGCAGTTTTGGCACGGCATAAATGCCGGAGAATAAAGATAGAATTAAATATTGAAGTACATAAATAGTGTGTAGAGGCGGAGATCGCCTAAGTAAATTACCGCATGATGATGATCATGCTAAATTATGAAATATTGAAATCTTTATGTAGCCGCGGCTGGCGAACTGAGCGAGATGCCCGCTCGGAGTCTTGCAAGGAACTAACTTAAATTTGGCTCTGCTAGCCTGTTTCAAATCGGCAGCAGATAGCAGAGAGAAAAATGACGTCACTACACGCGCCTGCAATGCGGCATTTTACAGTACAAAGTTTACATAGGTACAATGTTTAACCATACTGTCCGCACAAAATCGGGGCGATTTTGCAACTTAAGTCATTGTGTGAATAGTAATTAAATATTGAAGTACATAAATAGTGTGTAGAGGCCGAGATCGCCTAAGTAAATTACCGCATGATGATCATGCTAAATTATGAAATATTGAAATCTTTATGTAGCCGCGGCTGGCGAACTGAGCGAGATGCCCGCTCGGAGTCTTGCAAGGAACTAACTTAAATTTGGCTCTGCTAGTCTGTGTCAAATCGGCAGCAGATAGCAGAGAGAAAAATGACGTCACTACACGCGCCTGCAATGCGGCATTTTACAGTACAAAGTTTAACCATACTGTCCGCACAAAATCGGGGCGATTTTGCAACTTAAGTCATTGTGTCAATAGTAATTAAATATTGAAGTACATAAATAGTGTGTAGAGGCCGAGATCGCCTAAGTAAATTACCGCATGATGATCATGCTAATTTATGAAATATTGAAATCTTTATGTTGCCGCGGCTGGCGAACTGAGCGAGATGCCCGCTCGGAGTCTTGCAAGGAACTAACTTAAATTTGGCTCTGCTAGTCTGTGTCAAATCGGCAGCAGATAGCAGAGAGAAAAATGACGTCACTACACGCGCCTGCAATGCGGCATTTTACAGTACAAAGTTTACATAGGTACAAAGTTTAACCATACTGCCCGCACAAAATCGGGGCGATTTTGCAACTTAAGTCATTGTGTGAATAGTACATGGTTATTGACATTATATGATAACAAATTCAATAATAAATAACAACTGCTAATACAATAACAACGACATAACAATTGATATGCATAACAATCAAGCAATGACACCCAGAAATTGAATAGTAGATAACAATATGATTAACATACCAAATTCATGTAAGGATACATAATACATAATGATTTACGTTACAAAGTAATAGAAAAATGATAATAAAAATTTCATAACCCATAATAACATGATAATGATAAATGATAATACAATAATCAGGCAGACATAATAGTTGGCAGTACATAATAATAGGATAATGATCCCAAAAAAATCAGTCCTTCTACAGACAACTCATATTAAGTAACAAATCTAAAAGTAGTCTCAGTACGACTATAAAACTATTCTGGGATTATTCGTGTTGCTATTAGTTCATTCATTTAATACTTAACTATTTTTATTTATTTCTTTCTGTTCATGCTTTTTAGCGCTCCTTTATTATATTAGTGATGGGTGTTATTCGTACTTCCCTTTTCATTATTGGTGTTGCGTCTTAGACGCTCTCGATAAAATCTTAAGTTGGTCTTAGAACGCTAGTTGAGGTGCTGGTAAATTAGTGAAATAATAGAGTGGACTGTATATGTTCATGAGCTAATAGTTTATTGAAAATTAATAGGACATAGTTGCTGGCGCGTGCAGTTTTGGCACGGCATAAATGCCGGAGAATAAAGATAGAATTAAATATTGAAGTACATAAATAGTGTGTAGAGGCGGAGATCGCCTAAGTAAATTACCGCAGATGATCATGCTAAATTATGAAATATTGAAATCTTTATGTAGCCGCGGCTGGCGAACTGAGCGAGATGCCCGCTCGGAGTCTTGCAAGGAACTAACTTAAATTTGGCTCTGCTAGCCTGTGTCAAATCGGCAGCAGAAAGCAGAGAGAAAAATGACGTCACTACACGCGCCTGCAATGCGGCATTTTACAGTACAAAGTTTACATAGGTACAATGTTTAACCATACTGTCCGCACAAAATCCGTGCGATTTTGCAACTTAAGTCATTGTGTGAATAGTAATTAAATATTGAAGTACATAAATAGTGTGTAGAGGCCGAGATCGCCTAAGTAAATTACCGCATGATGATCATGCTAAATTATGAAATATTGAAATCTTTATGTAGCCGCGGCTGGCGAACTGAGCGAGATGCCCGCTCGGAGTCTTGCAAGGAACTAACTTAAATTTGGCTCTGCTAGTCTGTGTCAAATCGGCAGCAGATAGCAGAGAGAAAAATGACGTCACTACACGCGCCTGCAATGCGGCATTTTACAGTACAAAGTTTACATAGGTACAAAGTTTAACCATACTGTCCGCACAAAATCGGGGCGATTTTGCAACTTAAGTCATTGTGTGAATAGTAATTAAATATTGAAGTACATAAATAGTGTGTAGAGGCCGAGATCGCCTAAGTAAATTACCGCATGATGATCATGCTAATTTATGAAATATTGAAATCTTTATGTAGCCGCGGCTGGCGAACTGAGCGAGATGCCCGCTCGGAGTCTTGCAAGGAACTAACTTAAATTTGGCTCTGCTAGTCTGTGTCAAATCGGCAGCAGATAGCAGAGAGAAAAATGACGTCACTACAGGCGCCTGCAATGCGGCATTTTACAGTACAAAGTTTACATAGGTACAAAGTTTAACCATACTGCCCGCACAAAATCGGGGCGATTTTGCAACTTAAGTCATTGTGTGAATAGTACATGGTTATTGACATTATATGATAACAAATTCAATAATAAATAACAACTGCTAATACAATAACAACGACATAACAATTGATATGCATAACAATCAAGCAATGACACCCAGAAATTGAATAGTAGATAACAATATGATTAACATACCAAATTCATGTAAGGATACATAATACATAATGATTTACGTTACAAAGTAATAGAAAAATGATAATAAAAATTTCATAACCCATAATAACATGATAATGATAAATGATAATACAATAATCAGGCAGACATAATAGTTGGCAGTACATAATAATAGGATAATGATCCCAAAAAAATCAGTCCTTCTACAGACAACTCATATTAAGTAACAAATCTAAAAGTAGTCTCAGTACGACTATAAAACTATTCTGGGATTATTCGTGTTGCTATTAGTTCATTCATTTAATACTTAACTATTTTTATTTCTTTCTTTCTGTTCATGCTTTTTAGCGCTCCTTTATTATATTAGTGATTGGTGTTATTCGTACTTCCCTTTTCATTATTGGTGTTGCGTCTTAGACGCTCTCGATAAAATCTTAAGTTGGTCTTAGAACGCTAGTTGAGGTGCTGGTAAATTAGTGAAATAATAGAGTGGACTGTATATGTTCATGAGCTAATAGTTTATTGAAAATTAATAGGACATAGTTGCTGGCGCGTGCAGTTTTGGCACGGCATAAATGCCGGAGAATAAAGATAGAATTAAATATTGAAGTACATAAATAGTGTGTAGAGGCGGAGATCGCCTAAGTAAATTACCGCATGATGATCATGCTAAATTATGAAATATTGAAATCTTTATGTAGCCGCGGCTGGCGAACTGAGCGAGATGCCCGCTCGGAGTCTTGCAAGGAACTAACTTAAATTTGGCTCTGCTAGCCTGTGTCAAATCGGCAGCAGATAGCAGAGAGAAAAATGACGTCACTACACGCGCCTGCAATGCGGCATTTTACAGTACAAAGTTTACATAGGTACAATGTTTAACCATACTGTCCGCACAAAATCGGGGCGATTTTGCAACTTAAGTCATTGTGTGAATAGTAATTAAATATTGAAGTACATAAATAGTGTGTAGAGGCCGAGATCGCCTAAGTAAATTACCGCATGATGATCATGCTAAATTATGAAATATTGAAATCTTTATGTAGCCGCGGCTGGCGAACTGAGCGAGATGCCCGCTCGGAGTCTTGCAAGGAACTAACTTAAATTTGGCTCTGCTAGTCTGTGTCAAATCGGCAGCAGATAGCAGAGAGAAAAATGACGTCACTACACGCGCCTGCAATGCGGCATTTTACAGTACAAAGTTTACATAGGTACAAAGTTTAACCATACTGTCCGCACAAAATCGGGGCGATTTTGCAACTTAAGTCATTGTGTGAATAGTAATTAAATATTGAAGTACATAAATAGTGTGTAGAGGCCGAGATCGCCTAAGTAAATTACCGCATGATGATCATGCTAATTTATGAAATATTGAAATCTTTATGTAGCCGCGGCTGGCGAACTGAGCGAGATGCCCGCTCGGAGTCTTGCAAGGAACTAACTTAAATTTGGCTCTGCTAGTCTGTGTCAAATCGGCAGCAGATAGCAGAGAGAAAAATGACGTCACTACAGGCGCCTGCAATGCGGCATTTTACAGTACAAAGTTTACATAGGTACAAAGTTTAACCATACTGCCCGCACAAAATCGGGGCGATTTTGCAACTTAAGTCATTGTGTGAATAGTACATGGTTATTGACATTATATGATAACAAATTCAATAATAAATAACAACTGCTAATACAATAACAACGACATAACAATTGATATGCATAACAATCAAGCAATGACACCCAGAAATTGAATAGTAGATAACAATATGATTAACATACCAAATTCATGTAAGGATACATAATACATAATGATTTACGTTACAAAGTAATAGAAAAATGATAACAAAAATTTCATAACCCATAATAACATGATAATGATAAATGTTAATACAATAATCAGGCAGACATAATAGTTGGCAGTACATAGTAATAGGATAATGATCCCAAAAAAATCAGTCCTTCTACAGACAACTCATATTAAGTAACAAATCTAAAAGTAGTCTCAGTGCGACTATAAAACTATTCTGGGATTATTCGTGTTGCTATTAGTTCATTCATTTAATACTTAACTATTTTTATTTATTTCTTTCTGTTCATGCTTTTTAGCGCTCTTTTATTATATTAGTGATGGGTGTTATTCGTACTTCCCTTTTCATTATTGGTGTTGCGTCTTAGACGCTCCCGATAAAATCTTAAGTTGGTCTTAGAACGCTAGTTGAGGTGCTGGTAAATTAGTGAAATAATAGAGTGGACTGTATATGTTCATGAGCTAATAGTTTATTGAAAATTAATAGGACATAGTTGCTGGCGCGTGCAGTTTTGGCACGGCATAAATGCCGGAGAATAAAGATAGAATTAAATATTGAAGTACATAAATAGTGTGTAGAGGCCGAGATCGCCTAAGTAAATTACTGCATGATGATCATGCTAAATTATGAAATATTGAAATCTTTATGTAGCCGCGGCTGGCGAACTGAGCGAGATGCCCGCTCGGAGTCTTGCAAGGATCTAACTTAAATTTGGCTCTGCTAGTCTGTGTCAAATCGGCAGCAGATAGCAGAGAGAAAAATGACGTCACTACACGCGCCTGCAATGCGGCATTTTACAGTACAAAGTTTACATAGGTACAAAGTTTAACCATAGTGTCCGCACAAAATCGGGGCGATTTTGCAACTTAAGTCATTGTGTGAATAGTAATTAAATATTGAAGTACATAAATAGTGTGTAGAGGCCGAGATCGCCTAAGTAAATTACCGCATGATGATCATGCTAATTTATGAAATATTGAAATCTTTATGTAGCCGCGGCTGGCGAACTGAGCGAGATGCCCGCTCGGAGTCTTGCAAGGAACTAACTTAAATTTGGCTCTGCTAGTCTGTGTCAAATCGGCAGCAGATAGCAGAGAGAAAAATGACGTCACTACACGCGCCTGCAATGCGGCATTTTACAGTACAAAGTTTACATAGGTACAAAGTTTAACCATACTGCCCGCACAAAATCGGGGCGATTTTGCAACTTAAGTCATTGTGTGAATAGTACATGGTTATTGACATTATATGATAACAAATTCAATAATAAATAACAACTGCTAATACAATAACAACGACGTAACAATTGATATGCATAACAATCAAGCAGTGACACCCAGAAATTGAATAGTAGATAACAATATGATTAACATACCAAATTCATGTAAGGATACATAATACATAATGATTTACGTTACATAGTAATAGAAAAATGATAATAAAAATTTCATAACCCATAATAACATGATAATGATAAATGATAATACAATAATCAGGCAGACATAATAGTTGGCAGTACATAATAATAGGATAATGATCCCAAAAAAATCAGTCCTTCTACAGACAACTCATATTAAGTAACAAATCTAAAAGTAGTCTCAATACGACTATAAAACTATTCTGGGATTATTCGTGTTGCTATTAGTTCATTCATTTAATACTTAACTATTTTTATTTATTTCTTTCTGTTCATGCTTTTTAGCGCTCCTTTATTATATTAGTGATGGGTGTTATTCGTACTTCCCTTTTCATTATTGATGTTGCGTCTTAGACGCTCTCGATAAAATCTTAAGTTGGTCTTAGAACGCTAGTTGAGGTGCTGGTAAATTAGTGAAATAATAGAGTGGACTGTATATGTTCATGAGCTAATAGTTTATTGAAAATTAATAGGACATAGTTGCTGGCGCGTGCAGTTTTGGCACGGCATAAATGCCGGAGAATAAAGATAGAATTAAATATTGAAGTACATAAATAGTGTGTAGAGGCGGAGATCGCCTAAGTAAATTACCGCATGATGATGATCATGCTAAATTATGAAATATTGAAATCTTTATGTAGCCGCGGCTGGCGAACTGAGCGAGATGCCCGCTCGGAGTCTTGCAAGGAACTAACTTAAATTTGGCTCTGCTAGCCTGTTTCAAATCGGCAGCAGATAGCAGAGAGAAAAATGACGTCACTACACGCGCCTGCAATGCGGCATTTTACAGTACAAAGTTTACATAGGTACAGTGTTTAACCATACTGTCCGCACAAAATCGGGGCGATTTTGCAACTTAAGTCATTGTGTGAATAGTAATTAAATATTGAAGTACATAAATAGTGTGTAGAGGCCGAGATCGCCTAAGTAAATTACCGCATGATGATCATGCTAAATTATGAAATATTGAAATCTTTATGTAGCCGCGGCTGGCGAACTGAGCGAGATGCCCGCTCGGAGTCTTGCAAGGAACTAACTTAAATTTGGCTCTGCTAGTCTGTGTCAAATCGGCAGCAGATAGCAGAGAGAAAAATGACGTCACTACACGCGCCTGCAATGCGGCATTTTACAGTACAAAGTTTAACCATACTGTCCGCACAAAATCGGGGCGATTTTGCAACTTAAGTCATTGTGTCAATAGTAATTAAATATTGAAGTACATAAATAGTGTGTAGAGGCCGAGATCGCCTAAGTAAATTACCGCATGATGATCATGCTAATTTATGAAATATTGAAATCTTTATGTTGCCGCGGCTGGCGAACTGAGCGAGATGCCCGCTCGGAGTCTTGCAAGGAACTAACTTAAATTTGGCTCTGCTAGTCTGTGTCAAATCGGCAGCAGATAGCAGAGAGAAAAATGACGTCACTACACGCGCCTGCAATGCGGCATTTTACAGTACAAAGTTTACATAGGTACAAAGTTTAACCATACTGCCCGCACAAAATCGGGGCGATTTTGCAACTTAAGTCATTGTGTGAATAGTACATGGTTATTGACATTATATGATAACAAATTCAATAATAAATAACAACTGCTAATACAATAACAACGACATAACAATTGATATGCATAACAATCAAGCAATGACACCCAGAAATTGAATAGTAGATAACAATATGATTAACATACCAAATTCATGTAAGGATACATAATACATAATGATTTACGTTACAAAGTAATAGAAAAATGATAATAAAAATTTCATAACCCATAATAACATGATAATGATAAATGATAATACAATAATCAGGCAGACATAATAGTTGGCAGTACATAATAATAGGATAATGATCCCAAAAAAATCAGTCCTTCTACAGACAACTCATATTAAGTAACAAATCTAAAAGTAGTCTCAGTACGACTATAAAACTATTCTGGGATTATTCGTGTTGCTATTAGTTCATTCATTTAATACTTAACTATTTTTATTTATTTCTTTCTGTTCATGCTTTTTAGCGCTCCTTTATTATATTAGTGATGGGTGTTATTCGTACTTCCCTTTTCATTATTGGTGTTGCGTCTTAGACGCTCTCGATAAAATCTTAAGTTGGTCTTAGAACGCTAGTTGAGGTGCTGGTAAATTAGTGAAATAATAGAGTGGACTGTATATGTTCATGAGCTAATAGTTTATTGAAAATTAATAGGACATAGTAGCTGGCGCGTGCAGTTTTGGCACGGCATAAATGCCGGAGAATAAAGATAGAATTAAATATTGAAGTACATAAATAGTGTGTAGAGGCGGAGATCGCCTAAGTAAATTACCGCAGATGATCATGCTAAATTATGAAATATTGAAATCTTTATGTAGCCGCGGCTGGCGAACTGAGCGAGATGCCCGCTCGGAGTCTTGCAAGGAACTAACTTAAATTTGGCTCTGCTAGCCTGTGTCAAATCGGCAGCAGAAAGCAGAGAGAAAAATGACGTCACTACACGCGCCTGCAATGCGGCATTTTACAGTACAAAGTTTACATAGGTACAATGTTTAACCATACTGTCCGCACAAAATCCGTGCGATTTTGCAACTTAAGTCATTGTGTGAATAGTAATTAAATATTGAAGTACATAAATAGTGTGTAGAGGCCGAGATCGCCTAAGTAAATTACCGCATGATGATCATGCTAAATTATGAAATATTGAAATCTTTATGTAGCCGCGGCTGGCGAACTGAGCGAGATGCCCGCTCGGAGTCTTGCAAGGAACTAACTTAAATTTGGCTCTGCTAGTCTGTGTCAAATCGGCAGCAGATAGCAGAGAGAAAAATGACGTCACTACACGCGCCTGCAATGCGGCATTTTACAGTACAAAGTTTACATAGGTACAAAGTTTAACCATACTGTCCGCACAAAATCGGGGCGATTTTGCAACTTAAGTCATTGTGTGAATAGTAATTAAATATTGAAGTACATAAATAGTGTGTAGAGGCCGAGATCGCCTAAGTAAATTACCGCATGATGATCATGCTAATTTATGAAATATTGAAATCTTTATGTAGCCGCGGCTGGCGAACTGAGCGAGATGCCCGCTCGGAGTCTTGCAAGGAACTAACTTAAATTTGGCTCTGCTAGTCTGTGTCAAATCGGCAGCAGATAGCAGAGAGAAAAATGACGTCACTACAGGCGCCTGCAATGCGGCATTTTACAGTACAAAGTTTACATAGGTACAAAGTTTAACCATACTGCCCGCACAAAATCGGGGCGATTTTGCAACTTAAGTCATTGTGTGAATAGTACATGGTTATTGACATTATATGATAACAAATTCAATAATAAATAACAACTGCTAATACAATAACAACGACATAACAATTGATATGCATAACAATCAAGCAATGACACCCAGAAATTGAATAGTAGATAACAATATGATTAACATACCAAATTCATGTAAGGATACATAATACATAATGATTTACGTTACAAAGTAATAGAAAAATGATAATAAAAATTTCATAACCCATAATAACATGATAATGATAAATGATAATACAATAATCAGGCAGACATAATAGTTGGCAGTACATAATAATAGGATAATGATCCCAAAAAAATCAGTCCTTCTACAGACAACTCATATTAAGTAACAAATCTAAAAGTAGTCTCAGTACGACTATAAAACTATTCTGGGATTATTCGTGTTGCTATTAGTTCATTCATTTAATACTTAACTATTTTTATTTATTTCTTTCTGTTCATGCTTTTTAGCGCTCCTTTATTATATTAGTGATTGGTGTTATTCGTACTTCCCTTTTCATTATTGGTGTTGCGTCTTAGACGCTCTCGATAAAATCTTAAGTTGGTCTTAGAACGCTAGTTGAGGTGCTGGTAAATTAGTGAAATAATAGAGTGGACTGTATATGTTCATGAGCTAATAGTTTATTGAAAATTAATAGGACATAGTTGCTGGCGCGTGCAGTTTTGGCACGGCATAAATGCCGGAGAATAAAGATAGAATTAAATATTGAAGTACATAAATAGTGTGTAGAGGCGGAGATCGCCTAAGTAAATTACCGCATGATGATCATGCTAAATTATGAAATATTGAAATCTTTATGTAGCCGCGGCTGGCGAACTGAGCGAGATGCCCGCTCGGAGTCTTGCAAGGAACTAACTTAAATTTGGCTCTGCTAGCCTGTGTCAAATCGGCAGCAGATAGCAGAGAGAAAAATGACGTCACTACACGCGCCTGCAATGCGGCATTTTACAGTACAAAGTTTACATAGGTACAATGTTTAACCATACTGTCCGCACAAAATCGGGGCGATTTTGCAACTTAAGTCATTGTGTGAATAGTAATTAAATATTGAAGTACATAAATAGTGTGTAGAGGCCGAGATCGCCTAAGTAAATTACCGCATGATGATCATGCTAAATTATGAAATATTGAAATCTTTATGTAGCCGCGGCTGGCGAACTGAGCGAGATGCCCGCTCGGAGTCTTGCAAGGAACTAACTTAAATTTGGCTCTGCTAGTCTGTGTCAAATCGGCAGCAGATAGCAGAGAGAAAAATGACGTCACTACACGCGCCTGCAATGCGGCATTTTACAGTACAAAGTTTACATAGGTACAAAGTTTAACCATACTGTCCGCACAAAATCGGGGCGATTTTGCAACTTAAGTCATTGTGTGAATAGTAATTAAATATTGAAGTACATAAATAGTGTGTAGAGGCCGAGATCGCCTAAGTAAATTACCGCATGATGATCATGCTAATTTATGAAATATTGAAATCTTTATGTAGCCGCGGCTGGCGAACTGAGCGAGATGCCCGCTCGGAGTCTTGCAAGGAACTAACTTAAATTTGGCTCTGCTAGTCTGTGTCAAATCGGCAGCAGATAGCAGAGAGAAAAATGACGTCACTACAGGCGCCTGCAATGCGGCATTTTACAGTACAAAGTTTACATAGGTACAAAGTTTAACCATACTGCCCGCACAAAATCGGGGCGATTTTGCAACTTAAGTCATTGTGTGAATAGTACATGGTTATTGACATTATATGATAACAAATTCAATAATAAATAACAACTGCTAATACAATAACAACGACATAACAATTGATATGCATAACAATCAAGCAATGACACCCAGAAATTGAATAGTAGATAACAATATGATTAACATACCAAATTCATGTAAGGATACATAATACATAATGATTTACGTTACAAAGTAATAGAAAAATGATAACAAAAATTTCATAACCCATAATAACATGATAATGATAAATGTTAATACAATAATCAGGCAGACATAATAGTTGGCAGTACATAGTAATAGGATAATGATCCCAAAAAAATCAGTCCTTCTACAGACAACTCATATTAAGTAACAAATCTAAAAGTAGTCTCAGTGCGACTATAAAACTATTCTGGGATTATTCGTGTTGCTATTAGTTCATTCATTTAATACTTAACTATTTTTATTTATTTCTTTCTGTTCATGCTTTTTAGCGCTCTTTTATTATATTAGTGATGGGTGTTATTCGTACTTCCCTTTTCATTATTGGTGTTGCGTCTTAGACGCTCCCGATAAAATCTTAAGTTGGTCTTAGAACGCTAGTTGAGGTGCTGGTAAATTAGTGAAATAATAGAGTGGACTGTATATGTTCATGAGCTAATAGTTTATTGAAAATTAATAGGACATAGTTGCTGGCGCGTGCAGTTTTGGCACGGCATAAATGCCGGAGAATAAAGATAGAATTAAATATTGAAGTACATAAATAGTGTGTAGAGGCCGAGATCGCCTAAGTAAATTACTGCATGATGATCATGCTAAATTATGAAATATTGAAATCTTTATGTAGCCGCGGCTGGCGAACTGAGCGAGATGCCCGCTCGGAGTCTTGCAAGGATCTAACTTAAATTTGGCTCTGCTAGTCTGTGTCAAATCGGCAGCAGATAGCAGAGAGAAAAATGACGTCACTACACGCGCCTGCAATGCGGCATTTTACAGTACAAAGTTTACATAGGTACAAAGTTTAACCATAGTGTCCGCACAAAATCGGGGCGATTTTGCAACTTAAGTCATTGTGTGAATAGTAATTAAATATTGAAGTACATAAATAGTGTGTAGAGGCCGAGATCGCCTAAGTAAATTACCGCATGATGATCATGCTAATTTATGAAATATTGAAATCTTTATGTAGCCGCGGCTGGCGAACTGAGCGAGATGCCCGCTCGGAGTCTTGCAAGGAACTAACTTAAATTTGGCTCTGCTAGTCTGTGTCAAATCGGCAGCAGATAGCAGAGAGAAAAATGACGTCACTACACGCGCCTGCAATGCGGCATTTTACAGTACAAAGTTTACATAGGTACAAAGTTTAACCATACTGCCCGCACAAAATCGGGGCGATTTTGCAACTTAAGTCATTGTGTGAATAGTACATGGTTATTGACATTATATGATAACAAATTCAATAATAAATAACAACTGCTAATACAATAACAACGACATAACAATTGATATGCATAACAATCAAGCAATGACACCCAGAAATTGAATAGTAGATAACAATATGATTAACATACCAAATTCATGTAAGGATACATAATACATAATGATTTACGTTACAAAGTAATAGAAAAATGATAATAAAAATTTCATAACCCATAATAACATGATAATGATAAATGATAATACAATAATCAGGCAGACATAATAGTTGGCAGTACATAATAATAGGATAATGATCCCAAAAAAATCAGTCCTTCTACAGACAACTCATATTAAGTAACAAATCTAAAAGTAGTCTCAGTACGACTATAAAACTATTCTGGGATTATTCGTGTTGCTATTAGTTCATTCATTTAATACTTAACTATTTTTATTTATTTCTTTCTGTTCATGCTTTTTAGCGCTCCTTTATTATATTAGTGATGGGTGTTATTCGTACTTCCCTTTTCATTATTGGTGTTGCGTCTTAGACGCTCTCGATAAAATCTTAAGTTGGTCTTAGAACGCTAGTTGAGGTGCTGGTAAATTAGTGAAATAATAGAGTGGACTGTATATGTTCATGAGCTAATAGTTTATTGAAAATTAATAGGACATAGTAGCTGGCGCGTGCAGTTTTGGCACGGCATAAATGCCGGAGAATAAAGATAGAATTAAATATTGAAGTACATAAATAGTGTGTAGAGGCGGAGATCGCCTAAGTAAATTACCGCAGATGATCATGCTAAATTATGAAATATTGAAATCTTTATGTAGCCGCGGCTGGCGAACTGAGCGAGATGCCCGCTCGGAGTCTTGCAAGGAACTAACTTAAATTTGGCTCTGCTAGCCTGTGTCAAATCGGCAGCAGAAAGCAGAGAGAAAAATGACGTCACTACACGCGCCTGCAATGCGGCATTTTACAGTACAAAGTTTACATAGGTACAATGTTTAACCATACTGTCCGCACAAAATCCGTGCGATTTTGCAACTTAAGTCATTGTGTGAATAGTAATTAAATATTGAAGTACATAAATAGTGTGTAGAGGCCGAGATCGCCTAAGTAAATTACCGCATGATGATCATGCTAAATTATGAAATATTGAAATCTTTATGTAGCCGCGGCTGGCGAACTGAGCGAGATGCCCGCTCGGAGTCTTGCAAGGAACTAACTTAAATTTGGCTCTGCTAGTCTGTGTCAAATCGGCAGCAGATAGCAGAGAGAAAAATGACGTCACTACACGCGCCTGCAATGCGGCATTTTACAGTACAAAGTTTACATAGGTACAAAGTTTAACCATACTGTCCGCACAAAATCGGGGCGATTTTGCAACTTAAGTCATTGTGTGAATAGTAATTAAATATTGAAGTACATAAATAGTGTGTAGAGGCCGAGATCGCCTAAGTAAATTACCGCATGATGATCATGCTAATTTATGAAATATTGAAATCTTTATGTAGCCGCGGCTGGCGAACTGAGCGAGATGCCCGCTCGGAGTCTTGCAAGGAACTAACTTAAATTTGGCTCTGCTAGTCTGTGTCAAATCGGCAGCAGATAGCAGAGAGAAAAATGACGTCACTACAGGCGCCTGCAATGCGGCATTTTACAGTACAAAGTTTACATAGGTACAAAGTTTAACCATACTGCCCGCACAAAATCGGGGCGATTTTGCAACTTAAGTCATTGTGTGAATAGTACATGGTTATTGACATTATATGATAACAAATTCAATAATAAATAACAACTGCTAATACAATAACAACGACATAACAATTGATATGCATAACAATCAAGCAATGACACCCAGAAATTGAATAGTAGATAACAATATGATTAACATACCAAATTCATGTAAGGATACATAATACATAATGATTTACGTTACAAAGTAATAGAAAAATGATAATAAAAATTTCATAACCCATAATAACATGATAATGATAAATGATAATACAATAATCAGGCAGACATAATAGTTGGCAGTACATAATAATAGGATAATGATCCCAAAAAAATCAGTCCTTCTACAGACAACTCATATTAAGTAACAAATCTAAAAGTAGTCTCAGTACGACTATAAAACTATTCTGGGATTATTCGTGTTGCTATTAGTTCATTCATTTAATACTTAACTATTTTTATTTATTTCTTTCTGTTCATGCTTTTTAGCGCTCCTTTATTATATTAGTGATTGGTGTTATTCGTACTTCCCTTTTCATTATTGGTGTTGCGTCTTAGACGCTCTCGATAAAATCTTAAGTTGGTCTTAGAACGCTAGTTGAGGTGCTGGTAAATTAGTGAAATAATAGAGTGGACTGTATATGTTCATGAGCTAATAGTTTATTGAAAATTAATAGGACATAGTTGCTGGCGCGTGCAGTTTTGGCACGGCATAAATGCCGGAGAATAAAGATAGAATTAAATATTGAAGTACATAAATAGTGTGTAGAGGCGGAGATCGCCTAAGTAAATTACCGCATGATGATCATGCTAAATTATGAAATATTGAAATCTTTATGTAGCCGCGGCTGGCGAACTGAGCGAGATGCCCGCTCGGAGTCTTGCAAGGAACTAACTTAAATTTGGCTCTGCTAGCCTGTGTCAAATCGGCAGCAGATAGCAGAGAGAAAAATGACGTCACTACACGCGCCTGCAATGCGGCATTTTACAGTACAAAGTTTACATAGGTACAATGTTTAACCATACTGTCCGCACAAAATCGGGGCGATTTTGCAACTTAAGTCATTGTGTGAATAGTAATTAAATATTGAAGTACATAAATAGTGTGTAGAGGCCGAGATCGCCTAAGTAAATTACCGCATGATGATCATGCTAAATTATGAAATATTGAAATCTTTATGTAGCCGCGGCTGGCGAACTGAGCGAGATGCCCGCTCGGAGTCTTGCAAGGAACTAACTTAAATTTGGCTCTGCTAGTCTGTGTCAAATCGGCAGCAGATAGCAGAGAGAAAAATGACGTCACTACACGCGCCTGCAATGCGGCATTTTACAGTACAAAGTTTACATAGGTACAAAGTTTAACCATACTGTCCGCACAAAATCGGGGCGATTTTGCAACTTAAGTCATTGTGTGAATAGTAATTAAATATTGAAGTACATAAATAGTGTGTAGAGGCCGAGATCGCCTAAGTAAATTACCGCATGATGATCATGCTAATTTATGAAATATTGAAATCTTTATGTAGCCGCGGCTGGCGAACTGAGCGAGATGCCCGCTCGGAGTCTTGCAAGGAACTAACTTAAATTTGGCTCTGCTAGTCTGTGTCAAATCGGCAGCAGATAGCAGAGAGAAAAATGACGTCACTACAGGCGCCTGCAATGCGGCATTTTACAGTACAAAGTTTACATAGGTACAAAGTTTAACCATACTGCCCGCACAAAATCGGGGCGATTTTGCAACTTAAGTCATTGTGTGAATAGTACATGGTTATTGACATTATATGATAACAAATTCAATAATAAATAACAACTGCTAATACAATAACAACGACATAACAATTGATATGCATAACAATCAAGCAATGACACCCAGAAATTGAATAGTAGATAACAATATGATTAACATACCAAATTCATGTAAGGATACATAATACATAATGATTTACGTTACAAAGTAATAGAAAAATGATAACAAAAATTTCATAACCCATAATAACATGATAATGATAAATGTTAATACAATAATCAGGCAGACATAATAGTTGGCAGTACATAGTAATAGGATAATGATCCCAAAAAAATCAGTCCTTGTACAGACAACTCATATTAAGTAACAAATCTAAAAGTAGTCTCAGTGCGACTATAAAACTATTCTGGGATTATTCGTGTTGCTATTAGTTCATTCATTTAATACTTAACTATTTTTATTTATTTCTTTCTGTTCATGCTTTTTAGCGCTCTTTTATTATATTAGTGATGGGTGTTATTCGTACTTCCCTTTTCATTATTGGTGTTGCGTCTTAGACGCTCCCGATAAAATCTTAAGTTGGTCTTAGAACGCTAGTTGAGGTGCTGGTAAATTAGTGAAATAATAGAGTGGACTGTATATGTTCATGAGCTAATAGTTTATTGAAAATTAATAGGACATAGTTGCTGGCGCGTGCAGTTTTGGCACGGCATAAATGCCGGAGAATAAAGATAGAATTAAATATTGAAGTACATAAATAGTGTGTAGAGGCCGAGATCGCCTAAGTAAATTACTGCATGATGATCATGCTAAATTATGAAATATTGAAATCTTTATGTAGCCGCGGCTGGCGAACTGAGCGAGATGCCCGCTCGGAGTCTTGCAAGGATCTAACTTAAATTTGGCTCTGCTAGTCTGTGTCAAATCGGCAGCAGATAGCAGAGAGAAAAATGACGTCACTACACGCGCCTGCAATGCGGCATTTTACAGTACAAAGTTTACATAGGTACAAAGTTTAACCATAGTGTCCGCACAAAATCGGGGCGATTTTGCAACTTAAGTCATTGTGTGAATAGTAATTAAATATTGAAGTACATAAATAGTGTGTAGAGGCCGAGATCGCCTAAGTAAATTACCGCATGATGATCATGCTAATTTATGAAATATTGAAATCTTTATGTAGCCGCGGCTGGCGAACTGAGCGAGATGCCCGCTCGGAGTCTTGCAAGGAACTAACTTAAATTTGGCTCTGCTAGTCTGTGTCAAATCGGCAGCAGATAGCAGAGAGAAAAATGACGTCACTACACGCGCCTGCAATGCGGCATTTTACAGTACAAAGTTTACATAGGTACAAAGTTTAACCATACTGCCCGCACAAAATCGGGGCGATTTTGCAACTTAAGTCATTGTGTGAATAGTACATGGTTATTGACATTATATGATAACAAATTCAATAATAAATAACAACTGCTAATACAATAACAACGACGTAACAATTGATATGCATAACAATCAAGCAGTGACACCCAGAAATTGAATAGTAGATAACAATATGATTAACATACCAAATTCATGTAAGGATACATAATACATAATGATTTACGTTACATAGTAATAGAAAAATGATAATAAAAATTTCATAACCCATAATAACATGATAATGATAAATGATAATACAATAATCAGGCAGACATAATAGTTGGCAGTACATAATAATAGGATAATGATCCCAAAAAAATCAGTCCTTCTACAGACAACTCATATTAAGTAACAAATCTAAAAGTAGTCTCAGTACGACTATAAAACTATTCTGGGATTATTCGTGTTGCTATTAGTTCATTCATTTAATACTTAACTATTTTTATTTATTTCTTTCTGTTCATGCTTTTTAGCGCTCCTTTATTATATTAGTGATGGGTGTTATTCGTACTTCCCTTTTCATTATTGGTGTTGCGTCTTAGACGCTCTCGATAAAATCTTAAGTTGGTCTTAGAACGCTAGTTGAGGTGCTGGTAAATTAGTGAAATAATAGAGTGGACTGTATATGTTCATGAGCTAATAGTTTATTGAAAATTAATAGGACATAGTTGCTGGCGCGTGCAGTTTTGGCACGGCATAAATGCCGGAGAATAAAGATAGAATTAAATATTGAAGTACATAAATAGTGTGTAGAGGCGGAGATCGCCTAAGTAAATTACCGCATGATGATGATCATGCTAAATTATGAAATATTGAAATCTTTATGTAGCCGCGGCTGGCGAACTGAGCGAGATGCCCGCTCGGAGTCTTGCAAGGAACTAACTTAAATTTGGCTCTGCTAGCCTGTGTCAAATCGGCAGCAGATAGCAGAGAGAAAAATGACGTCACTACACGCGCCTGCAATGCGGCATTTTACAGTACAAAGTTTACGTAGGTACAATGTTTAACCATACTGTCCGCACAAAATCGGGGCGATTTTGCAACTTAAGTCATTGTGTGAATAGTAATTAAATATTGAAGTACATAAATAGTGTGTAGAGGCCGAGATCGCCTAAGTAAATTACCGCATGATGATCATGCTAAATTATGAAATATTGAAATCTTTATGTAGCCGCGGCTGGCGAACTGAGCGAGATGCCCGCTCGGAGTCTTGCAAGGAACTAACTTAAATTTGGCTCTGCTAGTCTGTGTCAAATCGGCAGCAGATAGCAGAGAGAAAAATGACGTCACTACACGCGCCTGCAATGCGGCATTTTACAGTACAAAGTTTACATAGGTACAAAGTTTAACCATACTGTCCGCACAAAATCGGGGCGATTTTGCAACTTAAGTCATTGTGTGAATAGTAATTAAATATTGAAGTACATAAATAGTGTGTAGAGGCCGAGATCGCCTAAGTAAATTACCGCATGATGATCATGCTAATTTATGAAATATTGAAATCTTTATGTAGCCGCGGCTGGCGAACTGAGCGAGATGCCCGCTCGGAGTCTTGCAAGGAACTAACTTAAATTTGGCTCTGCTAGTCTGTGTCAAATCGGCAGCAGATAGCAGAGAGAAAAATGACGTCACTACAGGCGCCTGCAATGCGGCATTTTACAGTACAAAGTTTACATAGGTACAAAGTTTAACCATACTGCCCGCACAAAATCGGGGCGATTTTGCAACTTAAGTCATTGTGTGAATAGTACATGGTTATTGACATTATATGATAACAAATTCAATAATAAATAACAACTGCTAATACAATAACAACGACATAACAATTGATATGCATAACAATCAAGCAATGACACCCAGAAATTGAATAGTAGATAACAATATGATTAACATACCAAATTCATGTAAGGATAAATAATACATAATGATTTACGTTACAAAGTAATAGAAAAATGATAATAAAAATTTCATAACCCATAATAACATGATAATGATAAATGATAATACAATAATCAGGCAGACATAATAGTTGGCAGTACATAATAATAGGATAATGATCCCAAAAAAATCAGTCCTTCTACAGACAACTCATATTAAGTAACAAATCTAAAAGTAGTCTCAGTACGACTATAAAACTATTCTGGGATTATTCGTGTTGCTATTAGTTCATTCATTTAATACTTAACTATTTTTATTTATTTCTTTCTGTTCATGCTTTTTAGCGCTCCTTTATTATATTAGTGATTGGTGTTATTCGTACTTCCCTTTTCATTATTGGTGTTGCGTCTTAGACGCTCTCGATAAAATCTTAAGTTGGTCTTAGAACGCTAGTTGAGGTGCTGGTAAATTAGTGAAATAATAGAGTGGACTGTATATGTTCATGAGCTAATAGTTTATTGAAAATTAATAGGACATAGTTGCTGGCGCGTGCAGTTTTGGCACGGCATAAATGCCGGAGAATAAAGATAGAATTAAATATTGAAGTACATAAATAGTGTGTAGAGGCGGAGATCGCCTAAGTAAATTACCGCATGATGATCATGCTAAATTATGAAATATTGAAATCTTTATGTAGCCGCGGCTGGCGAACTGAGCGAGATGCCCGCTCGGAGTCTTGCAAGGAACTAACTTAAATTTGGCTCTGCTAGCCTGTGTCAAATCGGCAGCAGATAGCAGAGAGAAAAATGACGTCACTACACGCGCCTGCAATGCGGCATTTTACAGTACAAAGTTTACATAGGTACAATGTTTAACCATACTGTCCGCACAAAATCGGGGCGATTTTGCAACTTAAGTCATTGTGTGAATAGTAATTAAATATTGAAGTACATAAATAGTGTGTAGAGGCCGAGATCGCCTAAGTAAATTACCGCATGATGATCATGCTAAATTATGAAATATTGAAATCTTTATGTAGCCGCGGCTGGCGAACTGAGCGAGATGCCCGCTCGGAGTCTTGCAAGGAACTAACTTAAATTTGGCTCTGCTAGTCTGTGTCAAATCGGCAGCAGATAGCAGAGAGAAAAATGACGTCACTACACGCGCCTGCAATGCGGCATTTTACAGTACAAAGTTTACATAGGTACAAAGTTTAACCATACTGTCCGCACAAAATCGGGGCGATTTTGCAACTTAAGTCATTGTGTGAATAGTAATTAAATATTGAAGTACATAAATAGTGTGTAGAGGCCGAGATCGCCTAAGTAAATTACCGCATGATGATCATGCTAATTTATGAAATATTGAAATCTTTATGTAGCCGCGGCTGGCGAACTGAGCGAGATGCCCGCTCGGAGTCTTGCAAGGAACTAACTTAAATTTGGCTCTGCTAGTCTGTGTCAAATCGGCAGCAGATAGCAGAGAGAAAAATGAAGTCACTACACGCGCCTGCAATGCGGCATTTTACAGTACAAAGTTTACATAGGTACAAAGTTTAACCATACTGCCCGCACAAAATCGGGGCGATTTTGCAACTTAAATCATTGTGTGAATAGTACATGGTTATTGACATTATATGATAACAAATTCAATAATAAATAACAACTGCTAATACAATAACAACGACATAACAATTGATATGCATAACAATCAAGCAATGACACCCAGAAATTGAATAGTAGATAACAATATGATTAACATACCAAATTCATGTAAGGATACATAATACATAATGATTTACGTTACAAAGTAATAGAAAAATGATAACAAAAATTTCATAACCCATAATAACATGATAATGATAAATGTTAATACAATAATCAGGCAGACATAATAGTTGGCAGTACATAGTAATAGGATAATGATCCCAAAAAAATCAGTCCTTCTACAGACAACTCATATTAAGTAACAAATCTAAAAGTAGTCTCAGTGCGACTATAAAACTATTCTGGGATTATTCGTGTTGCTATTAGTTCATTCATTTAATACTTAACTATTTTTATTTATTTCTTTCTGTTCATGCTTTTTAGCGCTCTTTTATTATATTAGTGATGGGTGTTATTCGTACTTCCCTTTTCATTATTGGTGTTGCGTCTTAGACGCTCCCGATAAAATCTTAAGTTGGTCTTAGAACGCTAGTTGAGGTGCTGGTAAATTAGTGAAATAATAGAGTGGACTGTATATGTTCATGAGCTAATAGTTTATTGAAAATTAATAGGACATAGTTGCTGGCGCGTGCAGTTTTGGCACGGCATAAATGCCGGAGAATAAAGATAGAATTAAATATTGAAGTACATAAATAGTGTGTAGAGGCCGAGATCGCCTAAGTAAATTACTGCATGATGATCATGCTAAATTATGAAATATTGAAATCTTTATGTAGCCGCGGCTGGCGAACTGAGCGAGATGCCCGCTCGGAGTCTTGCAAGGATCTAACTTAAATTTGGCTCTGCTAGTCTGTGTCAAATCGGCAGCAGATAGCAGAGAGAAAAATGACGTCACTACACGCGCCTGCAATGCGGCATTTTACAGTACAAAGTTTACATAGGTACAAAGTTTAACCATAGTGTCCGCACAAAATCGGGGCGATTTTGCAACTTAAGTCATTGTGTGAATAGTAATTAAATATTGAAGTACATAAATAGTGTGTAGAGGCCGAGATCGCCTAAGTAAATTACCGCATGATGATCATGCTAATTTATGAAATATTGAAATCTTTATGTAGCCGCGGCTGGCGAACTGAGCGAGATGCCCGCTCGGAGTCTTGCAAGGAACTAACTTAAATTTGGCTCTGCTAGTCTGTGTCAAATCGGCAGCAGATAGCAGAGAGAAAAATGACGTCACTACACGCGCCTGCAATGCGGCATTTTACAGTACAAAGTTTACATAGGTACAAAGTTTAACCATACTGCCCGCACAAAATCGGGGCGATTTTGCAACTTAAGTCATTGTGTGAATAGTACATGGTTATTGACATTATATGATAACAAATTCAATAATAAATAACAACTGCTAATACAATAACAACGACGTAACAATTGATATGCATAACAATCAAGCAGTGACACCCAGAAATTGAATAGTAGATAACAATATGATTAACATACCAAATTCATGTAAGGATACATAATACATAATGATTTACGTTACATAGTAATAGAAAAATGATAATAAAAATTTCATAACCCATAATAACATGATAATGATAAATGATAATACAATAATCAGGCAGACATAATAGTTGGCAGTACATAATAATAGGATAATGATCCCAAAAAAATCAGTCCTTCTACAGACAACTCATATTAAGTAACAAATCTAAAAGTAGTCTCAGTACGACTATAAAACTATTCTGGGATTATTCGTGTTGCTATTAGTTCATTCATTTAATACTTAACTATTTTTATTTATTTCTTTCTGTTCATGCTTTTTAGCGCTCCTTTATTATATTAGTGATGGGTGTTATTCGTACTTCCCTTTTCATTATTGGTGTTGCGTCTTAGACGCTCTCGATAAAATCTTAAGTTGGTCTTAGAACGCTAGTTGAGGTGCTGGTAAATTAGTGAAATAATAGAGTGGACTGTATATGTTCATGAGCTAATAGTTTATTGAAAATTAATAGGACATAGTTGCTGGCGCGTGCAGTTTTGGCACGGCATAAATGCCGGAGAATAAAGATAGAATTAAATATTGAAGTACATAAATAGTGTGTAGAGGCGGAGATCGCCTAAGTAAATTACCGCATGATGATGATCATGCTAAATTATGAAATATTGAAATCTTTATGTAGCCGCGGCTGGCGAACTGAGCGAGATGCCCGCTCGGAGTCTTGCAAGGAACTAACTTAAATTTGGCTCTGCTAGCCTGTGTCAAATCGGCAGCAGATAGCAGAGAGAAAAATGACGTCACTACACGCGCCTGCAATGCGGCATTTTACAGTACAAAGTTTACGTAGGTACAATGTTTAACCATACTGTCCGCACAAAATCGGGGCGATTTTGCAACTTAAGTCATTGTGTGAATAGTAATTAAATATTGAAGTACATAAATAGTGTGTAGAGGCCGAGATCGCCTAAGTAAATTACCGCATGATGATCATGCTAAATTATGAAATATTGAAATCTTTATGTAGCCGCGGCTGGCGAACTGAGCGAGATGCCCGCTCGGAGTCTTGCAAGGAACTAACTTAAATTTGGCTCTGCTAGTCTGTGTCAAATCGGCAGCAGATAGCAGAGAGAAAAATGACGTCACTACACGCGCCTGCAATGCGGCATTTTACAGTACAAAGTTTACATAGGTACAAAGTTTAACCATACTGTCCGCACAAAATCGGGGCGATTTTGCAACTTAAGTCATTGTGTGAATAGTAATTAAATATTGAAGTACATAAATAGTGTGTAGAGGCCGAGATCGCCTAAGTAAATTACCGCATGATGATCATGCTAATTTATGAAATATTGAAATCTTTATGTAGCCGCGGCTGGCGAACTGAGCGAGATGCCCGCTCGGAGTCTTGCAAGGAACTAACTTAAATTTGGCTCTGCTAGTCTGTGTCAAATCGGCAGCAGATAGCAGAGAGAAAAATGACGTCACTACAGGCGCCTGCAATGCGGCATTTTACAGTACAAAGTTTACATAGGTACAAAGTTTAACCATACTGCCCGCACAAAATCGGGGCGATTTTGCAACTTAAGTCATTGTGTGAATAGTACATGGTTATTGACATTATATGATAACAAATTCAATAATAAATAACAACTGCTAATACAATAACAACGACATAACAATTGATATGCATAACAATCAAGCAATGACACCCAGAAATTGAATAGTAGATAACAATATGATTAACATACCAAATTCATGTAAGGATAAATAATACATAATGATTTACGTTACAAAGTAATAGAAAAATGATAATAAAAATTTCATAACCCATAATAACATGATAATGATAAATGATAATACAATAATCAGGCAGACATAATAGTTGGCAGTACATAATAATAGGATAATGATCCCAAAAAAATCAGTCCTTCTACAGACAACTCATATTAAGTAACAAATCTAAAAGTAGTCTCAGTACGACTATAAAACTATTCTGGGATTATTCGTGTTGCTATTAGTTCATTCATTTAATACTTAACTATTTTTATTTATTTCTTTCTGTTCATGCTTTTTAGCGCTCCTTTATTATATTAGTGATTGGTGTTATTCGTACTTCCCTTTTCATTATTGGTGTTGCGTCTTAGACGCTCTCGATAAAATCTTAAGTTGGTCTTAGAACGCTAGTTGAGGTGCTGGTAAATTAGTGAAATAATAGAGTGGACTGTATATGTTCATGAGCTAATAGTTTATTGAAAATTAATAGGACATAGTTGCTGGCGCGTGCAGTTTTGGCACGGCATAAATGCCGGAGAATAAAGATAGAATTAAATATTGAAGTACATAAATAGTGTGTAGAGGCGGAGATCGCCTAAGTAAATTACCGCATGATGATCATGCTAAATTATGAAATATTGAAATCTTTATGTAGCCGCGGCTGGCGAACTGAGCGAGATGCCCGCTCGGAGTCTTGCAAGGAACTAACTTAAATTTGGCTCTGCTAGCCTGTGTCAAATCGGCAGCAGATAGCAGAGAGAAAAATGACGTCACTACACGCGCCTGCAATGCGGCATTTTACAGTACAAAGTTTACATAGGTACAATGTTTAACCATACTGTCCGCACAAAATCGGGGCGATTTTGCAACTTAAGTCATTGTGTGAATAGTAATTAAATATTGAAGTACATAAATAGTGTGTAGAGGCCGAGATCGCCTAAGTAAATTACCGCATGATGATCATGCTAAATTATGAAATATTGAAATCTTTATGTAGCCGCGGCTGGCGAACTGAGCGAGATGCCCGCTCGGAGTCTTGCAAGGAACTAACTTAAATTTGGCTCTGCTAGTCTGTGTCAAATCGGCAGCAGATAGCAGAGAGAAAAATGACGTCACTACACGCGCCTGCAATGCGGCATTTTACAGTACAAAGTTTACATAGGTACAAAGTTTAACCATACTGTCCGCACAAAATCGGGGCGATTTTGCAACTTAAGTCATTGTGTGAATAGTAATTAAATATTGAAGTACATAAATAGTGTGTAGAGGCCGAGATCGCCTAAGTAAATTACCGCATGATGATCATGCTAATTTATGAAATATTGAAATCTTTATGTAGCCGCGGCTGGCGAACTGAGCGAGATGCCCGCTCGGAGTCTTGCAAGGAACTAACTTAAATTTGGCTCTGCTAGTCTGTGTCAAATCGGCAGCAGATAGCAGAGAGAAAAATGAAGTCACTACACGCGCCTGCAATGCGGCATTTTACAGTACAAAGTTTACATAGGTACAAAGTTTAACCATACTGCCCGCACAAAATCGGGGCGATTTTGCAACTTAAATCATTGTGTGAATAGTACATGGTTATTGACATTATATGATAACAAATTCAATAATAAATAACAACTGCTAATACAATAACAACGACATAACAATTGATATGCATAACAATCAAGCAATGACACCCAGAAATTGAATAGTAGATAACAATATGATTAACATACCAAATTCATGTAAGGATACATAATACATAATGATTTACGTTACAAAGTAATAGAAAAATGATAACAAAAATTTCATAACCCATAATAACATGATAATGATAAATGTTAATACAATAATCAGGCAGACATAATAGTTGGCAGTACATAGTAATAGGATAATGATCCCAAAAAAATCAGTCCTTCTACAGACAACTCATATTAAGTAACAAATCTAAAAGTAGTCTCAGTGCGACTATAAAACTATTCTGAGATTATTCGTGTTGCTATTAGTTCATTCATTTAATACTTAACTATTTTTATTTATTTCTTTCTGTTCATGCTTTTTAGCGCTCCTTTATTATATTAGTGATGGGTGTTATTCGTACTTCCCTTTTCATTATTGGTGTTGCGTCTTAGACGCTCCCGATAAAATCTTAAGTTGGTCTTAGAACGCTAGTTGAGGTGCTGGTAAATTAGTGAAATAATACAGTGGACTGTATATGTTCATGAGCTAATAGTTTATTGAAAATTAATAGGACATAGTTGCTGGCGCGTGCAGTTTTGGCACGGCATAAATGCCGGAGAATAAAGATAGAATTAAATATTGAAGTACATAAATAGTGTGTAGAGGCGGAGATCGCCTAAGTAAATTACCGCATGATGATGATCATGCTAAATTATGAAATATTGAAATCTTTATGTAGCCGCGGCTGGCGAACTGAGCGAGATGCCCGCTCGGAGTCTTGCAAGGAACTAACTTAAATTTGGCTCTGCTAGCCTGTGTCAAATCGGCAGCAGAAAGCAGAGAGAAAAATGACGTCACTACACGCGCCTGCAATGCGGCATTTTACAGTACAAAGTTTACATAGGTACAATGTTTAACCATACTGTCCGCACAAAATCGGGGCGATTTTGCAACTTAAGTCATTGTGTGAATAGTAATTAAATATTGAAGTACATAAATAGTGTGTAGAGGCCGAGATCGCCTAAGTAAATTACCGCATGATGATCATGCTAAATTATGAAATATTGAAATCTTTATGTAGCCGCGGCTGGCGAACTGAGCGAGATGCCCGCTCGGAGTCTTGCAAGGAACTAACTTAAGTTTGGTTCTGCTAGTCTGTGTCAAATCGGCAGCAGATAGCAGAGAGAAAAATGACGTCACTACACGCGCCTGCAATGCGGCATTTTACAGTACAAAGTTTACATAGGTACAAAGTTTAACCATACTATCCGCACAAAATCGGGGCGATTTTGCAACTTAAGTCATTGTGTGAATAGTACGTGGTTATTGATATTATATGATAACAAATTCAATAATAAATAACAACTGCTAATACAATAACAACGACATAACAATTGATATGCATAACAATCAAGCAATGACACCCAGAAAAATGAATAGTAGATAACAATATGATTAACATACCAAATTCATGTAAGGATACATAATACATAATGATTTACGTTACAAAGTAATAGAAAAATGATAATAAAAATTTCATAACCCATAATAACATGATAATGATAAATGATAATACAATAATCAGGCAGACATAATAGTTGGCAGTACATAATAATAGGATAATGATCCCAAAAAAATCAGTCCTTCTACAAACAACTCATATTAAGTAACAAATCTAAAAGTAGTCTCAGTACGACTATAAAACTATTCTTGGATTATTCGTGTTGCTATTAGTTCATTCATTTAATACTTAACTATTTTTATTTATTTCTTTCTGTTCATGCTTTTTAGCGCTCCTTTATTATAGAGTGGACTGTATATGTTCATGAGCTAATAGTTTATTGAAAATTAATAGGACATAGTTGCTGGCGCGTGCAGTTTTGGCACGGCATAAATGCCGGAGAATAAAGATAGAATTAAATATTGAAGTACATAAATAGTGTGTAGAGGCGGAGATCGCCTAAGTAAATTACCGCATGATGATCATGCTAAATTATGAAATATTGAAATCTTTATGTAGCCGCGGCCGGCGAACTGAGCGAGATGCCCGCTCGGAGTCTTGCAAGGAACTAACTTAAATTTGGCTCTGCTAGCCTGTGTCAAATCAGCAGCAGATAGCAGAGAGAAAAATGACGTCACTACACGCGCCTGCAATGCGGCATTTTACAGTACAAAGTTTACATAGGTACAATGTTTAACCATACTGTCCGCACAAAATCGGGGCGATTTTGCAACTTAAGTCATTGTGTGAATAGTAATTAAATATTGAAGTACATAAATAGTGTGTAGAGGCCGAGATCGCCAAAGTAAATTACCGCATGATGATCATGCTAAATTATGAAATATTGAAATCTTTATGTAGCCGCGGCTGGCGAACTGAGCGAGATGCCCGCTCGGAGTCTTGCAAGGAACTAACTTAAATTTGGCTCTGCTAGTCTGTGTCAAATCGGCAGCAGATAGCAGAGAGAAAAATGACGTCACTACACGCGCCTGCAATGCGGCATTTTACAGTACAAAGTTCACATAGGTACAAAGTTTAACCATACTGTCCGCACAAAATCGGGGCGATTTTGCAACTTAAGTCATTGTGTGAATAGTAATTAAATATTGAAGTACATAAATAGTGTGTAGAGGCCGAGATCGCCTAAGTAAATTACCGCATGATGATCATGCTAATTTATGAAATATTGAAATCTTTATGTAGCCGCGGCTGGCGAACTGAGCGAGATGCCCGCTCGGAGTCTTGCAAGGAACTAACTTAAATTTGGCTCTGCTAGTCTGTGTCAAATCGGCAGCAGATAGCAGAGAGAAAAATGACGTCACTACACGCGCCTGCAATGCGGCATTTTACAGTACAAAGTTTACATAGGTACAAAGTTTAACCATACTGCCCGCACAAAATCGGGGCGATTTTGCAACTTAAGTCATTGTGTGAATAGTACATGGTTATTGACATTATATGATAACAAATTCAATAATAAATAACAACTGCTAATACAATAACAACGACATAACAATTGATATGCATAACAATCAAGCAGTGACACCCAGAAATTGAATAGTAGATAACAATATGATTAACATACCAAATTCATGTAAGGATACATAATACATAATGATTTACGTTACATAGTAATAGAAAAATGATAATAAAAATTTCATAACCCATAATAACATGATAATGATAAATGATAATACAATAATCAGGCAGACATAATAGTTGGCAGTACATAATAATAGGATAATGATCCCAAAAAAATCAGTCCTTCTACAGACAACTCATATTAAGTAACAAATCTAAAAGTAGTCTCAGTACGACTATAAAACTATTCTGGGATTATTCGTGTTGCTATTAGTTCATTCATTTAATACTTAACTATTTTTATTTATTTCTTTCTGTTCATGCTTTTTAGCGCTCCTTTATTATATTAGTGATGGGTGTTATTCGTACTTCCCTTTTCATTATTGATGTTGCGTCTTAGACGCTCTCGATAAAATCTTAAGTTGGTCTTAGAACGCTAGTTGAGGTGCTGGTAAATTAGTGAAATAATAGAGTGGACTGTATATGTTCTTGAGCTAATAGTTTATTGAAAATTAATAGGACATAGTTGCTGGCGAGTGCAGTTTTGGCACGGCATAAATGCCGGAGAATAAAGATAGAATTAAATATTGAAGTACTTAAATAGTGTGTAGAGGCGGAGATCGCCTAAGTAAATTACCGCATGATGATCATGCTAAATTATGAAATATTGAAATCTTTATGTAGCCGCGGCTGGCGAACTGAGCGAGATGCCCGCTCGGAGTCTTGCAAGGAACTAACTTAAATTTGGCTCTGCTAGTCTGTGTCAAATCGGCAGCAGATAGCAGAGAGAAAAATGACGTCACTACACGCGCCTGCAATGCGGCATTTTACAGTACAAAGTTCACATAGGTACAAAGTTTAACCATACTGTCCGCACAAAATCGGGGCGATTTTGCAACTTAAGTCATTGTGTGAATAGTACATGGTTATTGACATTATATGATAACAAATTCAATAATAAATAACAACTGCTAATACAATAACAACGACATAACAATTGATATGCATAACAATCAAGCAGTGACACCCAGAAATTGAATAGTAGATAACAATATGATTAACATACCAAATTCATGTAAGGATACATAATACATAATGATTTACGTTACATAGTAATAGAAAAATGATAATAAAAATTTCATAACCCATAATAACATGATAATGATAAATGATAATACAATAATCAGGCAGACATAATAGTTGGCAGTACATAATAATAGGATAATGATCCCAAAAAAATCAGTCCTTCTACAGACAACTCATATTAAGTAACAAATCTAAAAGTAGTCTCAGTACGACTATAAAACTATTCTGGGATTATTCGTGTTGCTATTAGTTCATTCATTTAATACTTAACTATTTTTATTTATTTCTTTCTGTTCATGCTTTTTAGCGCTCCTTTATTATATTAGTGATGGGTGTTATTCGTACTTCCCTTTTCATTATTGGTGTTGCGTCTTAGACGCTCCCGATAAAATCTTAAGTTGGTCTTAGAACGCTAGTTGAGGTGCTGGTAAATTAGTGAAATAATAGAGTGGACTGTATATGTTCATGAGCTAATAGTTTATTGAAAATTAATAGGACATAGTTGCTGGCGCGTGCAGTTTTGGCACGGCATAAATGCCGGAGAATAAAGATAGAATTAAATATTGAAGTACATAAATAGTGTGTAGAGGCCGAGATCGCCTAAGTAAATTACCGCATGATGATCATGCTAAATTATGAAATATTGAAATCTTTATGTAGCCGCGGCTGGCGAACTGAGCGAGATGCCCGCTCGGAGACTTGCAAGGAACTAACTTAAATTTGGCTCTGCTAGCCTGTGTCAAATCGGCAGCAGATAGCAGAGAGATAAATGACGTCACTACACGCGCCTGCAATGCGGCATTTTACAGTACAAAGTTTACATAGGTACAAAGTTTAACCATACTGCCCGCACAAAATCGGGGCGATTTTGCAACTTAAGTCATTGTGTGAATAGTAATTAAATATTGAAGTACATAAATAGTGCGTAGAGGCCGAGATCGCCTAAGTAAATTACCGCATGATGATCATGCTCAATTATGAAATATTGAAAACTTTATGTAGCCGTGGCTAGCGAACTGAGCGAGATGCCCGCTCGGAGTCTTGCAAGGAACTAACTTAAATTTGGCTCTGCTAGACTGTGTCAAATCGGCAGCAGATAGCAGAGAGAAAAATGAAGTCACTACACGCGCCTGCAATGCGGCATTTTACAGTACAAAGTTTACATAGGTACAAAGTTTAACCATACTGCCCGCACAAAATCGGGGCGATTTTGCAACTTAAATCATTGAGTGAATAGTACATGGTTATTGACATTATATGATAACAAATTCAATAATAAATAACAACTGCTAATACAATAACAACGACATAACAATTGATATGCATAACAATCAAGCAATGACACCCAGAAATTGAATAGTAGATAACAATATGATTAACATACCAAATTCATGTAAGGATACATAATACATAATGATTTACGTTACAAAGTAATAGAAAAATGATAACAAAAATTTCATAACCCATAATAACATGATAATGATAAATGTTAATACAATAATCAGGCAGACATAATAGTTGGCAGTACATAGTAATAGGATAATGATCCCAAAAAAATCAGTCCTTCTACAGACAACTCATATTAAGTAACAAATCTAAAAGTAGTCTCAGTGCGACTATAAAACTATTCTGGGATTATTCGTGTTGCTATTAGTTCATTCATTTAATACTTAACTATTTTTATTTATTTCTTTCTGTTCATGCTTTTTAGCGCTCCTTTATTATATTAGTGATGGGTGTTATTCGTACTTCCCTTTTCATTATTGGTGTTGCGTCTTAGACGCTCCCGATAAAATCTTAAGTTGGTCTTAGAACGCTAGTTGAGGTGCTGGTAAATTAGTGAAATAATAGAGTGGACTGTATATGTTCATGAGCTAATAGTTTATTGAAAATTAATAGGACATAGTTGCTGGCGCGTGCAGTTTTGGCACGGCATAAATGCCGGAGAATAAAGATAGAATTAAATATTGAAGTACATAAATAGTGTGTAGAGGCGGAGATCGCCTAAGTAAATTACCGCATGATGATGATCATGCTAAATTATGAAATATTGAAATCTTTATGTAGCCGCGGCTGGCGAACTGAGCGAGATGCCCGCTCGGAGTCTTGCAAGGAACTAACTTAAATTTGGCTCTGCTAGCCTGTGTCAAATCGGCAGCAGAAAGCAGAGAGAAAAATGACGTCACTACACGCGCCTGCAATGCGGCATTTTACAGTACAAAGTTTACATAGGTACAATGTTTAACCATACTGTCCGCACAAAATCGGGGCGATTTTGCAACTTAAGTCATTGTGTGAATAGTAATTAAATATTGAAGTACATAAATAGTGTGTAGAGGCCGAGATCGCCTAAGTAAATTACCGCATGATGATCATGCTAAATTATGAAATATTGAAATCTTTATGTAGCCGCGGCTGGCGAACTGAGCGAGATGCCCGCTCGGAGTCTTGCAAGGAACTAACTTAAGTTTGGCTCTGCTAGTCTGTGTCAAATCGGCAGCAGATAGCAGAGAGAAAAATGACGTCACTACACGCGCCTGCAATGCGGCATTTTACAGTACAAAGTTTACATAGGTACAAAGTTTCACCATACTATCCGCACAAAATCGGGGCGATTTTGCAACTTAAGTCATTGTGTGAATAGTACGTGGTTATTGATATTATATGATAACAAATTCAATAATAAATAACAACTGCTAATACAATAACAACGACATAACAATTGATATGCATAACAATCAAGCAATGACACCCAGAAATTGAATAGTAGATAACAATATGATTAACATACCAAATTCATGTAAGGATACATAATACATAATGATTTACGTTACAAAGTAATAGAAAAATGATAATAAAAATTTCATAACCCATAATAACATGATAATGATAAATGATAATACAATAATCAGGCAGACATAATAGTTGGCAGTACATAATAATAGGATAATGATCCCAAAAAAATCAGTCCTTCTACAAACAACTCATATTAAGTAACAAATCTAAAAGTAGTCTCAGTACGACTATAAAACTATTCTTGGATTATTCGTGTTGCTATTAGTTCATTCATTTAATACTTAACTATTTTTATTTATTTCTTTCTGTTCATGCTTTTTAGCGCTCCTTTATTATAGAGTGGACTGTATATGTTCATGAGCTAATAGTTTATTGAAAATTAATAGGACATAGTTGCTGGCGCGTGCAGTTTTGGCACGGCATAAATGCCGGAGAATAAAGATAGAATTAAATATTGAAGTACATAAATAGTGTGTAGAGGCGGAGATCGCCTAAGTAAATTACCGCATGATGATCATGCTAAATTATGAAATATTGAAATCTTTATGTAGCCGCGGCTGGCGAACTGAGCGAGATGCCCGCTCGGAGTCTTGCAAGGAACTAACTTAAATTTGGCTCTGCTAGCCTGTGTCAAATCAGCAGCAGATAGCAGAGAGAAAAATGACGTCACTACACGCGCCTGCAATGCGGCATTTTACAGTACAAAGTTTACATAGGTACAATGTTTAACCATACTGTCCGCACAAAATCGGGGCGATTTTGCAACTTAAGTCATTGTGTGAATAGTAATTAAATATTGAAGTACATAAATAGTGTGTAGAGGCCGAGATCGCCAAAGTAAATTACCGCATGATGATCATGCTAAATTATGAAATATTGAAATCTTTATGTAGCCGCGGCTGGCGAACTGAGCGAGATGCCCGCTCGGAGTCTTGCAAGGAACTAACTTAAATTTGGCTCTGCTAGTCTGTGTCAAATCGGCAGCAGATAGCAGAGAGAAAAATGACGTCACTACACGCGCCTGCAATGCGGCATTTTACAGTACAAAGTTCACATAGGTACAAAGTTTAACCATACTGTCCGCACAAAATCGGGGCGATTTTGCAACTTAAGTCATTGTGTGAATAGTAATTAAATATTGAAGTACATAAATAGTGTGTAGAGGCCGAGATCGCCTAAGTAAATTACCGCATGATGATCATGCTAATTTATGAAATATTGAAATCTTTATGTAGCCGCGGCTGGCGAACTGAGCGAGATGCCCGCTCGGAGTCTTGCAAGGAACTAACTTAAATTTGGCTCTGCTAGTCTGTGTCAAATCGGCAGCAGATAGCAGAGAGAAAAATGACGTCACTACACGCGCCTGCAATGCGGCATTTTACAGTACAAAGTTTACATAGGTACAAAGTTTAACCATACTGCCCGCACAAAATCGGGGCGATTTTGCAACTTAAGTCATTGTGTGAATAGTACATGGTTATTGACATTATATGATAACAAATTCAATAATAAATAACAACTGCTAATACAATAACAACGACATAACAATTGATATGCATAACAATCAAGCAGTGACACCCAGAAATTGAATAGTAGATAACAATATGATTAACATACCAAATTCATGTAAGGATACATAATACATAATGATTTACGTTACATAGTAATAGAAAAATGATAATAAAAATTTCATAACCCATAATAACATGATAATGATAAATGATAATACAATAATCAGGCAGACATAATAGTTGGCAGTACATAATAATAGGATAATGATCCCAAAAAAATCAGTCCTTCTACAGACAACTCATATTAAGTAACAAATCTAAAAGTAGTCTCAGTACGACTATAAAACTATTCTGGGATTATTCGTGTTGCTATTAGTTCATTCATTTAATACTTAACTATTTTTATTTATTTCTTTCTGTTCATGCTTTTTAGCGCTCCTTTATTATATTAGTGATGGGTGTTATTCGTACTTCCCTTTTCATTATTGATGTTGCGTCTTAGACGCTCTCGATAAAATCTTAAGTTGGTCTTAGAACGCTAGTTGAGGTGCTGGTAAATTAGTGAAATAATAGAGTGGACTGTATATGTTCTTGAGCTAATAGTTTATTGAAAATTAATAGGACATAGTTGCTGGCGAGTGCAGTTTTGGCACGGCATAAATGCCGGAGAATAAAGATAGAATTAAATATTGAAGTACTTAAATAGTGTGTAGAGGCGGAGATCGCCTAAGTAAATTACCGCATGATGATCATGCTAAATTATGAAATATTGAAATCTTTATGTAGCCGCGGCTGGCGAACTGAGCGAGATGCCCGCTCGGAGTCTTGCAAGGAACTAACTTAAATTTGGCTCTGCTAGTCTGTGTCAAATCGGCAGCAGATAGCAGAGAGAAAAATGACGTCACTACACGCGCCTGCAATGCGGCATTTTACAGTACAAAGTTCACATAGGTACAAAGTTTAACCATACTGTCCGCACAAAATCGGGGCGATTTTGCAACTTAAGTCATTGTGTGAATAGTAATTAAATATTGAAGTACATAAATAGTGTGTAGAGGCCGAGATCGCCTAAGTAAATTACCGCATGATGATCATGCTAATTTATGAAATATTGAAATCTTTATGTAGCCGCGGCTGGCGAACTGAGCGAGATGCCCGCTCGGAGTCTTGCAAGGAACTAACTTAAATTTGGCTCTGCTAGTCTGTGTCAAATCGGCAGCAGATAGCAGAGAGAAAAATGACGTCACTACACGCGCCTGCAATGCGGCATTTTACAGTACAAAGTTTACATAGGTACAAAGTTTAACCATACTGCCCGCACAAAATCGGGGCGATTTTGGAACTTAAGTCATTGTGTGAATAGTACATGGTTATTGACATTATATGATAACAAATTCAATAATAAATAACAACTGCTAATACAATAACAACGACATAACAATTGATATGCATAACAATCAAGCAGTGACACCCAGAAATTGAATAGTAGATAACAATATGATTAACATACCAAATTCATGTAAGGATACATAATACATAATGATTTACGTTACATAGTAATAGAAAAATGATAATAAAAATTTCATAACCCATAATAACATGATAATGATAAATGATAATACAATAATCAGGCAGACATAATAGTTGGCAGTACATAATAATAGGATAATGATCCCAAAAAAATCAGTCCTTCTACAGACAACTCATATTAAGTAACAAATCTAAAAGTAGTCTCAGTACGACTATAAAACTATTCTGGGATTATTCGTGTTGCTATTAGTTCATTCATTTAATACTTAACTATTTTTATTTATTTCTTTCTGTTCATGCATTTTAGCGCTCCTTTATTATATTAGTGATGGGTGTTATTCGTACTTCCCTTTTCATTATTGATGTTGCGTCTTAGACGCTCTCGATAAAATCTTAAGTTGGTCTTAGAACGCTAGTTGAGGTGCTGGTAAATTCGTGAAATAATAGAGTGGACTGTATATGTTCTTGAGCTAATAGTTTATTGAAAATTAATAGGACATAGTTGCTGGCGAGTGCAGTTTTGGCACGGCATAAATGCCGGAGAATAAAGATAGAATTAAATATTGAAGTACTTAAATAGTGTGTAGAGGCGGAGATCGCCTAAGTAAATTACCGCATGATGATCATGCTAAATTATGAAATATTGAAATCTTTATGTACCCGCGGCTGGCGAACTGAGCGAGATGCCCGCTCGGAGTCTTGCAAGGAACTAACTTAAATTTGGCTCTGCTAGCCTGTGTCAAATCGGCAGCAGATAGCAGAGAGATAAATGACGTCACTACACGCGCCTGCAATGCGGCATTTTACAGTACAAAGTTTACATAGGTACAAAGTTTAACCATACTGCCCGCACAAAATCGGGGCGATTTTGCAACTTAAGTCATTGTGTGAATAGTAATTAAATATTGAAGTACATAAATAGTGTGTAGAGGCCGAGATCGCCTAAGTAAATTACCGCATGATGATCATGCTAAATTATGAAATATTGAAAACTTTATGTAGCCGTGGCTAGCGAACTGAGCGAGATGCCCGCTCGGAGTCTTGCAAGGAACTAACTTAAATTTGGCTCTGCTAGACTGTGTCAAATCGGCAGCAGATAGCAGAGAGAAAAATAAAGTCACTACACGCGCCTGCAATGCGGCATTTTACAGTACAAAGTTTACATAGGTACAAAGTTGAACCATACTGCCCGCACAAAATCGGGGCGATTTTGCAACTTAAGTCATTGTGTGAATAGTACGTGGTTATTGATATTATATGATAACAAATTCAATAATAAATAACAACTGCTAATACAATAACAACGACATAACAATTGATATGCATAACAATCAAGCAATGACACCCAGAAATTGAATAGTAGATAACAATATGATTAACATACCAAATTCATGTAAGGATACATAATACATAATGATTTACGTTACAAAGTAATAGAAAAATGATAACAAAAATTTCATAACCCATAATAACATGATAATGATAAATGTTAATACAATAATCAGGCAGACATAATAGTTGGCAGTACATAGTAATAGGATAATGATCCCAAAAAAATCAGTCCTTCTACAGACAACTCATATTAAGTAACAAATCTAAAAGTAGTCTCAGTGCGACTATAAAACTATTCTGGGATTATTCGTGTTGCTATTAGTTCATTCATTTAATACTTAACTATTTTTATTTATTTCTTTCTGTTCATGCTTTTTAGCGCTCCTTTATTATATTAGTGATGGGTGTTATTCGTACTTCCCTTTTCATTATTGGTGTTGCGTCTTAGACGCTCCCGATAAAATCTTAAGTTGGTCTTAGAACGCTAGTTGAGGTGCTGGTAAATTAGTGAAATAATAGAGTGGACTGTATATGTTCATGAGCTAATAGTTTATTGTAAATTAATAGGACATAGTTGCTGGCGCGTGCAGTTTTGGCACGGCATAAATGCCGGAGAATAAAGATAGAATTAAATATTGAAGTACATAAATAGTGTGTAGAGGCGGAGATCGCCTAAGTAAATTACCGCATGATGATGATCATGCTAAATTATGAAATATTGAAATCTTTATGTAGCCGCGGCTGGCGAACTGAGCGAGATGCCCGCTCGGAGTCTTGCAAGGAACTAACTTAAATTTGGCTCTGCTAGCCTGTGTCAAATCGGCAGCAGAGAGCAGAGAGAAAAATGACGTCACTACACGCGCCTGCAATGCGGCATTTTACAGTACAAAGTTTACATAGGTACAATGTTTAACCATACTGTCCGCACAAAATCGGGGCGATTTTGCAACTTAAGTCATTGTGTGAATAGTAATTAAATATTGAAGTACATAAATAGTGTGTAGAGGCCGAGATCGCCTAAGTAAATTACCGCATGATGATCATGCTAAATTATGAAATATTGAAATCTTTATGTAGCCGCGGCTGGCGAACTGAGCGAGATGCCCGCTCGGAGTCTTGCAAGGAACTAACTTAAGTTTGGCTCTGCTAGTCTGTGTCAAATCGGCAGCAGATAGCAGAGAGAAAAATGACGTCACTACACGCGCCTGCAATGCGGCATTTTACAGTACAAAGTTTACATAGGTACAAAGTTTAACCATACTGTCCGCACAAAATCGGGGCGATTTTGCAACTTAAGTCATTGTGTGAATAGTACGTGGTTATTGATATTATATGATAACAAATTCAATAATAAATAACAACTGCTAATACAATAACAACGACATAACAATTGATATGCATAACAATCAAGCAATGACACCCAGAAAAATGAATAGTAGATAACAATATGATTAACATACCAAATTCATGTAAGGATACATAATACATAATGATTTACGTTACAAAGTAATAGAAAAATGATAATAAAAATTTCATAACCCATAATAACATGATAATGATAAATGATAATACAATAATCAGGCAGACATAATAGTTGGCAGTACATAATAATAGGATAATGATCCCAAAAAATTCAGTCCTTCTACAAACAACTCATATTAAGTAACAAATCTAAAAGTAGTCTCAGTACGACTATAAAACTATTCTGGGATTATTCGTGTTGCTATTAGTTCATTCATTTAATACTTAACTATTTTTATTTATTTCTTTCTGTTCATGCTTTTAGCGCTCCTTTATTATAGAGTGGACTGTATATGTTCATGAGCTAATAGTTTATTGAAAATTAATAGGACATAGTTGCTGGCGCGTGCAGTTTTGGCACGGCATAAATGTCGGAGAATAAAGATACAATTAAATATTGAAGTACATAAATAGTGTGTAGAGGCGGAGATCGCCTAAGTAAATTACCGCATGATGATCATGCTAAATTATGAAATATTGAAATCTTTATGTAGCCGCGGCTGGCGAACTGAGCGAGATGCCCGCTCGGAGTCTTGCAAGGAACTAACTTAAATTTGGCTCTGCTAGCCTGTGTCAAATCAGCAGCAGATAGCAGAGAGAAAAATGACGTCACTACACGCGCCTGCAATGCGGCATTTTACAGTACAAAGTTTACATAGGTACAATGTTTAACCATACTGTCCGCACAAAATCGGGGCGATTTTGCAACTTAAGTCATTGTGTGAATAGTAATTAAATATTGAAGTACATAAATAGTGTGTAGAGGCCGAGATCGCCTAAGTAAATTACCGCATGATGATCATGCTAAATTATGAAATATTGAAATCTTTATGTAGCCGCGGCTGGCGAACTGAGCGAGATGCCCGCTCGGAGTCTTGCAAGGAACTAACTTAAATTTGGCTCTGCTAGTCTGTGTCAAATCGGCAGCAGATAGCAGAGAGAAAAATGACGTCACTACACGCGCCTGCAATGCGGCATTTTACAGTACAAAGTTCACATAGGTACAAAGTTTAACCATACTGTCCGCACAAAATCGGGGCGATTTTGCAACTTAAGTCATTGTGTGAATAGTAATTAAATATTGAAGTACATAAATAGTGTGTAGAGGCCGAGATCGCCTAAGTAAATTACCGCATGATGATCATGCTAATTTATGAAATATTGAAATCTTTATGTAGCCGCGGCTGGCGAACTGAGCGAGATGCCCGCTCGGAGTCTTGCAAGGAACTAACTTAAATTTGGCTCTGCTAGTCTGTGTCAAATCGGCAGCAGATAGCAGAGAGAAAAATGACGTCACTACACGCGCCTGCAATGCGGCATTTTACAGTACAAAGTTTACATAGGTACAAAGTTTAACCATACTGCCCGCACAAAATCGGGGCGATTTTGCAACTTATGTCATTGTGTGAATAGTACATGGTTATTGACATTATATGATAACAAATTCAATAATAAATAACAACTGCTAATACAATAACAACGACATAACAATTGATATGCATAACAATCAAGCAGTGACACCCAGAAATTGAATAGTAGATAACAATATGATTAACATACCAAATTCATGTAAGGATACATAATACATAATGATTTACGTTACATAGTAATAGAAAAATGATAATAAAAATTTCATAACCCATAATAACATGATAATGATAAATGATAATACAATAATCAGGCAGACATAATAGTTGGCAGTACATAATAATAGGATAATGATCCCAAAAAAATCAGTCCTTCTACAGACAACTCATATTAAGTAACAAATCTAAAAGTAGTCTCAGTACGACTATAAAACTATTCTGGGATTATTCGTGTTGCTATTAGTTCATTCATTTAATACTTAACTATTTTTATTTATTTCTTTCTGTTCATGCTTTTTAGCGCTCCTTTATTATATTAGTGATGGGTGTTATTCGTACTTCCCTTTTCATTATTGATGTTGCGTCTTAGACGCTCTCGATAAAATCTTAAGTTGGTCTTAGAACGCTAGTTGAGGTGCTGGTAAATTAGTGAAATAATAGAGTGGACTGTATATGTTCTTGAGCTAATAGTTTATTGAAAATTAATAGGACATAGTTGCTGGCGAGTGCAGTTTTGGCACGGCATAAATGCCGGAGAATAAAGATAGAATTAAATATTGAAGTACTTAAATAGTGTGTAGAGGCGGAGATCGCCTAAGTAAATTACCGCATGATGATCATGCTAAATTATGAAATATTGAAATCTTTATGTAGCCGCGGCTGGCGAACTGAGCGAGATGCCCGCTCGGAGTCTTGCAAGGAACTAACTTAAATTTGGCTCTGCTAGCCTGTGTCAAATCGGCAGCAGATAGCAGAGAGATAAATGACGTCACTACACGCGCCTGCAATGCGGCATTTTACAGTACAAAGTTTACATAGGTACAAAGTTTAACCATACTGCCCGCACAAAATCGGGGCGATTTTGCAACTTAAGTCATTGTGTGAATAGTAATTAAATATTGAAGTACATAAATAGTGTGTAGAGGCCGAGATCGCCTAAGTAAATTACCGCATGATGATCATGCTAAATTATGAAATATTGAAAACTTTATGTAGCCGTGGCTAGCGAACTGAGCGAGATGCCCGCTCGGAGTCTTGCAAGGAACTAACTTAAATTTGGCTCTGCTAGACTGTGTCAAATCGGCAGCAGATAGCAGAGAGAAAAATGAAGTCACTACACGCGCCTGCAATGCGGCATTTTACAGTACAAAGTTTACATAGGTACAAAGTTGAACCATACTGCCCGCACAAAATCGGGGCGATTTTGCAACTTAAGTCATTGTGTGAATAGTACGTGGTTATTGATATTATATGATAACAAATTCAATAATAAATAACAACTGCTAATACAATAACAACGACATAACAATTGATATGCATAACAATCAAGCAATGACACCCAGAAAAATGAATAGTAGATAACAATATGATTAACATACCAAATTCATGTAAGTTTACATAATACATAATGATTTACGTTACATAGTAATAGAACAATGATAATAAAAATTTCATAACCCATAATAACATGATAATGATAAATGATAATACAATAATCAGGCAGACATAATAGTTGGCAGTACATAATAATAGGATAATGATCCCAAAAATTTCAATAATATGTAACAGGTAATAATACAATGACAAAGACATAATAATTTTACATGGATGATATTGGAATAACAATCCTCAACAAAAATTCAAAAATACATAACCATAGAAGAAGACAATAGTAAAAGACATAATAATTGATACAATAATATTAGAATAACAATCCCCAAAAAATTCAAAAATACCCAAAAACATGATAGTGATACACAATAGTACAATAGACATAATAATAATGTAGTAATGATAACAATGTAAATCATGTGATCGCCCGGGGAATATCCCGGGCATGAAGCACGATAATGCTATAAAGTTCACATCATTGAAACGTGTTGCATGAACGCTCATGCGCTTAGTCTGAGGCCACTGGAAGTGGACATAATTTATGAATGGGTCGACGTAGGATACCATTTGCGGTGCGAACATCCGCGACGCGCACTATTGAATCCTGACCCGAATAGTACTTCGCGTATGATTTTGGTTTTTTATAAGCTCCAATGTCTTGGGAACCAAAATACTACACCACGCAAAGCAAGACTAAATGTTGAATATTCATTAATATTAATTTGTTCGTTGTATGGTCAATTTCTACAACTAAATTCTCAAAACAAAGGTTATTTCTATATATATATATATATATATGCTATAATATTTATGACTAAATTTACCTCAAGATATACTTTTTTCCTTTAGGAACATGTTTCGGGAGATCTTGTTCTCCCATCTTCAGCCTTCGCCATGTAGCAGAAAGTGATTGAAATATATATATATATAGAAATATATATATATTATATGTATATATAATTGTTGATATTCAACTATTGAATCTAGCTCTTACTTTGGGGTAGCGACTCTTATAATCAATCTCAGGGTTTAATAATTAATAAAATTAGATTATGTAAAGACTGAACACTTTAACTGCTTAATAACTGTTCTCCGATGACTGAATTAACAATTACGACTTTAACGGTTGTAACTTCTCCGACGATTTAACTTCAGAAATTACGATTACTTATATTATTCAATAACGATTGCGAGTCTAACTGTTGTAAAAACCACGCTGACTTAAAATAAAGGTTACGAGTCTAATTGTTGTAATATCTCCGCTGACTGACTTCACTTTTCCAAACTACGTTTTTTTTTATACTCAACTTAAAACTACCCTCACCAACTATTTACAGAATACACTCTGATTGGTTTCATGTACTGCGAAATACAACTTTACCCAATCTACCACGAGAATTCACCCGCTAAAAATATTACGCTTTTTTCTATTCGTCAACCCAACGGCGCGCGTACACGTGGTGGGGAAAATGCGTTACATGCATTTCTCTGTTTACGCTCTCTGTCTTACATGACGGTACTGTATTGTTGAAAGCACTTAAAATTTGCCAACCTTTACACATTTCTTGTTAGTTTCTACTTACAATGCATTTTTATGATAGCCGACCCTCTACGTGACTTTTTGTACTTTCTGGGCGTTTGGCAGGCGCCAACTCAAGCGTTTGAACAAATACCGCTCTGGTACCTTCTAACTGCATTTACTTAACATCGTTGTTAAGTATTAGTGTTTGAAAATTTAATATTGTAGTGGAATTAAATTGGCCAGGATGGAGAAAATAATGATGAGTAAGCAGACTGTAATTTAATACATTTATTATGCATAAATGTTACAATTTAATTTAGAATTTGAAAGGTTAGCTAAGCCTTGTACGCATCATGAAGTCTGGGAAATCACAGTAGGTCAAAAAATGTTGTACACTATAGCAGTGAGGCGCAATTACGCAACACTTGAAGCTAGATAAATGAAATGATTTAGGGCCTAAGGCCTACATAATAAGTCACGACATTAAAGAATTACGATGACAGCCGAAGCAACAAGCGTAAATCACGCCTGCTGCGTTCGGACGCTCGGAGCACTGTAACGTCATGTTTGCCGAAGCGAGCATAGTTGGACTATGATCAGATTAGCCAACCTTTCAATTATACAATTCCCACATTAAATACCAACATTATCACTGCCCGCAAAAATCGAACGATTTTTTTGTAATACATTTTTAACAATTTATATTATAAAGAAAACACACACATGTACGTTCTTACTAATAGATATCAACCATCGTAGTTTGTTTTGGTTATCGACATTGAAATGTTAGATAACAAGATTATAACATTAAACTGCTCAGAGATAAAACCTTAATGATAATGATAAGGTTAAACAGGCCACAGTTGGCTTGCAAACTGATTCATACATGAGTATAAATGTGCATGAATCAGCCGAGATGCATACAACACAAAACATGAATAATGAATAATCTGATAATGCTTGATAATGAATAATCTGTGACTCATCCCTTGATGGGCCAGATACAAATTGCAAATATTTATGCAAGTCATGATTAACAATCGAAGCCAGTCAAGGCCAGCTGATTTATACATAACAGTATTGAATATAAAATGAATAGACAAGATTATTACAAAAAGTTATATGCATATAAAAACATAGATTGAGCATAACGCTGTAGTATAATAATTAAATAGTGCATGCTATACCAAACAATTGCAAGAATGCACAAATAAATTGACATGCGAAAATAGATTATACATTGTTGAATAGTTACAAGCATATAAACGTAATAACATGTATGTCATAATCACAAATACATGAATAATAATATGTGCGATACATGATCGTAAAATAAAAATACAAAAAATATGTGTAAAAATATATGTGTGGTGCATAATCATAGACAATAGATGCGGGTACAATAATATGTTTTACATAGATACAAAATACATGATAAGATACAATAGAAATATGTGCGTTGCATAATTACAAAATACATGAATACAAGGCATAAAATGCAATATAATAGTATAAGTGACAAATACAGTAAATGTTCATACAAAAATGTAATGCATGTGTTGAGCAATTACAAGTAACACATAAAATTCATAGAATAGTGAAATAGCAATGGACAAGTATCAATAAAAAATGTGCAGCAAATATGCATACACGGTTTGTATAGCTCCAAATCCATGTGAATATTATATAACAAAATCTATAACATAAGAACCAATAACACCAATAGACATGACACATAAATCAAATGTTGTATACAAGAAAATACATAAAATAATTGAAGCTTTACATATTAAATAAATTGACTATTGCTTAAGTAAAACAAAGCAATTTCTGAATTGAAAAGATACAAACTAAAGCTCATGGTAAAAATAAAAGTGCTTATATAACTAACATAATCTTCTTGAAACATTAACATGTGTTTGATAAATACATACATTTAATTTTAAAGAAAATAAACGATATCCTTTTAATTTATATAAAGAAAATATCCTCTAAAACTGACTCAATATAGTAATACAATGATAGAGACATAATAGTAAATACAATAAAGAAAGAACATAATAATGTACATGTATAGTATTGATATAATGACTTAACACAACACTTAATGCTTGTGTTAAGTAGCTACATTGATGTAGTGTTTACTGTTCGTCCCTCGCTGGCACCAAACATAACTTGTGAATTGGTCTGCGAAAGGTGCCAGCAGGAGTACGAACGTCAACTACTCTGATTAAATTGTCTGGTCCGGGAAATGTGGCCGTGATTACCCCAAATTTCCATGCTAATGGGGGCAAGTTATCCTCGATTAGCAGGACCAGGTCACCAATGGAAACGTTTTCTTTAGCGAACTTCCATTTGTGACGCTGTTGCAATTGGTGTAGGTAGTCGCGCGACCGTGCTTTCCAAATAGCTTGGACAAATTTCTGGAAAAGTTGCCAACGGCCGAGACGAGAGATGGGAACGTGTGACAAGTCAGTATCAGGTATTGCCGTTAATGGTGCACAGATTAAAAAGTGGCCAGGGGTAAGTGGCAGTGGATCGTTTACATCCGATGAAACCGCAAATAATGGACGTGAGTTTAGACAGGCCTCTACCTGTGACAAAACCGTAGTAAACTCCTCGAACGTGAGTATGGACTTGCCGACAACGCGGCGCAAATGATACTTCAAACTTTTTATATCGCTCTCCCATAGACCACCAAAATGAGGTGACGATGGAGGAATGAATGACCACTTAATACCATGAGAAGTTGCAAATGATTGAATTGTTAAGGTGGCATCCTTGTTATGCCAGAGATTGTAAAGGTCATGCAAGACGTTGCGGGCCTTCCTAAAGTTCGTGCCATTCTCAGAATATAACTGGCTAGGTATGCCCCTACGGGCCATGAAGCGACGTAAGGCAGCTATAAACGCATTGGCCGTGAGGTCGGAAACCAATTCAAAATGAATGGCCCTAGTGGCTAAGCAAATGAATAAAGACACATATGACTTGGGCAGAGTCCTAGATCTCTGCCCTGCCCGCCATGACGGATCATGAAGGGACCACCATAATCCACTGCGCAGAATAAAAACGGCCTGGAAGGAGTAACCCTGGGAGATGGCAAAACACCAAGCCTTTGAGCTTGATATTTGGTATTAAATCTGAGACATTTGACGCATCTACGAATGATGGAACGAATCACTATCTTGGCGTTAATGATCCACCAGCGTTGACGAAGTGAATGATGGACAAGTTGAGCACCAGCGTGGAGAAGTCGAATATGCTCACTCTCGATTATGAGCCGAAGGATGCAAGACAGTAGGATTCTTATTATCATAGGGTAGTTGCGACTGCTGTAGACGTCCGCCGACACGTATGATGCCAAACTCATCAAGAAATGGGTCCAGAGAAGACAGTTTACTCCTAATAGAGACAGAAGCCCCATTTCGAAGGCAATTAAGCTCAGTAGCGAAATGGATCGACTGGGATTGCTTTATGAAAAAGTTAAGAGTAGAATGAATTTCGGTAGGGGTAAGAACTCCCGAAATTTTCTCTGCCTTTGAGGGTCTAGCATTTTTGATAAATCGAAAGCAATAAGTGTACACGCGGATCAGTCGGTGCAACGAGGAAAAGTCCTTAGAGAGATCAATAGGTAAGGTAGAAATTAGAGAAAGCTTGGGGGTTTGTTTCTCCTCAACGGAGCATTCAGGAAGCGGCACATTAGAAGGTGAAAAAGGTGAAAAAACATTGGGTTCGAAGATTGAGACAGACAAGCGGGACCATGCCACCAAAGCGAACAATCGCGCAAAACGTCAGGGTGACATCCTCTAGAAATAATGTCAGCAGGATTATGTTGCGAATCAACATGATGCCATGTGTGGGTTTCAGTGAGACGCTGAATCTCAGCAACACGGTTAGCGACGTAAGTCTTCCACCTAGAAGACTGAGCATGAATCCAATAGAGAGATACCATGGAGTCGGAGTATAGGTGTACGCTATTGACAAAGGAATGGAGAGCAGGGGTGACCTTGAATAGAAGTCGCGATAACAACAAACAAGCACAGAGCTCATTGCGGGGTAATGACACCTGTCGTAGTGGAGCCACACGAGATTTAGAACACAAAAGGTGACAAGAGGCCATTAAATCTTGATAAATAACTCTAATGTAAATGCAACATCCATAACCCTTTTCAGAGGCATCCGCGAAACCATGTAATTCAACTAGCTTGGTCTCAGACTTGCTACGTATAGAGCGTGGAACAATAATTTTACTAATTAAATACAACTTATCGCATAATGAACGCCAATACGAATATAATTGCTCAGAAATTGGCTCATCCCAACCAAGATTGCACAACCACAGTTGCTGCATAAACTGTTTATAAAGGAAAACAATTGGACCAATGAGTCCCAATGGGTCGTAGATACCCGCTATAATTGACAGGAGTCTCCTCTTAGAAATACTTGACTCAACTGGAAATGACTTGATGTCAAACAAGAATGAATCTGCAGAGTTGTTCCAAAGAATGCCCAACGTACGCACATTGCCTTGTTTGTTTAATGGAAGTGATAAATTACTATGCTCAGTGACCACATTTGGTTCATTTGATGCCCATTTATGTAGAGTAAAGCCATATTGACTGAACAACGTACTTAAGTCAGATTTTAACTTGATCAGATTAGAAATGGTGTCTGCACCGGTCAACAAATCATCGACATAAAAATCATTAATTATAGCTGAAGCAGCGTCAGGCAAGGAAGCTTCATTATCCTTACCAATCTGAATAAGGCAGCGAGTTGCCAAGAATGAAGCGCTAGCAGTACCGTATGTTACAGTTCGCAGCACGAAATGTTTAAATTGTTCAAGCGAAGAATCACGCCACAGAATACGTTGGTAATGACAATCGTTATCAGACACTAGAATTTGTCGATACATCTTCTCGATGTCAGCGATTAGAACATAATTGTGTATACGAAATCGCAAAAGAATGGAGAAAAGATCTTGTTGGACATTTGGGCCCACTAACAAAATATCATTGAGAGATAGACCATTGATAGTTTTAGCCGAACCATCAAAAACGACGCGAAGCTCGTCGTGGAACTAGAATGTTTAAAAACGGCATGATGAGGCAAATAGTAGGTATTTGAAACCTTGGAATTAACAGAACAATCGTCAACCAGCGCCATTTGGCCAAGCTCCCTATATTCCTGAATAAAATTTGCATATTCACGCGCAAGCTCAGAATCACGCTTGAACCTGCGTTCTAAACTTAAAAATCTCGCTTCAGCGGTAGCATAGGACTCACCCAGCTGGGCATTATCAGACACGAATGGCAGTGAGACGACAAATCTACCTTCATTATTACGATGAGTAGACTTAACAAAATGTTCTTCGCAAACTGAATCGTTTATAATGGGTGCATTATCAAGGACGGTTTCAGTCTCCCAAAACGTCTCAAGAGACGCTAGAATTTGATCATCGTTGTTTCTTGCCAAGAACGAAACAGCAGGACCCTTTGAATGACAATGCTTAGGCAAATTGCCTGCTAGAATATAGCCTAACTTAGTTTTTTGTATAATAGGAAAGTTAGGACCACGAACATATTTGTTAGCTTGAATCAAGTCTAAATAAAACTGCGCTCCCAACAGTATGTCTATGTCAGCTGATACATTAAAATGTGGGTCAGCAAGGAAAATATTATCTGGGATATTAAAATGTTTTACGTCAAAAGATTGTGCTGGAAGTTTGTGGGTCAACGCAGATAAGACTGCGCATGGAGCATTAAAAGTAAACCTTTGATAACGAGAAACAATACGAACTGATACCAAATTAGTAGCGCAACATGTTGCATTATTAATACCTGAGATTGGTATATTAGATTTAGTTAAGTTAAGTTGCAATTTTTTTGCAAATGATGCAGTACAAAAATTAACTTGAGATCCTGCATCTAACAAAACTCGTGCAAGTTGCCTGTTACCAGCGCGGTCGATGACGAACACGACGGCTGTAGATAAGATAACATTGTTTGCTGATTGCAGTTTAAATGAACAGTAATTACTACTGCTGGCAGAACTCTGTTTTAACCCATTATTTATATGAAGCAATGTATGGTGTCGTCTGGAACAGATCTTACATGATTGTTTGACCTTGAAATTAGGTGAAAAATGATCTGGTCTCAAACAATTAGTGCAGCATTTATGCTTTAATATAAATTGCCCTCGTTCCGGTACGCTCAAATCGCGAAATTTGTCACACATATAAATTGGGTGACTTGCCTTGCAGCATGGGCATGAATAATTATTTGAAATAGAATGATAACTTTTAAATGCAGTGCTGCCAGCAGAGTTTCGTAACTTAGGTTTTTCAGACTTATTATTAAATTTTAGAATTGGTTTGTTAAGCTACTGTCCAGCTTCTATCGGTAACGTGTTTTCTAATAATTGTCTACGGGCATTTAGAAACTGTATAAAACTCTGAAAATTAGGAAGATTTTCAGAATCTATACATTCTTTCCATAATTTAAATGTGGAATGATCAAGTTTTGTTGACAATAGCTGTATAACAATGAGTTCAAATGAATCCACTGACAATTGCATGGCTGTCAGAGAATTGACAGAAGACGTTATTGTATTTATAAATTCTGCTAAGCTCTGTACAGAGTCCTTGGTTGTAGACTTCACTTCTAATAAATTTTGAATGTAATATTTAGCTAATATGAATTTATTGTCATATCTAGCGGACAGCAAACTTAACGCTATTGAATAATTTTCATTACAAATAGGCAAAGCCTTGATTAAATCTAGTGGTTCATTTTTGAGAGATGAATATAAGTAATGTAATTTTTGCACTGAAGTTAAGTCAGATCTAGCATGTACCAAGTCTAAAAATATCGAGTAAAAGTGCTGCCATTCGAGAATGTTGCCTGTGAAACAGGGCAAACTTATAGGTTTTAATTGAATGTTACTGCTTAATGTTTGAGATTCAGTCTGGATGTTGAAAGTGTCTATTAGTTGTAAGATGTTAGCCTCGGTTGAATATAAAGCTCTTCAACCTCGACTCTGTCCTCTTGGGCAGCATTTATGTCTTTAGAGATTAATTCGATCTCAGACTGGACCTCATCATATTTTATTGATAAACTCTTTAAACTTTCTAGTCTCACAGTTAGAAAATGTTTGGTATTACTATTTTTATCAAAATTAAGTACTGCGGAATTGATTCTCACTATGGCAGACTTTAAGCCGCCTCTCTTTTTAACCAACACTCTTAAGCCTTCTTCCGTCATTTTACGCACCTTTTACTGATGGCGTTGATGTCGTACCTTCGGTGAGATGTCTTGCAGCGTTGAGGCCGTGGAGCAGATGGTAGACACGCACGGACCGGATGGATGACTGCTCTCAACTTGGAACTGCTCAAAACCTGGCGTGTAGGCGTTAAAACTTGGATTTTTATGTACTGGTGTTGTCTATGAAGCTCAATGACGACGACGAAAGAAATGTTGAATAAATCCCGACACGGTCGGATCAGCGAACATACTGAATCGCCCGTGATGGCCAGAAATTGAAGTAAAAAAATGATGAGAAGCCGCTCGGTAGGGTATAAAGTTGTGAAAGAAGGTTAAAATGATGAATCCAGGCGCGGAGTGACCAAAAAAATGTTAAGTATTAGTGTTTGAAAATTTAATATTGTAGTGGAATTAAATTGGCCAGGATGGAGAAAATAAAGATGAGTAAGCGGACTGTAATTTAATACATTTATTATGCATAAATGTTACAATTTAATTTAGAATTTGAAAGGTTAGCTAAGCCTTGTACGCATCATGAAGTCTGGGAAATCATAGTAGGTCAAAAAATGTTGTACACTATAGCAGTGAGGCGCAATTACGCAACACTTGAAGCTAGATAAATGAAATGATTTAGGGCCTAAGGCCTACATAATAAGTCGCGACATTAAAGAATTAAGATGACAGCCGAAGCAACAAGCGTAAATCACGTCTGCTGCGTTCGGACGCTCGGAGCACTGTAACGTCATGTTTGCCGAAGCGAGCACAGTTGGACTATGATCAGATTAGCCAACCTTTCAATTATACAATTCCCACATTAAATACCAACATTATCGTCCAATCGTTTTTTATAGATTTACTTTTGTTATCTATGATATATGAATTAATCCCCGTAAAATTTCATCGTATTCAAATTTTTCGTTATATATGTCCCCCAATAGAATTATACAGATTTTTTAGATTGAAAATAGAGGCTAATTCTATTGTTGCGTCCCTATGAATGGTTCTAATCACATTTTATGTGTAACTCTTAATCTATCATTATGCTATGATACATGTTTACCTATACATTAATTGCTTTATTTAACTTAATTCTATTATACACAATACTGTACATTTATATCTTGTACCTCTAGATATATTTGGTTACTTCACTAAAATCATTAACTAATGTTTACAACGTGCCAGCCGGCGATCAGCTGTTGTTTACAAACATACCCTCAACTTTTAACAGATTACCTGCCTGTCAAATTGACACTAGGGTAGGTTATTGACATTTACTTTCGCTCTGCCATTGTTATTTATGACATATTTTCTCCCTCTACGCTACTGCATATTATTATCTCTTATACATTTTAGAATACATACATAAATTTGTAACATTTTACTGCTATACAACTTCAAATAAAGTATTGTTAGTTAATTAGCAATTATCATCTTGTTATTACAGAATTGTTATAATTACTTATGACTATTACATACATATCTGCGTTTTGTGTTTTTACAATCTGTTCGATATTTTCTGTGTTATGCTTGTTGTCTATGTGTGTTGTAATCTGTTAATTTTCATAGAACGGTTTTAGCTGCCTTATATTGAAGTGCCCCCGGATCCGTCCCGGTTGTCGAACATCTTCCAGTTGGTATGTGGCCGTTCCTAACTCTTTAACTATTTTATAAGGTCCTTCAAATAGGTTGCAGAATTTACCTATCACTTTCTTATTTAAATCCGATATCGGGTACGTGCGCAATAATACCTGATTCCCTACCTGAAACTTCGTGATTTTGTTTGATGCGTTTATCTGGTATGTCCGCTTCTTTCCTTTCTCCTTGATTCGCAGATAAATGTTTTGGTAGTTGATTGGCTGACTTTCCGGTATCATCTCCCGGTCGATATATCTGGTCCAATCACGTTCCGGCTTTCTTCCCCATTGGGCTTCGTATGGAGTGGTTTCTATTGTTTCATGATATGTTTGGTTTATGCACGACTCCACCAGCTTTAGATATGTCGCCCACTTTGAGTGTTTTTCAGCTGTAAGTGCTCTGAACATGTTGCCTAATTGTCTGTTAACTCGTTCTGCTAAGTTTGTGCAGGGGTTGCGGATAGCAGTAAACTTTGGCTTAATGTTCAATTCCGTTAATGATGCTGTCCATCGCTGACTCGTGAACTGGGTCCCATTATCGGTTAGTATTGCTGCTGGTTTTCCGATCTCTTCGCAATAAAGTTTAATCTTATTGATGGTTACGGTTGTAGTAGCTTTTCGTAATTTGTATAATTTTACAAACTTGGTGAAATTATCTACCATAATTAGCATATATTTGACTCCGCCTGTAGATGCTGGTAACGGGCCATAGTAATCAATACTAACTAATTCTCTAAATATCACTATTGTTTGACGACTCGGAACACTAAGTTTTTTGTAAGTAAAATCGTAAAGATTTACCTTACAGCCTAAACCGGCTTTCACCTTTAGAAGGCTTCATCAGAGGCTGCCGTAGGTAGCGCTGTCCGTCTTGTTGTTGGCGACGGGATAGTTTTTCGAAAGATCGAAGCTGTGTGTGTGTGTGTGTGTGTGTGGTGAGATGTGTTCGAATAATGCGTGCGATTTGAATTGTGTCTGTTCGTTTAGGATGTCGTTTTTATTTGTTTTTGTGTGTTTGTATATTTCTAATTATTCTAGAGTGTCTAGTTTTCGGCCTTTTGTGTGTACGTGTAGAATGTTCATGTTATTGTCGATGTTTTTATATGTGTGGTTTGCTTCAATGAGGTGGTTTGCAAAGGTGGATTCTGTAGTGGTATGGAGTGCCTTTGTGTGTTCAATGTATCTTTGTTTGAAGCTACGTCCTGTCTGGCCTATGTAGAATTTATTGCAATTTGAGCAATTTAGCTTGTATACACCGGGTAGATCGAATTTGTTTTGTGTTTTGTGCGTGCGTTTTGATAGTGTGTGTTCTGTTTTGTTAGTAGTTTTGTAAGCGATTCTGTATCCCGCTTTTTTGAATTTGTGGGCAATTTTTTCTGTTTGTTTGTTGATGTATGTTAGTCAGGCCCGCGCCGTACATAAGTGCAAAGTCGTGCGGTGCACGACGGCGCCGAGGTGCCGGGGGCGCCGAAAGGCCTCAAAACCCAAAAGTAGAAAAAAGTAATATACCTACCTAACAAACAAAAAATCATTCGTCAAAACAAAATTTAGAATGATAAAAAACAAAAAAGAATTGCAAGCTATTACGTTGTTCTTTATTTAGTTAGTTATTTGTTATTTATTACTTAGGAAATACACTTATTCGCCAAACCTCAGCGAAACGCACCTACAAATGCGAAGCTATTGTTTTTGTCGCGCACCCACCTATCAACGCGCAGCGCGCGAACCGAGGCGATATTACCGGGGGAATAAGGAGAAATTCAAGATAAAGAACTACGTGTTTATGTCTGGAGAATGCCGTAATGAATACAATTCTCAGAATGAATTGAATTCTATTTACGTTTGCGACCCTAGCCTTCTAAGCCAGTCTCTACTCACTAACCTTTAAGCAAATCGCGTCCAGTATGAACGTACCCTGAGCGCTACATCAGTCGCGACTTTATTGGTTGCCCAAAACCCAATAATAAACTTAACGTCAAACGTGAAAAGTTGCATGAGTGGAAAGATATTTCTTTGAAACCTTATTTTTTTGTAGTTTTACAGACTTTATAGTGGTGTGTTTTGTGTTCTGAAAGTCTTTTATTCATTAAGGTGAGTTCAACTACAATTTATTTTTTATTTTAGATTTAAGTATTAAAAGCCAAAAACTTTCATCTCAAAAGTCATTTTATTATTGACATTTTTTGTTTGATTATGTAAACATCATTGTTGATTGACGCAAGTTCATTAATCGATAAGCACTAATAACAATATTTTTAACAATTTTCATAAGATTTAATTTTTATAAATTTTGAAATAAGTATAATAAGTTGATACAATTCTTTCCGAGTTTGAGACGTTGAAACATTTCCATAAACAATTGAGAGGCGTTTTACGTACATTTTTTGTATACGTACTTAATAGAAACAAATAATTCCACGATCATGTTAAGTAGACTTTGCGTATATTAGCTCCAAATTATGTTTAAAACACATAAACGTATGTCAAAACAAATATTTTGTCAATAGTTGTAACCTTTATAATTTTAAATATTAACTAACTTTATGTATTAACTTTTGTTAAGTTTTCTTAACGTTTTTCGATGTATCACTAAATTTATTACAAGACTATATGAAAAATTCATTTTTGGAAAAATTGTAGATTTGCAAAGAAAATTTTGCAAAAACACCCCTCAATTTATCATTTTGTTTACTTATGTATTAATTTTTTTACAGTCTATAGGATGTCAGAACAAAAGAAGAAATTGTCAGGACACCAAAATTTGTTGAAGAAAATAAGAAGAGAAGAAGAACTAGAAAAACACGTCAAAATTACGCAGTTTTTTTCAAAACCCGAATCTATTTTGCCAAACATTAATGACAAAAATGATACAGCTGAACCACAACATTCTGAACCTGTACATCTTCTGGAAGGCATACCATCAACTTCTTCAAGTCCCGCTGATAATGAGGAATCAACACCTTCAAAAATTACCACAACAGAAAATATAAGTGAACTTTCCAAAGATGCTGCAATGTGGCCAAAAAAATTACGTCCGAATAATATTCAAGAATTAGTAGAACGTGGCCCTACTTATTATCAAAACAAAAAGGATCTTTATCCGAGAGATAGTTCGGGGCGTAAGTTTTCCAATAATTATTTCTTTAGAATTCTACCGAACAAAGAAAAAATTGAGCGTTTTTGGCTGTTGTATTCCGAAACAAAAAATTCGCTTTACTGCTTCTGTTGCAAAGTTTTTAATGATAGCGATTTGAAATCTGTTCGCCTTAGTGATGAATCTGGTTACAACGACTGGCAGCATTTATGTGAACATTTAAATATTCATGAAAAGAGCAAGTTACATATCGAAAATGTTCTAAAATTGCTAGATCTTTCCAACCGTTTTAATAAAATCAAATAATTGATTCTGAAACTCAAAATGTAATAAACAGAGAAACTAAATACTGGCAATCTGTTATAGAAAGAATTTTCTACGTGATTCAGTTTTTAGGTGAGCAGAATTTAGCTTTTCGTGGAAGTAGTAACAAGTTGTTTGAGAAAAGTAATGGTAACTTTTTAAAATGCATAGAAATGATTTCTAAATTCGACCCGATTATGTCAGAACATACAAAACGGTCTCAAAGAAAAGATTACAAAAATTATCTCTAATCAATCTGATGGGCGAAAACATCAGATACAAAATTTTAGAACTAACTAAGAAGGCAAAATATTTTTCAGTATTATTAGACTGTACTCCTGACTCTAGTCATCAAGAACAAATTTCAGTTTGTATAAGATTTGTTAACTTAAAAAGCACAGGAATTAGTATAGAAGAACATTTTTTTATTATTTTGTCCTATAGATGATCCGTCGGGCGAGGGTTTGACTAAATTTCTTTTATCGGCGTTAGAGGAAGAAGGCTTAAATATCAACGATTTGCGGGGTCAGGGTTACGACAATGGGGCAAATATGCGTGGTAGGCATAATGGCCTACAAAAAAAATTGTTGGATTTGAATCCGCGAGCTTTCTTTGTTCTTACTGCAATCATAGCCTAAATTTAGTCGTTAATGATGCCGCAAAATCAAATACTTTGAGCATCAATTTTTTTTCTTTAGTTGAAGAACTGTTTGTATTTTTTTCAGCTTCTACTAAACGATGGTCAATTCTGAAATCTAATGTTACAAATTTAACTTTAAAACCTTCATCGGATACTCGATGGTCTAGTAGAATAGATGCAATAACTCCTTTAAAGTATGAACTTGGAGAGGTATACGATGCTCTGTTTGAAATAAGCGAAGGAAGTTTTGAAAATAAAGTAAAGAATTTGGCTGCATCGTTGGCCAAAAAATTTCAAAATTTTGAGTTCATTTGCGTGCTTATTTTGTGGTATAATATTTTAAGTAAAATTTACATTGTTAGTAAAATTATTCAAAAATCGAACTTTGATGTTGCTCAGTGTTGTACTCATTTAAATAATCTGAAGAAATTTTTGAAAGCTTATCGCTCCGATGAAGGTTTTAATGATCTATTGATTGATGCTAAAGAAATAGCATCCAGCTTAGACATAGAACCTAAATTCATAAAACAAAGAGGCTTAAAACCGCGCAAAGTAAAAAAACAGTTTGACTATGAATGTGACGATGAACCGATGTACGACGAAACTTTAAAGTTCAAAGTTGATTGTTTTTTTAATGCTCTAGACGTAATCATCACATCAGTGGATGAACGATTCCGAATTCTTTCTTCTTATTCTAATAATTTCGCGTTTTTATGGAATATTGATAAATTTAAAAATTATTCTGAAAAAGAACAACTAGAATTATGTCAAAAAGTTGAAAATGTATTAAACGACGAAACTCGCAATGAACAAGATATAATTGCTGTAGAACTTGTTAAAGAATTGCAATATTTACAAAATTTTGATGAAAAAGTTATTACGTCTCCAGAAGAAATTTTAAATTATATAACAATTAACAACTTAGTGGATTCTTTCCCTAATACGAGCATAATACTTCGTATTTTATTAACAATGCCGGTTTCTGTTGCTACCGCAGAACGTTCTTTTTCAAAACTCAAAATAATAAAAAATTATTTAAGATCGACCATGGGGCAAAACTGACTAAGTAATCTTGCTATCATCTCAATAGAATCGGATCTATTAAAAGAGTTAGACACCCAAGATTTAATTAAACAATTTGCAAAAACCAAAGCACGAAAAGCTCAATTCACTTAGTTAAAATAATAATACGAGTTATAACTGGACATTAACCTTTATCTTTAAAAGATGACGTATTGCATTGTTAATATAATAGATTGTTTTTATTCGTTGATCAGTTTTGTTCTATATGATGCATTGTATGTAAACAAATATATCTAATGTTTCAAATATATTTTTATTTCTGTGTATAAATGTATAATTACATACCTCAATGAGAAAATACTTGTTCGGCTTGTTCGGTACCAGTTTAGTAAGTGCCTGTTGTAAAATATAAAAATGAAAATAAATTCATGAAAATACTTTTTAAAATTATTTTTGGATAGTTGATAATACTTAACATGTACCTTTACCCATATATTAGCGTTATAAAAATTGTAGGCGACATATACAAAATTGCACAAGGGCGCCAAACACAAAATTGCACAAGGGCGCCAACAGTGCTAGGCGCGGGCCTGATTTAGTGTTATGAATTTGTTGTTTTCTGTCTTTGTCTGTTGTTTGTTTTGTGTAGGAGTTTACTGACTATTGTTCTGTCATATCCGTTAGATTCTGCTAGATATGGACAACGAAATCCAAGAATTTAACTAATTCTCCTTTGGTTTTGGGTATGACGGGTTGGGTTTCTCCCATCATCTTCTTAAAATAGTCCTTACATTTTTGGCAGGTTTGACATGTTTTAACGATCTGTTGTGTGATTTTGTTGACGGAATTTCCCGTAAAGTATTCCTTAAATAGCTGGTATGTTCGTCGGTTCTCCATGTGGCTGTAGGCATGGTGAAGCTCATAAATCATAGCTCGGATTAGGTCCTCTGTCAATATAAGCTTCCACGCTCCCTTTTCCTTTCTGTAGAGTTTATTATTGTGCCAAGCGTATCTTTCGGCGATTTTATGGTTCTTACCTGCTAGCAGGGTGTCAATAATTTGTTTTAACTTTGTGTCTGCTAGTTGGTACTGTTTGATGTTCTTCAATTTCTCCTTTGCCTCCTTGCTGATCCTGATGGTTACATGGCTTATTTCCAATTCTTCTGTGTGGTCTATTAATTGCTCATCGTACATGTCCTCGGGGTGTCTGCTAAGGATATCTGCAACGATGTTGTCTCGCCCTTTACAATGAATTATATCAAAGTCATATTCTTGTATTGCAAGAATCCATCGAGTGATACGTGAATTATTCAAATGGCATTTTTTTAATGAAAATTAGGGCCTTATTATCTGTAATTATGGTTAAAGGTTTTCCCAATACATAAGTCCGAAACTTCTGCAGACAATGCACTACACTTAACAGTTCTAGTTCTGTGGTAAAATAATTTAGCTCGGCGCCTCGTAACACACGACTGGTGAATGCGACTACGCCGATTTCATTATTGTCGTCTAGTTGGTACAGTTGTCCTCCCAGTGGATAGCGACTTGCGTCCGTTTGTAGGTAGAATCGCCTATTTGGGTCCGGATGTTTAAGAATGACCGTTTCGATAAACAATTCCTTAACTCTCTCGAAGTGTTGGTCCATCTCCTTGGTCCATTTGAATGTAGAATTCTTCTTTAATAAATTGAGCAGCGGTTGCGTGGCTTCGGCATACTTATTCGTAAATCTATTGTAGAAATTAGTTAGTCCTAAAAACCCCTTGAGTTGTTTCTGGTTTTGGGTCTTCGGAATTCCTGAATTGCCCTCACTTTATCTGGTGCAGCTGAAATACCTTGCGTTGTCAGACAATACCCTAGATAATTAATCTCCTTACGGAATAATTGTGACTTATTAAAATTTACTGTTTGGTTTGCTTGCTTCAAGTCACGAAATAATAGTTTTAAATGCTGTAAGTGTTCTTCTACGCTGTTCGATATACACAAACTGGACAGTAGTGTGGTAATTTTCGCATTCATAGGTTGGCTGATCTGTACGCTTTCAAATCGTTATCATGTTTTTACAACGATACAGTTCAACGAGCCTTGGCTGGCAGCGGACGTTATTACGTTTGCTGCCTGATTCTGTCCTTTTCATTTTCTTGTTGTCGCGACAATTTTTTAGGCCTTAGGCCTCAACGTTTTTCAATGTAGCTGAGTGCACACATTTGTGCCTGATCAAAATGTAGCTTCATTTACAAATCGGTTTCTTCAAAATTAATCTTCAGAATTAGCCAATCTTAGTACTATGAGTTGAGTGTAAAAAAAGGAAACTCAATAAATGTATTAATACAGTCCACTATCTTTATCATTCTGCATCCTGGCGATAACACACCAAGCTTCATTCTTTCTGATGGAAAAAATCTTAGAGCACACGTGCCGACATTCAACACATTTTTATTTGGTCCACTCGGACCGAAGCTCAACATAACTTTTTTGGTCCTAACATGACGGATCATTCTTCTTATTAACCATTTTTTTGGTCGCTCCGTGCCTGGATTCGTCATTCACCTTTTCATTATTTTTCTGCCCCAATTTCTGGCCATCACGGGCGACTCAGCATATTCGTTGATCCGACCGTGTCGTGACTTAACCAGCATTTCTTTTGTCGCCTTTGAGCCTCCTGACGACATCACTGCAAGAACACCCATGTGCTAGCGTCAGTACTCCAGTGTAAGCAGTCATCTCTCCGGTCTGTGTGTTTGCCATCTTCTCCACGGCCTCGACGCTTCAGGACATCGCATACCAGGTACCACATCATTAACATCATTATCAGGTGCGTACAATGGCTGAAGAAGGCCTCAAAGTGTTGGTCAGAAAGAGAGGCGGCTTAAAGTCTGCCGTAGTGCGTATTAATTCGGCTATCAGTAACTTTGACAAGAACACTAACACCAAACATTTTTAACAGTTAGACTTGAAAGTCTAAAAAGCTTGGCAACAAAATACGATGAGGTACAGTCCGAAATTGAACTTATTTCTAAAGACATACGCGCTGCTCAAGAAGACCGAGTTGAGGTCGAAGAGCTGTTATATTCAACAGAAGCTAATATCTTACAATTGATAGAACCCTTTAACGTTCAGACTTTATCTCCCGTATTAACAAGCAATACGCAACTAAAACCGATAAGTTTGCCCTGCTTCACAGGCAATATCTTAGAATGGCAGCATTTCTACTCAATATTTCTGGACTTGGTGCATGCCAGATCTGATCTAACGTCAGTGCAGAAATTACACTATTTGTATTCGTCTCTATTAAAATGAGCCGCTAGATTTAATTAAGTCATTACCTATTTGTAACGAAAACTACTCGATAGCGTTGAGTTTGCTGTCCGCTAGATATGACAACAAATTCATACTAGCTAAGTACTATATTCAAAATTTACTTGAAGTAAAGTCAACAACTAAAAACTCTGTCCAAAGTTTGGCAGAATTCATAAATACTATAACGTCTTCCGTTAATTCACTGGCGGCCATGCAACTGTCAGTGGATTCATTCGAGCTTATCACTGTACAATTATTGTCAGCAAAACTCGACCATACTACGTTTAAATTATGGAAGGAGTCTATAGACCCCGATAATCTTCCTAACTTTCAAGGTTTTACTCAGTTTTTAAACGCACGTAGACAGTTGTTAGAAAATACACTGCCTATCGATGCCGGACAGCAACTCAACAAGCTAAGTTTAAGGTTCAATAATAAATCCGACAAACATAAATCACGAAACGCTGCTGGCAGCAATGCATTTAAAAGTTATCACTCAGCGTCAAATAATTATTCATGTTTATGCTGTAAATCTAATCATCCAATTTACATGTGTGATAAATTTCGTGCACTAAGCACATCAGAACGAGGACAATTTATATTAAAACATAAATGCTGTACCAATTGTCTAAGACCAGTTCATTTCTCATCGAATTGTAAGATTAAACAATCATGTAAGATCTGCTCAAAACGACACCATACATTGTTGCACATAAACAATGTGTCGAAGCCAGTTTCTGCCAGCAGCAGTAACTATTGTTCACTCAAAGTACAATCTACAAATAATATTCTTTTATCAACAGCAATTGTGTTTGTCATTGACCAGGCTGGCAACAGACAACTCGCAAGAGTTCTGTTGGATGCGGGTTCACAAATAAATTTTTGTACGGAATCATTTGCCAAGAAATTACGGCTTAACTTGACTAAATCTAACATACCGATTACAGTTATAAATAATACCGCGTGTTGTGCCACTAATCTTGCGTCTATACGCATTATTTCCCGCTATCAAAGATTTAGCTTCGAGGCAAAATGTGCTGTCTTATCTGCATTAACCCATAAACTGTGTAACATGACCAGATGTTACATAACCTAGACATATACCATCAGATATAATAAATACATAACAGTAATGTAAATAGATAATATAATGATAAGAGTAGCCAAGAAGAGAGGAACCATTGAAGAAGAAAGAAGAAGAAGTGCCACAAGAAGCAGTAAACCCAAATACTGCTTGACACTACAACCATACTATAACTGACACAAACTGATGGTCAAATTAAATTCACTTTAAGATGTCAAGCGAGTCAGTGAATAACTTAAATGAAATGTGACATGTTAATAAAAATAATTAAATAAGAATCTGAATAATGTGATATCAGCATCAGCATTTGGCTGAGAATTAATCAACTATGACTAGTAACTATTAATGCCAAGAACTAAGATTAGCTATGGCCACAATATGAGATTGAAGCTGTATTACAGTCTCAAATATACTTATGACAAGTAAACATGTTTGTAAGAGGGAACCTTATACAAATAAGCTACCTCATCAAGGTACCGAATTGTAAACTAATAAATGTTATTAAGGCATAAATCCGATACAAACGGTATGCCTCAGCAATGCCTAAAACAAACAATCATCAGTAAGGTGATTAGTAGAAAGTACTAGAAGTGTAAATTGCATACACTGAACAATCTTTGTACCCAAACATAGCGATAAGCATTAGTGATATGATATACGATTAATAGTTCGATTGTTAATTAATAGCATGGAGCAAAATAATGTGAAACAAAATGTCATAGTGAGTAAGTATAATGAAGAAATTTGTGTTAGTGGTTGAAATCACAATCAGAATGATCACAGTTGCACACCACTATATAAAAATTATCCCGATTAGCGCTTTCAAGCCTCACAGCCCATCGTCAGATCGGAATAGGCAGAAATTATTTTAAAAACAAACCCTTCACCCCTCTCCCCCACCCTGCTCACACACAACAAGCTATAATATAAATGACCCTTCCCCACCTGATATAATTATACCAAGAGAGTCTTACCACCCATATAGATATAAAATGGCGGCAATCAATACATTTTGTTACAGAACTCAGAAGTGTTTAAAAGAGACCGAATCAAAAGTTAGGGAGTTAAAAACGATAAAGGGAATTGTAAGGAATAATAATTATAACACCAACATAGTGGATAAAGTTATGAAAAGGGTTAACATACAAAAAGCTAAAATAGAACCAGAACAAAAGAATTATGCAGGGTCATTGACATACATAGGTTCACATACTAGAAAAATTATAAAATGTTTTAATAAATATGGAGTAGATATAGCTATTAAAAAATGTGAAACGGTATTTGATAAGATAAGGAATAAGAATATAGAAAAAATTCCAGTATTACAGAAAAGCGGAATTTATAAATTAAAATGTAAAGACTGCAACAAAGTGTACCTAGGTGAGACAGGACGAAAATTCGTATGCAGGTTGTCTGACCACAAACGTGGAGAAGGTAATAGAACAACCAATTCGTTATATGCAAGACATTTCATAGAAGACAACCATAAGTTTGTTAATCCTTTGGAAGAATACGAAATTGTAAAAGTAGTAAATAACACAGTTGAAAGGAAGCTTAGAGAGGAGTTAGAAATATTAAAAGAAAGAGAAAAAGGGTTAGACAATTTAATTAATATTAAAATTAAATTTGATAATGAAGAAATATTTTATAACATGATTAAGAAGTAAATGATAGAGGACAGATAGATAAGATTAAGAATTATTTGCATAGTACTAATTGGATGGTTAAAATAAGGGTGTGTGACTGACCCATGTGTGTGGAGAGGAAGTAGGGTAAGTTTAAAAGGATGCACACACACACACACACACACACACACACACACACACACACACACTGAAACACAAGGAATTTGCTAGAAAAATATGTAACTGTACAGATGGTGTGGGACAGGGTTTAGGGGGTGGGGAAGGGTCATTTATATTATAGCTTGTTGTGTGTGAGCAGGGTGGGGGAGAGGGGTGAAGGGTTTGTTTTTAAAATAATTTCTGCCTATTCCGATCTGACGATGGGCTGTGAGGCTTGAAAGCGCTAATCGGAATAATTTTTATATAGTGGTGTGCAACTGTGATCATTCTGATTGTGATTTCAACCACTAACACAAATTTCTTCATTAAACATCTGTTAAGATGTGCAATCGACTACAGGTAATGGGCAACAACAATGAGGTAATAAACGACAACAACAAGGTAAGTAAAGTTTTTAAATATCTTAAGTTAAAAGTTAAATTGAAGAGGGTTTTAAGTAAAATATGGTTTAATAAACAATGTCTGGATAATAATGTCATCCCAAAGTACGCTCAAGTTAAAATTAAAAATAAGAACAGTGTAGCCAAAAAAGTAAAAGAACAAAGCGAGAAGTTGTGGATAAAACTGGAAATAAGGTCACTCTACGGCTTAATCAATAGATATAATAGGGAATTATATGACAGACACATAGAATTGTTAAGAATATACTCGTATGTAGAGTTAGAAGAAATATTATATAATTTTGGTTTGGGGTACGTAGAAAAGAAATTGGAAAATAAAAATAAAAAAATGGTAGATAAGTTAAATAAATTAATAAGAAAGAACGAAGTAAAAAAGGAACACCTCTCTAAGAATAACTATGAAAAAAGAGTAATAAACCTTACAGAGGTGAATTTCAATACAGAAGAAAAAGAAATGTTAGCAAAAGGCTTAAAATACGCACCGCCACCAGAATTAAATCAAGAAAAAACGATTATTGAATGCGAAAGCATAATACAAAAACTAGGAAATTAAAATGATAAAAAAAGAATAAGGTGGGAAGTAGGGAATGTAGTAGATAAAATATTTAAGAAAAGTTTGTATAATTCAAAAAATGAACAAAAAATCAAATCAACTGTAACTAAACTAAAGAATAAAATAAAGAAAAATGATATTATAGTTACGAAGGCGGACAAAGGAAATACAATGGTACTACTGAGAAAGGACGAATACATAAAGAAAACGGAAGAATTTATAAGGGAAGGACCATACGAGGAAATAAAGTATGATTATACAAGTAAGTACCAGTCAAGGATAAAACAAATGATGAAACAGATAACATTTATAGAAGAAAATAAGAAAAAGTATTTATTGGAAAGTAATCCAACAGCACCAACTTTTAAAAGTCAGGTTAAGATACATAAAGAAGGAAAACCAATTAGACCGATTGTTTCTTTTATTAATGCACCTATTTATAAATTATCAAAGGAAGTTAGCAGAGTACTGAGAGAGAAATATGAATTTGGGACAAAATACAACATAGAGAATAATGTAAAATTGATAGAAAAATTAGAAAATATTAGGATTAATGTAAATACAAAATTGATATCACTGGATGTTAAGGACATGTTTACCAATATCACAGTAAATAAAGTTATGAAGTTAATAAACGATAATAATATGGGAGAATACAGGTATAAAAAGCAGTTGATGAAAGTAATTAAAGAATGTGTAAATCAGAACTATTTTAGGTTTAATAACAAGTTTTATATACAGAAAAAAGGTTTACCTATGGGGTCTTCATTATCCCCTATTCTTGCTGAAATATACATGAATGATTTTGAAAAGCAATTAATAACTTCCACTAAGTATAAAGACAATATAAAATTATGGTCTAGATACGTTGATGATGTATTAGTAATTTGGGAAGGAAGCATAGAAGAAGTGCATGAGTTTATAAATGAGGTAAATAATAAGGATAAAAACTTACAATTTAAAGAAGAGATAGGAGGTAAGAAAATAAATTACTTAGATTTGAACATAGAAATTAAGGATAATGAGAAACTACAGTTTGGGATATTTAGGAAAGAGTCGTATTCTGATATAATTATACCAAGAGAGTCTTACCACCCATATAGATATAAAATGGCGGCAATCAATACATTTTGTTACAGAACTCAGAAGTGTTTAAAAGAGACTGAATCAAAAGTTAGGGAGTTAAAAACGATAAAGGGAATTGTAAGGAATAATAATTATAACACCAACATAGTGGATAAAGTTATGAAAAGGGTTAACATACAAAAAGCTAAAATAGAACCAGAACAAAAGAATTATGCAGGGTCATTGACATACATAGGTTCACATACTAGAAAAATTATAAAATGTTTTAATAAATATGGAGTAGATATAGCTATTAAAAAATGTGAAATGGTATTTGATAAGATAAGGAATAAGAATATAGAAAAAATTCCAGTATTACAGAAAAGCGGAATTTATAAATTAAAATGTAAAGACTGCAACAAAGTGTACCTAGGTGAGACAGGACGAAAATTCGTATGCAGGTTGTCTGACCACAAACGTGGAGAAGGTAATAGAACAACCAATTTGTTATATGCAAGACATTTCATAGAAGACAACCATAAGTTTGTTAATCCTTTGGAAGCATACGAAATTGTAAAAGTAGTAAATAACACAGTTGAAAGGAAGCTTAGAGACGAGTTAGAAATATTAAAAGAAAGAGAAAAAGGGTTAGACAATTTAATTAATATTAAAATTAAATTTGATAATGAAGAAATATTTTATAACATGATTAAGAAGTAAATGATAGAGGACAGATAGATAAGATTAAGAATTATTTGCATAGTACTAATTGGATGGTTAAAATAAGGGTGTGTGACTGACCCATGTGTGTGGAGAGGAAGTAGGGTAAGTTTAAAAGGATGCACACACACACACACACACACACACACACACACACACACACACACTGAAACACAAGGAATTTGCTAGAAAAATATGTAACTGTACAGATGGTGTGGGACAGGGTTTAGGGGGTGGGGAAGGGTCATTTATATTATAGCTTGTTGTGTGTGAGCAGGGTGGGGGAGAGGGGTGAAGGGTTTGTTTTTAAAATAATTTCTGCCTATTCCGATCTGACGATGGGCTGTGAGGCTTGAAAGCGCTAATCGGAATAATTTTTATATAGTGGTGTGCAACTGTGATCATTCTGATTGTGATTTCAACCACTAACACAAATTTCTTCATTAAACGTCTGTTAAGATGTGCAATCGACTACAGGTAATGGGCAACAACAATGAGGTAATAAACGACAACAACAAGGTAAGTAAAGTTTTTAAATATCTTAAGTTAAAAGTTAAATTGAAGAGGGTTTTAAGTAAAATATGGTTTAATAAACAATGTCTGGATAATAATGTCATCCCAAAGTACGCTCAAGTTAAAATTAAAAATAAGAACAGTGTAGCCAAAAAAGTAAAAGAACAAAGCGAGAAGTTGTGGATAAAACTGGAAATAAGGTCACTCTACGGCTTAATCAATAGATATAATAGGGAATTATATGACAGACACATAGAATTGTTAAGAATATACTCGTATGTAGAGTTAGAAGAAATATTATATAATTTTGGTTTGGGGTACGTAGAAAAGAAATTGGAAAAGAAAAATAAAAAAATGGTAGATAAGTTAAATAAATTAATAAGAAAGAACGAAGTAAAAAAGGAACACCTCTCTAAGAATAACTATGAAAAAAGAGTAATAAACCTTACAGAGGTGAATTTCAATACAGAAGAAAAAGAAATGTTAGCAAAAGGCTTAAAATACGCACCGCCACCAGAATTAAATCAAGAAAAAACGATTATTGAATGCAAAAGCATAATACAAAAACTAGGAAATGAAAATGATAAAAAAAGAATAAGGTGGGAAGTAGGGAATGTAGTAGATAAAATATTTAAGAAAAGTTTGTATAATTCAAAAAATGAACAAAAAATCAAATCAACTGTAACTAAACTAAAGAATAAAATAAAGAAAAATGATATTATAGTTACGAAGGCGGACAAAGGAAATACAATGGTACTACTGAGAAAGGACGAATACATAAAGAAAACGGAAGAATTTATAAGGGAAGGACCATACGAGGAAATAAAGTATGATTATACAAGTAAGTACCAGTCAAGGATAAAACAAATGATGAAACAGATAACATTTATAGAAGAAAATAAGAAAAAGTATTTATTGGAAAGTAATCCAACAGCACCAACTTTTAAAAGTCAGGTTAAGATACATAAAGAAGGAAAACCAATTAGACCGATTGTTTCTTTTATTAATGCACCTATTTATAAATTATCAAAGGAAGTTAGCAGAGTACTGAGAGAGAAATATGAATTTGGGACAAAATACAACATAGAGAATAATGTAAAATTGATAGAAAAATTAGAAAATATTAGGATTAATGTAAATACAAAATTGATATCACTGGATGTTAAGGACATGTTTACCAATATCACAGTAAATAAAGTTATTAAGTTAATAAACGATAATAATATGGGAGAATACAGGTATAAAAAGCAGTTGATGAAAGTAATTAAAGAATGTGTAAATCAGAACTATTTTAGGTTTAATAACAAGTTTTATATACAGAAAAAAGGTTTACCTATGGGGTCTTCATTATCCCCTATTCTTGCTGAAATATACATGAATGATTTTGAAAAGCAATTAATAACTTCCACTAAGTATAAAGACAATATAAAATTATGGTCTAGATACGTTGATGATGTATTAGTAATTTGGGAAGGAAGCATAGAAGAAGTGCATGAGTTTATAAATGAGGTAAATAATAAGGATAAAAACTTACAATTTAAAGAAGAGATAGGAGGTAAGAAAATAAATTACTTAGATTTGAACATAGAAATTAAGGATAATGAGAAACTACAGTTTGGGATATTTAGGAAAGAGTCGTATTCTGATATAATTATACCAAGAGAGTCTTACCACCCATATAGATATAAAATGGCGGCAATCAATACATTTTGTTACAGAACTCAGAAGTGTTTAAAAGAGACCGAATCAAAAGTTAGGGAGTTAAAAACGATAAAGGGAATTGTAAGGAATAATAATTATAACACCAACATAGTGGATAAAGTTATGAAAAGGGTTAACATACAAAAAGCTAAAATAGAACCAGAACAAAAGAATTATGCAGGGTCATTGACATACATAGGTTCACATACTAGAAAAATTATAAAATGTTTTAATAAATATGGAGTAGATATAGCTATTAAAAAATGTGAAACGGTATTTGATAAGATAAGGAATAAGAATATAGAAAAAATTCCAGTATTACAGAAAAGCGGAATTTATAAATTAAAATGTAAAGACTGCAACAAAGTGTACCTAGGTGAGACAGGACGAAAATTCGTATGCAGGTTGTCTGACCACAAACGTGGAGAAGGTAATAGAACAACCAATTCGTTATATGCAAGACATTTCATAGAAGACAACCATAAGTTTGTTAATCCTTTGGAAGAATACGAAATTGTAAAAGTAGTAAATAACACAGTTGAAAGGAAGCTTAGAGAGGAGTTAGAAATATTAAAAGAAAGAGAAAAAGGGTTAGACAATTTAATTAATATTAAAATTAAATTTGATAATGAAGAAATATTTTATAACATGATTAAGAAGTAAATGATAGAGGACAGATAGATAAGATTAAGAATTATTTGCATAGTACTAATTGGATGGTTAAAATAAGGGTGTGTGACTGACCCATGTGTGTGGAGAGGAAGTAGGGTAAGTTTAAAAGGATGCACACACACACACACACACACACACACACACACACACACACACTGAAACACAAGGAATTTGCTAGAAAAATATGTAACTGTACAGATGGTGTGGGACAGGGTTTAGGGGGTGGGGAAGGGTCATTTATATTATAGCTTGTTGTGTGTGAGCAGGGTGGGGGAGAGGGGTGAAGGGTTTTGTTTTTAAAATAATTTCTGCCTATTCCGATCTGACGATGGGCTGTGAGGCTTGAAAGCGCTAATCGGAATAATTTTTATATAGTGGTGTGCAACTGTGATCATTCTGATTGTGATTTCAACCACTAACACAAATTTCTTCATTAAACGTCTGTTAAGATGTGCAATCGACTACAGGTAATGGGCAACAACAATGAGGTAATAAACGACAACAACAAGGTAAGTAAAGTTTTTAAATATCTTAAGTTAAAAGTTAAATTGAAGAGGGTTTTAAGTAAAATATGGTTTAATAAACAATGTCTGGATAATAATGTCATCCCAAAGTACGCTCAAGTTAAAATTAAAAATAAGAACAGTGTAGCCAAAAAAGTAAAAGAACAAAGCGAGAAGTTGTGGATAAAACTGGAAATAAGGTCACTCTACGGCTTAATCAATAGATATAATAGGGAATTATATGACAGACACATAGAATTGTTAAGAATATACTCGTATGTAGAGTTAGAAGAAATATTATATAATTTTGGTTTGGGGTACGTAGAAAAGAAATTGGAAAAGAAAAATAAAAAAATGGTAGATAAGTTAAATAAATTAATAAGAAAGAACGAAGTAAAAAAGGAACACCTCTCTAAGAATAACTATGAAAAAAGAGTAATAAACCTTACAGAGGTGAATTTCAATACAGAAGAAAAAGAAATGTTAGCAAAAGGCTTAAAATACGCACCGCCACCAGAATTAAATCAAGAAAAAACGATTATTGAATGCGAAAGCATAATACAAAAACTAGGAAATTAAAATGATAAAAAAAGAATAAGGTGGGAAGTAGGGAATGTAGTAGATAAAATATTTAAGAAAAGTTTGTATAATTCAAAAAATGAACAAAAAATCAAATCAACTGTAACTAAACTAAAGAATAAAATAAAGAAAAATGATATTATAGTTACGAAGGCGGACAAAGGAAATACAATGGTACTACTGAGAAAGGACGAATACATAAAGAAAACGGAAGAATTTATAAGGGAAGGACCATACGAGGAAATAAAGTATGATTATACAAGTAAGTACCAGTCAAGGATAAAACAAATGATGAAACAGATAACATTTATAGAAGAAAATAAGAAAAAGTATTTATTGGAAAGTAATCCAACAGCACCAACTTTTAAAAGTCAGGTTAAGATACATAAAGAAGGAAAACCAATTAGACCGATTGTTTCTTTTATTAATGCACCTATTTATAAATTATCAAAGGAAGTTAGCAGAGTACTGAGAGAGAAATATGAATTTGGGACAAAATACAACATAGAGAATAATGTAAAATTGATAGAAAAATTAGAAAATATTAGGATTAATGTAAATACAAAATTGATATCACTGGATGTTAAGGACATGTTTACCAATATCACAGTAAATAAAGTTATGAAGTTAATAAACGATAATAATATGGGAGAATACAGGTATAAAAAGCAGTTGATGAAAGTAATTAAAGAATGTGTAAATCAGAACTATTTTAGGTTTAATAACAAGTTTTATATACAGAAAAAAGGTTTACCTATGGGGTCTTCATTATCCCCTATTCTTGCTGAAATATACATGAATGATTTTGAAAAGCAATTAATAACTTCCACTAAGTATAAAGACAATATAAAATTATGGTCTAGATACGTTGATGATGTATTAGTAATTTGGGAAGGAAGCATAGAAGAAGTGCATGAGTTTATAAATGAGGTAAATAATAAGGATAAAAACTTACAATTTAAAGAAGAGATAGGAGGTAAGAAAATAAATTACTTAGATTTGAACATAGAAATTAAGGATAATGAGAAACTACAGTTTGGGATATTTAGGAAAGAGTCGTATTCTGATATAATTATACCAAGAGAGTCTTACCACCCATATAGATATAAAATGGCGGCAATCAATACATTTTGTTACAGAACTCAGAAGTGTTTAAAAGAGACCGAATCAAAAGTTAGGGAGTTAAAAACGATAAAGGGAATTGTAAGGAATAATAATTATAACACCAACATAGTGGATAAAGTTATGAAAAGGGTTAACATACAAAAAGCTAAAATAGAACCAGAACAAAAGAATTATGCAGGGTCATTGACATACATAGGTTCACATACTAGAAAAATTATAAAATGTTTTAATAAATATGGAGTAGATATAGCTATTAAAAAATGTGAAATGGTATTTGATAAGATAAGGAATAAGAATATAGAAAAAATTCCAGTATTACAGAAAAGCGGAATTTATAAATTAAAATGTAAAGACTGCAACAAAGTGTACCTAGGTGAGACAGGACGAAAATTCGTATGCAGGTTGTCTGACCACAAACGTGGAGAAGGTAATAGAACAACCAATTTGTTATATGCAAGACATTTCATAGAAGACAACCATAAGTTTGTTAATCCTTTGGAAGCATACGAAATTGTAAAAGTAGTAAATAACACAGTTGAAAGGAAGCTTAGAGACGAGTTAGAAATATTAAAAGAAAGAGAAAAAGGGTTAGACAATTTAATTAATATTAAAATTAAATTTGATAATGAAGAAATATTTTATAACATGATTAAGAAGTAAATGATAGAGGACAGATAGATAAGATTAAGAATTATTTGCATAGTACTAATTGGATGGTTAAAATAAGGGTGTGTGACTGACCCATGTGTGTGGAGAGGAAGTAGGGTAAGTTTAAAAGGATGCACACACACACACGCACACACACACACACACACACACACACACACACACACACACACACACACACACACACACACACACTGAAACACAAGGAATTTGCTAGAAAAATATGTAACTGTACAGATGGTGTGGGACAGGGTTTAGGGGGTGGGGAAGGGTCATTTATATTATAGCTTGTTGTGTGTGAGCAGGGTGGGGGAGAGGGGTGAAGGGTTTGTTTTTAAAATAATTTCTGCCTATTCCGATCTGACGATGGGCTGTGAGGCTTGAAAGCGCTAATCGGAATAATTTTTATATAGTGGTGTGCAACTGTGATCATTCTGATTGTGATTTCAACCACTAACACAAATTTCTTCATTAAACGTCTGTTAAGATGTGCAATCGACTACAGGTAATGGGCAACAACAATGAGGTAATAAACGACAACAACAAGGTAAGTAAAGTTTTTAAATATCTTAAGTTAAAAGTTAAATTGAAGAGGGTTTTAAGTAAAATATGGTTTAATAAACAATGTCTGGATAATAATGTCATCCCAAAGTACGCTCAAGTTAAAATTAAAAATAAGAACAGTGTAGCCAAAAAAGTAAAAGAACAAAGCGAGAAGTTGTGGATAAAACTGGAAATAAGGTCACTCTACGGCTTAATCAATAGATATAATAGGGAATTATATGACAGACACATAGAATTGTTAAGAATATACTCGTATGTAGAGTTAGAAGAAATATTATATAATTTTGGTTTGGGGTACGTAGAAAAGAAATTGGAAAAGAAAAATAAAAAAATGGTAGATAAGTTAAATAAATTAATAAGAAAGAACGAAGTAAAAAAGGAACACCTCTCTAAGAATAACTATGAAAAAAGAGTAATAAACCTTACAGAGGTGAATTTCAATACAGAAGAAAAAGAAATGTTAGCAAAAGGCTTAAAATACGCACCGCCACCAGAATTAAATCAAGAAAAAACGATTATTGAATGCAAAAGCATAATACAAAAACTAGGAAATGAAAATGATAAAAAAAGAATAAGGTGGGAAGTAGGGAATGTAGTAGATAAAATATTTAAGAAAAGTTTGTATAATTCAAAAAATGAACAAAAAATCAAATCAACTGTAACTAAACTAAAGAATAAAATAAAGAAAAATGATATTATAGTTACGAAGGCGGACAAAGGAAATACAATGGTACTACTGAGAAAGGACGAATACATAAAGAAAACGGAAGAATTTATAAGGGAAGGACCATACGAGGAAATAAAGTATGATTATACAAGTAAGTACCAGTCAAGGATAAAACAAATGATGAAACAGATAACATTTATAGAAGAAAATAAGAAAAAGTATTTATTGGAAAGTAATCCAACAGCACCAACTTTTAAAAGTCAGGTTAAGATACATAAAGAAGGAAAACCAATTAGACCGATTGTTTCTTTTATTAATGCACCTATTTATAAATTATCAAAGGAAGTTAGCAGAGTACTGAGAGAGAAATATGAATTTGGGACAAAATACAACATAGAGAATAATGTAAAATTGATAGAAAAATTAGAAAATATTAGGATTAATGTAAATACAAAATTGATATCACTGGATGTTAAGGACATGTTTACCAATATCACAGTAAATAAAGTTATTAAGTTAATAAACGATAATAATATGGGAGAATACAGGTATAAAAAGCAGTTGATGAAAGTAATTAAAGAATGTGTAAATCAGAACTATTTTAGGTTTAATAACAAGTTTTATATACAGAAAAAAGGTTTACCTATGGGGTCTTCATTATCCCCTATTCTTGCTGAAATATACATGAATGATTTTGAAAAGCAATTAATAACTTCCACTAAGTATAAAGACAATATAAAATTATGGTCTAGATACGTTGATGATGTATTAGTAATTTGGGAAGGAAGCATAGAAGAAGTGCATGAGTTTATAAATGAGGTAAATAATAAGGATAAAAACTTACAATTTAAAGAAGAGATAGGAGGTAAGAAAATAAATTACTTAGATTTGAACATAGAAATTAAGGATAATGAGAAACTACAGTTTGGGATATTTAGGAAAGAGTCGTATTCTGATATAATTATACCAAGAGAGTCTTACCACCCATATAGATATAAAATGGCGGCAATCAATACATTTTGTTACAGAACTCAGAAGTGTTTAAAAGAGACCGAATCAAAAGTTAGGGAGTTAAAAACGATAAAGGGAATTGTAAGGAATAATAATTATAACACCAACATAGTGGATAAAGTTATGAAAAGGGTTAACATACAAAAAGCTAAAATAGAACCAGAACAAAAGAATTATGCAGGGTCATTGACATACATAGGTTCACATACTAGAAAAATTATAAAATGTTTTAATAAATATGGAGTAGATATAGCTATTAAAAAATGTGAAACGGTATTTGATAAGATAAGGAATAAGAATATAGAAAAAATTCCAGTATTACAGAAAAGCGGAATTTATAAATTAAAATGTAAAGACTGCAACAAAGTGTACCTAGGTGAGACAGGACGAAAATTCGTATGCAGGTTGTCTGACCACAAACGTGGAGAAGGTAATAGAACAACCAATTCGTTATATGCAAGACATTTCATAGAAGACAACCATAAGTTTGTTAATCCTTTGGAAGAATACGAAATTGTAAAAGTAGTAAATAACACAGTTGAAAGGAAGCTTAGAGAGGAGTTAGAAATATTAAAAGAAAGAGAAAAAGGGTTAGACAATTTAATTAATATTAAAATTAAATTTGATAATGAAGAAATATTTTATAACATGATTAAGAAGTAAATGATAGAGGACAGATAGATAAGATTAAGAATTATTTGCATAGTACTAATTGGATGGTTAAAATAAGGGTGTGTGACTGACCCATGTGTGTGGAGAGGAAGTAGGGTAAGTTTAAAAGGATGCACACACACACACACACACACACACACACACACACACACACACTGAAACACAAGGAATTTGCTAGAAAAATATGTAACTGTACAGATGGTGTGGGACAGGGTTTAGGGGGTGGGGAAGGGTCATTTATATTATAGCTTGTTGTGTGTGAGCAGGGTGGGGGAGAGGGGTGAAGGGTTTTGTTTTTAAAATAATTTCTGCCTATTCCGATCTGACGATGGGCTGTGAGGCTTGAAAGCGCTAATCGGAATAATTTTTATATAGTGGTGTGCAACTGTGATCATTCTGATTGTGATTTCAACCACTAACACAAATTTCTTCATTAAACGTCTGTTAAGATGTGCAATCGACTACAGGTAATGGGCAACAACAATGAGGTAATAAACGACAACAACAAGGTAAGTAAAGTTTTTAAATATCTTAAGTTAAAAGTTAAATTGAAGAGGGTTTTAAGTAAAATATGGTTTAATAAACAATGTCTGGATAATAATGTCATCCCAAAGTACGCTCAAGTTAAAATTAAAAATAAGAACAGTGTAGCCAAAAAAGTAAAAGAACAAAGCGAGAAGTTGTGGATAAAACTGGAAATAAGGTCACTCTACGGCTTAATCAATAGATATAATAGGGAATTATATGACAGACACATAGAATTGTTAAGAATATACTCGTATGTAGAGTTAGAAGAAATATTATATAATTTTGGTTTGGGGTACGTAGAAAAGAAATTGGAAAAGAAAAATAAAAAAATGGTAGATAAGTTAAATAAATTAATAAGAAAGAACGAAGTAAAAAAGGAACACCTCTCTAAGAATAACTATGAAAAAAGAGTAATAAACCTTACAGAGGTGAATTTCAATACAGAAGAAAAAGAAATGTTAGCAAAAGGCTTAAAATACGCACCGCCACCAGAATTAAATCAAGAAAAAACGATTATTGAATGCGAAAGCATAATACAAAAACTAGGAAATTAAAATGATAAAAAAAGAATAAGGTGGGAAGTAGGGAATGTAGTAGATAAAATATTTAAGAAAAGTTTGTATAATTCAAAAAATGAACAAAAAATCAAATCAACTGTAACTAAACTAAAGAATAAAATAAAGAAAAATGATATTATAGTTACGAAGGCGGACAAAGGAAATACAATGGTACTACTGAGAAAGGACGAATACATAAAGAAAACGGAAGAATTTATAAGGGAAGGACCATACGAGGAAATAAAGTATGATTATACAAGTAAGTACCAGTCAAGGATAAAACAAATGATGAAACAGATAACATTTATAGAAGAAAATAAGAAAAAGTATTTATTGGAAAGTAATCCAACAGCACCAACTTTTAAAAGTCAGGTTAAGATACATAAAGAAGGAAAACCAATTAGACCGATTGTTTCTTTTATTAATGCACCTATTTATAAATTATCAAAGGAAGTTAGCAGAGTACTGAGAGAGAAATATGAATTTGGGACAAAATACAACATAGAGAATAATGTAAAATTGATAGAAAAATTAGAAAATATTAGGATTAATGTAAATACAAAATTGATATCACTGGATGTTAAGGACATGTTTACCAATATCACAGTAAATAAAGTTATGAAGTTAATAAACGATAATAATATGGGAGAATACAGGTATAAAAAGCAGTTGATGAAAGTAATTAAAGAATGTGTAAATCAGAACTATTTTAGGTTTAATAACAAGTTTTATATACAGAAAAAAGGTTTACCTATGGGGTCTTCATTATCCCCTATTCTTGCTGAAATATACATGAATGATTTTGAAAAGCAATTAATAACTTCCACTAAGTATAAAGACAATATAAAATTATGGTCTAGATACGTTGATGATGTATTAGTAATTTGGGAAGGAAGCATAGAAGAAGTGCATGAGTTTATAAATGAGGTAAATAATAAGGATAAAAACTTACAATTTAAAGAAGAGATAGGAGGTAAGAAAATAAATTACTTAGATTTGAACATAGAAATTAAGGATAATGAGAAACTACAGTTTGGGATATTTAGGAAAGAGTCGTATTCTGATATAATTATACCAAGAGAGTCTTACCACCCATATAGATATAAAATGGCGGCAATCAATACATTTTGTTACAGAACTCAGAAGTGTTTAAAAGAGACCGAATCAAAAGTTAGGGAGTTAAAAACGATAAAGGGAATTGTAAGGAATAATAATTATAACACCAACATAGTGGATAAAGTTATGAAAAGGGTTAACATACAAAAAGCTAAAATAGAACCAGAACAAAAGAATTATGCAGGGTCATTGACATACATAGGTTCACATACTAGAAAAATTATAAAATGTTTTAATAAATATGGAGTAGATATAGCTATTAAAAAATGTGAAATGGTATTTGATAAGATAAGGAATAAGAATATAGAAAAAATTCCAGTATTACAGAAAAGCGGAATTTATAAATTAAAATGTAAAGACTGCAACAAAGTGTACCTAGGTGAGACAGGACGAAAATTCGTATGCAGGTTGTCTGACCACAAACGTGGAGAAGGTAATAGAACAACCAATTTGTTATATGCAAGACATTTCATAGAAGACAACCATAAGTTTGTTAATCCTTTGGAAGCATACGAAATTGTAAAAGTAGTAAATAACACAGTTGAAAGGAAGCTTAGAGACGAGTTAGAAATATTAAAAGAAAGAGAAAAAGGGTTAGACAATTTAATTAATATTAAAATTAAATTTGATAATGAAGAAATATTTTATAACATGATTAAGAAGTAAATGATAGAGGACAGATAGATAAGATTAAGAATTATTTGCATAGTACTAATTGGATGGTTAAAATAAGGGTGTGTGACTGACCCATGTGTGTGGAGAGGAAGTAGGGTAAGTTTAAAAGGATGCACACACACACACGCACACACACACACACACACACACACACACACACACACACACACACACACACACACACACACACACTGAAACACAAGGAATTTGCTAGAAAAATATGTAACTGTACAGATGGTGTGGGACAGGGTTTAGGGGGTGGGGAAGGGTCATTTATATTATAGCTTGTTGTGTGTGAGCAGGGTGGGGGAGAGGGGTGAAGGGTTTGTTTTTAAAATAATTTCTGCCTATTCCGATCTGACGATGGGCTGTGAGGCTTGAAAGCGCTAATCGGAATAATTTTTATATAGTGGTGTGCAACTGTGATCATTCTGATTGTGATTTCAACCACTAACACAAATTTCTTCATTAAACGTCTGTTAAGATGTGCAATCGACTACAGGTAATGGGCAACAACAATGAGGTAATAAACGACAACAACAAGGTAAGTAAAGTTTTTAAATATCTTAAGTTAAAAGTTAAATTGAAGAGGGTTTTAAGTAAAATATGGTTTAATAAACAATGTCTGGATAATAATGTCATCCCAAAGTACGCTCAAGTTAAAATTAAAAATAAGAACAGTGTAGCCAAAAAAGTAAAAGAACAAAGCGAGAAGTTGTGGATAAAACTGGAAATAAGGTCACTCTACGGCTTAATCAATAGATATAATAGGGAATTATATGACAGACACATAGAATTGTTAAGAATATACTCGTATGTAGAGTTAGAAGAAATATTATATAATTTTGGTTTGGGGTACGTAGAAAAGAAATTGGAAAAGAAAAATAAAAAAATGGTAGATAAGTTAAATAAATTAATAAGAAAGAACGAAGTAAAAAAGGAACACCTCTCTAAGAATAACTATGAAAAAAGAGTAATAAACCTTACAGAGGTGAATTTCAATACAGAAGAAAAAGAAATGTTAGCAAAAGGCTTAAAATACGCACCGCCACCAGAATTAAATCAAGAAAAAACGATTATTGAATGCAAAAGCATAATACAAAAACTAGGAAATGAAAATGATAAAAAAAGAATAAGGTGGGAAGTAGGGAATGTAGTAGATAAAATATTTAAGAAAAGTTTGTATAATTCAAAAAATGAACAAAAAATCAAATCAACTGTAACTAAACTAAAGAATAAAATAAAGAAAAATGATATTATAGTTACGAAGGCGGACAAAGGAAATACAATGGTACTACTGAGAAAGGACGAATACATAAAGAAAACGGAAGAATTTATAAGGGAAGGACCATACGAGGAAATAAAGTATGATTATACAAGTAAGTACCAGTCAAGGATAAAACAAATGATGAAACAGATAACATTTATAGAAGAAAATAAGAAAAAGTATTTATTGGAAAGTAATCCAACAGCACCAACTTTTAAAAGTCAGGTTAAGATACATAAAGAAGGAAAACCAATTAGACCGATTGTTTCTTTTATTAATGCACCTATTTATAAATTATCAAAGGAAGTTAGCAGAGTACTGAGAGAGAAATATGAATTTGGGACAAAATACAACATAGAGAATAATGTAAAATTGATAGAAAAATTAGAAAATATTAGGATTAATGTAAATACAAAATTGATATCACTGGATGTTAAGGACATGTTTACCAATATCACAGTAAATAAAGTTATTAAGTTAATAAACGATAATAATATGGGAGAATACAGGTATAAAAAGCAGTTGATGAAAGTAATTAAAGAATGTGTAAATCAGAACTATTTTAGGTTTAATAACAAGTTTTATATACAGAAAAAAGGTTTACCTATGGGGTCTTCATTATCCCCTATTCTTGCTGAAATATACATGAATGATTTTGAAAAGCAATTAATAACTTCCACTAAGTATAAAGACAATATAAAATTATGGTCTAGATACGTTGATGATGTATTAGTAATTTGGGAAGGAAGCATAGAAGAAGTGCATGAGTTTATAAATGAGGTAAATAATAAGGATAAAAACTTACAATTTAAAGAAGAGATAGGAGGTAAGAAAATAAATTACTTAGATTTGAACATAGAAATTAAGGATAATGAGAAACTACAGTTTGGAATATTTAGGAAAGAGTCGTATTCTGATATAATTATACCAAGAGAGTATTACCATCCATATAGATATAAAATGGCGGCAATCAATACATTTTGTTACAGAACTCAGAAGTGTTTAAAAGAGACTGAATCAAAAGTTAGGGAGTTAAAAACGATAAAGGGAATTGTAAGGAATAATAATTATAACACCAACATAGTGGATAAAGTTATGAAAAGGGTTAACATACAAAAAGCTAAAATAGAACCAGAACAAAAGAATTATGCAGGGTCATTGACATACATAGGTTCACATACTAGAAAAATTATAAAATGTTTTAATAAATATGGAGTAGATATAGCTATTAAAAAATGTGAAACGGTATTTGATAAGATAAGGAATAAGAATATAGAAAAAATTCCAGTATTACAGAAAAGCGGAATTTATAAATTAAAATGTAAAGACTGCAACAAAGTGTACCTAGGTGAGACAGGACGAAAATTCGTATGCAGGTTGTCTGACCACAAACGTGGAGAAGGTAATAGAACAACCAATTCGTTATATGCAAGACATTTCATAGAAGACAACCATAAGTTTGTTAATCCTTTGGAAGAATACGAAATTGTAAAAGTAGTAAATAACACAGTTGAAAGGAAGCTTAGAGAGGAGTTAGAAATATTAAAAGAAAGAGAAAAAGGGTTAGACAATTTAATTAATATTAAAATTAAATTTGATAATGAAGAAATATTTTATAACATGATTAAGAAGTAAATGATAGAGGACAGATAGATAAGATTAAGAATTATTTGCATAGTACTAATTGGATGGTTAAAATAAGGGTGTGTGACTGACCCATGTGTGTGGAGAGGAAGTAGGGTAAGTTTAAAAGGATGCACACACACACACACACACACACACACACACACACACACACACACACACACACACACACACACACACACACACACACACACACACACACAGAAACACAAGGAATTTGCTAGAAAAATATGTAACTGTACAGATGGTGTGGGACAGGGTTTAGGGGGTGGGGAAGGGTCATTTATATTATAGCTTGTTGTGTGTGAGCAGGGTGGGGGAGAGGGGTGAAGGGTTTGTTTTTAAAATAATTTCTGCCTATTCCGATCTGACGATGGGCTGTGAGGCTTGAAAGCGCTAATCGGGATAATTTTTATATAGTGGTGTGCAACTGTGATCATTCTGATTGTGATTTCAACCACTAACACAAATTTATTCATTAAACGTCTGTTAAGATGTGCAATCGACTACAGGTAATGGGCAACAACAATGAGGTAATAAACGACAACAACAAGGTAAGTAAAGTTTTTAAATATCTTAAGTTAAAAGTTAAATTGAAGAGGGTTTTAAGTAAAATATGGTTTAATAAACAATGTCTGGATAATAATGTCATCCCAAAGTACGCTCAAGTTAAAATTAAAAATAAGAACAGTGTAGCCAAAAAAGTAAAAGAACAAAGCGAGAAGTTGTGGATAAAACTGGAAATAAGGTCACTCTACGGCTTAATCAATAGATATAATAGGGAATTATATGACAGACACATAGAATTGTTAAGAATATACTCGTATGTAGAGTTAGAAGAAATATTATATAATTTTGGTTTGGGGTACGTAGAAAAGAAATTGGAAAAGAAAAATAAAAAAATGGTAGATAAGTTAAATAAATTAATAAGAAAGAACGAAGTAAAAAAGGAACACCTCTCTAAGAATAACTATGAAAAAAGAGTAATAAACCTTACAGAGGTGAATTTCAATACAGAAGAAAAAGAAATGTTAGCAAAAGGCTTAAAATACGCACCGCCACCAGAATTAAATCAAGAAAAAACGATTATTGAATGCGAAAGCATAATACAAAAACTAGGAAATGAAAATGATAAAAAAAGAATAAGGTGGGAAGTAGGGAATGTAGTAGATAAAATATTTAAGAAAAGTTTGTATAATTCAAAAAATGAACAAAAAATCAAATCAACTGTAACTAAACTAAAGAATAAAATAAAGAAAAATGATATTATAGTTACGAAGGCGGACAAAGGAAATACAATGGTACTACTGAGAAAGGACGAATACATAAAGAAAACGGAAGAATTTATAAGGGAAGGACCATACGAGGAAATAAAGTATGATTATACAAGTAAGTACCAGTCAAGGATAAAACAAATGATGAAACAGATAACATTTATAGAAGAAAATAAGAAAAAGTATTTATTGGAAAGTAATCCAACAGCACCAACTTTTAAAAGTCAGGTTAAGATACATAAAGAAGGAAAACCAATTAGACCGATTGTTTCTTTTATTAATGCACCTATTTATAAATTATCAAAGGAAGTTAGCAGAGTACTGAGAGAGAAATATGAATTTGGGACAAAATACAACATAGAGAATAATGTAAAATTGATAGAAAAATTAGAAAATATTAGGATTAATGTAAATACAAAATTGATATCACTGGATGTTAAGGACATGTTTACCAATATCACAGTAAATAAAGTTATGAAGTTAATAAACGATAATAATATGGGAGAATACAGGTATAAAAAGCAGTTGATGAAAGTAATTAAAGAATGTGTAAATCAGAACTATTTTAGGTTTAATAACAAGTTTTATATACAGAAAAAAGGTTTACCTATGGGGTCTTCATTATCCCCTATTCTTGCTGAAATATACATGAATGATTTTGAAAAGCAATTAATAACTTCCACTAAGTATAAAGACAATATAAAATTATGGTCTAGATACGTTGATGATGTATTAGTAATTTGGGAAGGAAGCATAGAAGAAGTGCATGAGTTTATAAATGAGGTAAATAATAAGGATAAAAACTTACAATTTAAAGAAGAGATAGGAGGTAAGAAAATAAATTACTTAGATTTGAACATAGAAATTAAGGATAATGAGAAACTACAGTTTGGGATATTTAGGAAAGAGTCGTATTCTGATATAATTATACCAAGAGAGTCTTACCACCCATATAGATATAAAATGGCGGCAATCAATACATTTTGTTACAGAACTCAGAAGTGTTTAAAAGAGACCGAATCAAAAGTTAGGGAGTTAAAAACGATAAAGGGAATTGTAAGGAATAATAATTATAACACCAACATAGTGGATAAAGTTATGAAAAGGGTTAACATACAAAAAGCTAAAATAGAACCAGAACAAAAGAATTATGCAGGGTCATTGACATACATAGGTTCACATACTAGAAAAATTATAAAATGTTTTAATAAATATGGAGTAGATATAGCTATTAAAAAATGTGAAATGGTATTTGATAAGATAAGGAATAAGAATATAGAAAAAATTCCAGTATTACAGAAAAGCGGAATTTATAAATTAAAATGTAAAGACTGCAACAAAGTGTACCTAGGTGAGACAGGACGAAAATTCGTATGCAGGTTGTCTGACCACAAACGTGGAGAAGGTAATAGAACAACCAATTTGTTATATGCAAGACATTTCATAGAAGACAACCATAAGTTTGTTAATCCTTTGGAAGCATACGAAATTGTAAAAGTAGTAAATAACACAGTTGAAAGGAAGCTTAGAGACGAGTTAGAAATATTAAAAGAAAGAGAAAAAGGGTTAGACAATTTAATTAATATTAAAATTAAATTTGATAATGAAGAAATATTTTATAACATGATTAAGAAGTAAATGATAGAGGACAGATAGATAAGATTAAGAATTATTTGCATAGTACTAATTGGATGGTTAAAATAAGGGTGTGTGACTGACCCATGTGTGTGGAGAGGAAGTAGGGTAAGTTTAAAAGGATGCACACACACACACGCACACACACACACACACACACACACACACACACACACACACACACACACACACACACACACACTGAAACACAAGGAATTTGCTAGAAAAATATGTAACTGTACAGATGGTGTGGGACAGGGTTTAGGGGGTGGGGAAGGGTCATTTATATTATAGCTTGTTGTGTGTGAGCAGGGTGGGGGAGAGGGGTGAAGGGTTTGTTTTTAAAATAATTTCTGCCTATTCCGATCTGACGATGGGCTGTGAGGCTTGAAAGCGCTAATCGGAATAATTTTTATATAGTGGTGTGCAACTGTGATCATTCTGATTGTGATTTCAACCACTAACACAAATTTCTTCATTAAACGTCTGTTAAGATGTGCAATCGACTACAGGTAATGGGCAACAACAATGAGGTAATAAACGACAACAACAAGGTAAGTAAAGTTTTTAAATATCTTAAGTTAAAAGTTAAATTGAAGAGGGTTTTAAGTAAAATATGGTTTAATAAACAATGTCTGGATAATAATGTCATCCCAAAGTACGCTCAAGTTAAAATTAAAAATAAGAACAGTGTAGCCAAAAAAGTAAAAGAACAAAGCGAGAAGTTGTGGATAAAACTGGAAATAAGGTCACTCTACGGCTTAATCAATAGATATAATAGGGAATTATATGACAGACACATAGAATTGTTAAGAATATACTCGTATGTAGAGTTAGAAGAAATATTATATAATTTTGGTTTGGGGTACGTAGAAAAGAAATTGGAAAAGAAAAATAAAAAAATGGTAGATAAGTTAAATAAATTAATAAGAAAGAACGAAGTAAAAAAGGAACACCTCTCTAAGAATAACTATGAAAAAAGAGTAATAAACCTTACAGAGGTGAATTTCAATACAGAAGAAAAAGAAATGTTAGCAAAAGGCTTAAAATACGCACCGCCACCAGAATTAAATCAAGAAAAAACGATTATTGAATGCAAAAGCATAATACAAAAACTAGGAAATGAAAATGATAAAAAAAGAATAAGGTGGGAAGTAGGGAATGTAGTAGATAAAATATTTAAGAAAAGTTTGTATAATTCAAAAAATGAACAAAAAATCAAATCAACTGTAACTAAACTAAAGAATAAAATAAAGAAAAATGATATTATAGTTACGAAGGCGGACAAAGGAAATACAATGGTACTACTGAGAAAGGACGAATACATAAAGAAAACGGAAGAATTTATAAGGGAAGGACCATACGAGGAAATAAAGTATGATTATACAAGTAAGTACCAGTCAAGGATAAAACAAATGATGAAACAGATAACATTTATAGAAGAAAATAAGAAAAAGTATTTATTGGAAAGTAATCCAACAGCACCAACTTTTAAAAGTCAGGTTAAGATACATAAAGAAGGAAAACCAATTAGACCGATTGTTTCTTTTATTAATGCACCTATTTATAAATTATCAAAGGAAGTTAGCAGAGTACTGAGAGAGAAATATGAATTTGGGACAAAATACAACATAGAGAATAATGTAAAATTGATAGAAAAATTAGAAAATATTAGGATTAATGTAAATACAAAATTGATATCACTGGATGTTAAGGACATGTTTACCAATATCACAGTAAATAAAGTTATTAAGTTAATAAACGATAATAATATGGGAGAATACAGGTATAAAAAGCAGTTGATGAAAGTAATTAAAGAATGTGTAAATCAGAACTATTTTAGGTTTAATAACAAGTTTTATATACAGAAAAAAGGTTTACCTATGGGGTCTTCATTATCCCCTATTCTTGCTGAAATATACATGAATGATTTTGAAAAGCAATTAATAACTTCCACTAAGTATAAAGACAATATAAAATTATGGTCTAGATACGTTGATGATGTATTAGTAATTTGGGAAGGAAGCATAGAAGAAGTGCATGAGTTTATAAATGAGGTAAATAATAAGGATAAAAACTTACAATTTAAAGAAGAGATAGGAGGTAAGAAAATAAATTACTTAGATTTGAACATAGAAATTAAGGATAATGAGAAACTACAGTTTGGAATATTTAGGAAAGAGTCGTATTCTGATATAATTATACCAAGAGAGTATTACCATCCATATAGATATAAAATGGCGGCAATCAATACATTTTGTTACAGAACTCAGAAGTGTTTAAAAGAGACTGAATCAAAAGTTAGGGAGTTAAAAACGATAAAGGGAATTGTAAGGAATAATAATTATAACACCAACATAGTGGATAAAGTTATGAAAAGGGTTAACATACAAAAAGCTAAAATAGAACCAGAACAAAAGAATTATGCAGGGTCATTGACATACATAGGTTCACATACTAGAAAAATTATAAAATGTTTTAATAAATATGGAGTAGATATAGCTATTAAAAAATGTGAAACGGTATTTGATAAGATAAGGAATAAGAATATAGAAAAAATTCCAGTATTACAGAAAAGCGGAATTTATAAATTAAAATGTAAAGACTGCAACAAAGTGTACCTAGGTGAGACAGGACGAAAATTCGTATGCAGGTTGTCTGACCACAAACGTGGAGAAGGTAATAGAACAACCAATTCGTTATATGCAAGACATTTCATAGAAGACAACCATAAGTTTGTTAATCCTTTGGAAGAATACGAAATTGTAAAAGTAGTAAATAACACAGTTGAAAGGAAGCTTAGAGAGGAGTTAGAAATATTAAAAGAAAGAGAAAAAGGGTTAGACAATTTAATTAATATTAAAATTAAATTTGATAATGAAGAAATATTTTATAACATGATTAAGAAGTAAATGATAGAGGACAGATAGATAAGATTAAGAATTATTTGCATAGTACTAATTGGATGGTTAAAATAAGGGTGTGTGACTGACCCATGTGTGTGGAGAGGAAGTAGGGTAAGTTTAAAAGGATGCACACACACACACACACACACACACACACACACACACACACACACACACACACACACACACACACACACACACACACACACACACACACACAGAAACACAAGGAATTTGCTAGAAAAATATGTAACTGTACAGATGGTGTGGGACAGGGTTTAGGGGGTGGGGAAGGGTCATTTATATTATAGCTTGTTGTGTGTGAGCAGGGTGGGGGAGAGGGGTGAAGGGTTTGTTTTTAAAATAATTTCTGCCTATTCCGATCTGACGATGGGCTGTGAGGCTTGAAAGCGCTAATCGGGATAATTTTTATATAGTGGTGTGCAACTGTGATCATTCTGATTGTGATTTCAACCACTAACACAAATTTATTCATTAAACGTCTGTTAAGATGTGCAATCGACTACAGGTAATGGGCAACAACAATGAGGTAATAAACGACAACAACAAGGTAAGTAAAGTTTTTAAATATCTTAAGTTAAAAGTTAAATTGAAGAGGGTTTTAAGTAAAATATGGTTTAATAAACAATGTCTGGATAATAATGTCATCCCAAAGTACGCTCAAGTTAAAATTAAAAATAAGAACAGTGTAGCCAAAAAAGTAAAAGAACAAAGCGAGAAGTTGTGGATAAAACTGGAAATAAGGTCACTCTACGGCTTAATCAATAGATATAATAGGGAATTATATGACAGACACATAGAATTGTTAAGAATATACTCGTATGTAGAGTTAGAAGAAATATTATATAATTTTGGTTTGGGGTACGTAGAAAAGAAATTGGAAAAGAAAAATAAAAAAATGGTAGATAAGTTAAATAAATTAATAAGAAAGAACGAAGTAAAAAAGGAACACCTCTCTAAGAATAACTATGAAAAAAGAGTAATAAACCTTACAGAGGTGAATTTCAATACAGAAGAAAAAGAAATGTTAGCAAAAGGCTTAAAATACGCACCGCCACCAGAATTAAATCAAGAAAAAACGATTATTGAATGCGAAAGCATAATACAAAAACTAGGAAATGAAAATGATAAAAAAAGAATAAGGTGGGAAGTAGGGAATGTAGTAGATAAAATATTTAAGAAAAGTTTGTATAATTCAAAAAATGAACAAAAAATCAAATCAACTGTAACTAAACTAAAGAATAAAATAAAGAAAAATGATATTATAGTTACGAAGGCGGACAAAGGAAATACAATGGTACTACTGAGAAAGGACGAATACATAAAGAAAACGGAAGAATTTATAAGGGAAGGACCATACGAGGAAATAAAGTATGATTATACAAGTAAGTACCAGTCAAGGATAAAACAAATGATGAAACAGATAACATTTATAGAAGAAAATAAGAAAAAGTATTTATTGGAAAGTAATCCAACAGCACCAACTTTTAAAAGTCAGGTTAAGATACATAAAGAAGGAAAACCAATTAGACCGATTGTTTCTTTTATTAATGCACCTATTTATAAATTATCAAAGGAAGTTAGCAGAGTACTGAGAGAGAAATATGAATTTGGGACAAAATACAACATAGAGAATAATGTAAAATTGATAGAAAAATTAGAAAATATTAGGATTAATGTAAATACAAAATTGATATCACTGGATGTTAAGGACATGTTTACCAATATCACAGTAAATAAAGTTATTAAGTTAATAAACGATAATAATATGGGAGAATACAGGTATAAAAAGCAGTTGATGAAAGTAATTAAAGAATGTGTAAATCAGAACTATTTTAGGTTTAATAACAAGTTTTATATACAGAAAAAAGGTTTACCTATGGGGTCTTCATTATCCCCTATTCTTGCTGAAATATACATGAATGATTTTGAAAAGCAATTAATAACTTCCACTAAGTATAAAGACAATATAAAATTATGGTCTAGATACGTTGATGATGTATTAGTAATTTGGGAAGGAAGCATAGAAGAAGTGCATGAGTTTATAAATGAGGTAAATAATAAGGATAAAAACTTACAATTTAAAGAAGAGATAGGAGGTAAGAAAATAAATTACTTAGATTTGAACATAGAAATTAAGGATAATGAGAAACTACAGTTTGGGTTATTTAGGAAAGAGTCGTATTCTGATCTAATTATACCAAGAGAGTCTTACCACCCATATAGATATAAAATGGCGGCAATCAATACATTTTGTTACAGAACTCAGAAGTGTTTAAAAGAGACCGAATCAAAAGTTAGGGAGTTAAAAACGATAAAGGGAATTGTAAGGAATAATAATTATAACACCAACATAGTGGATAAAGTTATGAAAAGGGTTAACATACAAAAAGCTAAAATAGAACCAGAACAAAAGAATTATGCAGGGTCATTGACATACATAGGTTCACATACTAGAAAAATTATAAAATGTTTTAATAAATATGGAGTAGATATAGCTATTAAAAAATGTGAAACGGTATTTGATAAGATAAGGAATAAGAATATAGAAAAAATTCCAGTATTACAGAAAAGCGGAATTTATAAATTAAAATGTAAAGACTGCAACAAAGTGTACCTAGGTGAGACAGGACGAAAATTCGTATGCAGGTTGTCTGACCACAAACGTGGAGAAGGTAATAGAACAACCAATTTGTTATATGCAAGACATTTCATAGAAGACAACCATAAGTTTGTTAATCCTTTGGAAGAATACGAAATTGTAAAAGTAGTAAATAACACAGTTGAAAGGAAGCTTAGAGAGGAGTTAGAAATATTAAAAGAAAGAGAAAAAGGGTTTGACAATTTAATTAATATTAAAATTAAATTTGATAATGAAGAAATATTTTATAACATGATTAAGAAGTAAATGATAGAGGACAGATAGATAAGATTAAGAATTATTTGCATAGTACTAATTGGATGGTTAAAATAAGGGTGTGTGACTGACCCATGTGTGTGGAGAGGAAGTAGGGTAAGTTTAAAAGGATGCACACACACACACACACACACACACACACACACACACTGAAACACAAGGAATTTGCTAGAAAAATATGTAACTGTACAGATGGTGTGGGACAGGGTTTAGGGGGTGGGGAAGGGTCATTTATATTATAGCTTGTTGTGTGTGAGCAGGGTGGGGGAGAGGGGTGAAGGGTTTGTTTTTAAAATAATTTCTGCCTATTCCGATCTGACGATGGGCTGTGAGGCTTGAAAGCGCTAATCGGAATAATTTTTATATAGTGGTGTGCAACTGTGATCATTCTGATTGTGATTTCAACCACTAACACAAATTTCTTCATTAAACGTCTGTTAAGATGTGCAATCGACTACAGGTAATGGGCAACAACAATGAGGTAATAAACGACAACAACAAGGTAAGTAAAGTTTTTAAATATCTTAAGTTAAAAGTTAAATTGAAGAGGGTTTTAAGTAAAATATGGTTTAATAAACAATGTCTGGATAATAATGTCATCCCAAAGTACGCTCAAGTTAAAATTAAAAATAAGAACAGTGTAGCCAAAAAAGTAAAAGAACAAAGCGAGAAGTTGTGGATAAAACTGGAAATAAGGTCACTCTACGGCTTAATCAATAGATATAATAGGGAATTATATGACAGACACATAGAATTGTTAAGAATATACTCGTATGTAGAGTTAGAAGAAATATTATATAATTTTGGTTTGGGGTACGTAGAAAAGAAATTGGAAAAGAAAAATAAAAAAATGGTAGATAAGTTAAATAAATTAATAAGAAAGAACGAAGTAAAAAAGGAACACCTCTCTAAGAATAACTATGAAAAAAGAGTAATAAACCTTACAGAGGTGAATTTCAATACAGAAGAAAAAGAAATGTTAGCAAAAGGCTTAAAATACGCACCGCCACCAGAATTAAATCAAGAAAAAACGATTATTGAATGCGAAAGCATAATACAAAAACTAGGAAATTAAAATGATAAAAAAAGAATAAGGTGGGAAGTAGGGAATGTAGTAGATAAAATATTTAAGAAAAGTTTGTATAATTCAAAAAATGAACAAAAAATCAAATCAACTGTAACTAAACTAAAGAATAAAATAAAGAAAAATGATATTATAGTTACGAAGGCGGACAAAGGAAATACAATGGTACTACTGAGAAAGGACGAATACATAAAGAAAACGGAAGAATTTATAAGGGAAGGACCATACGAGGAAATAAAGTATGATTATACAAGTAAGTACCAGTCAAGGATAAAACAAATGATGAAACAGATAACATTTATAGAAGAAAATAAGAAAAAGTATTTATTGGAAAGTAATCCAACAGCACCAACTTTTAAAAGTCAGGTTAAGATACATAAAGAAGGAAAACCAATTAGACCGATTGTTTCTTTTATTAATGCACCTATTTATAAATTATCAAAGGAAGTTAGCAGAGTACTGAGAGAGAAATATGAATTTGGGACAAAATACAACATAGAGAATAATGTAAAATTGATAGAAAAATTAGAAAATATTAGGATTAATGTAAATACAAAATTGATATCACTGGATGTTAAGGACATGTTTACCAATATCACAGTAAATAAAGTTATTAAGTTAATAAACGATAATAATATGGGAGAATACAGGTATAAAAAGCAGTTGATGAAAGTAATTAAAGAATGTGTAAATCAGAACTATTTTAGGTTTAATAACAAGTTTTATATACAGAAAAAAGGTTTACCTATGGGGTCTTCATTATCCCCTATTCTTGCTGAAATATACATGAATGATTTTGAAAAGCAATTAATAACTTCCACTAAGTATAAAGACAATATAAAATTATGGTCTAGATACGTTGATGATGTATTAGTAATTTGGGAAGGAAGCATAGAAGAAGTGCATGAGTTTATAAATGAGGTAAATAATAAGGATAAAAACTTACAATTTAAAGAAGAGATAGGAGGTAAGAAAATAAATTACTTAGATTTGAACATAGAAATTAAGGATAATGAGAAACTACAGTTTGGGATATTTAGGAAAGAGTCGTATTCTGATATAATTATACCAAGAGAGTCTTACCACCCATATAGATATAAAATGGCGGCAATCAATACATTTTGTTACAGAACTCAGAAGTGTTTAAAAGAGACCGAATCAAAAGTTAGGGAGTTAAAAACGATAAAGGGAATTGTAAGGAATAATAATTATAACACCAACATAGTGGATAAAGTTATGAAAAGGGTTAACATACAAAAAGCTAAAATAGAACCAGAACAAAAGAATTATGCAGGGTCATTGACATACATAGGTTCACATACTAGAAAAATTATAAAATGTTTTAATAAATATGGAGTAGATATAGCTATTAAAAAATGTGAAATGGTATTTGATAAGATAAGGAATAAGAATATAGAAAAAATTCCAGTATTACAGAAAAGCGGAATTTATAAATTAAAATGTAAAGACTGCAACAAAGTGTACCTAGGTGAGACAGGACGAAAATTCGTATGCAGGTTGTCTGACCACAAACGTGGAGAAGGTAATAGAACAACCAATTTGTTATATGCAAGACATTTCATAGAAGACAACCATAAGTTTGTTAATCCTTTGGAAGAATACGAAATTGTAAAAGTAGTAAATAACACAGTTGAAAGGAAGCTTAGAGACGAGTTAGAAATATTAAAAGAAAGAGAAAAAGGGTTAGACAATTTAATTAATATTAAAATTAAATTTGATAATGAAGAAATATTTTATAACATGATTAAGAAGTAAATGATAGAGGACAGATAGATAAGATTAAGAATTATTTGCATAGTACTAATTGGATGGTTAAAATAAGGGTGTGTGACTGACCCATGTGTGTGGAGAGGAAGTAGGGTAAGTTTAAAAGGATGCACACACACACATACACACACACACACACACACACACACACCCACACACTGAAACACAAGGAATTTGCTAGAAAAATATGTAACTGTACAGATGGTGTGGGACAGGGTTTAGATGGTGGGGAAGGGTCATTTATATTATAGCTTGTTGTGTGTGAGCAGGGTGGGGGAGAGGGGTGAAGGGTTTGTTTTTTAAATAATTTCTGCCTATTCCGATCTGACGATGGGCTGTGAGGCTTGAAAGCGCTAATCGGGATAATTTTTATATAGTGGTGTGCAACTGTGATCATTCTGATTGTGATTTCAACCACTAACACAAATTTCTTCATTAAACGTCTGTTAAGATGTGCAATCGACTACAGGTAATGGGCAACAACAATGAGGTAATAAACGACAACAACAAGGTAAGTAAAGTTTTTAAATATCTTAAGTTAAAAGTTAAATTGAAGAGGGTTTTAAGTAAAATATGGTTTAATAAACAATGTCTGGATAATAATGTCATCCCAAAGTACGCTCAAGTTAAAATTAAAAATAAGAACAGTGTAGCCAAAAAAGTAAAAGAACAAAGCGAGAAGTTGTGGATAAAACTGGAAATAAGGTCACTCTACGGCTTAATCAATAGATATAATAGGGAATTATATGACAGACACATAGAATTGTTAAGAATATACTCGTATGTAGAGTTAGAAGAAATATTATATAATTTTGGTTTGGGGTACGTAGAAAAGAAATTGGAAAAGAAAAATAAAAAAATGGTAGATAAGTTAAATAAATTAATAAGAAAGAACGAAGTAAAAAAGGAACACCTCTCTAAGAATAACTATGAAAAAAGAGTAATAAACCTTACAGAGGTGAATTTCAATACAGAAGAAAAAGAAATGTTAGCAAAAGGCTTAAAATACGCACCGCCACCAGAATTAAATCAAGAAAAAACGATTATTGAATGCGAAAGCATAATACAAAAACTAGGAAATGAAAATGATAAAAAAAGAATAAGGTGGGAAGTAGGGAATGTAGTAGATAAAATATTTAAGAAAAGTTTGTATAATTCACAAAATGAACAAAAAATCAAATCAACTGTAACTAAACTAAAGAATAAAATAAAGAAAAATGATATTATAGTTACGAAGGCGGACAAAGGAAATACAATGGTACTACTGAGAAAGGACGAATACATAAAGAAAACGGAAGAATTTATAAGGGAAGGACCATACGAGGAAATAAAGTATGATTATACAAGTAAGTACCAGTCAAGGATAAAACAAATGATGAAACAGATAACATTTATAGAAGAAAATAAGAAAAAGTATTTATTGGAAAGTAATCCAACAGCACCAACTTTTAAAAGTCAGGTTAAGATACATAAAGAAGGAAAACCAATTAGACCGATTGTTTCTTTTATTAATGCACCTATTTATAAATTATCAAAGGAAGTTAGCAGAGTACTGAGAGAGAAATATGAATTTGGGACAAAATACAACATAGAGAATAATGTAAAATTGATAGAAAAATTAGAAAATATTAGGATTAATGTAAATACAAAATTGATATCACTGGATGTTAAGGACATGTTTACCAATATCACAGTAAATAAAGTTATTAAGTTAATAAACGATAATAATATGGGAGAATACAGGTATAAAAAGCAGTTGATGAAAGTAATTAAAGAATGTGTAAATCAGAACTATTTTAGGTTTAATAACAAGTTTTATATACAGAAAAAAGGTTTACCTATGGGGTCTTCATTATCCCCTATTCTTGCTGAAATATACATGAATGATTTTGAAAAGCAATTAATAACTTCCACTAAGTATAAAGACAATATAAAATTATGGTCTAGATACGTTGATGATGTATTAGTAATTTGGGAAGGAAGCATAGAAGAAGTGCATGAGTTTATAAATGAGGTAAATAATAAGGATAAAAACTTACAATTTAAAGAAGAGATAGGATGTAAGAAAATAAATTACTTAGATTTGAACATAGAAATTAAGGATAATGAGAAACTACAGTTTGGGATATTTAGGAAAGAGTCGTATTCTGATATAATTATACCAAGAGAGTATTACCATCCATATAGATATAAAATGGCGGCAATCAATACATTTTGTTACAGAACTCAGAAGTGTTTAAAAGAGACTGAATCAAAAGTTAGGGAGTTAAAAACGATAAAGGGAATTGTAAGGAATAATAATTATAACACCAACATAGTGGATAAAGTTATGAAAAGGGTTAACATACAAAAAGCTAAAATAGAACCAGAACAAAAGAATTATGCAGGGTCATTGACATACATAGGTTCACATACTAGAAAAATTATAAAATGTTTTAATAAATATGGAGTAGATATAGCTATTAAAAAATGTGAAACGGTATTTGATAAGATAAGGAATAAGAATATAGAAAAAATTCCAGTATTACAGAAAAGCGGAATTTATAAATTAAAATGTAAAGACTGCAACAAAGTGTACCTAGGTGAGACAGGACGAAAATTCGTATGCAGGTTGTCTGACCACAAACGTGGAGAAGGTAATAGAACAACCAATTCGTTATATGCAAGACATTTCATAGAAGACAACCATAAGTTTGTTAATCCTTTGGAAGAATACGAAATTGTAAAAGTAGTAAATAACACAGTTGAAAGGAAGCTTAGAGAGGAGTTAGAAATATTAAAAGAAAGAGAAAAAGGGTTAGACAATTTAATTAATATTAAAATTAAATTTGATAATGAAGAAATATTTTATAACATGATTAAGAAGTAAATGATAGAGGACAGATAGATAAGATTAAGAATTATTTGCATAGTACTAATTGGATGGTTAAAATAAGGGTGTGTGACTGACCCATGTGTGTGGAGAGGAAGTAGGGTAAGTTTAAAAGGATGCACACACACACACACACACACACACACACACACACACACACAGAAACACAAGGAATTTGCTAGAAAAATATGTAACTGTACAGATGGTGTGGGACAGGGTTTAGGGGGTGGGGAAGGGTCATTTATATTATAGCTTGTTGTGTGTGAGCAGGGTGGGGGAGAGGGGTGAAGGGTTTGTTTTTAAAATAATTTCTGCCTATTCCGATCTGACGATGGGCTGTGAGGCTTGAAAGCGCTAATCGGGATAATTTTTATATAGTGGTGTGCAACTGTGATCATTCTGATTGTGATTTCAACCACTAACACAAATTTCTTCATTAAACGTCTGTTAAGATGTGCAATCGACTACAGGTAATGGGCAACAACAATGAGGTAATAAACGACAACAACAAGGTAAGTAAAGTTTTTAAATATCTTAAGTTAAAAGTTAAATTGAAGAGGGTTTTAAGTAAAATATGGTTTAATAAACAATGTCTGGATAATAATGTCATCCCAAAGTACGCTCAAGTTAAAATTAAAAATAAGAACAGTGTAGCCAAAAAAGTAAAAGAACAAAGCGAGAAGTTGTGGATAAAACTGGAAATAAGGTCACTCTACGGCTTAATCAATAGATATAATAGGGAATTATATGACAGACACATAGAATTGTTAAGAATATACTCGTATGTAGAGTTAGAAGAAATATTATATAATTTTGGTTTGGGGTACGTAGAAAAGAAATTGGAAAATAAAAATAAAAAAATGGTAGATAAGTTAAATAAATTAATAAGAAAGAACGAAGTAAAAAAGGAACACCTCTCTAAGAATAACTATGAAAAAAGAGTAATAAACCTTACAGAGGTGAATTTCAATACAGAAGAAAAAGAAATGTTAGCAAAAGGCTTAAAATACGCACCGCCACCAGAATTAAATCAAGAAAAAACGATTATTGAATGCGAAAGCATAATACAAAAACTAGGAAATGAAAATGATAAAAAAAGAATAAGGTGGGAAGTAGGGAATGTAGTAGATAAAATATTTAAGAAAAGTTTGTATAATTCAAAAAATGAACAAAAAATCAAATCAACTGTAACTAAACTAAAGAATAAAATAAAGAAAAATGATATTATAGTTACGAAGGCGGACAAAGGAAATACAATGGTACTACTGAGAAAGGACGAATACATAAAGAAAACGGAAGAATTTATAAGGGAAGGACCATACGAGGAAATAAAGTATGATTATACAAGTAAGTACCAGTCAAGGATAAAACAAATGATGAAACAGATAACATTTATAGAAGAAAATAAGAAAAAGTATTTATTGGAAAGTAATCCAACAGCACCAACTTTTAAAAGTCAGGTTAAGATACATAAAGAAGGAAAACCAATTAGACCGATTGTTTCTTTTATTAATGCACCTATTTATAAATTATCAAAGGAAGTTAGCAGAGTACTGAGAGAGAAATATGAATTTGGGACAAAATACAACATAGAGAATAATGTAAAATTGATAGAAAAATTAGAAAATATTAGGATTAATGTAAATACAAAATTGATATCACTGGATGTTAAGGACATGTTTACCAATATCACAGTAAATAAAGTTATGAAGTTAATAAACGATAATAATATGGGAGAATACAGGTATAAAAAGCAGTTGATGAAAGTAATTAAAGAATGTGTAAATCAGAACTATTTTAGGTTTAATAACAAGTTTTATATACAGAAAAAAGGTTTACCTATGGGGTCTTCATTATCCCCTATTCTTGCTGAAATATACATGAATGATTTTGAAAAGCAATTAATAACTTCCACTAAGTATAAAGACAATATAAAATTATGGTCTAGATACGTTGATGATGTATTAGTAATTTGGGAAGGAAGCATAGAAGAAGTGCATGAGTTTATAAATGAGGTAAATAATAAGGATAAAAACTTACAATTTAAAGAAGAGATAGGAGGTAAGAAAATAAATTACTTAGATTTGAACATAGAAATTAAGGATAATGAGAAACTACAGTTTGGGATATTTAGGAAAGAGTCGTATTCTGATCTAATTATACCAAGAGAGTCTTACCACCCATATAGATATAAAATGGCGGCAATCAATACATTTTGTTACAGAACTCAGAAGTGTTTAAAAGAGACTGAATCAAAAGTTAGGGAGTTAAAAACGATAAAGGGAATTGTAAGGAATAATAATTATAACACCAACATAGTGGATAAAGTTATGAAAAGGGTTAACATACAAAAAGCTAAAATAGAACCAGAACAAAAGAATTATGCAGGGTCATTGACATACATAGGTTCACATACTAGAAAAATTATAAAATGTTTTAATAAATATGGAGTAGATATAGCTATTAAAAAATGTGAAATGGTATTTGATAAGATAAGGAATAAGAATATAGAAAAAATTCCAGTATTACAGAAAAGCGGAATTTATAAATTAAAATGTAAAGACTGCAACAAAGTGTACCTAGGTGAGACAGGACGAAAATTCGTATGCAGGTTGTCTGACCACAAACGTGGAGAAGGTAATAGAACAACCAATTTGTTATATGCAAGACATTTCATAGAAGACAACCATAAGTTTGTTAATCCTTTGGAAGAATACGAAATTGTAAAAGTAGTAAATAACACAGTTGAAAGGAAGCTTAGAGACGAGTTAGAAATATTAAAAGAAAGAGAAAAAGGGTTAGACAATTTAATTAATATTAAAATTAAATTTGATAATGAAGAAATATTTTATAACATGATTAAGAAGTAAATGATAGAGGACAGATAGATAAGATTAAGAATTATTTGCATAGTACTAATTGGATGGTTAAAATAAGGGTGTGTGACTGACCCATGTGTGTGGAGAGGAAGTAGGGTAAGTTTAAAAGGATGCACACACACACATACACACACACACACACACACACACACACACACACACACACACTGAAACACAAGGAATTTGCTAGAAAAATATGTAACTGTACAGATGGTGTGGGACAGGGTTTAGATGGTGGGGAAGGGTCATTTATATTATAGCTTGTTGTGTGTGAGCAGGGTGGGGAGAGGGGTGAAGGGTTTGTTTTTAAAATAATTTCTGCCTATTCCGATCTGACGATGGGCTGTGAGGCTTGAAAGCGCTAATCGGAATAATTTTTATATAGTGGTGTGCAACTGTGATCATTCTGATTGTGATTTCAACCACTAACACAAATTTCTTCATTAAACGTCTGTTAAGATGTGCAATCGACTACAGGTAATGGGCAACAACAATGAGGTAATAAACGACAACAACAAGGTAAGTAAAGTTTTTAAATATCTTAAGTTAAAAGTTAAATTGAAGAGGGTTTTAAGTAAAATATGGTTTAATAAACAATGTCTGGATAATAATGTCATCCCAAAGTACGCTCAAGTTAAAATTAAAAATAAGAACAGTGTAGCCAAAAAAGTAAAAGAACAAAGCGAGAAGTTGTGGATAAAACTGGAAATAAGGTCACTCTACGGCTTAATCAATAGATATAATAGGGAATTATATGACAGACACATAGAATTGTTAAGAATATACTCGTATGTAGAGTTATAAGAAATATTATATAATTTTGGTTTGGGGTACGTAGAAAAGAAATTGGAAAAGAAAAATAAAAAAATGGTAGATAAGTTAAATAAATTAATAAGAAAGAACGAAGTAAAAAAGGAACACCTCTCTAAGAATAACTATGAAAAAAGAGTAATAAACCTTACAGAGGTGAATTTCAATACAGAAGAAAAAGAAATGTTAGCAAAAGGCTTAAAATACGCACCGCCACCAGAATTAAATCAAGAAAAAACGATTATTGAATGCGAAAGCATAATACAAAAACTAGGAAATGAAAATGATAAAAAAGAATAAGGTGGGAAGTAGGGAATGTAGTAGATAAAATATTTAAGAAAAGTTTGTATAATTCAAAAAATGAACAAAAAATCAAATCAACTGTAACTAAACTAAAGAATAAAATAAAGAAAAATGATATTATAGTTACGAAGGCGGACAAAGGAAATACAATGGTACTACTGAGAAAGGACGAATACATAAAGAAAACGGAAGAATTTATAAGGGAAGGACCATAAGAGGAAATAAAGTATGATTATACAAGTAAGTACCAGTCAAGGATAAAACAAATGATGAAACAGATAACATTTATAGAAGAAAATAAGAAAAAGTATTTATTGGAAAGTAATCCAACAGCACCAACTTTTAAAAGTCAGGTTAAGATACATAAAGAAGGAAAACCAATTAGACCGATTGTTTCTTTTATTAATGCACCTATTTATAAATTATCAAAGGAAGTTAGCAGAGTACTGAGAGAGAAATATGAATTTGGGACAAAATACAACATAGAGAATAATGTAAAATTGATAGAAAAATTAGAAAATATTAGGATTAATGTAAATACAAAATTGATATCACTGGATGTTAAGGACATGTTTACCAATATCACAGTAAATAAAGTTATTAAGTTAATAAACGATAATAATATGGGAGAATACAGGTATAAAAAGCAGTTGATGAAAGTAATTAAAGAATGTGTAAATCAGAACTATTTTAGGTTTAATAACAAGTTTTATATACAGAAAAAAGGTTTACCTATGGGGTCTTCATTATCCCCTATTCTTGCTGAAATATACATGAATGATTTTGAAAAGCAATTAATAACTTCCACTAAGTATAAAGACAATATAAAATTATGGTCTAGATACGTTGATGATGTATTAGTAATTTGGGAAGGAAGCATAGAAGAAGTGCATGAGTTTATAAATGAGGTAAATAATAAGGATAAAAACTTACAATTTAAAGAAGAGATAGGAGGTAAGAAAATAAATTACTTAGATTTGAACATAGAAATTAAGGATAATGAGAAACTACAGTTTGGGATATTTAGGAAAGAGTCGTATTCTGATCTAATTATACCAAGAGAGTCTTACCACCCATATAGATATAAAATGGCGGCAATCAATACATTTTGTTACAGAACTCAGAAGTGTTTAAAAGAGACTGAATCAAAAGTTAGGGAGTTAAAAACGATAAAGGGAATTGTAAGGAATAATAATTATAACACCAACATAGTGGATAAAGTTATGAAAAGGGTTAACATACAAAAAGCTAAAATAGAACCAGAACAAAAGAATTATGCAGGGTCATTGACATACATAGGTTCACATACTAGAAAAATTATAAAATGTTTTAATAAATATGGAGTAGATATAGCTATTAAAAAATGTGAAACGGTATTTGATAAGATAAGGAATAAGAATATAGAAAAAATTCCAGTATTACAGAAAAGCGGAATTTATAAATTAAAATGTAAAGACTGCAACAAAGTGTACCTAGGTGAGACAGGACGAAAATTCGTATGCAGGTTGTCTGACCACAAACGTGGAGAAGGTAATAGAACAACCAATTCGTTATATGCAAGACATTTCATAGAAGACAACCATAAGTTTGTTAATCCTTTGGAAGAATACGAAATTGTAAAAGTAGTAAATAACACAGTTGAAAGGAAGCTTAGAGAGGAGTTAGAAATATTAAAAGAAAGAGAAAAAGGGTTAGACAATTTAATTAATATTAAAATTAGATTTGATAATGAAGAAATATTTTATAACATGATTAAGAAGTAAATGATAGAGGACAGATAGATAAGATTAAGAATTATTTGCATAGTACTAATTGGATGGTTAAAATAAGGGTGTGTGACTGACCCATGTGTGTGGAGAGGAAGTAGGGTAAGTTTAAAAGGATGCACACACACACACACACACACACACACACACACTCACACTGAAACACAAGGAATTTGCTAGAAAAATATGTAACTGTACAGATGGTGTGGGACAGGGTTTAGGGGGTGGGGAAGGGTCATTTATATTATAGCTTGTTGTGTGTGAGCAGGGTGGGGGAGAGGGGTGAAGGGTTTGTTTTTAAAATAATTTCTGCCTATTCCGATCTGACGATGGGCTGTGAGGCTTGAAAGCGCTAATCGGGATAATTTTTATATAGTGGTGTGCAACTGTGATCATTCTGATTGTGATTTCAACCACTAACACAAATTTCTTCATTAAACGTCTGTTAAGATGTGCAATCGACTACAGGTAATGGGCAACAACAATGAGGTAATAAACGACAACAACAAGGTAAGTAAAGTTTTTAAATATCTTAAGTTAAAAGTTAAATTGAAGAGGGTTTTAAGTAAAATATGGTTTAATAAACAATGTCTGGATAATAATGTCATCCCAAAGTACGCTCAAGTTAAAATTAAAAATAAGAACAGTGTAGCCAAAAAAGTAAAAGAACAAAGCGAGAAGTTGTGGATAAAACTGGAAATAAGGTCACTCTACGGCTTAATCAATAGATATAATAGGGAATTATATGACAGACACATAGAATTGTTAAGAATATACTCGTATGTAGAGTTAGAAGAAATATTATATAATTTTGGTTTGGGGTACGTAGAAAAGAAATTGGAAAAGAAAAATAAAAAAATGGTAGATAAGTTAAATAAATTAATAAGAAAGAACGAAGTAAAAAAGGAACACCTCTCTAAGAATAACTATGAAAAAAGAGTAATAAACCTTACAGAGGTGAATTTCAATACAGAAGAAAAAGAAATGTTAGCAAAAGGCTTAAAATACGCACCGCCACCAGAATTAAATCAAGAAAAAACGATTATTGAATGCGAAAGCATAATACAAAAACTAGGAAATGAAAATGATAAAAAAAGAATAAGGTGGGAAGTAGGGAATGTAGTAGATAAAATATTTAAGAAAAGTTTGTATAATTCAAAAAATGAACAAAAAATCAAATCAACTGTAACTAAACTAAAGAATAAAATAAAGAAAAATGATATTATAGTTACGAAGGCGGACAAAGGAAATACAATGGTACTACTGAGAAAGGACGAATACATAAAGAAAACGGAAGAATTTATAAGGGAAGGACCATACGAGGAAATAAAGTATGATTATACAAGTAAGTACCAGTCAAGGATAAAACAAATGATGAAACAGATAACATTTATAGAAGAAAATAAGAAAAAGTATTTATTGGAAAGTAATCCAACAGCACCAACTTTTAAAAGTCAGGTTAAGATACATAAAGAAGGAAAACCAATTAGACCGATTGTTTCTTTTATTAATGCACCTATTATAAATTATCAAAGGAAGTTAGCAGAGTACTGAGAGAGAAATATGAATTTGGGACAAAATACAACATAGAGAATAATGTAAAATTGATAGAAAAATTAGAAAATATTAGGATTAATGTAAATACAAAATTGATATCACTGGATGTTAAGGACATGTTTACCAATATCACAGTAAATAAAGTTATTAAGTTAATAAACGATAATAATATGGGAGAATACAGGTATAAAAAGCAGTTGATGAAAGTAATTAAAGAATGTGTAAATCAGAACTATTTTAGGTTTAATAACAAGTTTTATATACAGAAAAAAGGTTTACCTATGGGGTCTTCATTATCCCCTATTCTTGCTGAAATATACATGAATGATTTTGAAAAGCAATTAATAACTTCCACTAAGTATAAAGACAATATAAAATTATGGTCTAGATACGTTGATGATGTATTAGTAATTTGGGAAGGAAGCATAGAAGAAGTGCATGAGTTTATAAATGAGGTAAATAATAAGGATAAAAACTTACAATTTAAAGAAGAGATAGGAGGTAAGAAAATAAATTACTTAGATTTGAACATAGAAATTAAGGATAATGAGAAACTACAGTTTGGGATATTTAGGAAAGAGTCGTATTCTGATCTAATTATACCAAGAGAGTCTTACCACCCATATAGATATAAAATGGCGGCAATCAATACATTTTGTTACAGAACTCAGAAGTGTTTAAAAGAGACTGAATCAAAAGTTAGGGAGTTAAAAACGATAAAGGGAATTGTAAGGAATAATAATTATAACACCAACATAGTGGATAAAGTTATGAAAAGGGTTAACATACAAAAAGCTAAAATAGAACCAGAACAAAAGAATTATGCAGGGTCATTGACATACATAGGTTCACATACTAGAAAAATTATAAAATGTTTTAATAAATATGGAGTAGATATAGCTATTAAAAAATGTGAAACGGTATTTGATAAGATAAGGAATAAGAATATAGAAAAAATTCCAGTATTACAGAAAAGCGGAATTTATAAATTAAAATGTAAAGACTGCAACAAAGTGTACCTAGGTGAGACAGGACGAAAATTCGTATGCAGGTTGTCTGACCACAAACGTGGAGAAGGTAATAGAACAACCAATTCGTTATATGCAAGACATTTCATAGAAGACAACCATAAGTTTGTTAATCCTTTGGAAGAATACGAAATTGTAAAAGTAGTAAATAACACAGTTGAAAGGAAGCTTAGAGAGGAGTTAGAAATATTAAAAGAAAGAGAAAAAGGGTTAGACAATTTAATTAATATTAAAATTAAATTTGATAATGAAGAAATATTTTATAACATGATTAAGAAGTAAATGATAGAGGACAGATAGATAAGATTAAGAATTATTTGCATAGTACTAATTGGATGGTTAAAATAAGGGTGTGTGACTGACCCATGTGTGTGGAGAGGAAGTAGGGTAAGTTTAAAAGGATGCACACACACACACACACACACACACTGAAACACAAGGAATTTGCTAGAAAAATATGTAACTGTACAGATGGTGTGGGACAGGGTTTAGGGGGTGGGGAAGGGTCATTTATATTATAGCTTGTTGTGTGTGAGCAGGGTGGGGGAGAGGGGTGAAGGGTTTGTTTTTAAAATAATTTCTGCCTATTCCGATCTGACGATGGGCTGTGAGGCTTGAAAGCGCTAATCGGGATAATTTTTATATAGTGGTGTGCAACTGTGATCATTCTGATTGTGATTTCAACCACTAACACAAATTTCTTCATTAAACGTCTGTTAAGATGTGCAATCGACTACAGGTAATGGGCAACAACAATGAGGTAATAAACGACAACAACAAGGTAAGTAAAGTTTTTAAATATCTTAAGTTAAAAGTTAAATTGAAGAGGGTTTTAAGTAAAATATGGTTTAATAAACAATGTCTGGATAATAATGTCATCCCAAAGTACGCTCAAGTTAAAATTAAAAATAAGAACAGTGTAGCCAAAAAAGTAAAAGAACAAAGCGAGAAGTTGTGGATAAAACTGGAAATAAGGTCACTCTACGGCTTAATCAATAGATATAATAGGGAATTATATGACAGACACATAGAATTGTTAAGAATATACTCGTATGTAGAGTTAGAAGAAATATTATATAATTTTGGTTTGGGGTACGTAGAAAAGAAATTGGAAAATAAAAATAAAAAAATGGTAGATAAGTTAAATAAATTAATAAGAAAGAACGAAGTAAAAAAGGAACACCTCTCTAAGAATAACTATGAAAAAAGAGTAATAAACCTTACAGAGGTGAATTTCAATACAGAAGAAAAAGAAATGTTAGCAAAAGGCTTAAAATACGCACCGCCACCAGAATTAAATCAAGAAAAAACGATTATTGAATGCGAAAGCATAATACAAAAACTAGGAAATTAAAATGATAAAAAAAGAATAAGGTGGGAAGTAGGGAATGTAGTAGATAAAATATTTAAGAAAAGTTTGTATAATTCAAAAAATGAACAAAAAATCAAATCAACTGTAACTAAACTAAAGAATAAAATAAAGAAAAATGATATTATAGTTACGAAGGCGGACAAAGGAAATACAATGGTACTACTGAGAAAGGACGAATACATAAAGAAAACGGAAGAATTTATAAGGGAAGGACCATACGAGGAAATAAAGTATGATTATACAAGTAAGTACCAGTCAAGGATAAAACAAATGATGAAACAGATAACATTTATAGAAGAAAATAAGAAAAAGTATTTATTGGAAAGTAATCCAACAGCACCAACTTTTAAAAGTCAGGTTAAGATACATAAAGAAGGAAAACCAATTAGACCGATTGTTTCTTTTATTAATGCACCTATTTATAAATTATCAAAGGAAGTTAGCAGAGTACTGAGAGAGAAATATGAATTTGGGACAAAATACAACATAGAGAATAATGTAAAATTGATAGAAAAATTAGAAAATATTAGGATTAATGTAAATACAAAATTGATATCACTGGATGTTAAGGACATGTTTACCAATATCACAGTAAATAAAGTTATGAAGTTAATAAACGATAATAATATGGGAGAATACAGGTATAAAAAGCAGTTGATGAAAGTAATTAAAGAATGTGTAAATCAGAACTATTTTAGGTTTAATAACAAGTTTTATATACAGAAAAAAGGTTTACCTATGGGGTCTTCATTATCCCCTATTCTTGCTGAAATATACATGAATGATTTTGAAAAGCAATTAATAACTTCCACTAAGTATAAAGACAATATAAAATTATGGTCTAGATACGTTGATGATGTATTAGTAATTTGGGAAGGAAGCATAGAAGAAGTGCATGAGTTTATAAATGAGGTAAATAATAAGGATAAAAACTTACAATTTAAAGAAGAGATAGGAGGTAAGAAAATAAATTACTTAGATTTGAACATAGAAATTAAGGATAATGAGAAACTACAGTTTGGGATATTTAGGAAAGAGTCGTATTCTGATCTAATTATACCAAGAGAGTCTTACCACCCATATAGATATAAAATGGCGGCAATCAATACATTTTGTTACAGAACTCAGAAGTGTTTAAAAGAGACTGAATCAAAAGTTAGGGAGTTAAAAACGATAAAGGGAATTGTAAGGAATAATAATTATAACACCAACATAGTGGATAAAGTTATGAAAAGGGTTAACATACAAAAAGCTAAAATAGAACCAGAACAAAAGAATTATGCAGGGTCATTGACATACATAGGTTCACATACTAGAAAAATTATAAAATGTTTTAATAAATATGGAGTAGATATAGCTATTAAAAAATGTGAAATGGTATTTGATAAGATAAGGAATAAGAATATAGAAAAAATTCCAGTATTACAGAAAAGCGGAATTTATAAATTAAAATGTAAAGACTGCAACAAAGTGTACCTAGGTGAGACAGGACGAAAATTCGTATGCAGGTTGTCTGACCACAAACGTGGAGAAGGTAATAGAACAACCAATTTGTTATATGCAAGACATTTCATAGAAGACAACCATAAGTTTGTTAATCCTTTGGAAGAATACGAAATTGTAAAAGTAGTAAATAACACAGTTGAAAGGAAGCTTAGAGACGAGTTAGAAATATTAAAAGAAAGAGAAAAAGGGTTAGACAATTTAATTAATATTAAAATTAAATTTGATAATGAAGAAATATTTTATAACATGATTAAGAAGTAAATGATAGAGGACAGATAGATAAGATTAAGAATTATTTGCATAGTACTAATTGGATGGTTAAAATAAGGGTGTGTGACTGACCCATGTGTGTGGAGAGGAAGTAGGGTAAGTTTAAAAGGATGCACACACACACATACACACACACACACACACACACACACACACACACACACACACACTGAAACACAAGGAATTTGCTAGAAAAATATGTAACTGTACAGATGGTGTGGGACAGGGTTTAGATGGTGGGGAAGGGTCATTTATATTATAGCTTGTTGTGTGTGAGCAGGGTGGGGAGAGGGGTGAAGGGTTTGTTTTTAAAATAATTTCTGCCTATTCCGATCTGACGATGGGCTGTGAGGCTTGAAAGCGCTAATCGGAATAATTTTTATATAGTGGTGTGCAACTGTGATCATTCTGATTGTGATTTCAACCACTAACACAAATTTCTTCATTAAACGTCTGTTAAGATGTGCAATCGACTACAGGTAATGGGCAACAACAATGAGGTAATAAACGACAACAACAAGGTAAGTAAAGTTTTTAAATATCTTAAGTTAAAAGTTAAATTGAAGAGGGTTTTAAGTAAAATATGGTTTAATAAACAATGTCTGGATAATAATGTCATCCCAAAGTACGCTCAAGTTAAAATTAAAAATAAGAACAGTGTAGCCAAAAAAGTAAAAGAACAAAGCGAGAAGTTGTGGATAAAACTGGAAATAAGGTCACTCTACGGCTTAATCAATAGATATAATAGGGAATTATATGACAGACACATAGAATTGTTAAGAATATACTCGTATGTAGAGTTAGAAGAAATATTATATAATTTTGGTTTGGGGTACGTAGAAAAGAAATTGGAAAAGAAAAATAAAAAAATGGTAGATAAGTTAAATAAATTAATAAGAAAGAACGAAGTAAAAAAGGAACACCTCTCTAAGAATAACTATGAAAAAAGAGTAATAAACCTTACAGAGGTGAATTTCAATACAGAAGAAAAAGAAATGTTAGCAAAAGGCTTAAAATACGCACCGCCACCAGAATTAAATCAAGAAAAAACGATTATTGAATGCGAAAGCATAATACAAAAACTAGGAAATGAAAATGATAAAAAAGAATAAGGTGGGAAGTAGGGAATGTAGTAGATAAAATATTTAAGAAAAGTTTGTATAATTCAAAAAATGAACAAAAAATCAAATCAACTGTAACTAAACTAAAGAATAAAATAAAGAAAAATGATATTATAGTTACGAAGGCGGACAAAGGAAATACAATGGTACTACTGAGAAAGGACGAATACATAAAGAAAACGGAAGAATTTATAAGGGAAGGACCATACGAGGAAATAAAGTATGATTATACAAGTAAGTACCAGTCAAGGATAAAACAAATGATGAAACAGATAACATTTATAGAAGAAAATAAGAAAAAGTATTTATTGGAAAGTAATCCAACAGCACCAACTTTTAAAAGTCAGGTTAAGATACATAAAGAAGGAAAACCAATTAGACCGATTGTTTCTTTTATTAATGCACCTATTTATAAATTATCAAAGGAAGTTAGCAGAGTACTGAGAGAGAAATATGAATTTGGGACAAAATACAACATAGAGAATAATGTAAAATTGATAGAAAAATTAGAAAATATTAGGATTAATGTAAATACAAAATTGATATCACTGGATGTTAAGGACATGTTTACCAATATCACAGTAAATAAAGTTATTAAGTTAATAAACGATAATAATATGGGAGAATACAGGTATAAAAAGCAGTTGATGAAAGTAATTAAAGAATGTGTAAATCAGAACTATTTTAGGTTTAATAACAAGTTTTATATACAGAAAAAAGGTTTACCTATGGGGTCTTCATTATCCCCTATTCTTGCTGAAATATACATGAATGATTTTGAAAAGCAATTAATAACTTCCACTAAGTATAAAGACAATATAAAATTATGGTCTAGATACGTTGATGATGTATTAGTAATTTGGGAAGGAAGCATAGAAGAAGTGCATGAGTTTATAAATGAGGTAAATAATAAGGATAAAAACTTACAATTTAAAGAAGAGATAGGAGGTAAGAAAATAAATTACTTAGATTTGAACATAGAAATTAAGGATAATGAGAAACTACAGTTTGGGATATTTAGGAAAGAGTCGTATTCTGATCTAATTATACCAAGAGAGTCTTACCACCCATATAGATATAAAATGGCGGCAATCAATACATTTTGTTACAGAACTCAGAAGTGTTTAAAAGAGACTGAATCAAAAGTTAGGGAGTTAAAAACGATAAAGGGAATTGTAAGGAATAATAATTATAACACCAACATAGTGGATAAAGTTATGAAAAGGGTTAACATACAAAAAGCTAAAATAGAACCAGAACAAAAGAATTATGCAGGGTCATTGACATACATAGGTTCACATACTAGAAAAATGATAAAATGTTTTAATAAATATGGAGTAGATATAGCTATTAAAAAATGTGAAACGGTATTTGATAAGATAAGGAATAAGAATATAGAAAAAATTCCAGTATTACAGAAAAGCGGAATTTATAAATTAAAATGTAAAGACTGCAACAAAGTGTACCTAGGTGAGACAGGACGAAAATTCGTATGCAGGTTGTCTGACCACAAACGTGGAGAAGGTAATAGAACAACCAATTCGTTATATGCAAGACATTTCATAGAAGACAACCATAAGTTTGTTAATCCTTTGGAAGAATATGAAATTGTAAAAGTAGTAAATAACACAGTTGAAAGGAAGCTTAGAGAGGAGTTAGAAATATTAAAAGAAAGAGAAAAAGGGTTAGACAATTTAATTAATATTAAAATTAAATTTGATAATGAAGAAATATTTTATAACATGATTAAGAAGTAAATGATAGAGGACAGATAGATAAGATTAAGAATTATTTGCATAGTACTAATTGGATGGTTAAAATAAGGGTGTGTGACTGACCCATGTGTGTGGAGAGGAAGTAGGGTAAGTTTAAAAGGATGCACACACACACACACACACACACACACACACACTCACACTGAAACACAAGGAATTTGCTAGAAAAATATGTAACTGTACAGATGGTGTGGGACAGGGTTTAGGGGGTGGGGAAGGGTCATTTATATTATAGCTTGTTGTGTGTGAGCAGGGTGGGGAGAGGGGTGAAGGGTTTGTTTTTAAAATAATTTCTGCCTATTCCGATCTGACGATGGGCTGTGAGGCTTGAAAGCGCTAATCGGAATAATTTTTATATAGTGGTGTGCAACTGTGATCATTCTGATTGTGATTTCAACCACTAACACAAATTTCTTCATTAAACGTCTGTTAAGATGTGCAATCGACTACAGGTAATGGGCAACAACAATGAGGTAATAAACGACAACAACAAGGTAAGTAAAGTTTTTAAATATCTTAAGTTAAAAGTTAAATTGAAGAGGGTTTTAAGTAAAATATGGTTTAATAAACAATGTCTGGATAATAATGTCATCCCAAAGTACGCTCAAGTTAAAATTAAAAATAAGAACAGTGTAGCCAAAAAAGTAAAAGAACAAAGCGAGAAGTTGTGGATAAAACTGGAAATAAGGTCACTCTACGGCTTAATCAATAGATATAATAGGGAATTATATGACAGACACATAGAATTGTTAAGAATATACTCGTATGTAGAGTTAGAAGAAATATTATATAATTTTGGTTTGGGGTACGTAGAAAAGAAATTGGAAAAGAAAAATAAAAAAATGGTAGATAAGTTAAATAAATTAATAAGAAAGAACGAAGTAAAAAAGGAACACCTCTCTAAGAATAACTATGAAAAAAGAGTAATAAACCTTACAGAGGTGAATTTCAATACAGAAGAAAAAGAAATGTTAGCAAAAGGCTTAAAATACGCACCGCCACCAGAATTAAATCAAGAAAAAACGATTATTGAATGCGAAAGCATAATACAAAAACTAGGAAATGAAAATGATAAAAAAGAATAAGGTGGGAAGTAGGGAATGTAGTAGATAAAATATTTAAGAAAAGTTTGTATAATTCAAAAAATGAACAAAAAATCAAATCAACTGTAACTAAACTAAAGAATAAAATAAAGAAAAATGATATTATAGTTACGAAGGCGGACAAAGGAAATACAATGGTACTACTGAGAAAGGACGAATACATAAAGAAAACGGAAGAATTTATAAGGGAAGGACCATACGAGGAAATAAAGTATGATTATACAAGTAAGTACCAGTCAAGGATAAAACAAATGATGAAACAGATAACATTTATAGAAGAAAATAAGAAAAAGTATTTATTGGAAAGTAATCCAACAGCACCAACTTTTAAAAGTCAGGTTAAGATACATAAAGAAGGAAAACCAATTAGACCGATTGTTTCTTTTATTAATGCACCTATTTATAAATTATCAAAGGAAGTTAGCAGAGTACTGAGAGAGAAATATGAATTTGGGACAAAATACAACATAGAGAATAATGTAAAATTGATAGAAAAATTAGAAAATATTAGGATTAATGTAAATACAAAATTGATATCACTGGATGTTAAGGACATGTTTACCAATATCACAGTAAATAAAGTTATTAAGTTAATAAACGATAATAATATGGGAGAATACAGGTATAAAAAGCAGTTGATGAAAGTAATTAAAGAATGTGTAAATCAGAACTATTTTAGGTTTAATAACAAGTTTTATATACAGAAAAAAGGTTTACCTATGGGGTCTTCATTATCCCCTATTCTTGCTGAAATATACATGAATGATTTTGAAAAGCAATTAATAACTTCCACTAAGTATAAAGACAATATAAAATTATGGTCTAGATACGTTGATGATGTATTAGTAATTTGGGAAGGAAGCATAGAAGAAGTGCATGAGTTTATAAATGAGGTAAATAATAAGGATAAAAACTTACAATTTAAAGAAGAGATAGGAGGTAAGAAAATAAATTACTTAGATTTGAACATAGAAATTAAGGATAATGAGAAACTACAGTTTGGGATATTTAGGAAAGAGTCGTATTCTGATCTAATTATACCAAGAGAGTCTTACCACCCATATAGATATAAAATGGCGGCAATCAATACATTTTGTTACAGAACTCAGAAGTGTTTAAAAGAGACCGAATCAAAAGTTAGGGAGTTAAAAACGATAAAGGGAATTGTAAGGAATAATAATTATAACACCAACATAGTGGATAAAGTTATGAAAAGGGTTAACATACAAAAAGCTAAAATAGAACCAGAACAAAAGAATTATGCAGGGTCATTGACATACATAGGTTCACATACTAGAAAAATGATAAAATGTTTTAATAAATATGGAGTAGATATAGCTATTAAAAAATGTGAAACGGTATTTGATAAGATAAGGAATAAGAATATAGAAAAAATTCCAGTATTACAGAAAAGCGGAATTTATAAATTAAAATGTAAAGACTGCAACAAAGTGTACCTAGGTGAGACAGGACGAAAATTCGTATGCAGGTTGTCTGACCACAAACGTGGAGAAGGTAATAGAACAACCAATTCGTTATATGCAAGACATTTCATAGAAGACAACCATAAGTTTGTTAATCCTTTGGAAGAATACGAAATTGTAAAAGTAGTAAATAACACAGTTGAAAGGAAGCTTAGAGAGGAGTTAGAAATATTAAAAGAAAGAGAAAAAGGGTTAGACAATTTAATTAATATTAAAATTAAATTTGATAATGAAGAAATATTTTATAACATGATTAAGAAGTAAATGATAGAGGACAGATAGATAAGATTAAGAATTATTTGCATAGTACTAATTGGATGGTTAAAATAAGGGTGTGTGACTGACCCATGTGTGTGGAGAGGAAGTAGGGTAAGTTTAAAAGGATGCACACACACACACACACACACACACACACACTCACACTGAAACACAAGGAATTTGCTAGAAAAATATGTAACTGTACAGATGGTGTGGGACAGGGTTTAGGGGGTGGGGAAGGGTCATTTATATTATAGCTTGTTGTGTGTGAGCAGGGTGGGGGAGAGGGGTGGAGGGTTTGTTTTTAAAATAATTTCTGCCTATTCCGATCTGACGATGGGCTGTGAGGCTTGAAAGCGCTAATCGGGATAATTTTTATATAGTGGTGTGCAACTGTGATCATTCTGATTGTGATTTCAACCACTAACACAAATTTCTTCATTAAACGTCTGTTAAGATGTGCAATCGACTACAGGTAATGGGCAACAACAATGAGGTAATAAACGACAACAACAAGGTAAGTAAAGTTTTTAAATATCTTAAGTTAAAAGTTAAATTGAAGAGGGTTTTAAGTAAAATATGGTTTAATAAACAATGTCTGGATAATAATGTCATCCCAAAGTACGCTCAAGTTAAAATTAAAAATAAGAACAGTGTAGCCAAAAAAGTAAAAGAACAAAGCGAGAAGTTGTGGATAAAACTGGAAATAAGGTCACTCTACGGCTTAATCAATAGATATAATAGGGAATTATATGACAGACACATAGAATTGTTAAGAATATACTCGTATGTAGAGTTAGAAGAAATATTATATAATTTTGGTTTGGGGTACGTAGAAAAGAAATTGGAAAAGAAAAATAAAAAAATGGTAGATAAGTTAAATAAATTAATAAGAAAGAACGAAGTAAAAAAGGAACACCTCTCTAAGAATAACTATGAAAAAAGAGTAATAAACCTTACAGAGGTGAATTTCAATACAGAAGAAAAAGAAATGTTAGCAAAAGGCTTAAAATACGCACCGCCACCAGAATTAAATCAAGAAAAAACGATTATTGAATGCGAAAGCATAATACAAAAACTAGGAAATGAAAATGATAAAAAAAGAATAAGGTGGGAAGTAGGGAATGTAGTAGATAAAATATTTAAGAAAAGTTTGTATAATTCAAAAAATGAACAAAAAATCAAATCAACTGTAACTAAACTAAAGAATAAAATAAAGAAAAATGATATTATAGTTACGAAGGCGGACAAAGGAAATACAATGGTACTACTGAGAAAGGACGAATACATAAAGAAAACGGAAGAATTTATAAGGGAAGGACCATACGAGGAAATAAAGTATGATTATACAAGTAAGTACCAGTCAAGGATAAAACAAATGATGAAACAGATAACATTTATAGAAGAAAATAAGAAAAAGTATTTATTGGAAAGTAATCCAACAGCACCAACTTTTAAAAGTCAGGTTAAGATACATAAAGAAGGAAAACCAATTAGACCGATTGTTTCTTTTATTAATGCACCTATTTATAAATTATCAAAGGAAGTTAGCAGAGTACTGAGAGAGAAATATGAATTTGGGACAAAATACAACATAGAGAATAATGTAAAATTGATAGAAAAATTAGAAAATATTAGGATTAATGTAAATACAAAATTGATATCACTGGATGTTAAGGACATGTTTACCAATATCACAGTAAATAAAGTTATTAAGTTAATAAACGATAATAATATGGGAGAATACAGGTATAAAAAGCAGTTGATGAAAGTAATTAAAGAATGTGTAAATCAGAACTATTTTAGGTTTAATAACAAGTTTTATATACAGAAAAAAGGTTTACCTATGGGGTCTTCATTATCCCCTATTCTTGCTGAAATATACATGAATGATTTTGAAAAGCAATTAATAACTTCCACTAAGTATAAAGACAATATAAAATTATGGTCTAGATACGTTGATGATGTATTAGTAATTTGGGAAGGAAGCATAGAAGAAGTGCATGAGTTTATAAATGAGGTAAATAATAAGGATAAAAACTTACAATTTAAAGAAGAGATAGGAGGTAAGAAAATAAATTACTTAGATTTGAACATAGAAATTAAGGATAATGAGAAACTACAGTTTGGGATATTTAGGAAAGAGTCGTATTCTGATATAATTATACCAAGACAGTCTTACCACCCATATAGATATAAAATGGCGGCAATCAATACATTTTGTTACAGAACTCAGAAGTGTTTAAAAGAGACCGAATCAAAAGTTAGGGAGTTAAAAACGATAAAGGGAATTGTAAGGAATAATAATTATAACACCAACATAGTGGATAAAGTTATGAAAAGGGTTAACATACAAAAAGCTAAAATAGAACCAGAACAAAAGAATTATGCAGGGTCATTGACATACATAGGTTCACATACTAGAAAAATTATAAAATGTTTTAATAAATATGGAGTAGATATAGCTATTAAAAAATGTGAAACGGTATTTGATAAGATAAGGAATAAGAATATAGAAAAAATTCCAGTATTACAGAAAAGCGGAATTTATAAATTAAAATGTAAAGACTGCAACAAAGTGTACCTAGGTGAGACAGGACGAAAATTCGTATGCAGGTTGTCTGACCACAAACGTGGAGAAGGTAATAGAACAACCAATTCGTTATATGCAAGACATTTCATAGAAGACAACCATAAGTTTGTTAATCCTTTGGAAGAATACGAAATTGTAAAAGTAGTAAATAACACAGTTGAAAGGAAGCTTAGAGAGGAGTTAGAAATATTAAAAGAAAGAGAAAAAGGGTTAGACAATTTAATTAATATTAAAATTAAATTTGATAATGAAGAAATATTTTATAACATGATTAAGAAGTAAATGATAGAGGACAGATAGATAAGATTAAGAATTATTTGCATAGTACTAATTGGATGGTTAAAATAAGGGTGTGTGACTGACCCATGTGTGTGGAGAGGAAGTAGGGTAAGTTTAAAAGGATGCACACACACACACACACACACACACTGAAACACAAGGAATTTGCTAGAAAAATATGTAACTGTACAGATGGTGTGGGACAGGGTTTAGGGGGTGGGGAAGGGTCATTTATATTATAGCTTGTTGTGTGTGAGCAGGGTGGGGGAGAGGGGTGAAGGGTTTGTTTTTAAAATAATTTCTGCCTATTCCGATCTGACGATGGGCTGTGAGGCTTGAAAGCGCTAATCGGGATAATTTTTATATAGTGGTGTGCAACTGTGATCATTCTGATTGTGATTTCAACCACTAACACAAATTTCTTCATTAAACGTCTGTTAAGATGTGCAATCGACTACAGGTAATGGGCAACAACAATGAGGTAATAAACGACAACAACAAGGTAAGTAAAGTTTTTAAATATCTTAAGTTAAAAGTTAAATTGAAGAGGGTTTTAAGTAAAATATGGTTTAATAAACAATGTCTGGATAATAATGTCATCCCAAAGTACGCTCAAGTTAAAATTAAAAATAAGAACAGTGCAGCCAAAAAAGTAAAAGAACAAAGCGAGAAGTTGTGGATAAAACTGGAAATAAGGTCACTCTACGGCTTAATCAATAGATATAATAGGGAATTATATGACAGACACATAGAATTGTTAAGAATATACTCGTATGTAGAGTTAGAAGAAATATTATATAATTTTGGTTTGGGGTACGTAGAAAAGAAATTGGAAAATAAAAATAAAAAAATGGTAGATAAGTTAAATAAATTAATAAGAAAGAACGAAGTAAAAAAGGAACACCTCTCTAAGAATAACTATGAAAAAAGAGTAATAAACCTTACAGAGGTGAATTTCAATACAGAAGAAAAAGAAATGTTAGCAAAAGGCTTAAAATACGCACCGCCACCAGAATTAAATCAAGAAAAAACGATTATTGAATGCGAAAGCATAATACAAAAACTAGGAAATGAAAATGATAAAAAAAGAATAAGGTGGGAAGTAGGGAATGTAGTAGATAAAATATTTAAGAAAAGTTTGTATAATTCAAAAAATGAACAAAAAATCAAATCAACTGTAACTAAACTAAAGAATAAAATAAAGAAAAATGATATTATAGTTACGAAGGCGGACAAAGGAAATACAATGGTACTACTGAGAAAGGACGAATACATAAAGAAAACGGAAGAATTTATAAGGGAAGGACCATACGAGGAAATAAAGTATGATTATACAAGTAAGTACCAGTCAAGGATAAAACAAATGATGAAACAGATAACATTTATAGAAGAAAATAAGAAAAAGTATTTATTGGAAAGTAATCCAACAGCACCAACTTTTAAAAGTCAGGTTAAGAAACATAAAGAAGGAAAACCAATTAGACTGATTGTTTCTTTTATTAATGCACCTATTTATAAATTATCAAAGGAAGTTAGCAGAGTACTGAGAGAGAAATATGAATTTGGGACAAAATACAACATAGAGAATAATGTAAAATTGATAGAAAAATTAGAAAATATTAGGATTAATGTAAATACAAAATTGATATCACTGGATGTTAAGGACATGTTTACCAATATCACAGTAAATAAAGTTATTAAGTTGATAAACGATAATAATATGGGAGAATACAGGTATAAAAAGCAGTTGATGAAAGTAATTAAAGAATGTGTAAATCAGAACTATTTTAGGTTTAATAACAAGTTTTATATACAGAAAAAAGGTTTACCTATGGGGTCTTCATTATCCCCTATTCTTGCTGAAATATACATGAATGATTTTGAAAAGCAATTAATAACTTCCACTAAGTATAAAGACAATATAAAATTATGGTCTAGATACGTTGATGATGTATTAGTAATTTGGGAAGGAAGCATAGAAGAAGTGCATGAGTTTATAAATGAGGTAAATAATAAGGATAAAAACTTACAATTTAAAGAAGAGATAGGAGGTAAGAAAATAAATTACTTAGATTTGAACATAGAAATTAAGGATAATGAGAAACTACAGTTTGGGATATTTAGGAAAGAGTCGTATTCTGATATAATTATACCAAGAGAGTCTTACCACCCATATAGATATAAAATGGCGGCAATCAATACATTTTGTTACAGAACTCAGAAGTGTTTAAAAGAGACCGAATCAAAAGTTAGGGAGTTAAAAACGATAAAGGGAATTGTAAGGAATAATAATTATAACACCAACATAGTGGATAAAGTTATGAAAAGGGTTAACATACAAAAAGCTAAAATAGAACCAGAACAAAAGAATTATGCAGGGTCATTGACATACATAGGTTCACATACTAGAAAAATTATAAAATGTTTTAATAAATATGGAGTAGATATAGCTATTAAAAAATGTGAAACGGTATTTGATAAGATAAGGAATAAGAATATAGAAAAAATTCCAGTATTACAGAAAAGCGGAATTTATAAATTAAAATGTAAAGACTGCAACAAAGTGTACCTAGGTGAGACAGGACGAAAATTCGTATGCAGGTTGTCTGACCACAAACGTGGAGAAGGTAATAGAACAACCAATTCGTTATATGCAAGACATTTCATAGAAGACAACCATAAGTTTGTTAATCCTTTGGAAGAATACGAAATTGTAAAAGTAGTAAATAACACAGTTGAAAGGAAGCTTAGAGAGGAGTTAGAAATATTAAAAGAAAGAGAAAAAGGGTTAGACAATTTAATTAATATTAAAATTAAATTTGATAATGAAGAAATATTTTATAACATGATTAAGAAGTAAATGATAGAGGACAGATAGATAAGATTAAGAATTATTTGCATAGTACTAATTGGATGGTTAAAATAAGGGTGTGTGACTGACCCATGTGTGTGGAGAGGAAGTAGGGTAAGTTTAAAAGGATGCACACACACACACACACACACACACACACACACACACACACACTGAAACACAAGGAATTTGCTAGAAAAATATGTAACTGTACAGATGGTGTGGGACAGGGTTTAGGGGGTGGGGAAGGGTCATTTATATTATAGCTTGTTGTGTGTGAGCAGGGTGGGGGAGAGGGGTGAAGAGTTTGTTTTTAAAATAATTTCTGCCTATTCCGATCTGACGATGGGCTGTGAGGCTTGAAAGCGCTAATCGGGATAATTTTTATATAGTGGTGTGCAACTGTGATCATTCTGATTGTGATTTCAACCACTAACACAAATTTCTTCATTAAACGTCTGTTAAGATGTGCAATCGACTACAGGTAATGGGCAACAACAATGAGGTAATAAACGACAACAACAAGGTAAGTAAAGTTTTTAAATATCTTAAGTTAAAAGTTAAATTGAAGAGGGTTTTAAGTAAAATATGGTTTAATAAACAATGTCTGGATAATAATGTCATCCCAAAGTACGCTCAAGTTAAAATTAAAAATAAGAACAGTGCAGCCAAAAAAGTAAAAGAACAAAGCGAGAAGTTGTGGATAAAACTGGAAATAAGGTCACTCTACGGCTTAATCAATAGATATAATAGGGAATTATATGACAGACACATAGAATTGTTAAGAATATACTCGAATGTAGAGTTAGAAGAAATATTATATAATTTTGGTTTGGGGTACGTAGAAAAGAAATTGGAAAATAAAAATAAAAAAATGGTAGATAAGTTAAATAAATTAATAAGAAAGAACGAAGTAAAAAAGGAACACCTCTCTAAGAATAACTATGAAAAAAGAGTAATAAACCTTACAGAGGTGAATTTCAATACAGAAGAAAAAGAAAAGTTAGCAAAAGGCTTAAAATACGCACCGCCACCAGAATTAAATCAAGAAAAAACGATTATTGAATGCGAAAGCATAATACAAAAACTAGGAAATGAAAATGATAAAAAAAGAATAAGGTGGGAAGTAGGGAATGTAGTAGATAAAATATTTAAGAAAAGTTTGTATAATTCAAAAAATGAACAAAAAATCAAATCAACTGTAACTAAACTAAAGAATAAAATAAAGAAAAATGATATTATAGTTACGAAGGCGGACAAAGGAAATACAATGGTACTACTGAGAAAGGACGAATACATAAAGAAAACGGAAGAATTTATAAGGGAAGGACCATACGAGGAAATAAAGTATGATTATACAAGTAAGTACCAGTCAAGGATAAAACAAATGATGAAACAGATAACATTTATAGAAGAAAATAAGAAAAAGTATTTATTGGAAAGTAATCCAACAGCACCAACTTTTAAAAGTCAGGTTAAGAAACATAAAGAAGGAAAACCAATTAGACTGATTGTTTCTTTTATTAATGCACCTATTTATAAATTATCAAAGGAAGTTAGCAGAGTACTGAGAGAGAAATATGAATTTGGGACAAAATACAACATAGAGAATAATGTAAAATTGATAGAAAAATTAGAAAATATTAGGATTAATGTAAATACAAAATTGATATCACTGGATGTTAAGGTCATGTTTACCAATATCACAGTAAATAAAGTTATTAAGTTAATAAACGATAATAATATGGGAGAATACAGGTATAAAAAGCAGTTGATGAAAGTAATTAAAGAATGTGTAAATCAGAACTATTTTAGGTTTAATAACAAGTTTTATATACAGAAAAAAGGTTTACCTATGGGGTCTTCATTATCCCCTATTCTTGCTGAAATATACATGAATGATTTTGAAAAGCAATTAATAACTTCCACTAAGTATAAAGACAATATAAAATTATGGTCTAGATACGTTGATGATGTATTAGTAATTTGGGAAGGAAGCATAGAAGAAGTGCATGAGTTTATAAATGAGGTAAATAATAAGGATAAAAACTTACAATTTAAAGAAGAGATAGGAGGTAAGAAAATAAATTACTTAGATTTGAACATAGAAATTAAGGATAATGAGAAACTACAGTTTGGGATATTTAGGAAAGAGTCGTATTCTGATATAATTATACCAAGAGAGTCTTACCACCCATATAGATATAAAATGGCGGCAATCAATACATTTTGTTACAGAACTCAGAAGTGTTTAAAAGAGACCGAATCAAAAGTTAGGGAGTTAACGATAAAGGGAATTGTAAGGAATAATAATTATAACACCAACATAGTGGATAAAGTTATGAAAAGGGTTAACATACAAAAAGCTAAAATAGAACCAGAACAAAAGAATTATGCAGGGTCATTGACATACATAGGTTCACATACTAGAAAAATTATAAAATGTTTTAATAAATATGGAGTAGATATAGCTATTAAAAAATGTGAAACGGTATTTGATAAGATAAGGAATAAGAATATAGAAAAAATTCCAGTATTACAGAAAAGCGGAATTTATAAATTAAAATGTAAAGACTGCAACAAAGTGTACCTAGGTGAGACAGGACGAAAATTCGTATGCAGGTTGTCTGACCACAAACGTGGAGAAGGTAATAGAACAACCAATTCGTTATATGCAAGACATTTCATAGAAGACAACCATAAGTTTGTTAATCCTTTGGAAGAATACGAAATTGTAAAAGTAGTAAATAACACAGTTGAAAGGAAGCTTAGAGAGGAGTTAGAAATATTAAAAGAAAGAGAAAAAGGGTTAGACAATTTAATTAATATTAAAATTAAATTTGATAATGAAGAAATATTTTATAACATGATTAAGAAGTAAATGATAGAGGACAGATAGATAAGATTAAGAATTATTTGCATAGTACTAATTGGATGGTTAAAATAAGGGTGTGTGACTGACCCATGTGTGTGGAGAGGAAGTAGGGTAAGTTTAAAAGGATGCACACACACACACACACACACTCACACTGAAACACAAGGAATTTGCTAGAAAAATATGTAACTGTACAGATGGTGTGGGACAGGGTTTAGGGGGTGGGAAAGGGTCATTTATATTATAGCTTGTTGTGTGTGAGCAGGGTGGGGGAGAGGGGTGAAGGGTTTGTTTTTAAAATAATTTCTGCCTATTCCGATCTGACGATGGGCTGTGAGGCTTGAAAGTGCTAATCGGGATAATTTTTATATAGTGGTGTGCAACTGTGATCATTCTGATTGTGATTTCAACCACTAACACAAATTTCTTCATTAAACGTCTGTTAAGATGTGCAATCGACTACAGGTAATGGGCAACAACAATGAGGTAATAAACGACAACAACAAGGTAAGTAAAGTTTTTAAATATCTTAAGTTAAAAGTTAAATTGAAGAGGGTTTTAAGTAAAATATGGTTTAATAAACAATGTCTGGATAATAATGTCATCCCAAAGTACGCTCAAGTTAAAATTAAAAATAAGAACAGTGTAGCCAAAAAAGTAAAAGAACAAAGCGAGAAGTTATGGATAAAACTGGAAATAAGGTCACTCTACGGCTTAATCAATAGATATAATAGGGAATTATATGACAGACACATAGAATTGTTAAGAATATACTCGTACGTAGAGTTAGAAGAAATATTATATAATTTTGGTTTGGGGTACGTAGAAAAGAAATTGGAAAATAAAAAAAAAAAAATGGTAGATAAGTTAAATAAATTAATAAGAAAGAACGAAGTAAAAAAGGAACACCTCTCTAAGAATAACTATGAAAAAAGAGTAATAAACCTTACAGAGGTGAATTTCAATACAGAAGAAAAAGAAATGTTAGCAAAAGGCTTAAAATATGCACCGCCACCAGAATTAAATCAAGAAAAAACGATTATTGAATGCGAAAGCATAATACAAAAACTAGGAAATGAAAATGATAAAAAAAGAATAAGGTGGGAAGTAGGGAATGTAGTAGATAAAATATTTAAGAAAAGTTTGTATAATTCAAAAAATGAACAAAAAATCAAATCAACTGTAACTAAACTAAAGAATAAAATAAAGAAAAATGATATTATAGTTACGAAGGCGGACAAAGGAAATACAATGGTACTACTGAGAAAGGACGAATACATAAAGAAAACGGAAGAATTTATAAGGGAAGGACCATACGAGGAAATAAAGTATGATTATACAAGTAAGTACCAGTCAAGGATAAAACAAATGATGAAACAGATAACATTTATAGAAGAAAATAAGAAAAAGTATTTATTGGAAAGTAATCCAACAGCACCAACTTTTAAAAGTCAGGTTAAGATACATAAAGAAGGAAAACCAATTAGACCGATTGTTTCTTTTATTAATGCACCTATTTATAAATTATCAAAGGAAGTTAGCAGAGTACTGAGAGAGAAATATGAATTTGGGACAAAATACAACATAGAGAATAATATAAAATTGATAGAAAAATTAGAAAATATTAGGATTAATGTAAATACAAAATTGATATCACTGGATGTTAAGGACATGTTTACCAATATCACAGTAAATAAAGTTATTAAGTTAATAAACGATAATAATATGGGAGAATACAGGTATAAAAAGCAGTTGATGAAAGTAATTAAAGAATGTGTAAATCAGAACTATTTTAGGTTTAATAACAAGTTTTATATACAGAAAAAAGGTTTACCTATGGGGTCTTCATTATCCCCTATTCTTGCTGAAATATACATGAATGATTTTGAAAAGCAATTAATAACTTCCACTAAGTATAAAGACAATATAAAATTATGGTCTAGATACGTTGATGATGTATTAGTAATTTGGGAAGGAAGCATAGAAGAAGTGCATGAGTTTATAAATGAGGTAAATAATAAGGATAAAAACTTACAATTTAAAGAAGAGATAGGAGGTAAGAAAATAAATTACTTAGATTTGAACATAGAAATTAAGGATAATGAGAAACTACAGTTTGGGATATTTAGGAAAGAGTCGTATTCTGATATAATTATACCAAGAGAGTCTTACCACCCATATAGATATAAAATGGCGGCAATCAATACATTTTGTTACAGAACTCAGAAGTGTTTAAAAGAGACCGAATCAAAAGTTAGGGAGTTAAAAACGATAAAGGGAATTGTAAGGAATAATAATTATAACACCAACATAGTGGATAAAGTTATGAAAAGGGTTAACATACAAAAAGCTAAAATAGAACCAGAACAAAAGAATTATGCAGGGTCATTGACATACATAGGTTCACATACTAGAAAAATTATAAAATGTTTTAATAAATATGGAGTAGATATAGCTATTAAAAAATGTGAAACGGTATTTGATAAGATAAGGAATAAGAATATAGAAAAAATTCCAGTATTACAGAAAAGCGGAATTTATAAATTAAAATGTAAAGACTGCAACAAAGTGTACCTAGGTGAGACAGGACGAAAATTCGTATGCAGGTTGTCTGACCACAAACGTGGAGAAGGTAATAGAACAACCAATTCGTTATATGCAAGACATTTCATAGAAGACAACCATAAGTTTGTTAATCCTTTGGAAGAATACGAAATTGTAAAAGTAGTAAATAACACAGTTGAAAGGAAGCTTAGAGAGGAGTTAGAAATATTAAAAGAAAGAGAAAAAGGGTTAGACAATTTAATTAATATTAAAATTAAATTTGATAATGAAGAAATATTTTATAACATGATTAAGAAGTAAATGATAGAGGACAGATAGATAAGATTAAGAATTATTTGCATAGTACTAATTGGATGGTTAAAATAAGGGTGTGTGACTGACCCATGTGTGTGGAGAGGAAGTAGGGTAAGTTTAAAAGGATGCACACACACACACACACACACACACACACACACACACACACTCACACTGAAACACAAGGAATTTGCTAGAAAAATATGTAACTGTACAGATGGTGTGGGACAGGGTTTAGGGGGTGGGAAAGGGTCATTTATATTATAGCTTGTTGTGTGTGAGCAGGGTGGGGGAGAGGGGTGAAGGGTTTGTTTTTAAAATAATTTCTGCCTATTCCGATCTGACGATGGGCTGTGAGGCTTGAAAGTGCTAATCGGGATAATTTTTATATAGTGGTGTGCAACTGTGATCATTCTGATTGTGATTTCAACCACTAACACAAATTTCTTCATTAAACGTCTGTTAAGATGTGCAATCGACTACAGGTAATGGGCAACAACAATGAGGTAATAAACGACAACAACAAGGTAAGTAAAGTTTTTAAATATCTTAAGTTAAAAGTTAAATTGAAGAGGGTTTTAAGTAAAATATGGTTTAATAAACAATGTCTGGATAATAATGTCATCCCAAAGTACGCTCAAGTTAAAATTAAAAATAAGAACAGTGTAGCCAAAAAAGTAAAAGAACAAAGCGAGAAGTTGTGGATAAAACTGGAAATAAGGTCACTCTACGGCTTAATCAATAGATATAATAGGGAATTATATGACAGACACATAGAATTGTTAAGAATATACTCGTATGTAGAGTTAGAAGAAATATTATATAATTTTGGTTTGGGGTACGTAGAAAAGAAATTGGAAAAAAAAAAAAAAAAATGGTAGATAAGTTAAATAAATTAATAAGAAAGAACGAAGTAAAAAAGGAACACCTCTCTAAGAATAACTATGAAAAAAGAGTAATAAACCTTACAGAGGTGAATTTCAATACAGAAGAAAAAGAAATGTTAGCAAAAGGCTTAAAATATGCACCGCCACCAGAATTAAATCAAGAAAAAACGATTATTGAATGCGAAAGCATAATACAAAAACTAGGAAATGAAAATGATAAAAAAAGAATAAGGTGGGAAGTAGGGAATGTAGTAGATAAAATATTTAAGAAAAGTTTGTATAATTCAAAAAATGAACAAAAAATCAAATCAACTGTAACTAAACTAAAGAATAAAATAAAGAAAAATGATATTATAGTTACGAAGGCGGACAAAGGAAATACAATGGTACTACTGAGAAAGGACGAATACATAAAGAAAACGGAAGAATTTATAAGGGAAGGACCATACGAGGAAATAAAGTATGATTATACAAGTAAGTACCAGTCAAGGATAAAACAAATGATGAAACAGATAACATTTATAGAAGAAAATAAGAAAAAGTATTTATTGGAAAGTAATCCAACAGCACCAACTTTTAAAAGTCAGGTTAAGATACATAAAGAAGGAAAACCAATTAGACCGATTGTTTCTTTTATTAATGCACCTATTTATAAATTATCAAAGGAAGTTAGCAGAGTACTGAGAGAGAAATATGAATTTGGGACAAAATACAACATAGAGAATAATATAAAATTGATAGAAAAATTAGAAAATATTAGGATTAATGTAAATACAAAATTGATATCACTGGATGTTAAGGACATGTTTACCAATATCACAGTAAATAAAGTTATTAAGTTAATAAACGATAATAATATGGGAGAATACAGGTATAAAAAGCAGTTGATGAAAGTAATTAAAGAATGTGTAAATCAGAACTATTTTAGGTTTAATAACAAGTTTTATATACAGAAAAAAGGTTTACCTATGGGGTCTTCATTATCCCCTATTCTTGCTGAAATATACATGAATGATTTTGAAAAGCAATTAATAACTTCCACTAAGTATAAAGACAATATAAAATTATGGTCTAGATACGTTGATGATGTATTAGTAATTTGGGAAGGAAGCATAGAAGAAGTGCATGAGTTTATAAATGAGGTAAATAATAAGGATAAAAACTTACAATTTAAAGAAGAGATAGGAGGTAAGAAAATAAATTACTTAGATTTGAACATAGAAATTAAGGATAATGAGAAACTACAGTTTGGGATATTTAGGAAAGAGTCGTATTCTGATATAATTATACCAAGAGAGTCTTACCACCCATATAGATATAAAATGGCGGCAATCAATACATTTTGTTACAGAACTCAGAAGTGTTTAAAAGAGACCGAATCAAAAGTTAGGGAGTTAAAAACGATAAAGGGAATTGTAAGGAATAATAATTATAACACCAACATAGTGGATAAAGTTATGAAAAGGGTTAACATACAAAAAGCTAAAATAGAACCAGAACAAAAGAATTATGCAGGGTCATTGACATACATAGGTTCACATACTAGAAAAATTATAAAATGTTTTAATAAATATGGAGTAGATATAGCTATTAAAAAATGTGAAACGGTATTTGATAAGATAAGGAATAAGAATATAGAAAAAATTCCAGTATTACAGAAAAGCGGAATTTATAAATTAAAATGTAAAGACTGCAACAAAGTGTACCTAGGTGAGACAGGACGAAAATTCGTATGCAGGTTGTCTGACCACAAACGTGGAGAAGGTAATAGAACAACCAATTCGTTATATGCAAGACATTTCATAGAAGACAACCATAAGTTTGTTAATCCTTTGGAAGAATACGAAATTGTAAAAGTAGTAAATAACACAGTTGAAAGGAAGCTTAGAGAGGAGTTAGAAATATTAAAAGAAAGAGAAAAAGGGTTAGACAATTTAATTAATATTAAAATTAAATTTGATAATGAAGAAATATTTTATAACATGATTAAGAAGTAAATGATAGAGGACAGATAGATAAGATTAAGAATTATTTGCATAGTACTAATTGGATGGTTAAAATAAGGGTGTGTGACTGACCCATGTGTGTGGAGAGGAAGTAGGGTAAGTTTAAAAGGATGCACACACACACACACACACACACACACACACACACACACACACACACATACACACACACACACACACACACACACTGAAACACAAGGAATTTGCTAGAAAAATGAAAAATATGTAACTGTACAGATGGTGTGGGACACGGTTTAGGGGGTGGGGAAGGGTCATTTATATTATAGCTTGTTGTGTGTGAGCAGGGTGGGGGAGAGGGGTGAAGGGTTTGTTTTTAAAATAATTTCTGCCTATTCCGATCTGACGATGGGCTGTGAGGCTTGAAAGCGCTAATCGGGATAATTTTTATATAGTGGTGTGCAACTGTGATCATTCTGATTGTGATTTCAACCACTAACACAAATTTCTTCATTAAACGTCTGTTAAGATGTGCAATCGACTACAGGTAATGGGCAACAACAATGAGGTAATAAACGACAACAGCAAGGTAAGTAAAGTTTTTAAATATCTTAAGTTAAAAGTTAAATTGAAGAGGGTTTTAAGTAAAATATGGTTTAATAAACAATGTCTGGATAATAATGTCATCCCAAAGTACGCTCAAGTTAAAATTAAAAATAAGAACAGTGTAGCCAAAAAAGTAAAAGAACAAAGCGAGAAGTTGTGGATAAAACTGGAAATAAGGTCACTCTACGGCTTAATCAATAGATATAATAGGGAATTATATGACAGACACATAGAATTGTTAAGAATATACTCGTATGTAGAGTTAGAAGAAATATTATATAATTTTGGTTTGGGGTACGTAGAAAAGAAATTGGAAAATAAAAATAAAAAAATGGTAGATAAGTTAAATAAATTAATAAGAAAGAACGAAGTAAAAAAGGAACACCTCTCTAAGAATAACTATGAAAAAAGAGTAATAAACCTTACAGAGGTGAATTTCAATACAGAAGAAAAAGAAATGTTAGCAAAAGGCTTAAAATACGCACCGCCACCAGAATTAAATCAAGAAAAAACGATTATTGAATGCGAAAGCATAATACAAAAACTAGGAAATGAAAATGATAAAAAAAGAATAAGGTGGGAAGTAGGGAATGTAGTAGATAAAATATTTAAGAAAAGTTTGTATAATTCAAAAAATGAACAAAAAATCAAATCAACTGTAACTAAACTAAAGAATAAAATAAAGAAAAATGATATTATAGTTACGAAGGCGGACAAAGGAAATACAATGGTACTACTGAGAAAGGACGAATACATAAAGAAAACGGAAGAATTTATAAGGGAAGGACCATACGAGGAAATAAAGTATGATTATACAAGTAAGTACCAGTCAAGGATAAAACAAATCATGAAACAGATAACATTTATAGAAGAAAATAAGAAAAAGTATTTATTGGAAAGTAATCCAACAGCACCAACTTTTAAAAGTCAGGTTAAGATACATAAAGAAGGAAAACCAATTAGACCGATTGTTTCTTTTATTAATGCACCTATTTATAAATTATCAAAGGAAGTTAGCAGAGTACTGAGAGAGAAATATGAATTTGGGACAAAATACAACATAGAGAATAATATAAAATTGATAGAAAAATTAGAAAATATTAGGATTAATGTAAATACAAAATTGATATCACTGGATGTTAAGGACATGTTTACCAATATCACAGTAAATAAAGTTATTAAGTTAATAAACGATAATAATATGGGAGAATACAGGTATAAAAAGCAGTTGATGAAAGTAATTAAAGAATGTGTAAATCAGAACTATTTTAGGTTTAATAACAAGTTTTATATACAGAAAAAAGGTTTACCTATGGGGTCTTCATTATCCCCTATTCTTGCTGAAATATACATGAATGATTTTGAAAAGCAATTAATAACTTCCACTAAGTATAAAGACAATATAAAATTATGGTCTAGATACGTTGATGATGTATTAGTAATTTGGGAAGGAAGCATAGAAGAAGTGCATGAGTTTATAAATGAGGTAAATAATAAGGATAAAAACTTACAATTTAAAGAAGAGATAGGAGGTAAGAAAATAAATTACTTAGATTTGAACATAGAAATTAAGGATAATGAGAAACTACAGTTTGGGATATTTAGGAAAGAGTCGTATTCTGATATAATTATACCAAGAGAGTCTTACCACCCATATAGATATAAAATGGCGGCAATCAATACATTTTGTTACAGAACTCAGAAGTGTTTAAAAGAGACCGAATCAAAAGTTAGGGAGTTAAAAACGATAAAGGGAATTGTAAGGAATAATAATTATAACACCAACATAGTGGATAAAGTTATGAAAAGGGTTAACATACAAAAAGCTAAAATAGAACCAGAACAAAAGAATTATGCAGGGTCATTGACATACATAGGTTCACATACTAGAAAAATTATAAAATGTTTTAATAAATATGGAGTAGATATAGCTATTAAAAAATGTGAAACGGTATTTGATAAGATAAGGAATAAGAATATAGAAAAAATTCCAGTATTACAGAAAAGCGGAATTTATAAATTAAAATGTAAAGACTGCAACAAAGTGTACCTAGGTGAGACAGGACGAAAATTCGTATGCAGGTTGTCTGACCACAAACGTGGAGAAGGTAATAGAACAACCAATTCGTTATATGCAAGACATTTCATAGAAGACAACCATAAGTTTGTTAATCCTTTGGAAGAATACGAAATTGTAAAAGTAGTAAATAACACAGTTGAAAGGAAGCTTAGAGAGGAGTTAGAAATATTAAAAGAAAGAGAAAAAGGGTTAGACAATTTAATTAATATTAAAATTAAATTTGATAATGAAGAAATATTTTATAACATGATTAAGAAGTAAATGATAGAGGACAGATAGATAAGATTAAGAATTATTTGCATAGTACTAATTGGATGGTTAAAATAAGGGTGTGTGAGTGACCCATGTGTGTGGAGAGGAAGTAGGGTAAGTTTAAAAGGATGCACACACACACACACACACACACACACACACTCACACTGAAACACAAGGAATTTGCTAGAAAAATATGTAACTGTACAGATGGTGTGGGACAGGGTTTAGGGGGTGGGGAAGGGTCATTTATATTATAGCTTGTTGTGTGTGAGCAGGGTGGGGGAGAGGGGTGAAGGGTTTGTTTTTAAAATAATTTCTGCCTATTCCGATCTGACGATGGGCTGTGAGGCTTGAAAGCGCTAATCGGGATAATTTTTATATAGTGGTGTGCAACTGTGATCATTCTGATTGTGATTTCAACCACTAACACAAATTTCTTCATTAAACGTCTGTTAAGATGTGCAATCGACTACAGGTAATGGGCAACAACAATGAGGTAATAAACGACAACAACAAGGTAAGTAAAGTTTTTAAATATCTTAAGTTAAAAGTTAAATTGAAGAGGGTTTTAAGTAAAATATGGTTTAATAAACAATGTCTGGATAATAATGTCATCCCAAAGTACGCTCAAGTTAAAATTAAAAATAAGAACAGTGCAGCCAAAAAAGTAAAAGAACAAAGCGAGAAGTTGTGGATAAAACTGGAAATAAGGTCACTCTACGGCTTAATCAATAGATATAATAGGGAATTATATGACAGACACATAGAATTGTTAAGAATATACTCGTATGTAGAGTTAGAAGAAATATTATATAATTTTGGTTTGGGGTACGTAGAAAAGAAATTGGAAAATAAAAAAAAAAAAATGGTAGATAAGTTAAATAAATTAATAAGAAAGAACGAAGTAAAAAAGGAACACCTCTCTAAGAATAACTATGAAAAAAGAGTAATAAACCTTACAGAGGTGAATTTCAATACAGAAGAAAAAGAAATGTTAGCAAAAGGCTTAAAATATGCACCGCCACCAGAATTAAATCAAGAAAAAACGATTATTGAATGCGAAAGCATAATACAAAAACTAGGAAATGAAAATGATAAAAAAAGAATAAGGTGGGAAGTAGGGAATGTAGTAGATAAAATATTTAAGAAAAGTTTGTATAATTCAAAAAATGAACAAAAAATCAAATCAACTGTCACTAAACTAAAGAATAAAATAAAGAAAAATGATATTATAGTTACGAAGGCGGACAAAGGAAATACAATGGTACTACTGAGAAAGGACGAATACATAAAGAAAACGGAAGAATTTATAAGGGAAGGACCATACGAGGAAATAAAGTATGATTATACAAGTAAGTACCAGTCAAGGATAAAACAAATGATGAAACAGATAACATTTATAGAAGAAAATAAGAAAAAGTATTTATTGGAAAGTAATCCAACAACTTTTAAAAGTCAGGTTAAGATACATAAAGAAGGAAAACCAATTAGACCGATTGTTTCTTTTATTAATGCACCTATTTATAAATTATCAAAGGAAGTTAGCAGAGTACTGAGAGAGAAATATGAATTTGGGACAAAATACAACATAGAGAATAATATAAAATTTATAGAAAAATTAGAAAATATTAGGATTAATGTAAATACAAAATTGATATCACTGGATGTTAAGGACATGTTTACCAATATCACAGTAAATAAAGTTATTAAGTTAATAAACGATAATAATATGGGAGAATACAGGTATAAAAAGCAGTTGATGAAAGTAATTAAAGAATGTGTAAATCAGAACTATTTTAGGTTTAATAACAAGTTTTATATACAGAAAAAAGGTTTACCTATGGGGTCTTCATTATCCCCTATTCTTGCTGAAATATACATGAATGATTTTGAAAAGCAATTAATAACTTCCACTAAGTATAAAGACAATATAAAATTATGGTCTAGATACGTTGATGATGTATTAGTAATTTGGGAAGGAAGCATAGAAGAAGTGCATGAGTTTATAAATGAGGTAAATAATAAGGATAAAAACTTACAATTTAAAGAAGAGATAGGAGGTAAGAAAATAAATTACTTAGATTTGAACATAGAAATTAAGGATAATGAGAAACTACAGTTTGGGATATTTAGGAAAGAGTCGTATTCTGATATAATTATACCAAGAGAGTCTTACCACCCATATAGATATAAAATGGCGGCAATCAATACATTTTGTTACAGAACTCAGAAGTGTTTAAAAGAGACCGAATCAAAAGTTAGGGAGTTAAAAACGATAAAGGGAATTGTAAGGAATAATAATTATAACACCAACATAGTGGATAAAGTTATGAAAAGGGTTAACATACAAAAAGCTAAAATAGAACCAGAACAAAAGAATTATGCAGGGTCATTGACATACATAGGTTCACATACTAGAAAAATTATAAAATGTTTTAATAAATATGGAGTAGATATAGCTATTAAAAAATGTGAAACGGTATTTGATAAGATAAGGAATAAGAATATAGAAAAAATTCCAGTATTACAGAAAAGCGGAATTTATAAATTAAAATGTAAAGACTGCAACAAAGTGTACCTAGGTGAGACAGGACGAAAATTCGTATGCAGGTTGTCTGACCACAAACGTGGAGAAGGTAATAGAACAACCAATTCGTTATATGCAAGACATTTCATAGAAGACAACCATAAGTTTGTTAATCCTTTGGAAGAATACGAAATTGTAAAAGTAGTAAATAACACAGTTGAAAGGAAGCTTAGAGAGGAGTTAGAAATATTAAAAGAAAGAGAAAAAGGGTTAGACAATTTAATTAATATTAAAATTAAATTTGATAATGAAGAAATATTTTATAACATGATTAAGAAGTAAATGATAGAGGACAGATAGATAAGATTAAGAATTATTTGCATAGTACTAATTGGATGGTTAAAATAAGGGTGTGTGAGTGACCCATGTGTGTGGAGAGGAAGTAGGGTAAGTTTAAAAGGATGCACACACACACACACACACACACACACACACTCACACTGAAACACAAGGAATTTGCTAGAAAAATATGTAACTGTACAGATGGTGTGGGACAGGGTTTAGGGGGTGGGGAAGGGTCATTTATATTATAGCTTGTTGTGTGTGAGCAGGGTGGGGGAGAGGGGTGAAGGGTTTGTTTTTAAAATAATTTCTGCCTATTCCGATCTGACGATGGGCTGTGAGGCTTGAAAGCGCTAATCGGGATAATTTTTATATAGTGGTGTGCAACTGTGATCATTCTGATTGTGATTTCAACCACTAACACAAATTTCTTCATTAAACGTCTGTTAAGATGTGCAATCGACTACAGGTAATGGGCAACAACAATGAGGTAATAAACGACAACAACAAGGTAAGTAAAGTTTTTAAATATCTTAAGTTAAAAGTTAAATTGAAGAGGGTTTTAAGTAAAATATGGTTTAATAAACAATGTCTGGATAATAATGTCATCCCAAAGTACGCTCAAGTTAAAATTAAAAATAAGAACAGTGCAGCCAAAAAAGTAAAAGAACAAAGCGAGAAGTTGTGGATAAAACTGGAAATAAGGTCACTCTACGGCTTAATCAATAGATATAATAGGGAATTATATGACAGACACATAGAATTGTTAAGAATATACTCGTATGTAGAGTTAGAAGAAATATTATATAATTTTGGTTTGGGGTACGTAGAAAAGAAATTGGAAAATAAAAAAAAAAAAATGGTAGATAAGTTAAATAAATTAATAAGAAAGAACGAAGTAAAAAAGGAACACCTCTCTAAGAATAACTATGAAAAAAGAGTAATAAACCTTACAGAGGTGAATTTCAATACAGAAGAAAAAGAAATGTTAGCAAAAGGCTTAAAATATGCACCGCCACCAGAATTAAATCAAGAAAAAACGATTATTGAATGCGAAAGCATAATACAAAAACTAGGAAATGAAAATGATAAAAAAAGAATAAGGTGGGAAGTAGGGAATGTAGTAGATAAAATATTTAAGAAAAGTTTGTATAATTCAAAAAATGAACAAAAAATCAAATCAACTGTAACTAAACTAAAGAATAAAATAAAGAAAAATGATATTATAGTTACGAAGGCGGACAAAGGAAATACAATGGTACTACTGAGAAAGGACGAATACATAAAGAAAACGGAAGAATTTATAAGGGAAGGACCATACGAGGAAATAAAGTATGATTATACAAGTAAGTACCAGTCAAGGATAAAACAAATGATGAAACAGATAACATTTATAGAAGAAAATAAGAAAAAGTATTTATTGGAAAGTAATCCAACAGCACCAACTTTTAAAAGTCAGGTTAAGATACATAAAGAAGGAAAACCAATTAGACCGATTGTTTCTTTTATTAATGCACCTATTTATAAATTATCAAAGGAAGTTAGCAGAGTACTGAGAGAGAAATATGAATTTGGGACAAAATACAACATAGAGAATAATATAAAATTTATAGAAAAATTAGAAAATATTAGGATTAATGTAAATACAAAATTGATATCACTGGATGTTAAGGACATGTTTACCAATATCACAGTAAATAAAGTTATTAAGTTAATAAACGATAATAATATGGGAGAATACAGGTATAAAAAGCAGTTGATGAAAGTAATTAAAGAATGTGTAAATCAGAACTATTTTAGGTTTAATAACAAGTTTTATATACAGAAAAAAGGTTTACCTATGGGGTCTTCATTATCCCCTATTCTTGCTGAAATATACATGAATGATTTTGAAAAGCAATTAATAACTTCCACTAAGTATAAAGACAATATAAAATTATGGTCTAGATACGTTGATGATGTATTAGTAATTTGGGAAGGAAGCATAGAAGAAGTGCATGAGTTTATAAATGAGGTAAATAATAAGGATAAAAACTTACAATTTAAAGAAGAGATAGGAGGTAAGAAAATAAATTACTTAGATTTGAACATAGAAATTAAGGATAATGAGAAACTACAGTTTGGGATATTTAGGAAAGAGTCGTATTCTGATATAATTATACCAAGAGAGTCTTACCACCCATATAGATATAAAATGGCGGCAATCAATACATTTTGTTACAGAACTCAGAAGTGTTTAAAAGAGACCGAATCAAAAGTTAGGGAGTTAAAAACGATAAAGGGAATTGTAAGGAATAATAATTATAACACCAACATAGTGGATAAAGTTATGAAAAGGGTTAACATACAAAAAGCTAAAATAGAACCAGAACAAAAGAATTATGCAGGGTCATTGACATACATAGGTTCACATACTAGAAAAATTATAAAATGTTTTAATAAATATGGAGTAGATATAGCTATTAAAAAATGTGAAACGGTATTTGATAAGATAAGGAATAAGAATATAGAAAAAATTCCAGTATTACAGAAAAGCGGAATTTATAAATTAAAATGTAAAGACTGCAACAAAGTGTACCTAGGTGAGACAGGACGAAAATTCGTATGCAGGTTGTCTGACCACAAACGTGGAGAAGGTAATAGAACAACCAATTCGTTATATGCAAGACATTTCATAGAAGACAACCATAAGTTTGTTAATCCTTTGGAAGAATACGAAATTGTAAAAGTAGTAAATAACACAGTTGAAAGGAAGCTTAGAGAGGAGTTAGAAATATTAAAAGAAAGAGAAAAAGGGTTAGACAATTTAATTAATATTAAAATTAAATTTGATAATGAAGAAATATTTTATAACATGATTAAGAAGTAAATGATAGAGGACAGATAGATAAGATTAAGAATTATTTGCATAGTACTAATTGGATGGTTAAAATAAGGGTGTGTGACTGACCCATGTGTGTGGAGAGGAAGTAGGGTAAGTTTAAAAGGATGCACACACACACACACACACACACACACACACACACACACACACACACTGAAACACAAGGAATTTGCTAGAAAAATGAAAAATATGTAACTGTACAGATGGTGTGGGACACGGTTTAGGGGGTGGGGAAGGGTCATTTATATTATAGCTTGTTGTGTGTGAGCAGGGTGGGGGAGAGGGGTGAAGGGTTTGTTTTTAAAATAATTTCTGCCTATTCCGATCTGACGATGGGCTGTGAGGCTTGAAAGCGCTAATCGGGATAATTTTTATATAGTGGTGTGCAACTGTGATCATTCTGATTGTGATTTCAACCACTAACACAAATTTCTTCATTAAACGTCTGTTAAGATGTGCAATCGACTACAGGTAATGGGCAACAACAATGAGGTAATAAACGACAACAGCAAGGTAAGTAAAGTTTTTAAATATCTTAAGTTAAAAGTTAAATTGAAGAGGGTTTTAAGTAAAATATGGTTTAATAAACAATGTCTGGATAATAATGTCATCCCAAAGTACGCTCAAGTTAAAATTAAAAATAAGAACAGTGTAGCCAAAAAAGTAAAAGAACAAAGCGAGAAGTTGTGGATAAAACTGGAAATAAGGTCACTCTACGGCTTAATCAATAGATATAATAGGGAATTATATGACAGACACATAGAATTGTTAAGAATATACTCGTATGTAGAGTTAGAAGAAATATTATATAATTTTGGTTTGGGGTACGTAGAAAAGAAATTGGAAAAGAAAAATAAAAAAATGGTAGATAAGTTAAATAAATTAATAAGAAAGAACGAAGTAAAAAAGGAACACCTCTCTAAGAATAACTATGAAAAAAGAGTAATAAACCTTACAGAGGTGAATTTCAATACAGAAGAAAAAGAAATGTTAGCAAAAGGCTTAAAATACGCACCGCCACCAGAATTAAATCAAGAAAAAACGATTATTGAATGCGAAAGCATAATACAAAAACTAGGAAATGAAAATGATAAAAAAAGAATAAGGTGGGAAGTAGGGAATGTAGTAGATAAAATATTTAAGAAAAGTTTGTATAATTCAAAAAATGAACAAAAAATCAAATCAACTGTAACTAAACTAAAGAATAAAATAAAGAAAAATGATATTATAGTTACGAAGGCGGACAAAGGAAATACAATGGTACTACTGAGAAAGGACGAATACATAAAGAAAACGGAAGAATTTATAAGGGAAGGACCATACGAGGAAATAAAGTATGATTATACAAGTAAGTACCAGTCAAGGATAAAACAAATGATGAAACAGATAACATTTATAGAAGAAAATAAGAAAAAGTATTTATTGGAAAGTAATCCAACAGCACCAACTTTTAAAAGTCAGGTTAAGATACATAAAGAAGGAAAACCAATTAGACCGATTGTTTCTTTTATTAATGCACCTATTTATAAATTATCAAAGGAAGTTAGCAGAGTACTGAGAGAGAAATATGAATTTGGGACAAAATACAACATAGAGAATAATATAAAATTGATAGAAAAATTAGAAAATATTAGGATTAATGTAAATACAAAATTGATATCACTGGATGTTAAGGACATGTTTACCAATATCACAGTAAATAAAGTTATTAAGTTAATAAACGATAATAATATGGGAGAATACAGGTATAAAAAGCAGTTGATGAAAGTAATTAAAGAATGTGTAAATCAGAACTATTTTAGGTTTAATAACAAGTTTTATATACAGAAAAAAGGTTTACCTATGGGGTCTTCATTATCCCCTATTCTTGCTGAAATATACATGAATGATTTTGAAAAGCAATTAATAACTTCCACTAAGTATAAAGACAATATAAAATTATGGTCTAGATACGTTGATGATGTATTAGTAATTTGGGAAGGAAGCATAGAAGTGCATGAGTTTATAAATGAGGTAAATAATAAGGATAAAAACTTACAATTTAAAGAAGAGATAGGAGGTAAGAAAATAAATTACTTAGATTTGAACATAGAAATTAAGGATAATGAGAAACTACAGTTTGGGATATTTAGGAAAGAGTCGTATTCTGATATAATTATACCAAGAGAGTCTTACCACCCATATAGATATAAAATGGCGGCAATCAATACATTTTGTTACAGAACTCAGAAGTGTTTAAAAGAGACCGAATCAAAAGTTAGGGAGTTAAAAACGATAAAGGGAATTGTAAGGAATAATAATTATAACACCAACATAGTGGATAAAGTTATGAAAAGGGTTAACATACAAAAAGCTAAAATAGAACCAGAACAAAAGAATTATGCAGGGTCATTGACATACATAGGTTCACATACTAGAAAAATTATAAAATGTTTTAATAAATATGGAGTAGATATAGCTATTAAAAAATGTGAAACGGTATTTGATAAGATAAGGAATAAGAATATAGAAAAAATTCCAGTATTACAGAAAAGCGGAATTTATAAATTAAAATGTAAAGACTGCAACAAAGTGTACCTAGGTGAGACAGGACGAAAATTCGTATGCAGGTTGTCTGACCACAAACGTGGAGAAGGTAATAGAACAACCAATTCGTTATATGCAAGACATTTCATAGAAGACAACCATAAGTTTGTTAATCCTTTGGAAGAATACGAAATTGTAAAAGTAGTAAATAACACAGTTGAAAGGAAGCTTAGAGAGGAGTTAGAAATATTAAAAGAAAGAGAAAAAGGGTTAGACAATTTAATTAATATTAAAATTAAATTTGATAATGAAGAAATATTTTATAACATGATTAAGAAGTAAATGATAGAGGACAGATAGATAAGATTAAGAATTATTTGCATAGTACTAATTGGATGGTTAAAATAAGGGTGTGTGACTGACCCATGTGTGTGGAGAGGAAGTAGGGTAAGTTTAAAAGGATGCACACACACACACACACACACACACACACACACACTCACACTGAAACACAAGGAATTTGCTAGAAAAATATGTAACTGTACAGATGGTGTGGGACAGGGTTTAGGGGGTGGGAAAGGGTCATTTATATTATAGCTTGTTGTGTGTGAGCAGGGTGGGGGAGAGGGGTGAAGGGTTTGTTTTTAAAATAATTTCTGCCTATTCCGATCTGACGATGGGCTGTGAGGCTTGAAAGCGCTAATCGGGATAATTTTTATATAGTGGTGTGCAACTGTGATCATTCTGATTGTGATTTCAACCACTAACACAAATTTCTTCATTAAACGTCTGTTAAGATGTGCAATCGACTACAGGTAATGGGCAACAACAATGAGGTAATAAACGACAACAACAAGGTAAGTAAAGTTTTTAAATATCTTAAGTTAAAAGTTAAATTGAAGAGGGTTTTAAGTAAAATATGGTTTAATAAACAATGTCTGGATAATAATGTCATCCCAAAGTACGCTCAAGTTAAAATTAAAAATAAGAACAGTGTAGCCAAAAAAGTAAAAGAACAAAGCGAGAAGTTGTGGATAAAACTGGAAATAAGGTCACTCTACGGCTTAATCAATAGATATAATAGGGAATTATATGACAGACACATAGAATTGTTAAGAATATACTCGTACGTAGAGTTAGAAGAAATATTATATAATTTTGGTTTGGGGTACGTAGAAAAGAAATTGGAAAATAAAAAAAAAAAAATGGTAGATAAGTTAAATAAATTAATAAGAAAGAACGAAGTAAAAAAGGAACACCTCTCTAAGAATAACTATGAAAAAAGAGTAATAAACCTTACAGAGGTGAATTTCAATACAGAAGAAAAAGAAATGTTAGCAAAAGGCTTAAAATATGCACCGCCACCAGAATTAAATAAAGAAAAAACGATTATTGAATGCGAAAGCATAATACAAAAACTAGGAAATGAAAATGATAAAAAAAGAATAAGGTGGGAAGTAGGGAATGTAGTAGATAAAATATTTAAGAAAAGTTTGTATAATTCAAAAAATGAACAAAAAATCAAATCAACTGTAACTAAACTAAAGAATAAAATAAAGAAAAATGATATTATAGTTACGAAGGCGGACAAAGGAAATACAATGGTACTACTGAGAAAGGACGAATACATAAAGAAAACGGAAGAATTTATAAGGGAAGGACCATACGAGGAAATAAAGTATGATTATACAAGTAAGTACCAGTCAAGGATAAAACAAATGATGAAACAGATAACATTTATAGAAGAAAATAAGAAAAAGTATTTATTGGAAAGTAATCCAACAGCACCAACTTTTAAAAGTCAGGTTAAGATACATAAAGAAGGAAAACCAATTAGACCGATTGTTTCTTTTATTAATGCACCTATTTATAAATTATCAAAGGAAGTTAGCAGAGTACTGAGAGAGAAATATGAATTTGGGACAAAATACAACATAGAGAATAATATAAAATTGATAGAAAAATTAGAAAATATTAGGATTAATGTAAATACAAAATTGATATCACTGGATGTTAAGGACATGTTTACCAATATCACAGTAAATAAAGTTATTAAGTTAATAAACGATAATAATATGGGAGAATACAGGTATAAAAAGCAGTTGATGAAAGTAATTAAAGAATGTGTAAATCAGAACTATTTTAGGTTTAATAACAAGTTTTATATACAGAAAAAAGGTTTACCTATGGGGTCTTCATTATCCCCTATTCTTGCTGAAATATACATGAATGATTTTGAAAAGCAATTAATAACTTCCACTAAGTATAAAGACAATATAAAATTATGGTCTAGATACGTTGATGATGTATTAGTAATTTGGGAAGGAAGCATAGAAGAAGTGCATGAGTTTATAAATGAGGTAAATAATAAGGATAAAAACTTACAATTTAAAGAAGAGATAGGAGGTAAGAAAATAAATTACTTAGATTTGAACATAGAAATTAAGGATAATGAGAAACTACAGTTTGGGATATTTAGGAAAGAGTCGTATTCTGATATAATTATACCAAGAGAGTCTTACCACCCATATAGATATAAAATGGCGGCAATCAATACATTTTGTTACAGAACTCAGAAGTGTTTAAAAGAGACCGAATCAAAAGTTAGGGAGTTAAAAACGATAAAGGGAATTGTAAGGAATAATAATTATAACACCAACATAGTGGATAAAGTTATGAAAAGGGTTAACATACAAAAAGCTAAAATAGAACCAGAACAAAAGAATTATGCAGGGTCATTGACATACATAGGTTCACATACTAGAAAAATTATAAAATGTTTTAATAAATATGGAGTAGATATAGCTATTAAAAAATGTGAAACGGTATTTGATAAGATAAGGAATAAGAATATAGAAAAAATTCCAGTATTACAGAAAAGCGGAATTTATAAATTAAAATGTAAAGACTGCAACAAAGTGTACCTAGGTGAGACAGGACGAAAATTCGTATGCAGGTTGTCTGACCACAAACGTGGAGAAGGTAATAGAACAACCAATTCGTTATATGCAAGACATTTCATAGAAGACAACCATAAGTTTGTTAATCCTTTGGAAGAATACGAAATTGTAAAAGTAGTAAATAACACAGTTGAAAGGAAGCTTAGAGAGGAGTTAGAAATATTAAAAGAAAGAGAAAAAGGGTTAGACAATTTAATTAATATTAAAATTAAATTTGATAATGAAGAAATATTTTATAACATGATTAAGAAGTAAATGATAGAGGACAGATAGATAAGATTAAGAATTATTTGCATAGTACTAATTGGATGGTTAAAATAAGGGTGTGTGACTGACCCATGTGTGTGGAGAGGAAGTAGGGTAAGTTTAAAAGGATGCACACACACACACACACACACACACACACACACACACACACTCACACTGAAACACAAGGAATTTGCTAGAAAAATATGTAACTGTACAGATGGTGTGGGACAGGGTTTAGGGGGTGGGAAAGGGTCATTTATATTATAGCTTGTTGTGTGTGAGCAGGGTGGGGGAGAGGGGTGAAGGGTTTGTTTTTAAAATAATTTCTGCCTATTCCGATCTGACGATGGGCTGTGAGGCTTGAAAGCGCTAATCGGGATAATTTTTATATAGTGGTGTGCAACTGTGATCATTCTGATTGTGATTTCAACCACTAACACAAATTTCTTCATTAAACGTCTGTTAAGATGTGCAATCGACTACAGGTAATGGGCAACAACAATGAGGTAATAAACGACAACAACAAGGTAAGTAAAGTTTTTAAATATCTTAAGTTAAAAGTTAAATTGAAGAGGGTTTTAAGTAAAATATGGTTTAATAAACAATGTCTGGATAATAATGTCATCCCAAAGTACGCTCAAGTTAAAATTAAAAATAAGAACAGTGTAGCCAAAAAAGTAAAAGAACAAAGCGAGAAGTTGTGGATAAAACTGGAAATAAGGTCACTCTACGGCTTAATCAATAGATATAATAGGGAATTATATGACAGACACATAGAATTGTTAAGAATATACTCGTATGTAGAGTTAGAAGAAATATTATATAATTTTGGTTTGGGGTACGTAGAAAAGAAATTGGAAAAGAAAAATAAAAAAATGGTAGATAAGTTAAATAAATTAATAAGAAAGAACGAAGTAAAAAAGGAACACCTCTCTAAGAATAACTATGAAAAAAGAGTAATAAACCTTACAGAGGTGAATTTCAATACAGAAGAAAAAGAAATGTTAGCAAAAGGCTTAAAATACGCACCGCCACCAGAATTAAATCAAGAAAAAACGATTATTGAATGCGAAAGCATAATACAAAAACTAGGAAATGAAAATGATAAAAAAAGAATAAGGTGGGAAGTAGGGAATGTAGTAGATAAAATATTTAAGAAAAGTTTGTATAATTCAAAAAATGAACAAAAAATCAAATCAACTGTAACTAAACTAAAGAATAAAATAAAGAAAAATGATATTATAGTTACGAAGGCGGACAAAGGAAATACAATGGTACTACTGAGAAAGGACGAATACATAAAGAAAACGGAAGAATTTATAAGGGAAGGACCATACGAGGAAATAAAGTATGATTATACAAGTAAGTACCAGTCAAGGATAAAACAAATGATGAAACAGATAACATTTATAGAAGAAAATAAGAAAAAGTATTTATTGGAAAGTAATCCAACAGCACCAACTTTTAAAAGTCAGGTTAAGATACATAAAGAAGGAAAACCAATTAGACCGATTGTTTCTTTTATTAATGCACCTATTTATAAATTATCAAAGGAAGTTAGCAGAGTACTGAGAGAGAAATATGAATTTGGGACAAAATACAACATAGAGAATAATATAAAATTGATAGAAAAATTAGAAAATATTAGGATTAATGTAAATACAAAATTGATATCACTGGATGTTAAGGACATGTTTACCAATATCACAGTAAATAAAGTTATTAAGTTAATAAACGATAATAATATGGGAGAATACAGGTATAAAAAGCAGTTGATGAAAGTAATTAAAGAATGTGTAAATCAGAACTATTTTAGGTTTAATAACAAGTTTTATATACAGAAAAAAGGTTTACCTATGGGGTCTTCATTATCCCCTATTCTTGCTGAAATATACATGAATGATTTTGAAAAGCAATTAATAACTTCCACTAAGTATAAAGACAATATAAAATTATGGTCTAGATACGTTGATGATGTATTAGTAATTTGGGAAGGAAGCATAGAAGAAGTGCATGAGTTTATAAATGAGGTAAATAATAAGGATAAAAACTTACAATTTAAAGAAGAGATAGGAGGTAAGAAAATAAATTACTTAGATTTGAACATAGAAATTAAGGATAATGAGAAACTACAGTTTGGGATATTTAGGAAAGAGTCGTATTCTGATATAATTATACCAAGAGAGTCTTACCACCCATATAGATATAAAATGGCGGCAATCAATACATTTTGTTACAGAACTCAGAAGTGTTTAAAAGAGACCGAATCAAAAGTTAGGGAGTTAAAAACGATAAAGGGAATTGTAAGGAATAATAATTATAACACCAACATAGTGGATAAAGTTATGAAAAGGGTTAACATACAAAAAGCTAAAATAGAACCAGAACAAAAGAATTATGCAGGGTCATTGACATACATAGGTTCACATACTAGAAAAATTATAAAATGTTTTAATAAATATGGAGTAGATATAGCTATTAAAAAATGTGAAACGGTATTTGATAAGATAAGGAATAAGAATATAGAAAAAATTCCAGTATTACAGAAAAGCGGAATTTATAAATTAAAATGTAAAGACTGCAACAAAGTGTACCTAGGTGAGACAGGACGAAAATTCGTATGCAGGTTGTCTGACCACAAACGTGGAGAAGGTAATAGAACAACCAATTCGTTATATGCAAGACATTTCATAGAAGACAACCATAAGTTTGTTAATCCTTTGGAAGAATACGAAATTGTAAAAGTAGTAAATAACACAGTTGAAAGGAAGCTTAGAGAGGAGTTAGAAATATTAAAAGAAAGAGAAAAAGGGTTAGACAATTTAATTAATATTAAAATTAAATTTGATAATGAAGAAATATTTTATAACATGATTAAGAAGTAAATGATAGAGGACAGATAGATAAGATTAAGAATTATTTGCATAGTACTAATTGGATGGTTAAAATAAGGGTGTGTGACTGACCCATGTGTGTGGAGAGGAAGTAGGGTAAGTTTAAAAGGATGCACACACACACACACACACACACACACACACACACACACACACACACACACACACACACACACACACACACACACACACACACACACACACACACTGAAACACAAGGAATTTGCTAGAAAAATGAAAAATATGTAACTGTACAGATGGTGTGGGACACGGTTTAGGGGGTGGGGAAGGGTCATTTATATTATAGCTTGTTGTGTGTGAGCAGGGTGGGGGAGAGGGGTGAAGGGTTTGTTTTTAAAATAATTTCTGCCTATTCCGATCTGACGATGGGCTGTGAGGCTTGAAAGCGCTAATCGGGATAATTTTTATATAGTGGTGTGCAACTGTGATCATTCTGATTGTGATTTCAACCACTAACACAAATTTCTTCATTAAACGTCTGTTAAGATGTGCAATCGACTACAGGTAATGGGCAACAACAATGAGGTAATAAACGACAACAGCAAGGTAAGTAAAGTTTTTAAATATCTTAAGTTAAAAGTTAAATTGAAGAGGGTTTTAAGTAAAATATGGTTTAATAAACAATGTCTGGATAATAATGTCATCCCAAAGTACGCTCAAGTTAAAATTAAAAATAAGAACAGTGTAGCCAAAAAAGTAAAAGAACAAAGCGAGAAGTTGTGGATAAAACTGGAAATAAGGTCACTCTACGGCTTAATCAATAGATATAATAGGGAATTATATGACAGACACATAGAATTGTTAAGAATATACTCGTATGTAGAGTTAGAAGAAATATTATATAATTTTGGTTTGGGGTACGTAGAAAAGAAATTGGAAAAGAAAAATAAAAAAATGGTAGATAAGTTAAATAAATTAATAAGAAAGAACGAAGTAAAAAAGGAACACCTCTCTAAGAATAACTATGAAAAAAGAGTAATAAACCTTACAGAGGTGAATTTCAATACAGAAGAAAAAGAAATGTTAGCAAAAGGCTTAAAATACGCACCGCCACCAGAATTAAATCAAGAAAAAACGATTATTGAATGCGAAAGCATAATACAAAAACTAGGAAATGAAAATGATAAAAAAAGAATAAGGTGGGAAGTAGGGAATGTAGTAGATAAAATATTTAAGAAAAGTTTGTATAATTCAAAAAATGAACAAAAAATCAAATCAACTGTAACTAAACTAAAGAATAAAATAAAGAAAAATGATATTATAGTTACGAAGGCGGACAAAGGAAATACAATGGTACTACTGAGAAAGGACGAATACATAAAGAAAACGGAAGAATTTATAAGGGAAGGACCATACGAGGAAATAAAGTATGATTATACAAGTAAGTACCAGTCAAGGATAAAACAAATGATGAAACAGATAACATTTATAGAAGAAAATAAGAAAAAGTATTTATTGGAAAGTAATCCAACAGCACCAACTTTTAAAAGTCAGGTTAAGATACATAAAGAAGGAAAACCAATTAGACCGATTGTTTCTTTTATTAATGCACCTATTTATAAATTATCAAAGGAAGTTAGCAGAGTACTGAGAGAGAAATATGAATTTGGGACAAAATACAACATAGAGAATAATATAAAATTGATAGAAAAATTAGAAAATATTAGGATTAATGTAAATACAAAATTGATATCACTGGATGTTAAGGACATGTTTACCAATATCACAGTAAATAAAGTTATTAAGTTAATAAACGATAATAATATGGGAGAATACAGGTATAAAAAGCAGTTGATGAAAGTAATTAAAGAATGTGTAAATCAGAACTATTTTAGGTTTAATAACAAGTTTTATATACAGAAAAAAGGTTTACCTATGGGGTCTTCATTATCCCCTATTCTTGCTGAAATATACATGAATGATTTTGAAAAGCAATTAATAACTTCCACTAAGTATAAAGACAATATAAAATTATGGTCTAGATACGTTGATGATGTATTAGTAATTTGGGAAGGAAGCATAGAAGAAGTGCATGAGTTTATAAATGAGGTAAATAATAAGGATAAAAACTTACAATTTAAAGAAGAGATAGGAGGTAAGAAAATAAATTACTTAGATTTGAACATAGAAATTAAGGATAATGAGAAACTACAGTTTGGGATATTTAGGAAAGAGTCGTATTCTGATATAATTATACCAAGAGAGTCTTACCACCCATATAGATATAAAATGGCGGCAATCAATACATTTTGTTACAGAACTCAGAAGTGTTTAAAAGAGACCGAATCAAAAGTTAGGGAGTTAAAAACGATAAAGGGAATTGTAAGGAATAATAATTATAACACCAACATAGTGGATAAAGTTATGAAAAGGGTTAACATACAAAAAGCTAAAATAGAACCAGAACAAAAGAATTATGCAGGGTCATTGACATACATAGGTTCACATACTAGAAAAATTATAAAATGTTTTAATAAATATGGAGTAGATATAGCTATTAAAAAATGTGAAACGGTATTTGATAAGATAAGGAATAAGAATATAGAAAAAATTCCAGTATTACAGAAAAGCGGAATTTATAAATTAAAATGTAAAGACTGCAACAAAGTGTACCTAGGTGAGACAGGACGAAAATTCGTATGCAGGTTGTCTGACCACAAACGTGGAGAAGGTAATAGAACAACCAATTCGTTATATGCAAGACATTTCATAGAAGACAACCATAAGTTTGTTAATCCTTTGGAAGAATACGAAATTGTAAAAGTAGTAAATAACACAGTTGAAAGGAAGCTTAGAGAGGAGTTAGAAATATTAAAAGAAAGAGAAAAAGGGTTAGACAATTTAATTAATATTAAAATTAAATTTGATAATGAAGAAATATTTTATAACATGATTAAGAAGTAAATGATAGAGGACAGATAGATAAGATTAAGAATTATTTGCATAGTACTAATTGGATGGTTAAAATAAGGGTGTGTGACTGACCCATGTGTGTGGAGAGGAAGTAGGGTAAGTTTAAAAGGATGCACACACACACACACACACACACACACACACACTCACACTGAAACACAAGGAATTTGCTAGAAAAATATGTAACTGTACAGATGGTGTGGGACAGGGTTTAGGGGGTGGGAAAGGGTCATTTATATTATAGCTTGTTGTGTGTGAGCAGGGTGGGGGAGAGGGGTGAAGGGTTTGTTTTTAAAATAATTTCTGCCTATTCCGATCTGACGATGGGCTGTGAGGCTTGAAAGCGCTAATCGGGATAATTTTTATATAGTGGTGTGCAACTGTGATCATTCTGATTGTGATTTCAACCACTAACACAAATTTCTTCATTAAACGTCTGTTAAGATGTGCAATCGACTACAGGTAATGGGCAACAACAATGAGGTAATAAACGACAACAACAAGGTAAGTAAAGTTTTTAAATATCTTAAGTTAAAAGTTAAATTGAAGAGGGTTTTAAGTAAAATATGGTTTAATAAACAATGTCTGGATAATAATGTCATCCCAAAGTACGCTCAAGTTAAAATTAAAAATAAGAACAGTGTAGCCAAAAAAGTAAAAGAACAAAGCGAGAAGTTGTGGATAAAACTGGAAATAAGGTCACTCTACGGCTTAATCAATAGATATAATAGGGAATTATATGACAGACACATAGAATTGTTAAGAATATACTCGTATGTAGAGTTAGAAGAAATATTATATAATTTTGGTTTGGGGTACGTAGAAAAGAAATTGGAAAAGAAAAATAAAAAAATGGTAGATAAGTTAAATAAATTAATAAGAAAGAACGAAGTAAAAAAGGAACACCTCTCTAAGAATAACTATGAAAAAAGAGTAATAAACCTTACAGAGGTGAATTTCAATACAGAAGAAAAAGAAATGTTAGCAAAAGGCTTAAAATACGCACCGCCACCAGAATTAAATCAAGAAAAAACGATTATTGAATGCGAAAGCATAATACAAAAACTAGGAAATGAAAATGATAAAAAAAGAATAAGGTGGGAAGTAGGGAATGTAGTAGATAAAATATTTAAGAAAAGTTTGTATAATTCAAAAAATGAACAAAAAATCAAATCAACTGTAACTAAACTAAAGAATAAAATAAAGAAAAATGATATTATAGTTACGAAGGCGGACAAAGGAAATACAATGGTACTACTGAGAAAGGACGAATACATAAAGAAAACGGAAGAATTTATAAGGGAAGGACCATACGAGGAAATAAAGTATGATTATACAAGTAAGTACCAGTCAAGGATAAAACAAATGATGAAACAGATAACATTTATAGAAGAAAATAAGAAAAAGTATTTATTGGAAAGTAATCCAACAGCACCAACTTTTAAAAGTCAGGTTAAGATACATAAAGAAGGAAAACCAATTAGACCGATTGTTTCTTTTATTAATGCACCTATTTATAAATTATCAAAGGAAGTTAGCAGAGTACTGAGAGAGAAATATGAATTTGGGACAAAATACAACATAGAGAATAATATAAAATTGATAGAAAAATTAGAAAATATTAGGATTAATGTAAATACAAAATTGATATCACTGGATGTTAAGGACATGTTTACCAATATCACAGTAAATAAAGTTATTAAGTTAATAAACGATAATAATATGGGAGAATACAGGTATAAAAAGCAGTTGATGAAAGTAATTAAAGAATGTGTAAATCAGAACTATTTTAGGTTTAATAACAAGTTTTATATACAGAAAAAAGGTTTACCTATGGGGTCTTCATTATCCCCTATTCTTGCTGAAATATACATGAATGATTTTGAAAAGCAATTAATAACTTCCACTAAGTATAAAGACAATATAAAATTATGGTCTAGATACGTTGATGATGTATTAGTAATTTGGGAAGGAAGCATAGAAGAAGTGCATGAGTTTATAAATGAGGTAAATAATAAGGATAAAAACTTACAATTTAAAGAAGAGATAGGAGGTAAGAAAATAAATTACTTAGATTTGAACATAGAAATTAAGGATAATGAGAAACTACAGTTTGGGATATTTAGGAAAGAGTCGTATTCTGATATAATTATACCAAGAGAGTCTTACCACCCATATAGATATAAAATGGCGGCAATCAATACATTTTGTTACAGAACTCAGAAGTGTTTAAAAGAGACCGAATCAAAAGTTAGGGAGTTAAAAACGATAAAGGGAATTGTAAGGAATAATAATTATAACACCAACATAGTGGATAAAGTTATGAAAAGGGTTAACATACAAAAAGCTAAAATAGAACCAGAACAAAAGAATTATGCAGGGTCATTGACATACATAGGTTCACATACTAGAAAAATTATAAAATGTTTTAATAAATATGGAGTAGATATAGCTATTAAAAAATGTGAAACGGTATTTGATAAGATAAGGAATAAGAATATAGAAAAAATTCCAGTATTACAGAAAAGCGGAATTTATAAATTAAAATGTAAAGACTGCAACAAAGTGTACCTAGGTGAGACAGGACGAAAATTCGTATGCAGGTTGTCTGACCACAAACGTGGAGAAGGTAATAGAACAACCAATTCGTTATATGCAAGACATTTCATAGAAGACAATCATAAGTTTGTTAATCCTTTGGAAGAATACGAAATTGTAAACGTAGTAAATAACACAGTTGAAAGGAAGCTTAGAGAGGAGTTAGAAATATTAAAAGAAAGAGAAAAAGGGTTAGACAATTTAATTAATATTAAAATTAAATTTGATAATGAAGAAATATTTTATAACATGATTAAGAAGTAAATGATAGAGGACAGATAGATAAGATTAAGAATTATTTGCATAGTACTAATTGGATGGTTAAAATAAGGGTGTGTGACTGACCCGTGTGTGTGGTGAGAAAGTAGGGTAAGTTTAAAAGGATGCACACACACACACACACACACACTGAAACACAAGGAATTTGCTAGAAAAATATGTAACTGTACAGATGGTGTGGGACAGGGTTTAGAGGGTGGGGAAGGGTCATTTATATTATAGCTTGTTGTGTGTGAGCAGGGTGGGGGAGAGGGGTGAAGGGTTTGTTTTTAAAATAATTTCTGCCTATTCCGATCTGACGATGGGCTGTGAGGCTTGAAAGCGCTAATCGGGATAATTTTTATATAGTGGTGTGCAACTGTGATCATTCTGATTGAGTAAGTATAGTTAATAGCAATGTATAAGTTAAGGTTTAATCATAATATTCAGTAAATAAATATCAGGACGGATATAATGGTGTTCTAACATAAACGTTTAAGTGAAAAAACGCGATGTGGAACACAAACAATATTAATAAGAGAGTGTAATCGCCGGCTTTGATTAGCAGACGACAGAGCGAAGCCAAGTACCTGAACATTGTTTATTAAAAAATGTCAGTGAAAGTGTAAATAAACCAGTGTCAAACTATATCAAATTGAAGGGGAAAAAATATCCTTTAATTTGATAGCGATACGACCCCGATCGCAACTATAATAAGTGCGTGACAGGCGTTAGCATCATTTGCACAAAATGAATAAGAAATCTGTTTATCAACACTAACAACAACGACGGCTGTCAATCATTCTGGCGAAAGTCGGTTAAAAAACCGTTAGTGACAGTTGAAAAGACAATACGTCACTTTCGTAACGCCTGGCTAAGCCAATCAGAAAATAGCTTAATAAGTAAAACAATCGCCTAAGGCTGATCAAACCATAGGGTATATAAGGAAAAGCGGCTTATTACCGTCAGACACTGTTTACTTTCATCCGTAGCGGCAGGTGCGCTCGTCTCATCAAAATTTCTACTAACTGATAGCTTCATTGTAATAGAGCATCGATGGAATCTTTTCGGCAACAACAAAAAGTAACTACAAGATATTCTACAAAGAACCAGTGCATCTAAGTGCAGTATTATTTTATTTAGTGCGCGAAAATAACGAACAGAAGAAATAATTAAATAATATCATATAAGGTCCTTTTAGTTAGAAGCGTGCCAATATTCTCTGTTCATGTGCGTGTGTAGTGAATAACAATGATCATTACAATCCGATCATTGATGTGTTTAATTGAATTTTAATCGAAAGATTAAAAACACAAAGGTAGCAATTTATTCTATTACACTGAGTGCAATAACCTATATGTTTTGATAAACAAATCTGTACTGACGCATAACATTGAAACATTTTCTGTATTACACCATGTCTGAATTTATTTAATGGATTTGTCAATCCTATTTAAGTTGGATGTTAGTCATAAGTGATCTCACCATATAATTTTGTAAATCATGAATCAAGCGTGACGAACGCCTAACCTATAAAATAGGTTTTATTTTTATATTGGTAACCTAAAAGGCATTACTAGTCGATATTAGATCAGAAAATAATTAGTTATTGTGTAGGCATGAGCATTCTTTTTTGTGTTTCAAAGAACTTACGCCTGAGATATAAATAATATTAATGTTTAAAGTAAAGAGTATCTGGACTTAACCAGAATTATTGTGTATGCTCTGAGCCAGTTGTATAGGGTATGTAACAAAATATTTGCAATTGTACATCAATGTATTCCTTTAATTATATTTGTTTGAATTTACTATCAAGGGTACAAATAAAACCCCATTATTAGCAGCATAACTTGACTTAATTTATTTCTAAAAAACAGATAAATAATTTATTCAGAAGAATCAAAACAACTTTCAGTTGCGATTAAATATTGTTGAATTGCATTGCCATAAGGGCAATAAACACGATTTTAACTTTTTAAAATTATTATTTGATTCTATTAATGGGTTTTCCACGGGATTTTCCCGAAATAAACCTGTGTGGCGCCCATTATTAAACAAGGTAACCTAACCTTGTAGATAAAGTGAGTTGGTTTTGTAAACCGTCTTGGCAGCTTATTGATTTATTGAACTTCTGAACTTCCAGAAAACACGAACAGGTACGTGGAAGTGTATTTTATTAATTCTATTGTCCAGACGTTACTAGACTTTACGTACTTAGACAACTATCAACCTGGAGGAGGAGTTTCGCTGCTAGTATCAGCAAGACGGTCACCACCATCAAGCAACCAGCTAGTACACTTTATTTTTAAATTTAAGCAACGTTATTGTTCAAATAATATTAACGCAATTATTTTATTTTTTTTATTTTTTCTTTATCTAAAGGAATTCTTTTCAGACAATTATAATTTTGCAATTGTAAACACGCTTTTAATAACATCTAATGCTACATTTTAATTACTTTATAAAATTAGTAACTTTCAATTTTCACCAACTACAACCTTTAATATTTTAAATATAAACAGGAATAGTTTAGTTTCGTTACAAATTGGCGACCAGCAACGTGAGGCTGAAAAAGATATTAGATAAAAATATTTTTCATAATTATAATCAGCCCGGCAGACACAAAAGAACAAACATGCCACACACACATCAATACGATACAAGATACAAGGACAGCCGAGTAGAAGGGGTACAACTAGATACAGAGACATATGAGACACAACCCACACACGAGATGGAAGTCATTACCATTAATAATATAGAAACTCGACCCGAAGAAACATCCCATGTAGAACCGGAAGTGGAAGTGATGGTCAGCGACCAACCAGACAAAACAACCGAAGGGGCAAGAATAGAGAACATGATGATGAGGATGATGGAACAGATGACTAGAAATAATGAGTCATTAAAAGAAGACGGTAGGAAATCCCGGGAAGAGAACCAGAAGAACATGGAAGCATTAAAGGAAGATTTGTTCGACCTCATCTTCAGGTTGCAATTCTTCTGTGGTTTCATCATTGGGTATCTCTTCAGTTTCTGAGCTGCTGTCGTTTCGTAATTCTCCTCTTGTTGTCTGACCCACTTCCGTATATTTCTTATTCATTTCATCCATTTTCTGGCTAATCTTATTTAATGTGGTGTTCAACTCTTCTTTTAAGGCCCTGCCGCTATCTTCTATTTTATTGTTTAACGTGTCCATGGCTCTGTGGGTGTTGTCTATCTTTTTATTCAAGTTCTCCTTCAATAATTCTAACAAACTGAGAATGAAGGGGACTCAAATACATCATCGTCTGAAAATGAGTTTGACAGAAATCAGGAAGATGTTCAATATAAGGAGATCGATACCGGAAGTATAGAGAACACTCAGGTAATTAAGGAAGCGGAAGAGTTAGTAGCCAAGAATGAAGACTTAGAACAAAAGAATCTGCCAATGTGTGATAATCAAGTGGAGACAAAAGAATTACCCAGAAATAAAACCACCGAACTAGTGAATTCGAAGATTAAAAATCATGAAGAAAGGAACAAAATAATTAAGAAAACGGAAGAAAAGGAGGCGAAGATAAGAAGAATACTACGCCCAAAGAAGACTAGGGTAACAAAGGAATTAATCGAAATGACTCGAAGTGGTCTAGTTAATATGATTTATTTCCCAGTCATCAACCGTAAAGAAGGGACCTATAGGAAGGAGTATCGAAGGAGCTTCATGAAGATGGACGAAGAGAAGAAATGTGCTACAACAAAGAAGACTATAACCAATAAAATACTTAAAGCAAATATTTCCAAAGGGAGAATAAGGCATTCCAAGAAAAGGAAAGGGTATCAGGAACAACTGGACCGGATCATTGAAGGGTATGCCCAAGAAATAAAGGAATTGCGGAAGAAGAGGGACCAATCAATGGAAAAATCCAACCAGGAAACTAATGATGATCAACCAGAGTTAGAGGAGGTACTAGACGTCAATAATAACCAAGACCAGGAGTACACTGGACACATGGATACCAAAAATGATGAGAGGAAGAAGGCGAGAAAACGGGGAGCCAATGACTATCTGGTAGCCGCAAAGTGGAAGAACCGCATGATAGGGATAGGGTGCCAAATACCACAGACATGTAGTACTAGAGACAGATATGAAAAAGGATACCTGTGAAACGTAATTGTCCCAAATAATGAACCCAATAGAGGGGAAAAGCACAATGTAACCCCAAATATGTAGACCATAAATGTGATTATTGTTAAAAACAGATAAATTATAGTGGTATGTAACATTTACCACCGGAATATTTAGTGTATAAGAAATTTTAAAAATAACTACCATAAACGGATTCAATTAGTGATTAGAAGGATCATGTATTATGCCCAAGGTATTGAAAGTGACTAATTGCCTATAACAAACCTATGTGCCATATTGTGTTATAAAAAGTGTGTAGTATTAGTGTATAGGCCAAACTATTTGTTACCTATTAAATAAGAGCCAGATTTTTTATACTGAATGGTAGGAAAATGTGTATTGTAAACCAACTAATTTAATGAGAAGAAAGATATCTATTATATCATAAAGAACCAAAGGTGGCATGTAACAAAAATATACCTAGGATAATGACATAAAATTACTCTAATACTCCTATGTTAGATTAATTTAAAGAAGAAATACTACTATTTCATAACTAAAATTACTATGCTATATTTAAGAAAGAAAAGAAAAATGTTTATCAAATGAATATTGTATGTAACAAGAATCTAAATGTCAAATATTGTATACCTCTCACAAAACTAAAATATTATATAAAATCATCCAGAATAAGTGTAAATTATCAGACACTTGAAGGAGTAGAGAGGCAGAATAACAAAGAGAGTTAATTATAAAGATGGCTATTATTATTGTGGAATGAAGAGAAAGAAAAATGTTATTTAATTACCAAATATTGTATGTAACAAGATATGTCAGAGAACATCTAACAAAAACATTTAGTATATGAATACTGTAAACCCTGATAATTCAGGATAAGTGTAAATTATCGACGAGAGAAAAACTAATAAACTCTTGTAAGAATGAAATATTGTAAACTCTATATGTAAGGAACAACTGCATAATTATATAAGGATCAATGTAAGTGTGTAATTTTAAGAATACTCAAGTAAACCAAAACAAATTGTCAACTAGTATAAAAAGGTAACAATACGGCTAATAAAAAGCATGGCCGAGAATGTCAAGTCTGAAAAGAAATAATTACCTGTGAAAAGGAAGTATGTTAGAAAGTATAAAAGAAGGAGATGTGATATAAATGAAACCTCTAATACCTTGAATATTATATTGAATATGTTATATTATTGAAAAATGAATGATATGTTATATTTTATGTGTTGTGATAGTGCAACTATTGCTATGTGCAATTTTTATTTTGTCTCAGACAGGGATGAGGATGCCTCTGATTCTGAGTATGTGTAATGAGGAACGGCAGAGAATGTATGCCACAGTGAGCCACTCTGATTCCGAACCCACTACAAATGTTAGGGAATTATATAGTAATGTATCAAGGACTATTATTAAAGAATCTGTGAGGTAAAAAATGAAAGAACCATTGAGATAATCACAAAAGTAAAAGATATGTAATGAGAAAGAAAAGTGTATATAAGACAGGAAATTGTTAATTTAAGTAGTGAAATCTATTGTAATTAAATGACTTAAAATGTGAGAAACTTGAAAAAATACTAGTAAGCTAAGAATTATATCACTAGCCAAGAACTCAAGCTAGTGTAACACACTAATAGTATGTTAAAGGTCAATGTAAAGAGTACAAGAAAAAAAAACAGTAGTAATATACTAAAAACTGAAATGAAATGATAATCTTATCAAAAATCAAATTTTCTCTCAAATTATCAATTTTGAGGGGGGAGTATATGTAACATGACCAGATGTTACATAACCTAGACATATACCATCAGATATAATAAATACATAACAGTAATGTAAATAGATAATATAATGATAAGAGTAGCCAAGAAGAGAGGAACCATTGAAGAAGAAAGAAGAAGACGTGCCACAAGAAGCAGTAAACCCAAATACTGCTTGACACTACAACCATACTATAACTGACACAAACTGATGGACAAATTAAATTCACTTTAAGCTGTCAAGCGAGTCAGTGAATAACTTAAATGAAATGTGACATGTTAATAAAAATAATTAAATAAGAATCTGAATAATGTGATATCAGCATCAGCATTTGGCTGAGAATTAATCAACTATGACTAGTAACTATTAATGCCAAGAACTAAGATTAGCTATGGCCACAATATGAGATTGAAGCTGTATTACAGTCTCAAATATACTTATGACAAGTAAACATGTTTGTAAGAGGGAACCTTATACACCTCATCAAGGTACCGAATTGTAAACTAATAAATGTTATTAAGGCATAAATCCGATACAAACGGTATGCCTCAGCAATGCCTAAAACAAACAATCATCAGTAAGGTGATTAGTAGAAAGTACTAGAAGTGTAAATTACATACGCTGAACAATCTTTGTACCCAAACATAGCGATAAGCATTAGTAATATGATATACGATTAATAGTTCAATTGTTAATTAATAGCACGGAGCAAAATAATGTGAAGCAAAATGTCATAGTGAGTAAGTATAGTTAATAGCAATGTATAAGTTAAGGTTTAATCATAATATTCAGTAAATAAATAACAGTACAGATATAATAGTGTTCTAACATAAACGTTTAAGTGAAAAAACGCGATGTGGAACACAAACAATATTAATAAGAGAGTGTAATCGCCGGCTTTGATTAGCAGACGACAGAGCGAAGCCAAGTACCTGAACATTGTTTATTAAAAAATGTCAGTGAAAGTGTAAATAAACCAGTGTCAAACTATATCAAATTGAAGGGGAAAAAATATCCTTTAATTTGATAGCGATACGACCCCGATCGCAACTATAATAAGTGCGTGACAGGCGTTAGCATCATTTGCACAAAATGAATAAGAAATCTGTTTATCAACACTAACAACAACGACGGCTGTCAATCATTCTGGCGAAAGTCTGTTAAAAAACCGTTAGTGACAGTTGAAAAGACAATACGTCACTTTCGTAACGCCTGGCTAAGCCAATCAGAAAATAGCTTAATAAGTAAAACAATCGCCTAAGGCTGATCAAACCATAGGGTATATAAGGAAAAGCGGCTTATTACCGTCAGACACTTTTTACTTTCATCCGTAGCGGCAGGTGCGCTCGTCTCATTAAAATTTCTACTAACTGATAGCTTCATTGTAATAGTGCATCGATGGAATCTTTTCGGCAACAACAAAAAGTAACTACAAGATATTCTACAAAGAACCAGTGCATCTAAGTGCAGTATTATTTTATTTAGTGCGCGAAAATAACGAACAGAAGAAATAATTAAATAATATCATATAAGGTCCTTTTAGTTAGAAGCGGGCCAATATTCTCTGTTCATGTGCGTGTGTAGTGAATAACAATGATCATTACAATCTGATCATTGATGTGTTTAATTGAATTTTAATCGAAAGATTAAAAACACAAAGGTAACAATTTATTCTATTACACTGAGTGCAATAACCTATATGTTTTGATAAACAAATCTGTACTGACGCATAACATTGAAACATTTTCTGTATTACACCATGTCTGAATTTATTTAATGGATTTGTCAATCCTATTTAAGTTGGATGTTAGTCATAAGTGATCTCACCATATAATTTTGTAAATCATGAATCAAGCGTGACGAACGCCTAACCTATAAAATAGGTTTTATTTTTATATTGGTAACCTAAAAGGCATTACTAGTCGATATTAGATCAGAAAATAATTAGTTATTGTGTAGGCATGAGCATTCTTTTTTGTGTTTCAAAGAACTTACGCCTGAGATATAAATAATATTAATGTTTAAAGTAAAGAGTATCTGGACTTAACCAGAATTATTGTGTATGCTCTGAGCCAGTTGTATAGGGTATGTAACAAAATATTTGCAATTGTACATCAATGTATTCCTTTAATTATATTTGTTTGAATTTACTATCAAGGGTACAAATAAAACCCCATTATTAGCAGCATAACTTGACTTAATTTATTTCTAAAAAACAGATAAATAATTTATTCAGAAGAATCAAAACAACTTTCAGTTGCGATTAAATATTGTTGAATTGCATTGCCATAAGGGCAATAAACACGATTTTAACTTTTTAAAATTATTATTTGATTCTATTAATGGGTTTTCCACGGGATTTTCCCGAAATAAACCTGTGTGGCGCCCATTATTAAACAAGGTAACCTAACCTTGTAGATAAAGTGAGTTGGTTTTGTAAACCGTCTTGGCAGCTTATTGATTTATTGAACTTCTGAACTTCCAGAAAACACGAACAGGTACGTGGAAGTGTATTTTATTAATTCTATTGTCCAGACGTTACTAGACTTTACGTACTTAGACGACTATCAACCTGGAGGAGGAGTTTCGCTGCTAGTATCAGCAAGACGGTCACCACCATCAAGCAACCAGCTAGTACACTTTATTTTTAAATTTAAGCAACGTTATTGTTCAAATAATATTAACGCAATTATTTTATTTTTTTTATTTTTTCTTTATCTAAAGGAATTCTTTTCAGACAATTATAATTTTGCAATTGTAAACACACTTTTAATAACATCTAATGCTACATTTTAATTACTTTATAAAATTAGTAACTTTCAATTTTCACCAACTACAACCTTTAATATTTTAAATATAAACAGGAATAGTTTATTTTCGTTACAACTGCCAGCACAATCTTTTGACATAAATCAATTTAACATTCCAGATAACGTTTTTCTTGCTGATCCAAATTTCAACATATCAGGTGACATCGACATACTTTTAGGAGCGCAATTCTACCTAGATTTAATCTTAGCTAACAAATACGTACGCGGTTCTCATTTTCCTATTATACAGGAAACAAAGTTAGGCTACATTCTTGCAGGCAATCTGCCCAAACGCTGCCGTTATAAGGGTCCTGCTGTTTCGTTCCTAGCTAGGAACAACGACGGTAAAATTTTGGAGTCTCTCGAACAATTTTGGGAGACCGAAACTATCCCTGATAATGCACCTATTAATAACGAGTCAGCTTGTGAGGAGCATTTCGTTAGGTCTACTCATCGCAATCAAGAGGGTAGGTTCGTTGTTCCGCTACCATTTAAGTCTGACCATCCCCAGTTGGGTGAGTCCTACGCCAACGCTGAAGCAAGATTCTTGAGTTTAGAACGCCGGTTCATGCGTGATTCTAAGCTTGCGCGCGAATACGCAACCTTTATTCAGGAGTATAAGGATCTTGGCCACATGACGCTTATCGACAATTGCTCTATCAATTCTGGGGTTTCAAATACCTACTATCTGCCACACCATGCCGTCTTTAAGCATTCTAGTTCTACGACAACACTTCGCGTCGTTTTTGACGGTTCGTCCAAAACTACCAATGGCATCTTGTTGGTAGGCCCGAACGTCCAACAAGACCTTTTTTCTATTCTTTTGCGATTTCGTATGCATAACTATGTTCTCATCGCCGACATCGAGAAGATGTATCGACAAATTCTGGTAGCCGAGAAGGATTGTCATTATCAACGTATTCTGTGGCGTGACTCTCCCCTCGAACAGTTTAAACACTTTGTATTGCGAACTGTAACCTACGGCACTGCTAGTGAACTGTAACCTACGGCACTGCTAGTGCTTCGTTTTTGGCTACTCGCTGTCTTAATCAAATTGGTAAGGATCATGAAGCTTCTTTTCCTGACGCAGCGTCAGCTATAACCAATGATTTCTATGTCGACGAGTTGCTAACCGGTGCAGACACCATTTCTGATCTGACCAAGTTGAAATCTGACTTAGGTACGTTGTTGAGTCAATACGGTCTCACGCTGCATAAATGGGCATCAAATGAACCCCAGGTGGTCGCAAATCATGACAATTTATCACTCCCTTTAAACAAACAGGGTAATGTGCGTACCTTGGGCATTCTCTGGAATAACACTAACGATTCATTTTTGTTTGACATCAAATCATTCCCCGTTGAATCAAGCATCTCCAAGAGGAAAATCCTATCGATTATCGCAGGCATATACGATCCGCTCGGACTCGTCGGTCCCATTGTTTTCCTGTACAAACAGTTTATGCAGCAACTCTGGCTGTGCAATCTCGGTTGGGATGAGCCAATCTCCGGGCAATTACGCTTGCATTGGCATTCATTATGCGATAAATTATGTCTGATCAGTAAAATTATTGTCCCACGTTCTATTCGTTGCAAGTCTTAAGGCAAGGATAGCTGAATTACATGGGTTTTCGGATGCTTCTGAAAAGGGTTATGGGTGTTGTGTTTACATTAGAGTCATTTATCAAGATTCATCGGCCTCTTGTCACCTTCTGTGTTCTAAACCTCGCGTGGCCCCCCCTACGACAAGTGTCATTACCTCGCATTGAACTCTGCGCTTGCTTGTTGTTATCGCGACTCGTATTCAAGGTCGTCCCTGCTCTTCATTCCTTTATTAATAGTGTTCATCTATATTCTGACTCTATGGTGTCGCTTTACTGGATTCATGCCCAGTCTTCGAGGTGGAAAACCTACGTCGCTAATCGTGTTGCCGAGATTCAGCGTCTTACGCAAGCCTACACATGGCATCATCAATTCTCGACATAATCCTGCTGATATTATTTCTAGGGGATGTCACCCCGACGTTGTGCGCGATTGTTCGCTTTGGTGGCATGGTCCCGCCTGTTTGTCTCAATCTTCCGAGTGCAATCTTTTTCCACCCTTTTTACCTTATAATCTGTCGTCTTCTGAATTCACTGCGGAGGAGAAACAAACCCCCAACCTTTCTCTAATGTCTACCCTGGCTATTGATCTTTCAAAGGACTTTTCTTCGTTGCACCGTCTGACACGCGTATACGCTTACTGCTTTCGATTCATCAAAAATATTAGACTCTCCAGTGCTGAGAAATTTTCGGGCGCTCTTACCCCCGTTGAAATTCATTACACTCTTAATTTGTTCATAAAACAATCTCAGTCGATCCACTTCGCTGCCGAGATTAATTGTCTTCGTAATGGGTCTTCTGTCGCTATTAGGAGTAAGTTGTCTTCTCTGGACCCGTTTCTTGATGAGTTTGGCGTAATACGCGTCGGCGGGCGCTTACAGCAGTCGCAACTACCGTATGACAATAAGCATCCTATTGTCTTGCATCCATCGGCTCATATTACTCGCCTTATTATTGAACGCGAACACATTCGTCTACTTCACGCTGGTGCTCAACTCGTGCATCACTCACTTCGTCAACGTTGGTGGATTATTAACGCCAAGATAGTCATTCGCTCCATCATTCGTAGATGCGTCAAGTGCCTCAGGTTTAGTGCCAAACAACAGGTTTACAGGCTTGGTATTCTACCATCTCCTAGAGTCACTCCTTCGCGGCCGTTTCTATTCTGCGCAGTTGATTATGGTGGTCCCTTCATGATTCGTCATGGCGGGCAGAAATCTAGGACTCTGTAAAAATCGTACGTGTCTTTGTTCATCTGCTTAGCAACCAGGGCCATTCATTTGGAATTGGTTTCCGACCTTACAGCCAACGCGTTTATAGCTGCCTTACGTCGGTTTATGTCCCGTAGGGGCATACCCAGCCGGTTATATTCTGATAATGGCACAAACTTTAGGAAGGCCCGCAATGTTTTACATGACCTTTACAATCTTTGGCATAATAAGGATGCCACCTCATCAATCAAATCCTTTACGACCTCTCAGGGTATTTCATGGTCATTTATTCCGCCCTCGTCACCCCATTTTGGTGGTCTTTGGGAGAGCGGTATAAAGAGTTTAAAGTATCAGTTGCGCCGCGTGGTAGGCAAGTCTATACTCACCTTCGAGGAGTTTACGACAGTCTTGTTCAGATAGAGGCATGTCTAAACTCACGCCCATTATTTGCCATTTCATCGGATGTAAATGATCCGGTGCCACTTACACCTGGCCATTTTTTGATTTGCGCACCATTAACGGCGATACCTGTTCCAGACTTATCTCACGTTCCCATCTCTCGTCTTGGACGTTGGCAACGTCTCCAGAAGTTTGTCCAAGTCATTTGGAAGGCTTGGTCTCGCGATTATTTACATCAATTACAACAACGTCACAAATGGAAATTCGCCAAGGATAATGTTTCCATTGGTGACCTGGTTTTACTGATTGAGGATAACTTACCTCCATTAGCATGGAAATTTGGTGTAATTACCGCCACATTTCCCGGCCCAGACAACTTAATTAGAGTTGTAGACATTCGCACGCCTACTGGTATTTTACGGAGACCAGTTCATAAGCTATGTTTGTTGCCAGCGCGGGACGAGACTTAGACACAAGGTTACTATAATTATTTAGCACAATGCTATTTTACTTGGCCACTGGCTTTCATTACTTCATTGTATGACCATTTGGTCAACTTAATTGTGATATGTATCATCACAACATTTTAATGTTAATTTGCATCATTGCGTGTTTTTATACTAAATTTGCATGTGACTTGTAATTTCACAACCATGCCCTGTGCTATTATGTCTATACTTATCATAGTTTCATGGTGGTATACTTTGCTATTTTTGTATTTATATGTTAATAATTTGTGAGGGATACTATGTCCTACACATTTACATTTTGATATTGGTATTGGGTATGTGTCATGTTATTGGTGGTATTGCTTTATATAAAAATTTGTTACATAATATTCGCATGGTCTGCAGTTATACAAATCATGTATGCATTTTCTTGCACATTTGTCAATATGTGTGATATTTATTATTCTATGAATGTATTTCTCGCAATTGTTCAACTCCTGTATTACATTTGTATAACCACATTGTTGTACTTGTCACTTATGCTATTGTGCCTTATTCATATTTGTAATTAACTAAACTGATTTCTATTGTATTTATTATAACTTGTATTTGTATTTATGTAAAACACATTGTTTTTAGCATCTACTGTCTATAACCACGCCACGCCTATATTTTTATTTTTATATTGTATTTTACATTGTATTTTGCATTTTGTGATCACGCATTGCACAATTATTATTCATGCTTTAATTATGACATACATGTCATTAAAATTTGTGCTTGCAATCAGTCAACTATGTATAGCTTGTTTTCACATAACAATTTATTGTATATTCCTGAAACATCAGGGTAGCATGCATCGTTCAAACTATATGGCGTCATGCTAAATTTATGTCTTTACATGTATAATTTTATAATAATTTTGTTTGTTCATTGTATTCAATACTACTTGTATAGGTCTACTGGCCTTAACTGGTTCAAGCTAACCACTATGACTTGCATAAATGTTACAATTTATCGGGCCCATCATGTGATGAGTCACCGATTATTCATCATTAAACATTGTTAAATTATGTATTTTCATCTCTTATATCGTTCAATATTGTATACATACAATATATATTGGCAATACATTGCTAACTTTTGCATTTATACTCATGCTCAAATCAAGTTGCACGCCAACCTCGGCCTGCTTAACTCTTATCATCACTCAAGCTTATCGCTAAGCAGTTAATGTCATAACTGTTATCTAAGATTACAACTCAAGGTTTAGTGCAGCCTACTGAGATTAACCTTTATTATTAAGAACTCTGTATTTTTCTACAATAAGTTATTAAAATGTATTAAAAAATCTTTTGATTTTTTGCGGGCAGTTATGGACAGTAGTGTGGTAATTTTCGCATTCATAGGTTGGCTAATCTGTACGCTTTCAAATCGTTCTTATCATGTTTTTACAACGATACAGTTCAACGAGCCTTGGCTGGCAGCGGACGTTATTACGTTTGCTGCCTGATTCTGTCCTTTTCATTTTCTTGTTGTCGCGACAATTTTTTAGGCCTTAGGCCTCAACGTTTTTCAATGTAGCTGAGTGCACACATTTGTGCCTCATCAAAATGTAGCTCATTTACAAATCGGTTTCTTCAAAATTAATCTTCAGAATTAGCCAATCTTAGTACTATGAGTTGAGTGTAAAAAAAGGAAACTTAATAAGTGTATTAATGCAGTCCACTATCTTTATCATTCTGCATCCTGGCGATAACACACCAAGCTTCATTCTTTCTGATGGAAAAAATCTTAGAGCACACGTGCCGACATTCAACACATTTTTATTTGGTCCACTCGGACCGAAGCTCAACATAACTTTTTTGGTCCTAACGTGACGGATCATTCTTCTTATTAACCACAAACAATCATCCACATATAAAATGGTAAATTTTTTTACTTTATCGGATAGTACTAGATCTAATCTGCGGGTCAGGCTAGCGAGACTAGTTTTCAGGCCAAATGGCGTCACGGTATATCAATAACATTTCCCTTCATACAGGAACCCTGTGTAATCTGTGTAATCTCGACACTCCTGGTGCAACTAAATCTGCCAAAAGGAACTCCGAAGATCAATGGTTGACATTACCTTGATTTTCCCACATTTGGTTAACACCTCGTTGATAGGAATGGCACCTTCAAAATCAGGAATTGTTACCGAATTAAGTTTGCGAGCGTCCAAACATAATCTCACCGTCTGGTCCTTTTTTATTACTGTAACCATCGGGTTAATGTATGGACTTTGTGCTCTTTCGATGATACCATGCGCTTCCATCTTCTTAATCTCCGCTCTTACCGCATTTTGATATTTCATCGGGACTGGCCAACCTTTCTGACAATACGGTGTTTGGTCAGTTACCTCGAATCTGTGGTGATATGCTGTAATTCTTCCTGGTGTATCCCGAAAAACGATCTTGTTATCCTCCAATATTCTTCGTAGTTCACTCCTTTCTCCCTCTGTGATCTCTTCGATATCTTGCACCTTTTTATTAATTGATTCTTCAATATCCTCCTCTGATGCTGAGAGTTCCACCTGTAATATTTCTGCTGTAGTCGCTTCTTCATGGGTATGATCTCCCTAAATTCTTATCTGTTTGTTACTCAGGTCAATCACACATCCATTCTCCGCTAACAGTTCAACCCCCAATACGCACTCTCTGATCAGTTCGGGTACAACTACGAAAACGCTGTCAAATTTTAACTCTCCAATTTGAACAGTCAACAGTACTTGTTGTGTGATTCTTTTTGATTTGTTGCCCGTCGCTCCCTTGATTACGGTGTTGGACAGCTTTAAAATTTCTATTCTGCCTAAATCCTTTTTATTATTGCTGAACCAGCGTTCCGAGATAGCATTAACTTGGCTTCCCGTGTCTACCAATGCATTAGTCGGCACGCCGTTCAACATAATCTTGATTTCTGGACATTTGTTGTTTCTTAAAATTACATCTATATTATCAGCTACCATTAATTCATCCCTTAAATCTAAAAATGTAGTGTTCACATACTTAGTATTACCGCTTAGATCTAATTCGTATTTACAAATCTTGTTTAGTTTTTTTGCAGCGTGACAACAGCTTTATTATTATTGCTTCCACATGTCGACGGGATTGCAGTTGTCTCTGTTTTAAACTGGTTTTGACGCTTGGGATACCTGGCATAGGGCTGTCGATCCTCAATACCTTTTTCTTTGTTCAGTCCGTGTTCAAAAGTCTTTTCTCTCTCTTCCTCCGTACGTGGCCAATGTTTGTGTTCACTTCTACCATCAAAGTGTCCCCGGTTCGTTGACCTAGAGTCATTCCGTATACTCATAAATTCCAACAGTACCTGCTCGACCTCACTTATCGTACTCACGCCACGGGTAATGATAGCGACCTCAATTTCATGTGGATAGTGCCTTGCAATTTTTCTTATCAAGTGCCTATCCGATATTGGAGGGATTAGTTGTCGGTTCTCCAGTAGCTTTCTTTCCAAATATTGAATCATACTCGTTCCGTTTTCTGGGTGGTACTTCCCGAACTCCAGTTGATCTCTCACGCGTTCTTGGATCACGACGTTCCAATACTTGTTGATAAATGCTTCTGTGAATCCCACGAAGTTGTTTATACTATCCTTCACCAACCTCCACCAGATTGTGGCCTCTCCTTCGAGATGTCTTGCTATCCATGTGATATTACTGCTATCTTGATAGTATTCTTGGTAGATTTCAGTTAATTCTTTGACAAACTCCATAGGAAAATCGCTGGTCCCATTATATTTTATTTCTTTGATTTGTTCCTGAGTAATGCTTCGGGTTATTGGTGAAGCGTTTACTAATGCTATTTTTGTTCGAACGTCACTTTGTATCTGCTGTAATTTAAGGTTAGTTTCGTCCGAATTATTATCGATTTTTGTTTCTAATTCTTTTAATTTCTCGGCTTCTAATTTATGTGCCGCAAAACTCTCGTCACTACGCTTAATATTTACTATTAATTTCTTGTTAATTATCTTAATATCATTGCTATGCTTTTTATCGCTTTCTTTAATTAGTTTTTCCGTATCGTTAAACCTATTATTAATTCCATCATTAAAGCAATCTGTTGTAATGATTGCTCTTGGATTTGTTTTGCCAGTTGTTCTTGGATTTGTTTAGATGTTTGTGCCCGCTGTAACGATTGTTCTTGCATTTGGCTTGCTATTTGTTGTAGTATTGCATGTATATCAATTTCTTTGGGTGTCTCTGGTACTGTCGGTTGTGTTTCTGTTTCTCCGTTGTCTTGTCCCCGCGTCCCTGAATCTTGATTCTCCATGGTAATTTGTGCAAGTGTCTTAGGATCTCCTAACTGGTTGTTAACATCAAATTCCATTTCGCTATTGTGAATTGTTGCTGTTTTTGTGTTCATGTTGTTTAACTTGTTTGTGTTGTGGTGTATGTGCTTGTTTTGCCTACTTCTACTTCGTGTAATCATACAATGTTTCACTTATCTAATCTATATTCCTTACTCTCTACTTTTCTTATTTTTCTTATTCTTTTCGTAACTCAACACAGTTTGCCAAGCTTCTAAATCAAGCCTTACGAGTGGGCGCCAAATACTACCTTCACGTAGGATTTTGGTTTTTATAAGCTCCAATGTCTTGGGAACCAAAATACTACACCACGCAAAGCAAGACTGTTTTGCCTACATATTATGTTGAATATTCATTAATATTAATTTGTTCGTTGTATGGTCAATTTCTACAACTAACCTCTCAAAACAAAGGTTATTTCTAAATATATATATATATTGTAGCATGACAGATTATCCACATTATAATGAACGAAATAATGATCATAAATAAATTAAAATCAAAATGAAATCAAAGAAAAATACAATAAAAAACAATTAAGGACCACAGTAAAGTGCACTCATAGTTTGAAGAAATAAAAAATAAATTAAAAACAACTATGCAATATAAATGAGTAATAAAAAATAAAACAAAAAGCCAGGATAAAATAAGAAAGTACCCAGGTAGGATAGGAGTAAGTAAGGCAATACCCAGAACAAACCGACATCCCTAATAATAGGATTGAAATTGGAAGAAACCACGTAGTAGAATAAAATAAAGTAGGGAAATACTCAAAGCAAACCCAGTATAAGAAAAAAAACGAAACTCCAAAAGAGAGTATATATAACAAATGAAAGTATAACACCTAAAATAAAAAATAATGTAAAGTAGATATAAACAAAAGTGTCTAAAGGTAGAATTAAAAGTGAACCAGTGGAAATTATTTATATAATGGAAAAAACAAATCTTCATAATCCTCTATAAATAAGATTCTTGATCTTATAAGACTATAAAACTGATTAGAGATAAGATCAAAGAATACCAGTGCAAGTTATTTTGTTATGTTAAATAGACGTCATGTGTCAATGTTTAAATTCATAAACTAAGTGAATTAGTGCCTTTATACAACTTTAAAGTTTTGTATTGAATACAGAAATAATATTTGGTAGAATATTATTATTATGAGAAAATAGACTACAAATGTTTCTAAGTGAGTGCCACTCTTTATCTAACAACATTTATTAAAATGACAATGATAAAATAAGAGCAGGCAATAAATAAGCGAAGTGACAAAGGGTACATCCCCAAAATAAAATAAAAACAGCCAAGACTGCACAAAATTTAGTTTTAAGAAATCATTTAAATAATGAAGGGACAGATGTGTTTTGTTTATATTAAGGTCAATGAACTCTATACTTAAATGTTTGAAATAGAGTATAATGTTTTTTGTTACTCTAAAATATTTATTATGTTTAATAGTATTAATCAAGGCTGAAATGTCTGAGTTTGAATACAATTCTTTTATTATAAGATATTTATTATGTTTAATAGTATTAATCAAGACTGAAATGTCTGAGTTTGAGTACAACTTTGTTTTTTTAAAATATTTGTTATGTATTGATAGTATTAAGTCAATACTAAATGTTAATTTAGTTAAGTATAGGAATTTTAATTAAGATTGTATAAAAAATAAAAGTCAGAAGGGGTATAAGCAAGCTGTAATAGTCATAAAACATTATATGTGAACAAAACTAAAATCTGGACAAATGGTAAATCTCAACAACCTTATCAATGAAAAATAAGTAAAATAAATTAAGTAAATTGATGAAATTTATATAATGTAAATCAATCACAGTGTATTCTGACAGTACCAATACTTTATAAAGATATTGAAGAGATGTATAAAGGAATATTAGAAAAAATGCAAGTGTAATAACACTGTAACCTAAGGGGAAGGTTTAAATTAAAGATATAATTTAAAAAAGATAACTAATTCATAAAATTACAAGGAATTAAGGAAAAATAAACATTTTATTTCAATCAAGGATCTTGTCCAATAATAATTATAGCTTCATAAAGATGGTAAACCATTTAAGGTGACAGGAAGTAAAATTTTAGGCCTACATGTAAAAATACTGTAAATAAGGCATTTCGAGATGAAAAACATTGTAAAAGTATCATATTTGGTATTAAATCACGTAGAATTAACTGTGTTATGTATTAATTAATATGTGTTAGGTATTTGATAAAATTAAATAATAATAAAAATGTATTCATTCATATAATGTAAAAGTCAACCATGTAAGCGGAAATGCTAGAGATTTAAAACAATGTCTTTTTAATATTAAATTGGCTAAGACGTTTCGGATGAAGAAGAAAGTAGAACAGTTGATTATTAGACGTTGAGTAGATCACATCTGAACGAGAGCTCGCGAAATATTGAATTATAACAAAGGAAGAAGAAAGATGGCGAAAATCAACCAAGCTTATTCTATGTAAAATCGCGAATTTTGACAAACTTTAAATAACTACTAAATTCAGTGAATTAAACCAGTATAACTATTAAAGTGAACTAATATGGAACAGTAAAAGGTGCAATAACCGAATTAACAAACATAAACGATAATTCCGAATATCAAGACAAAATCTGCAATTATCGACCTTATGGAATGAAGTGAAATAAAAACATTATTCAACACAAATTACCGAAACAAATCACTGAACACTGATCCAGGACAACTACACTATCACCAGAGGAATTAATCACTATTGCTGGGACGAGGAAATCTTGGAAAAACAACTTTTATTTGCAGAGAATTCTTTGAGATGTAGCGGCCATCAACATCTTCGATACGAAGCAGCCATCTTTGAAATACCATGATCCCCTGCAGTCCACCGCTAGCTTCGTCATCACAACGATTGGCTCGAACATCTTACTTTACTAACCATTATATATTAAATAATATCTTTGTATTTTTAGATCATTAAGCTTGTAATTGTAAGTGTTATACTTCCTAGACTTTGCCCTTTCTCTGATTATTCTAACATAACAGTTTAAAGAACCTGAGAATTAATATTAATAATTTGTATAAAAGAATTCGCTCGCCCTGAGAGAGTCGATTCATCAATCGATATAAAATCGATTATTTTATATTTTGTCAATAAAAACCATTGAATGTTATAATTTTGAATTCTATTTATTTCTAAACTTATAAATAGAATAATATAAAATAATATTTGATACATAACTACCAGAACAGCTGAAATTAACAACTTTAAAGGAGGACACACTTCGAATAAAGAAAGATCGCAAATCGATTGTCCCTGGAGACAATCCATTTAACGCAGAATCATAATTCCAATTACACAAAGTGATATAAATTGATAAAAAATTAAATAAACGAATTAAAATTTACACGAATACAATACAAAAATTAATTAATAAATAATAAATAAAAAGTATATAATATTTTTTTATATAAATTAAACAAAATTTTTATTCTGTTACAAAAAATATATATATAATTGTTGATATTCAACTATTGAATCTAGCTCTTACTTTGGGGTAGCGACTCTTATAATCAATCTCAGGGTTTAATAATTAATAAAGCAAATATAAATATGACAAATCATACGTTTAATGATTTTCTTGAATTCAAAGATTACATTACTATATCAATATTTAGTTTTTTATGATTATTCTCTTTTTAACTGTGGATTCTTTTTAAACTGTTTGAATTACCAAAAGAATTTACTTTAATAACAATGTTAAGATGAATGTTCATATAAATTTTACCTGATGGTTGAATTCCGAATCTGCGATGAGAATTATCCACTCGAACGTCGCCTGTCCTGTCGCTCTGTGGTCATCCGCTGTTACTGTAGATCCTCGTTGGTTGCACTCGTTTGATTATCACAAATTTATATATATACTGGTATCACATTCACAATAATACATTCACTTCTAATTATCTTAGTTAAACTACGTATATGTCGTATTAATCAGTATATCTTCTTAACACCTTGGTATGTATTTAAGATAAGTGCTTGCAACTCGGATAGTACAGACCGATACCGTCGGATTATTTAGTAACTTGACGAGTCTCAGTGTGATATTTCTCCGATTCTCTTTTAATTCGCAATTAAAACTTTGATAATGTCTCAGACGAATTACGGTAGATTCTGTAAAGACTGAACACTTTAACTGCTTAATAACTGTTCTCCGATGACTGAATTAACAATTACGACTTTAACGATTGTAACTTCTCCGACGATTTAACTTCAGAAATTACGATTACTTATATTATTCAATAACGATTGCGAGTCTAACTGTTGTAAAAACCACGCTGACTTAAAATAAAGGTTACGAGCCTAATTGTTGTAATATCTCCGCTGACTGACTTCACTTTTCCAAACTACGTTTTTTTTATACTCGACTTAAAACTACCCTCACCAACTATTTACAGAATACACTCTGATTGGTTTCATATACCGCGAAATACAACTTTACCCAATCTACTACGAGAATTCACCCGCTCAAAAAATGACGCTTTTTTCTATTCGTCAACCCAACGGCGCGCGTACACGTGGTGGGGAAAATGCGTTACATGCATTTCTCTGTTTACGCTCTCTGTCTTACATGACGGTACTGTATTGTTGAAAGCACTTAAAATTTGCCAACCTTTACACATTTCTTGTTAGTTTCTACTTACAATGCATTTTTATGATAGCCGACCCTCTACGTGACTTTTTGTACTTTCTGGGCGTCTGGCAGGCGCCAACTCAAGCTTTTGAACAAATACCGCTCTGGTACCTTCTAACTGCATTTACTTAACACCGTTTTTTACAGATTTACTTTTGTTATCTATGATATATGAATTAATCCCCGTAAAATTGCATCGTATTCAAATTTTTCGTTATAATAGACATTCGTTACTACCCCGCGTTTCCAGTGAAGTGGGGGGGGGGAATTGTCATCTAGAATAAGGACGAGTTGTCCGGGAGTCAAATTTTTTGACGTGATGCGCCATTTGTTGCGCTGTTGCAACTGGTGCAAATAATCTTTCGACCACCTGTTCCAAATAGACTGGGTGAATCTTTGGAGCAGCTGCCATCTGCCCAGACGACTAATATTGACTTGGGAATAGTCAGGTTCCGGGAGTGCAGTGAGCGGAGAACCAACCAGGAAGTGCGCTGGAGTTAAAGGTTCAGGGTCCCTAGAGTCATTTGATAAGGCGAACAAAGGGCGTGAGTTAAGGCAGGCCTCTATTTGAGTTAGGATAGTGTAATACTCCTCAAACGTAAGAATGGTTCCGCCGACAACGCGTCGCAAATGAAATTTGACGCTGTTGACTCCACTTTCCCACAGGCCGCCGAAATGCGGTGCTGAGGGGGGAATAAAGGACCATTTGATGCCTTGGGCACTGGTAAAATCCTGGGTGGTCTGTTCAAAACCATTAGATTTAAAAAGTTTGTATAATTCGTGAAGTGTGCTACTAGCACGACGAAAGTTTGTTCCATTGTCGGAGAATATCTGATCAGGGATACCTCTACGCGCTATAAACCGTTTTGAGGCCGCTATGAAGGCGTCTGAGGTAAGATCTGAGACTAGTTCCAGGTGAATAGCTTTAGTGACCATGCATATAAATAAAGCAATATAAGCCTTTGACGTCGATTTTGAACGCTGCCCGCCATGACGTATAAGTACGGGACCGGCATAGTCGACCGCAGATTGAGAAAATGGCTTAGCAGGCGTAACCCGGGAAGGGGGTAATTGTCCTAATAATTGGCTTGCGCCCCTAGCACGGAATCGAAAACAAGTGATACATTTGTGTATTACTGATCTTATATATGATTTATCGTTAATTATCCAATATTTCTGCCGTAGAGAATACTGAGTCAATTGTACACCAGCGTGAAGTAGACGAAGATGCTCGCTTTCTATGATTAATTTGCTGAGATGGGAGTGCGGGTGGAGTATGATTTGGTGTTTGCTGTCGTAGGTAAGCTGGGAATGCTGAATGCGTCCGCCCACGCGCAATATCCCCGCATTGTCCAGAAAGGGGTTAAGTGAAAGAATTTTACTATTATTAGGGATGCAGCGTTGTGCTTCAAGTTCCTTGATTTCGGTGCTAAAGTGCGATCGTTGGGACTGGCGAATGAAAATCAAAAGTGTACCATGTAACTCATGGGAGGTTAAAAAGGAAGTGCCTCTATCCGCTGTGGGGAGCCTAGAGTTCCGAATGAATCGACGGCAATACGAAAATACACGAAGGAGTTTTGAAAGCGAACAGTAGTTTTCAAAATAACTAGACGTAGATGAAGCGACAATCAATGAGGTTTGGACCTGCTTTCGTTGTTCCTGCTCAAGATCGGGATGAGTGCAGGGTGAATGGGCCATGATGATGACTCATGGAACAACCAGGATGGACCATGCCACCATTGTGGGTGACAGTGTAAAACCCCGAGGGAGACAACCACGCGATAAAATGTCGGCAGGGTTGTCAAGTGACGAGACATGATGCCAGGTACCCCCTGTAGTGAGACGCTGTATCTCCGCAACACGGTTGGCGACAGATACCTTCCATCTGGAAGATTGCTGGTGGATCCAGTGTAAGGCTATCATTGAGTCCGAGTAAAAATATGTCGTCGAATTTGTAATTCACGGCGTCTATAACCTTGGAAGCCAACTGAGCCAACAAGAGACAGGCACAAAGTTCGCTGGGTGATGATATCTGCTTCAAGGGAGCGACTCTAGATTTAGAACATAACAGGTTTGATGAGATGACGTAGTTTGAATAGACCGTACGCACATAAATACAACACGCGTAACCCTTTGCTGACGCGTCGGCAAATCCATGGAGCTGGAAAGAAATGATTTGCGAATTGTTCAAACTCTTTACAGACCTTGGAATTTTAAAGTAAGTGTCTGAAATCAGCTGAGAATAAAGCTCTACCCACTGATTAGATAACGAATCTGATAAGGGTTCGTCCCAACTTGTACCTGTTAACCACAATGGCTGCATGAAATGCTTACACCAGAATGTAACCGGGCCAATGAGTTCCAAAGGGTCGTAAATTCCTGCGATAACTGATAATACCCTTCTCTTGTTGAATACCTCAACATTGACATGTCTTTGGACACTATATACGAAAATATCTTCGTCAATGTTCCATTGAATACCCAAAGTACGCACAGTTTGATTTTTGCTAAAGTCGAGGGAAGAATGAGCGTGCGAAGCTATAATGGTCTGATCATTGGAGAACCATTTGTGCAAGGTAAAACCGTATTGGCTTAATAAATCTGTGATGTCGGATTTCATTTTAGATAGGATGTGCGGGTTATCTGAACCGGTCATGAGATCGTCCACATAAAAATCGTTTCCGATGGCTGGAGCAAGCTATAGGGTGTTTAGTTTTATTTTCCTGGGCTATTTGAGCCAGACATCTTGTAGCAAGAAATGACGCACTTGCAGTCCCATATGTGACTGTCCTCAAGGGGTAATGTTGGAGTTCCCTATGGGGGGCGTCGCGCCAGACAATACGCTGCAAATTAGAATCCTTGCGATTAACTAAAATTTGACGATACATCTTCTCAATGTCCGAAATGAGGACATATCGGTGAGTGCGAAACCGAGACATAATAGAGAACAGATCCTGCTGGATCGTGGGACCAACCATCAATGTGTCGTTCAAGGACAAATTATTTGTCGTTTTGGCAGAGCAGTCGAAAACAACTCGCAATTTGGTAGTTATACTAGAACCTTTAAAAACTGAGTGGTGCGGCAAGTAAAAAGTGTCCGACTGGTTAACTGACAAATCGTAAGCTTTAAGCAAAGATATGTGACCAAGATTTAAATATTCATGCATGAATGCGCTATAGTCTTTGTGAAGGGCAGGGTTCTGCTTGAACTTGAGTTCCAGTGATTGAAACCTGCGGATAGCTCCGTGAAGAGAATCGCCCAAATGAGAATTGTATGACCTGCGAGGTAGGGATACCACAAATCTGCCATCATTATTACGGAAATTATTAGATACAAAATGACTTTCGCATTCCGAGTCCTCAACGGAGGGAGCACGAATAGCGACGTCCTCTAACTTCCAGAATTCCTTTAGTTGCGAGGAAATGGCATTATTATCTTCACATGCTATGAATGATGAGACAGGTTTTGTCATGTCGACATTAAATGGCAAGTTACCAGCGAGAATGAATCCCAATTTTGTCTCCTGTATTATGGGAAAATGTGGGCTACGGATGAATTTGACAGGTTCAATTAATTGTAAGTAATACTGAGCACCAAGCAATAGGTCGATTTGCGAAGAGAAGTTCAGTTGTAGGTCGGCTAGGAATATGCCTTTTGGTAAATTTAGGGATGAGATATCAAATGATTCCGCAGGGAGATTATTCGTGATACTGGGAAGCACAGCGCAATGTATGTTTAAACTAAAATTCTTATAACGTGAATGCAACCTTACCCTGGTACTGAAGTCAGCTTGAGATAATGAATTATTTATACCGGTGATGGGTAATTGAGATTTAATTAGTTTTAGACCCATGCGACGTGCGAAATTCATGGTGCAGAAGTTAGCTTGCGATCCTGAGTCCAATAAAATCCTTACTGGGTGCTTTATACCGGCATGGTCAGTTGTCATGCAGACAGCGGTGGATAATAATATAGATTTGTTTGTTTGCAGTTTTAATGAAAACTGATTGTTCCTGCACGAAGCGTTATTGCCTGATATGTGGATCATTGTGTGGTGGCGTTTAGAACACGTTCTGCAAGCAAATTTGGAAGGACAGTGTGCGAGATCATGGCCTGGACGTATGCAATTTAAGCAGTTTATTTTTAATTAAAATATTTTTTCGTTCCAGGGGAGATATAGCCACGAATTGTGGGCACTGGGAAAGGCGGTGTTCACCACGACACACCTGACATATGTTGTTGCCGATGTGAGAATGGAATGTCGACCTAGTAATATCAACCGGTTTAATAGCTTTGCGATAGGGAGTCTTATCGCTAACGTGTATTTTGCTTACTGAGCTGGTCGCGCCGTCGACGTTTTGCAATAACTGCCTTCTATTATTTAAAATTTAATAAAATTACTGAAATTAGGAAATCGTTCGTCAGACAAGCTTTCTTTCCAGAGCCGACATGTATGGTTATCGAGTTTTTGCGTTAAGTATTGAACGAAAATGATTTCAAATGTATTTACAGATAAATTTAATGAATTTAAAGCATTTATATTCGCGGTAATCTCGTTAATGAATTTGGAAATGCTAAGCATGGACTCTTGTTGAATGGACTTCACGCCCAAGACATTTCCTATGTGATAGGCTGAGACAATTAATTTGCTGTCGTACCTGGCTCTTAATAGATCAATGGCTACCGCATAATTTTTATGGGTGATTGGAAGAGATTTTATTACAGTTAACGCCTCGTCCCTTAATGAAGAGTGCAAATAGTGTAATTTCTGAATGTTCGTCAGGTCAGTTCTGACGTGTACAAGTTCCACAAACATATTATGATAATGTTGCCAATCAATAATGCTGCCTGAGAACCAGGACAATTTAATTGGCTCTAACTGTATAGGGGGGGGGTTAATTGGTGTGACTTCAGCTTGGATCAATGACTTCTTGTTCACCTCCTCTACTTGCTCCAATAAATGGTGTAACTTGCACTCAATATTACAGAGATCATCCTCTGTTTGAACTCTGTCACTGACTGATGTGAAATCGGAATCATCAGCCTCAATTTGAGTCTGAATATCGTCATACTTCGCGGACAATTCCATCAAATGGCGGAGTTTAATTTTTAAGGCATGGTGATCGCTTATGTCCGGATCGAAATTGTCAGCGAAAGTATTCACACGGGATATAGACGCCTTAATTGTGCCCCGTTTCTTAATTAACGCCTTCACATCAGCCATGACCGAAATGTAAAATGTGATTAGAAAACGATAGTTAAATATAGAGCAGGTGAACAATTGTTGTAATTTAAATAATTTGCTAAATTCTGATATGATGCGGGAGCCAGTGATCTGTGTACACCTTAATATATTACTTACTATAATAGGTAGGTACTTAATTTCCTTTTTTTTTTTAAATAGTTATGAAAGTTATTGAAAATATGAATTATTCAAAATGACAATATAATCTTATCACATCACTTAAGTTTCTTAATGCGTTATTGTACACCTGCGTAAATGAAAATTTATGTACATATGTACATATGAAAATCTAGACAAGAATACAAGCTTATGGCCACTTGACACTAATATCTGTTTATGTAAAAATTATTAATGATGTTATATTAAATGTTATTAAATCTGCGCAAAAATATTACTTAGTTTGCTGTACACATCAATTATACATGAAAAATTATAAAAAATGAAAGTTTATAGTCACGTGGATGTTGAATCCCGGCGTGCTTAAGCTGGCTTCGATCCCGTTGTTCGATCCTGTTTGGTAATCCTTAAAAGTCAGCGCAACTCTTGTTTCGGCTGGTCAGGTGACGCTTGAAGCTGTAGCTTTCCGTTTAATTTTGAATTTCTAGAATTTCACTGCTGTGCGACAATGATGATAACTTGTAGTGTCTTGCCGTCTCAGCTATGATGCTCTGCAGAATCTTGCGATGTCGAATATGAAGTTTGTTTTGAGAAGAATGAAGGCATGCAACGGCCAGCAATCTAAAGTTCGAAAGTATTAGGGCTTGAACTACAGGTTGTTTGGGCCCATTAAATGAAATATTTCTGAAATCGTGGTGGACCAAAATGCGGCCCGTATGACCAAATGTGAGATCCGGTCGCGGAGGACCAAAATGTTGCGTCTTAGACGCTCTCGATAAAATCTTATGTTGGTCTTAGAACGCTAGTTGAGGTGCTGGTAAATTAGTGAAATAATAAAATGGAGTGTATATGTTCTTGAGCTAATAGTTTATTGAAAATTAATAGGACATAGTTGCTGGCGCGTGCAGTTTTGGCGCGGCATAAATGCCGGAGAATAAAGATAGAATTAAATATTGAAGTAAATAAATAGTGTGTAGAGGCCGAGATCGCCTAAGTAAATTACCGCATGATGATCATGCTAAATTATGAAATATTGAAAACTTTGTGTAGCCGCGGCTGGCGAACTGAGCGAGATGCCCACTCGGAGTCTTGCAAGGAACTAACTTAAATTTGGCTCTGCTAGCCTGTGTCAAACCGGCAGCAGATAGCAAGAGAAAAATGACGTCACTACACGCGCCTGCAATGCGGCATTTTACAGTACAAAGTTTACATAGGTACAAAGTTTAACCAATTGGTATAGGGTTTCTCTTCTCTTTTTTTTTCGTTTCATACTATTTTGTACTAGTCATTATCTCAGTGATTCTGTTCTAACTCTTCTAATGATATCGTTTCATGGGTGATTGGTTATATGTACCTTTCCTTTTCAATGTATTGGAATCCAAAATTTCATATGTGTTACTGCCGTTGACCTTGCTTACGGTATACGGTCTGGTGTACAGTAATAATAATTTCTTCGCTATACCTTCCATCGTGCTGCGTAACTCTCGGTTCTTCAATAATATCTGGTCTCCGATTTGGTACCGCACTGGCTTTGGCTGTAACCGCTGGTATTTCCTTTTTATTTTCTCGGTCCTTTCTAATATCCTATCATAAAACTTGATGCTATCGAACTTATATTAGTCTTCATTAGGGAATTATATTAAATCTGTGATTTCTCTGGGTGGTGGCCTTTGGAACATTGCTGTATTGGTCGTCTCGATGAATTGGTGGTGTGACAAGTTTATAAAATCTTCTGCAGCTGGTAAGTACTCTGCCCACCTCCGCTGCTGGTTAAAACAATATGTTCGTAGGATTCTACCTACTTCCCTCAGAACTCGTTGTGCCGAGTTGCTGTTCGGGTGGTATACCGATGTTTTATACGTTTTTATCCCATTCTCTAGCAGAGTGTCCTTCCACCTGATCCCCTTGAACTGCGTTCCATGGTCGGTAATGATGGACTTGGGCATTCCTACTTCACATATATAATGTTGAAAAATGATATTTAAGATTTTCTGTGTCGTTGCCCTGTTGATTGGGTAAAGTTTTGTAAATCGTGTGTAATGATCTAGCATAATTACAAAGTACTTGTATTGGTGTCTTCCCCCACTGCGCGGGAATGGGCCGCAAATATCGACGAACACCTTCTCTAGTTTACTGGACGATGTGATGGGCATCATCGTACCTTCTTTCTTGTCGTTGTTAAATTTTACGAGTTGACAGATATGACAATGTTTGATATGGTTCCGTACTTTCCGATTGGCATCCTTTATGTACACATGTTCCTGGAGTGCCTTGACTACCTTTAACGCACCCATGTGACCATACTTGACGTGGTAATCCATTATTATGTCCTTTTCTACGGCTGTGGGTATTACAATCTTCCACACGTTATATCTGTACTGAGTCCTGATAAATAAAATTTGTTGGTGTAAGCTGTAAAATGGTGTTATTCGGCTATCTTGTTCATCGAGTCGCTTAAGAATTTTGCTCAATTTGGGGTCTTGTTTCTATTGTCGCTCAAGTTCTCTTGTGATGTTGGCCAAGTCGGCTCTACTACTAATGATATGGTACAACTTAATTATCGTTTCTTGTTCCCCTTCAAATGTCTGGTCCCTGATGTTAATACCGGATAAGGTGTCAGCGGCGATGTTTTTCTTGCCAGGGATGTACTCCCAATTGAGGTTGTATTCTTGTAGTGTTAGGCTCCACCTGGTCAACCTTCCATGGTTTAGTTTACAATTTTTTAGGAACGAGATTGACTTGTGGTCGGTCCTAACGGTAGTTTCGTATCCCAAAATGTATGTACGGAATTTGTTACAAGCGAATACGACGCTCAGGAGTTCCTTCTCAGTTATATTGTAGTTTCTCTCACAGCTATTTAGGACTCGGCTGGCGAAACTGATTACCTGATGATTTCCTTCGTCATCCTCCTGGTATAGAACCGATCCTAGACTAACGGCACTGGCGTCGCAGTTCATGTAAAATGGTTTATTGAAGTTGGGGTGATGTAACATCACAGACTCTAAGAACTTATTTTTTATTAATCCAATTGTGGTATCTTGTTCTTCTCCCCATGTCCACTTGTCCTTTGATGATAACTGCCGGGCGAATTTTGATGTTAGCTCTGAATAATTCCCCTGGAATTTACGGTAATAATTACATATACCGAGGAAGGATTGTAACTGTTTCTTGTTCTTGGGTGTTGGGAACTTATGTATTGATTCATTTTTTTCTTGGGATGTGGTGATCCCTTGTTCTGATAGGTTGAACCTGAGGAACTGTACCTCGTCCGCTATCAATTTTGATTTTTCGAGCCTGAGCGTAATATGGTTTTCAGATAGTCTTTTCAACACACTTTCTACCCGTCGGCAATGATCATCCCAATTGGTTGAGGTAATTAAAATATCATCTACGTAGACCATTGTGTACTGAAGGGTCTCTTGTCCCAGGATTTGATCCACAATTTTGACGAATACGGCTACTGAATTGACCAGTCCGAATGGTAGCCGTTTAAATTGGTAATTCCGGCATTCAAAAATAAATGCCATGTACTTGCGGCTGTCTGGGTGTAGTTCAACCTGCCAATACCCGCAGACGGTATTCCACGTGCTGATAAACTAGGTCCCGTAAAACTTCTTCAATATCTCTTCGATCTCTCCCGGGGATGTTCGATCATTGACTACCACCTTATTAATTTCTCGCGCGTCCATGCAAATTCTCACTTTTCCGTTTTTCTTTGGGACGGCTAGGATGGGACTGGTGTAAGAGGAGTAACTAGGTTCAATGATGTCCTCGTCTATTAACCTGTTAATTTCCGCCCTCACGGCTTCCTTCAATGAGTAGGCGATTGGGTAGGACTTTCTGTTGAAATTTACAGTTTCTTAAAATTCAATTTTACATTGGTACCCTCTTACGTTGCCTGGCGTATTTGAAAACACATAGCAATATCTGTTATATACTTAATCAGTTGTTCGATTTGTGCGTTATTTAAGTTAGCGTTAGTTTTCTTTCTTTGAAAAGTACGGATTTCATCAATTTTGTCGTTCCACAATTGCTCATTGTCCAACTCGTAAAAGATTTCGCTGTTTCGTGTCGGTTCCAGTCAATCTAGACTTCCCTGGACGTAATATACTGCTCGGTTTGGATTGGCGCTGTCACTGTCAATTAAGTCAGCTGTCCACTCAACGTCATATGTTTTCAAAAATAATTTAGATTTGTTCATGTCGATGACCGCTGAATATTGTTTTAACATGTCACACCCGACCAACATTTGAAATGGTAAACCACTGGCTACTAGGAATGTCATTGGGATTGTTTTGTGGTTGCTTACTAGTTCCAATCTCACTAGTTTTTGGACCGTCTTGTTCTGGCGTCTCGTTGCCCCTACTAGTATAATATTACTGATTGGTAACGTTAGTATTTGTTTTTTACCTTCTTCCTGGATCTTGTCCAGCTCAATTCCGTTGATTAATGAGGCGTTAGCCCCAGTGTCTATCATGATTTTGGTCTGTACACCGTTGATTTTCGCCGCTATATAGATAATTTCATTGTTGCTTTTATTGGGAATCCCGTCTTTTTCTTCTAACAGTTCATCCCTTAAATTTTATAAGTAATTGTTTCGAATAATTATAATAACTTTTTTCGTATTTCGAATGTGATGTCCGTCGTTAATTAACCCAATAGATTGGTTCAGTGAGGGTCCCTTAGGTGTTTTCACTGCCGCGTGGAGTTTAAAGCCGGCTCAGACTCTTCGTCTTGCCTGCCGTTTTGGTTTACGTGTGTATCTTCATTCACCGCCGGTCTAGGTTCTGGCTGGTGATGGTCATCTTCGTAGTTGTTTCGCCGATAACCCTCGTGGCTTTGACTTCTACCTTCGTTGGTCCTGGCACCCTTCTGTTGTCATGGTTGTCTTGGGTCCAGTAGGTGTCCCGGCTGGAACTTTGGCGTTCTTGATAGTGTGATCTCCCGTTGCCATTATCCTCTGCTCGCACATAGTTACCCTTCGGTAGTCCTGGTTTTGATTATTCGGTCTGTGGTTGTTATTGTAGTTTCGGCTGTTGTTGTTCTGTTGGCGGTAGTTCGGGTTGTATGGCCGATTATACTGATTATTTGGGATATTTGGTCGATTCCCGCGGTTGCCTCCGTTATTTCCTGGGCCGTTGTTGTTTGGTCGGTAATACGCCTCGTTGTTGTTATTTCCGCGGTTGTTGAAGTTTGGCCGACTGTACGCCTCGTTATTTTGATTTACCCGGTTGTTGAAATTTGGTCGGTTGTTTCCGTTGTTATTGGCACAACCCTGGTTTCGTACCTCTGCCGACTCCTCCTGTAATACCCTTCGCGTTCGTATTCCTCTAACAACGCCGACATGGCTTGTATCGTCTTAATTTGCTCTCCTGTTCGTGCCCTGGACAGTCCGTCCTCATAGTGGTAGGCTAACTTGGTGACAAGACTTTCCTCCGGGATTTTTGGCTCGAGGTTTCTGGCCAAACACACTTTTCCAAGAAAGTACGCGGTGAGCGTGGTCCCTCTACTAGCATCATACCTCCCGTGGCAGATGTTATCCCTTACAATGTTCTGTGTGGCCTCTGGCCAGTACCTTGCTTTGAACGCCGCTTTAAATTCATCGTAATTCCGGAGGTCGTGTCTCAAGGTCGTCCACCAGTTATCACTAATTTCTCTGAAGTGCTCGTCTAGATAACTCCGGATCACTGGCCACCTGTTCTCTCCATTTCTAATCAGCTGTTCGTTGACCCGTTCTAAGAAATCCATCGGGTTTCTTCTATAGGTTTTGAAACTGATAGCCTCCCGGTTGTCCATGGGTTGGATGTATGAAATTGAAGTTGGTCGGTTATCGACTGTTCGCTGGAGGCCCTCGATCCTCTCTTGGTTGCGTTGTCCCTGTCCACGTACTTCGCTTACGGCCGTATCAATGTCCCGACATTTATCTCCGAAATCCGTTCTTATTGATTGTATTTGGGCACGACTACGCTCTTCTACCTGGCTTACCTTGGTATCTAAATCTATCCTGACCTGTACAATGGTTTCCTTGGTTCTTTCTAATTTTTCGTTTGCCTCAGCTATCTCCATTGTTCTTATCCATCTTTTGGTTGATTGTCTTATCAATTTGTTCGATTCTCTCATTAATTGTTTCTCTCAATCCTGTGTTAGAAGTTTCGATCTTTTCGTTAACTTGTTTAAAATTTTCCTCATTAATTTGTCTGAATTCATTCTTCATTATTTTCCTTTATAGCTTCCCTTAACGCTTCACTATTACTCTCTTTAATACTGTCAATTCTGCTTTCTAACTTTTTATTGGCACTGTCCAATTTTTCATTCATCTGTTTCATCAGATTTTCCTTCAAAGTCTCGATTTGTTTCTTTGAATTTTCATTTGTTTCTTCCTTCATACCGTCAATTATTTCGTTCATTTGTTTAAAATTCTCGTGAGTTTGTTTACTATCTTCTTTAATGCTGTCAAATTTTTCATTCATTTGTTTAAAATTCTCCTCATTTCTGTCCATCTTTTCTAGCATCCGTTCCAACATTTTTTGCACATTTGGGTCTCCTCTATTTTCCGCCTTATCGCCCGTCTCCACTTCTTCAACCGATGTTGACTCCCCTTCCATGCTGACTTCGTTTCCGGCCTCTGCTGCGCGTTGCTTTGACTTGCCTCTTGTGTGCATGTACCGTTTCATCTAACAGCTGCCAGCTAAAATTAGGTCACCTGTAATACAGTTATTTATAATTTTTCCCTAATTTCAGCCCAAAACGTTGGTCGCCAATATGTAATATATTTGTTGATACGGGTGAAAAGCCACACGTTTGACGAGTCAATGTGTAATATAATAAGAATTATCAGGCAAAGACAGGTCGTCACGGAGTTTACTGTTTTGAAAATGTTGCCTAAATAATTAATTTTTAAAAGTAGAATGGATTGTGTCGTATTCCGCAATCGATTACTGATTCGACTCAGTCTTGTAGGTTATCTGGTCTTTTTCTACTAATTGCTCGATGTTCTTCGTTCTCGCCGTATTCCTCTTCTTACTTATCTCCTAAAATCCTTTATCTTAATTCACTAAAAAATAAAAATGCTTCTTCGATTAACAAAATGAGTTTATTTAATAATGTTTAAAAATCTACCTCAGTTGACCGGTTCGTGAATCGATCGGATATGGTCCGAGTCGACTCGCTCACTAAACTCGATTGGAACAAACAATGTTTAACATTCAGTACAATATTATTTTTAATATCAGGTAATGGATTCTTTTAGCTGTTAGTAAAGATCGGAAAACGCTTTAGGACAAAATACAATGCATTACAGTATGGTAAATTACAACTCTTAATAAATAACCAGACATAAAATAATACTGTGTTTAAAAATGTTATAATTCTTAGATTAACTCAACAAAAATGGTTGGCCCGCACTCCAAGATGGCGGACTTCCTCCAGCTGGCCGGCTATGCTATATGCCTCCCCCTAGTATCTTCAAATTAAATATTGTTTTAAGAATTTAATGTCAATAATGTCCCTGAATAAGGTTCTGTTAAGGTTCACAAGTGTCTGGATTAACTGTGTTTTGGTGAATATTGTTGTGTAGTGATGTGGTTGGTTCGTTATTAAATAACCAAGATTCTCACCGCCTCAATGTCAGGTTTGAAGAACTTGGGAAGCGTTAGTTTAAATAGATCGTCCTTTTTTCATTCAAATTTTGTTTCTTCTGTTATTATTTTTCCAGGGTTATTCTGAATGGTTCTCCGGGAATTCATATTGCATTTTTTACGTTTCCTGGTAATTTATTTTTATTTGTTTTATCAAAATGTGGCTCTCTGCTACATACATTTGACCTATGTTGTTGAGTTTCAACAATAGACTAAAAAAATTTTCCATTAAAGAAACGGCTGAAATGGCTTGCCCCGGCTTTTATGGGCTATGATTGGTTATTTTCCCCTGACCCTGGTCACGTGGTTTTAATTATTTGACATATGTAAATTTTAAATCTGTCACCTCAAATTACTCTTAATTTAATTTTTGATGAAGTTAAATTTGAGTTATATGATGATGTTGTCTGGAAAAATAGAATTATTTTGATACCGAATGTGACCCATTTCAGCCCAGCATCACTTATTCTAACACATTTACAAATTTTAAGTTTTTAGGCTTTTACATATTTTTTCTCAACACTTCTTATTTCCTCCTTTGTTATTTAAATCTGCCCTAATAGGGTTGTACTTATTAATAACAATAATGTCTGATATTTAAACTTACAATTTTAAATACCTATTCTTCATTTTCTTATAATAATGAGTTTTGACATATAATTTTACCAATACTTTTCCTGTTTCATTAAGGTCAGGCTTCTGTTTAATTTTATCTGGTTTGCTTAGGATTATTCTGGATATTTTAGTATTGTTTCAGTTCAGCTCATCTTTCTTGGCCTATAGGCTTAGCATTTTGCCATTTCTTTACAATGATTTTTTACATAATGTGATGTTTCACCAAGTACCTGATATTGACATTTCTGAACAGCTTTTACAACTGCTGTTCTTGAAAAATTAACAAATCTTTTAACCATTAATTCTAACATAACAAAATTCTAGGTATATTGAGGCCTTTTAACAATTAATTATAACATTTTATCCTATGAGTATACAAAACTCTTTAAACAACTAATTCTAACATAATATATCATGGGTGTACCAAAACCCTCTAAATAATTAACTATAATATAATAACTCCTGGGTATATTGAACCCTTTAAACACATACAACTTTTATATTTACTTGTTCTTAATATGTATTAGTTTATACATAAGACCATTGCTTCACTTTCTCCCTTCCCCACTGGTTTATAACATGATCTTTGATCATCACTATTTCCTTCTGTGTACACTTATCACTTCACTCACTTATAATATAAGTTAGTACAATTTTTTCTTAGACTAATGCAAATATTTCTTACTCTTATTTATACCTTTGCATTGCATTTTCTATAACTCTACCTACTGTCTGATCTTTCTCTTTAATTATTATTATAATAATATATATATACTTTCACTTAAAAACTTACTATTGTCACTTCCCAAACGTTTCAAGATGTTGTTTCTCTTCTTCAGTGGGTTGAGTACTAACTGTCGATTACAGAATAACCGTTACGGAATGGAGTGTGTGGTGGGGGTTGATGGTGGGAAGGGGTTGGCGCTGAGGTTCGAATTATGTGTGTGGATCAGTGTGTCAAATAGTGTATGTGATTTGTAATGTATCTGTTCATTTAATATGTTGTTTGGTTGTAGTGTGTGATATCTGTATATTTCAAATTGTTCGGCTGTGTTTAGTTTTCTACTTTTTGGTAAGTAGTGTAATATTTCCATGTTGTGTTCTATGTTTGTGTAGCTGTGGTTTTCGTTGTGTAAATGTGTGGCAAATGTGGAATGTATGTAGTTTGTGGTGAGGGCTTTTAAATGTTCAGAAAACCTGGAAGAAAAAGATCTTCCTGTCTGGCCGATGTAGAATTGTTGACAATCGTTGCAATTTAATTTGTAAACCCCTGTTTTGCTGTATGTGTCAATGTCTTTGTTAGTATTGTTTATGTGTTTTCTAATGGTGTTGTTGGTTCTGTAAGCTACTTTATAATTTTGTTTCCTAAATGTGTTTGCAATTTTATGTGTATTGGAATTGTAGTATGTAAGTGTTATGTATTTACTGGGTTGTGTGCTGTTGGTCAGATGTGTTTTACTTTTTGTGTTGAGGATTCGTTTATGTAGTTTATTTATTAATTCAGGGTTGTATCCGTTTTTGACTGCTATGTATTTAATTGTGTTTAATTCATCTTGGTGGTCATGTGTGTTTAGGGGTATTGACGTGAGCCTATGGAGCATGTAGTTGAAAGCTGCATGTTTGTGTTGAGTTGGGTGGTTGGATGTGTTGTGTATGACCATGTTTGATGTGGTGGGTTTTCTGTATATTTTGTATGTGTGTGTGTTGTTTGTTTTGGTGATTGTAAGGTCTAAAAAGTTTATGCTGTTGTTTAATTCTATTTCAAGTGTGAATTTTAATTTATGGTGTAAAGTGTTAATGTATTTATGGAAATTTTCTATTTGTCTTTTGTTGCCGTTGTAAAGGAGTAAAATGTCGTCGACATACCTGTGCCAATATATTATTTTATTGGTGTATTTGTTGTTGTTCAGTATGTGTTTCTGTTCTATGGTGTGTATGAATATTTCTGCTAGTATACCTGATATAGGGGAGCCCATGGGTAGTCCATCTGTTTGTGTGTAATACATGCTATTGTGTGTGAAATAATTTTGATCTGTGATAATTTTAGTTAGATGGATGATCTCGTTTATGTGTGTTTCGGGTGTGTTATTTATTTTTAGTAATTGTTCTAATGTAATTATGGTTTCTTTTATGGGAACATTGGTGTATAGGTTTGTTATGTCGAATGAAGCGAGTGTGGAATTGTGGGGAATGTGTACATGTTGAGTTTTATTCACTAGATCTATATTATTTTTGACAGTGGTGTTGTTTGTTAAATTTATGCTATTTCTGATCAATTTATCTAAATGTCTAGCTATTTTGTGTCCAGGTGCTTGTGTGTTGTTTATAAGTGGTCTGATGGGAATGTTGGGTTTGTGTAATTTCGGTAGTGCATTTAGTGTAGGGGCTTTTGGTTTAATTTGTTTTAGATATTTGATGTTGTCAGGTGATACTATGTGTTTTGTGTTATTTAGGGTTTTGTTTATTTGTTTGTGATATTTAGGGGTGGGGTCTTTATTTAATTTAGTGATGTTGTTTTCCTTAAAAAATGTTTCAATTTTGTTATTTAAAGCCTGTTTTTCTATTATGACATTAATATTACCTTTGTCTGCTTTAAGTATTGTTAGGTTGTGTTCGTGTAATTTGTGTTTTATGTTTTTTAGTGTTTGGATTTCATTATTGTGTTGTTTATTTTCGTATTGTTGTGTGTGTTGTAATTTACGCTTTATTTCATAACGTATTGTATCATGGTCTTGGTTTAGTGTGTGTTGTATGGCTGTTTCAGCGTCTAGGACTATGTCACGTGTATGTTTACTATTACCGTTATTATTTGTATTGGTACCTAAATTGTGTTTTAGACCTTTATCTAAGAGGTTTATTTCTGCGTTAGTGAAATTGGTAGTCGTTGTATTTACAGTGCGTGTGTGAAATTTATGTGTCGGTGTCGGGACAGTTACGTTCCTGCGTGTTAATATGTTATTGATTTTTCTGTTATGTACTTCCTGTATTTTTATTTGGATTTTCTCTATGATATTTTGTGTATGTTGTATTACGTGTTCGAATTCAATGTAGTGTAATATTTGTGTGAGTTTTACGTGTAGGTTATATGCCGTTTTGTTTAGTGTATCTTTTTTATGGTATAAATCATTGATGATATTGTCTAGGTGTATTATTTCGGCTTTACGTTTTGTTTTTGTTGCTGCATATGTATTATTTTTTATTGTGATTTGTGCATGTGTGGGTATAATGTCGTGTTTACGGCAAGTTTTGTTGTAAGCGATGTTCAAGGAGGTTTTCGTTATCTGTAATCTAACATTTCTGTACTTGTGGATGTAATACGCTGTGTTGGCGGTATAAAAATTATCTTGTTGTTGCATCCTCTTCGTTCACTTATTAATTTAATAATATATATATACTTTCACTTATGAACTTACTATTGTCACTTCCCAAACGTTTCAAGATGTTGTTTCTCTTCTTCAGTGGGTTGAGTACTAACTGTCGATTACAGAATAACCGTTACGGAATGGAGTGTGTGGTGGGGGTTGATGGTGGATGGTGGGAAGGGGTTGGCGCTGAGGTTCAAATTAGACGATTCAGATGGGAAGATCTTTTTCTTCCAGGTTTTGTGAACATTTAAAAGCCCTCACCACAAACTACATACATTCCACATTTGCCACACATTTACATAACGAAAACCACAGCTACACAAACATAGAACACAACATGGAAATATTACACTACTTACCAAAAAGTAGAAAACTAAACACAGCCGAACAATTTGAAATATACAGATATCACACAATAACCAAACAACATATTAAATGAACAGATACATTACAAATCACATACACTATTTGACACACTGATCCACACACATAATTTGAACCTCAGCGCCAACCCCTTCCCACCATCCACCATCAACCCCCACCACACACTCCATTCCGTAACGGTTATTCTGTAATCGACAGTTAGTACTCAACCCACTGAAGAAGAGAAACAACATCTTGAAACGTTTGGGAAGTGACAATAGTAAGTTCATAAGTGAAAGTATATATATATTATTAAATTAATAAGTGAACGAATAGGATGCAACAACAAGATAATTTTTATACCGCCAACACAGCGTATTACATCCACAAGTACAGAAATGTTAGATTACAGATAACGAAAACCTCCTTGAACATCGCTTACAACAAAACGTGCCGTAAACACGACATTATACCCACACATGCACAAATCACAATAAAAAATAATACATATGCAGCAACAAAAACAAAACGTAAAGCCGAAATAATACACCTAGACAATATCATCAATGATTTATACCATAAAAAAGATACACTAAACAAAACGGCATATAACCTACACGTAAAACTCACACAAATATTACACTACATTGAATTCGAACACTTAATACAACATACACAAAATATCATAGAGAAAATCCAAATAAAAATACAGGAAGTACATAACAGAAAAATCAATAACATATTAACACGCAGGAACGTAACTGTCCCGACACCGACACATAAATTTCACACACGCACTGTAAATACAACGACTACCAATTTCACTAACGCAGAAATAAACCTCTTAGATAAAGGTCTAAAACACAATTTAGGTACCAATACAAATAATAACGGTAATAGTAAACATACACGTGACATAGTCCTAGACGCTGAAACAGCCATACAACACACACTAAACCAAGACCATGATACAATACGTTATGAAATAAAGCGTAAATTACAACACACACAACAATACGAAAATAAACAACACAATAATGAAATCCAAACACTAAAAAACATAAAACACAAATTACACGAACACAACCTAACAATACTTAAAGCAGACAAAGGTAATATTAATGTCATAATAGAAAAACAGGCTTTAAATAACAAAATTGAAACATTTTTTAAGGAAAACAACATCACTAAATTAAATAAAGACCCCACCCCTAAATATCACAAACAAATAAACAAAACCCTAAATAACACAAAACACATAGTATCACCTGACAACATCAAATATCTAAAACAAATTAAACCAAAAGCCCCTACACTAAATGCACTACCGAAATTACACAAACCCAACATTCCCATCAGACCACTTATAAACAACACACAAGCACCTGGACACAAAATAGCTAGACATTTAGATAAATTGATCAGAAATAGCATAAATTTAACAAACAACACCACTGTCAAAAATAATATAGATCTAGTGAATAAAACTCAACATGTACACATTCCCCACAATTCCACACTCGCTTCATTCGACATAACAAACCTATACACCAATGTTCCCATAAAAGAAACCATAATTACATTAGAACAATTACTAAAAATAAATAACACACCCGAAACACACATAAACGAGATCATCCATCTAACTAAAATTATCACAGATCAAAATTATTTCACACACAATAGCATGTATTACACACAAACAGATGGACTACCCATGGGCTCCCCTATATCAGGTATACTAGCAGAAATACTCATACACACCATAGAACAGAAACACATACTGAACAACAACAAATACACCGATAAAATAATATATTGGCACAGGTATGTCGACGATATTTTACTCCTTTACAACGGCAACAAAAGACAAATAGAAAATTTCCATAAATACATTAACACTTTACACCATAAATTAAAATTCACACTTGAAATAGAATTAAACAACAGCATAAACTTTTTAGACCTTACAATCACCAAAACAAACAACACACACACATACAAAATATACAGAAAACCCACCACATCAGACATGGTCATACACAACACATCCAACCACCCAACTCAACACAAACATGCAGCTTTCAACTACATGCTCCATAGGCTCACGTCAATACCCCTAAACACACATGACCACCAAGATGAATTAAACACAATTAAATACATAGCAGTCAAAAACGGATACAACCCTGAATTAATAAATAAACTACATAAACGAATCCTCAACACAAAAAGTAAAACACATCTGACCAACAGCACACAACCCAGTAAATACATAACACTTACATACTACAATTCCAATACACATAAAATTGCAAACACATTTAGGAAACAAAATTATAAAGTAGCTTACAGAACCAACAACACCATTAGAAAACACATAAACAATACTAACAAAGACATTGACACATACAGCAAAACAGGGGTTTACAAATTAAATTGCAATGATTGTCAACAATTCTACATCGGCCAGACGGGAAGATCTTTTTCTTCTAGGTTTTCTGAACATTTAAAAGCCCTCACCACAAACTACATACATTCCACATTTGCCACACATTTACATAACGAAAACCACAACTACACAAACATAGAACACAACATGGAAATATTACACTACTTACCAAAAAGTAGAAAACTAAACACAGCCGAACAATTTGAAATATACAGATATCACACACTACAACCAAACAACATATTAAATGAACAGATACATTACAAATCACATACACTATTTGACACACTGATCCACACACATAATTCGAACCTCAGCGCCAACCCCTTCCCACCATCAACCCCCACCACACACTCCATTCCGTAACGGTTATTCTGTAATCGACAGTTAGTACTCAACCAACTGAAGAAGAGAAACAACATCTTGAAACGTTTGGGAAGTGACAATAGTAAGTTCATAAGTGAAAGTATATATATATTATTAAATTAATAAGTGAACGAAGAGGATGCAACAACAAGATAATAATAATAATTATTATTATTATTAATTTATGAAATATTGTTTATTTATTTTTTACCTGGTTATCAACATGTTTTTAGTTCAGTTTCTTTTGTTAATTCTTTATTTTCAGTTCTTCGTGCATTTAAGTTATTTGGTGTACTATTATATATAATACCCAATAATAAAATCAGATTGATCTCCCACTTACCTTAATTCAGCCCAGGGTTGCGTCGCACGAACTGTGAATAGCAACGTGATTTTAGGGTTACATCAATAACGTACATCACTCTCATTGATATGGTGTAACTCAATTTTTATTACATTTGATATTACTTTAAACTTCTTTGTTAATCACCATTTCTCCCAACACTATTACATTACGGTACTATTTCCTTTAGCTACTAGTTAAAACATTTCTTACAAGTGTTGGTTAAAACAGAAAAGACATTATTACCATATTTTATCCTACATATTCTATTGTTTTCATTACTAGATCTAAGGAAGGCGAACCCAGCTTGCTACATTCCCACACACACACACACACACACACACACACATACAAATTACCCCTTTTTTTATATAAAATAAGAATTTGATTTAAATGGATACGGTTACGTGTTGTAGTTGTATCCCCGTCGACTGCATGGCGCTTCACACTAAGTTCGGTGTTTGATATGAAAAATGTTATTGTTCCATTGGTTTTGAAATTTTCACTTAGTTAGTTCACTGGTTGAGTTAATACTTCAAACTGCTTCACACATTTTTTATATATTGTATCGGTCCACCGACCTTAAAAATACTCGAGTAGAAAATTAAAAGGACCGCATGCGGCCTATAGGTGAAGTCGACTGGGCAGAGCGTTACCAAAGTGCCTTCTTACCATGGTTGTTCAAAACGGGAACCCACAGCCTGCTTATGACAAATTGTTGATCGCTGCACATGGAACACGGGCTATCAATGCTCCCAAGATGATGATGATGATGATATTTCACTGCCTCGGGTCACGAGACTAAGGTGGGCGGAGTCTTACCTAGATTTCCGTCAGCATCAAACACGTGGCGAACCAAATTTTATACTTTAGCCATTTTACTTGGCTTGGCTTGAGGCTGCGTAGCGTCATCTGCGCGCATGGTGGTGTCGCGCGTACATTGTGTGTAACAAATTCTTGGAACCACTTGAGTTGCAAAACATACACCGCATTCCATTACAACACCTCCGTTCAAAATCTCACTCCACTGTTCTTTGTTTGAATAAAACCGTTTTAGGTATGGGACTTGCTGCGTAGGTCACACATATATTTGATAAAATAGAATAAAATAAAATACCCCTTTTCGCCCCGTTACATTGGTAATTAATGTGGTCTTTACTGTCTTGTTGCTTAGCATGTCTTTATTTTAATTAGTGATTTCGTTGTTAGACTTGTTTATACCTCTCACTTACCATATCTATTGGGTTTATCACGTTATTAAGTTCTCTTCTTCTAATACTCATCATAATTACGATATTACATTTCTTTAACATTTATCTTTCTTCATCCATTGTTTTGTTTTGCATGGAACCAGAATACACTGCTTAATACACATTTATTTGTAAGTTTCCTTCTTTGCATGGTGGTGATATGTATCGCCACAATATTAAATACCGTTCCGTACGATACACCTACAGCTTCTGCTACTTCGCGCACTTTCGTTCTTCGACGATCAGCAAGAATCATATCCTGGAACTTTTCAATGATTTCCTCAGTAACCACGTCTGCTGGGCGGCCTGGACGCTCCTCATCAAAAACAGATGTTCGGCCACTTAAACCAATATCTTACTGTTGTTATGGATGGCGAAGGGTCCCCATAGACAGCATCTAACTTCGCCTTTATTTCTTCACACGTTTTCTCATCCAAAAATAAAAAGTGTATTACGGAGCGATATTCCTCTTTTTCCATTTTACTGAAAAACAACAAACACATTAAATACAAACAGCTGTCAAATCAACAATAAGCTATGAATCATCTGACATTTGGTTTTGATGTTGTTTGACAGATGGTAATGCACGATGGTAATGCCAGTTTCCCTTAGGACTGCCATCTGTCTTCAAACACGGGTACTTATTGATCCACCCTCGTATGATGAGATTCCGTGTTTTTATTAGCCACACGTTGTTTGCGTCAATTCTGTAATTTTATTTTATGTTTCTTCTTTATTTTAATGATTTAAATTATTTTTTATCTATTTTTTGTTTCCCAATTTAGGCGCCAAATTGTTTTGTGATTAAAACAATTAAAATTACTCACTTTCTGTTTTATTTATTCACCTTCTCTTTATTAGATTTGGTCGACTTACCTTTTTAATAATTCAATTCAAATTTCGTTCCTAAAAACAATTGTTACCAACTTCTTTTTTTGATAAAAAAAATTCACCTTTTGCTGTATGAAGAAATAAGTATTATTAACATAGAAATAAATTACCATACACCAATACTGGTCTTCGATTGTGTATTTATTTCTTTTAAAACAATTAAATAATGTTATAATAATATATTTGCTCCAGCTATGATGTTTAAATGCTCAGTGGTTGGCAACAAGGCTCAGGCTATCAGAGTTGATATTATACAATTTTTTTGTTTATTAAAATTAGTTTGTTAGGTCCTTTGGATTACAGAAAGTTAACAAAAAACACCCTTTAGGAATTATAAAGCTTCACATAAATAGCAATTAAATATTATATAAGTTATGAACAACTTAAATTTAAGGTTATAATTATTTGGACTTGGATACCAAGAACTAATATGCATTTTATAATTATTTGGTTTACAACAGTCAGTGTTAGTAGGATAAGTGTGTTCTGAAGATTATTACATTTCCAATAAGTCTATCACCATGGATTAATAATTTAATAGTGATATAAATTAATTATTACAAGTTCTTTATCAAGTGAATAGTGAAATATAGTTTATGTGATTGAAATTGTGTACCAGTGTATTATAGTTTATTATACTGATTAGTTTTTATAGTCTGATATTATACTTATCATCTTCCTTCAATTATTAGGTTTAACACATAATTCACTGTTTTTAAAATTATTCTTTATTTTAATATAATTTTACTTCGCATTCCTTCTTTTTATATTATTATTCTTCAGAACATCATTTCATTTTCATTCAGTATCATTTTTTATTTCATTTGGTTGTATGGAAGTTTTAATCCTTTCTTCTCTGAGTCTAATAATGAACTAACATATTTTCATGTAATATTTTGGTTGTCAAGGCAAAAGGTATCTAATTCCTATTGGTTGAAAATTTGTTGCATTGTTAAACATGGCTACTGTGTTTTGATACAAATTTAACAAATATCTTTAAATTAGTATAATCTTTTTACACTATTTTTAATCCTAAAGATAATAACATCATTGTCTTGCTTTCTTTACATAAATTGATTTGAAATCAAACATGAATGATTTCTGTCCAGTACTTACAAAGTTACAATTTCAACAATTTTGTTTTCTATCATTAATTAATTTAAAAATAATTCTTTTGTATACATTTGGTTTCTCTAAAACTATATAATCAAACCTAACATGATAATATACATGGTACCATTAATTTATACTGTTTTAATATCTAATTTTCCAAAGTTCTTAATGTTACCATAGTAACATAGTAGGCCTTTTAAGGCCTAGTTTTTCTGACTTTCTTTATACATTTATTATAATATATTCCTTTGTTTTTATTAACCTTACACACCTTATAATGCAAATACAATGAACTAAATCAACTAATACACAACATTTGATTAGTCATAATCATTTTCAAACATAATATAACTCTTTTTAAACATTTTATACAAATAACAATTTTCACTACATAACATACACTCTTTATTTTACTTATAATCATTCATTAAGCATTTTTTTACTTTTATATGGTTTTTAGTATTTCACAGTATATCTTATCACTTCTTTTATTAAGTATTAGTTACTCTTAAAATTACATTTTGTTACTACTACTGACTTCCAGTTAGTATAACATTCATGGGTTCTATACACTCTTTATTTATAGCACTCACTGTTCACATTCCTTTTATTCCCTTTAAATTAATCACATATCTGAACTTACCATTAAACATTGTATACTTATAATAGTTTTATTCTTTTATTTTCTATCAGCATTACTATCATTATCATTAACTAGTTTACCTCTATATCCCTAGAGTTTAACATGAAACGATTATTATTTTCTAATTCATATTTTTTATCTACAGCTTTGTACTTCCACTTGTTTATCATATTCTTATTATTGTAAAAAGAGGTTGGGGAATAATTATAAAGTTAAATATGTTTTCCACTCACACCACCAATCAATTGGGTATTGTCTTAGTCTGTCATTATATAGTCCCTGAGTTGATTATATTTTCTAAATTCTGTCCATCAATTCTTTCGTAGTTCCTAATGGTAATTGTCTTATCGTTCTGCTATCTTATGTCACGTTACAATATTCACAATAAATTCACATGCTAAGTATAACAGTGTATCACTGTCTCTTACTATTGTGTTGCTGATTTTTAATACAGTTGTTAGTTTAACCTTTAGTTGAATTCAATCAGAAAGAAATTTACAGTGAAACTTCGCTAATTCGGACTTCACTAATTCGGAATTTCTATAATTCGGACTGGGGTTCTCAGTACTGTAATTTATACGTTGTAACGATAGAGTTTGATGTGATCAATAAAGTTTATCGTAGGTTTCGTGGTTGACCAAACTCCACGTTGTATTCGTCAATTTGTAACGTAAAGAATTTTCGTTACTTATAATGTTATTAGGAATAGGTTACTTGTATTTTAAATGTTATGTTGTGCGCACTTAAATTGCTTACACCGCCCGTTGGAAGTGTTAATTTGTAACAAATAAATAATGTAGCGACTAACTCGCACTGGAGTCGTCAATTTGTAATTATTAATATGTTATGTTGAACGGCGAATGGTTTTGTAATTTGCCGCTTGCTCCCACTATGCCGCTCGTTTCCGTGACGTCACTCAACATTGCCAACTATCGTGGAGTCTGCTGTAATCTGTGAATTTATTTCCTAAATGGAACAGCAATAATAACGACACAAATATAACATCAAACATATATCCTTATAGGAATCCTTTATTCAGAAAAGCACTGGTTAATTGTTTCTTAAATTTGATTATGACAATCACAATTGTGGCGCAAATTATACGTCTTCTTTTTACCAGTTGGTAGTAGTAAATATTCAGTATTCTGTCTGATCAAGAGAATGCTTGGTTAATGTTTCTATTAAAAATAAAGTATCTCAGGGCGTATATGGTTCGGTGATTACAATTAAACAAAATATTATTCTATAAATCAAAATACAAGTTTTACAATTAAAGGATATTACAAGGTTAGAGTGTAACGTGCACACAGGCAGTCGTATAGTGATTACTAGTTATGAAAGGTTATGTCCAGTTTAGGTGTTTAATAATTATTATGCAAATCAAAGGTTCTTGTGGTGTTTGAAAAGGTGTCAATCTCAAATCGTGTTATTAGTGAGTGTTCTTAGCGTTGGTGTGATATGGTGTCTGTAGTTTAGTTGATTAGTACTTAAAAAGTCGTGTATACAAAGTGGGTGTTGATGCACAATATAATAAGATGTCAAAATCACCAAATCCTCTTCTTTGTATGATTCCTGGTCGAAGATAGGGCCCACGTCCACTTCAGATCTTCTTCCTGGTTCTTGGGTCTTCTATTTCATATAATGGTTGTTCTTCTCTTGGTGTTAAAGGTTCGTGTTATGTACCTCTAACTATATTAATATGTTTGTATCGTTTTTTCACTGTTTATTCTATATTATGTAGGACATTTTACAAACGCATCTATCCGCTAAGATCATTGTCAAAGAAGTCTCATTTTATTTATCCGAAATTTCTGGTTGCTAAGGGTAAACTTGGAATCTGGTTGGTTAATTCGGATATACATTGTCATATACTTTCATTATTTCAAAATCTAAATTTGTTCAAAACCTTTAAATTAATATTCCTTTTCTGTACTGATTGGGAATTTAAAACCATTATCAGCATTATTTTGATCTTTACATTTGTTACATTTAGACACTAAACATGCCTACTTTTACTTAAAAACTACAGATGTTACAATTTTGTTATTTGAAATTTTCTTAAATAACTTGAGATGTATTATTTTGTTTCTATATTCGTTGTGTACACTATTAACTATAAATATATTTATCCTTCCACATTTGTTTTACAAAATCTCTAACATTATTATCTGAAATTTACAAAAGTTGGTTTCACCTGGCCTATGTACTGGTGTTATTTTCATCACCATGTTTAAAACCTTTAACAGTTAAATTAATTTTTAACAATCATGAAAACTGTTTAACACATAACATTATTTTAACAAACCAAAAGATATACTATTCTATTAGTATTGGGATTCATGCCCACATGGCTATGATTTTACTGAACCTTTGCACAAATAACTGTTTTTTTACTCAAACTGTACAATTGTTTGACACTTAGCAATAACATCTTTTTATAGTCTATTTTGCTTTGCCAATCAATTTATCACTGTTTAACACCAGTTCTATGGTTATATTTGTTAACATAAAAAAATGAAATTAATATCATTTAATTGATATTCTTTTAAAACAACTGTTTCACCTGCTACATACAAAAAACAACACAAATACCATGATAATAAAACAATGTGCTAAAACATAATAACATGCACATTTTTTTTATAAAATAAATTCTACACTAATTAATTAGTCTTTTGTCAGTTAATTCATTAATTACTCTGACACTGTCTATGTTATGCTTCACATTACTTGTCACTATGTTTGTCGTTTACCCTATTCACTTAACACTTAATAGGTTGTATTTATAAACATACTTATTGGGTTTTATAGGGTTTTACATTTTATTGTCATTAAAAGGACTTCACTCTGGTTATAAAAATGTTATTGTGAACAAGTTATTATTTGTTGTTTTCTGGACAATCTTATGAACACTATTTGTTACAGTTAGTTGTATGGTTCATGTATCTATAATAAGGTTTGTTTATATTTTCATTACATCAATTAACTTAATCATTTACTAATATTTCTTTTACATAATATTACATGTTTGGGCCTATTATCCCTCAATTTGTATTTTGATTATCTGGATATTATGATACATTAAATGAAACCATTTGTTTCTTTATAGTACTGGTTCATAAGCCGTCTGTCTTTATAATTCTTTATTTGGTCATTATTGAAAGTTCATGTCATAATTGGGGTTGAAGGTATTTTGCATCACTTAGCCTAAATCATTAATTTGGGTACGGTCAGTTGTCTTACTAGTCAGTCTAAAATGGTTAGTCGTTCCTCTTCACTATCATCTTGGAAGATAATGTTCTCCTTGTTAGCTTCTTAACCAAAGTCTTCATTAAATCAGGTACGATATTAAGTTGTTCCAAATGTAATGTTACGTACTACCCTGCCACCAAATTTGATCATTTTAATAAAATATTGTTTTTGTTGAAATTATCAATTATCTTATCTTTCACATTATCATTTGTTATTCTTTTTATGATCTGGTATACTTGTCTTTAAATATAAGTGTTCCATCCCTGGAACATGTTACTTCCCTAACAAATTAATCACCATATATTCTGGAATCAGTCGGGGGGCTCTCTTGACCTAATACCCCGCTGTCCTTACAATACATAATCCATAAATAATATCGATTGCAGGAGCTATCTCGTCAGTCAATCACATTTAATAATCACTAGTCTATTCACGACTAAATCAAATAAAAATAATATAATATATTCTTGGAATTGTTCACTCAGTTTAACTTCTCAGATCTAAATATTTCTTTCCATTGATTCTTTCAGATGTTTATTTTCTTGTGGCGATATTAATAACATTTCTTATTTTCAATTGGTACTATCTTCTTTCCTTCTTTATCAGTACTCCTTAATCTTCATTTTTCATTCACTATTTTCATTCAATTAAAACATAACAAGTATCTGTATCTTTAGTTGTTGTCAATTCTCTCACAATCATGATAGGTTATTTGTAGTAAATTCGTTTCTTATTATCTTATTCGTTTTCTTATTCGTAGTCTTGTCTTATTTTCATCGTCGATTGTCTACATTTGTCTTTTCTTATTCGTTTTATAGCACTATGGTTTCTTCTGATTCATGGATGTTGCATCTTTCTTTTATATTCCAATAATAAGTTCATAATTATATTTAATAAGAGGTGCTTATTTTGTTTAGAATTTGGAAATTTATTCCCAGTTGTTTATCCACTTGATTCATAATAACATTATCAAACTGTACTGTAAGTTGTCCTTACTATTTATCTGAATTCTGAGATATTCAAATTTGTTTATTTGGCTTCATTTAAAATTATATTCTGGATTATCAAAGTTGGTAAGATGAGCTTACTATATTCTTTGAATTTTGAGGTATTATAATAATAAATTCTTCAATTCCATATTAATTCTCATAAATAGTTAGTTGTAAGTTGATCTTACTATTTCTTTAGAATTTTGTGGTTTTATAATAATAAATTCTTCAGTTTCATATTAACTCTCATAAATAATTAGTTGTAAGTTGATCTTACTATTTCTTTAGAATTTTGTGGTTTTATAATAATAAATTCTTCAATTCCATATTAATTCTCATAAATAATTAGTTGTAAGTTGATCTTACTATTTCTTTAGAATTTTGTGGTATTATAATCATAAATTCTTCAATTCCAAATTAATTCTCATAAATAATTAGTTGTAAGTTGATCTTACTATTTGTTTAGAATTTTGTGGTATTATACAACTTTGTTTATTAGGTTCATAATACATTTTAAAGGAAACTTGGTTGTATGTCCCCTTAATCTTTTTTGTTTCCACATCACTAATGACATAAGTATTATTGTTTTTTATAACAACATATGGTCCATTATACAGTAATAATAGCTTTTTTGCTATTCCTTCCTTAGAACTTGGCAATTTGCGGTTTTTTAACAATACTTTGTCTCCAATCTTGTACTGGATCATTTTCTGCTAAATTATTTTGTATTTTTTCCTTCTTTTCTCCACTTGTTCATTCAGTTTGCTGTGGAATCTCACGTTGTCGAACTGGTAAGCTGGGTTGTTTGGGAAGTTGATAATTTCACTAATTTATCGGGGTGGTAGTCTTTCATGCATTATGGTATATGGAGTATCTTGTATTGCTTCATGGTAAGCTAAATTGATAAAGCTCTCTGTTTGTGTAATGTAGTCACTCCACTTCTGGTGTTTATCAAAACAATATGTCCTGAGTATACGGCCGACCTCCCTCAGTACTCTTTCCGCCGGGTTGCTATTTGGGTGATAGACAGATGTTTTATATGTCTTGACACCTAGATCTAACAAAGTCTCCTTCCATACCCTTCCTCGAAACTGAGTTCCGTGATCGGTAATAATTGATCGTGGAGCTCCAACTCTGGTATGTATTGTTGGATCACTATTTGCAAAATCTTTTTTGTAGTTGCCCGATTAATGGGGTATAGTTTTGTAAATTTGGAGTAATGGTCGAACATGATTATAATAAATTTATACTGTTTTCTCCCTCCACTACGAGGTAACGGTCCACACACATCTAAAAATACTCTCTCTAATTTACCAGTTGATGTAATAGGTTGCATAATTCCTTCTGTTTTTTCGTTATTGCATTTTGCCAATTGACAGATGTGACACTGTCGAATACATTCTCTAACTCTCCTGTTGATATTCTTAATGTAAGTGTGTTCCTCAAGTGCCTTCATTACTTTTAATGCACCCATATGTCCATATCGACTATGGTAGTCCAGTATTAATTCTGTTTCTAACGCTTTAGGTATCACCACCTTCCATGATCCTTGGTTATTATTTGGTTTGTAAAATAATATGTCTTCATGTAGACAGTAATATGCAGTGATTTTTTTCATCCTGTTGGATCAGTCTTTGTCTAAAATTGTTGATTTTGGTATCCTCTGTTTGTTGTTGTGCAATTGATTTCATGATGTTTTCCAAATCTGACTTGTTTTTTATTATAGTATATATCTTGATGATTGTTTCTTTTTCCCCTTCAAAAGTTTGTTGTTCTATGTTAATCCGGGACAATATATCTGCAGCAATATTCTGTTTCCTGGAACATACTCCCAATTTATATGGTACTCCTGTAGTGCGAGTATCCACCTTGTCAATCTCCCATGGTTAATCTTGCAATTTTTTAGGAAAGATATTGACTTATGATCGCTCCTCAAAGTTATCGGGTATCCAAGAATGTAGGTTCTGAATTTCCCACAAGCGAATACAACGCTTAATAACTCCTTTTCCGTTACACTATAATTGCGTTCACATCCATTAAGTATTCTGCTTGCAAAACTCACCACCTGATGTTCTCCCTCGCTATCTTCTTGATATAATACAGATCCTAAACTTATATCACTGGCATCACAGTTCATAAAGAAAGGTTGGTTGAAATTAGGATGTTTTAATACAACTGAACTTAGGAAATTATGCTTGATCATTTGGAGTAAATTGTCTTGTTCCTGTCCCCAGGACCATTTGTTCTTAGAGGATAATTGTGGAGAAAACTTTGCTGTCATTTCAGAATAATTTCTCTGAAACTTCCTATAATAATTGCAAAGTACCAGAAATGATTGAAGTTGCTTTTTATTTTTAGGACTCGGGAACTTCTGGATTGCTTCAATCTTTTCATTGGATGGTGTTATTCTTTGCCTTGTTAAGTTAAAACCCAGGAATTGGACTTCACTGGCGATAAGCTTGGATTTTTGAAGTTTCAGGGTAACGTTATTGTCTGATAGTTTTTGTAATACTTGTCCTCCTCTGTCACAATGGTCTTCCCAATTCACTGAAGTAATCAACAAGTCATCAACATAGACTGTGGTATATGGAATAGTATCTGGACCCAACACCTGGTCCATACATCTTACGAATACAGCTACTGAATTTACCAGTCCAAACGGTAGTCTCTTGAACTGGTAGTTCCTTCCTTCGAAAATAAAGGCGACGTACTTTCGACTATCTGGGTGTAACTCTACCTGCCAATACCCACAAACCGTATCCCAGGTGCTGATAAATTGTATGCCATTGAATTTTTTCAATATCTCCTCAGTCTCTCCGGGAGATGTTCTGTCATTAATTATGATCTTATTAATCTCTCTAGCATCCAAACAGAGTCGTACTTTGCCATCTTTCTTTGGAATGGCTATTAACGGACTTGTATATGGGGAACAGCTATACTCAATAATATCTTCTGCTATCATTTTGTCTAGTTCAGTCCTCACTGCTTCTTTTAATGCATAAGCAACGGGATATGATTTTTTATTAAAATTTACAGGCTCCTTGAATTGTAATGTAAATTGATGATCTTTTACTTTGCCAGGTATATCAGAGAAAACATAGCGGTATTTATTATATATTGATATTAACTTTTCTATTTGTTGTGTGGTTAAATTACATTCATTTTGTTCTGACCGAAATTGTCGGATCTCTTCTAATTTTTCCAACCATAAACTGTCTTCACTCCCAAAGTATTCCGTTCTTACATTCCATGACTCATCTTGATTATTATTGAATTTTCTTATACTATTGCATGAAGGTACATTTTTATTTTCTACTAATTTTGCTGTCCATTCTATATTATCCACTTTTAACGACACTATGGCCTGTCTCATGTCAATTATTGCTGAGTATTTTCTCAAAATATCACAGCCTATTAGTAGATTAAATGGTAGATTACTAGCTATTAGAAAAATCATAGGTATAGCTACATTTCTGCTGGTCACTGTTAATGATACCTGTTTTCTTATTGACTTGTTTTGCCTTCCGGTGGCTCCGATTAAAATTATATTTTGAATTGGTAAAGTTGGTAAGATGGCCTTACTATATTTTTGAATTTTGATGTATTCATTGTTCTCGATTAACGACACGTTTGCGCCCGTATCTATCATGCATCTTGTCTCTAGTCCATTCACTTGGGCGATGATATAAACGATCTCATTATTCGAACTATTGTGCGTTATCGTGTCTTCATTCAGTAGTTCTTCTCTCACATTTTTTAAGAAGTGATTGTGCACTATTGTCAATGTATCGTCAGTCATTTTGTCTCGTCCTAGTAAGTACCCAAATTGCCGGTTCAGTGATGGGACCTGATGGATTTTCACTGCCGCGGTCCGTTTAAATCAGGGCTGATCTCCTCAGTCCTGTTATCTGATTGATTGGGTCTGTCTCTACTCTGTGACTCTTGTACCTCAATGGCGTTATTATCGAACGTCACTGAGTTTCGGTTATTCCTGTTGTCGTCGCAGCTCCTACTTCGCCGATGTTCATCACGGTAGTGCTGGTTACTCTCCTCCTGAAAACTTCTTCCACGGTTCCCATTATAATTTGCTCGTCCCTGGTACCAACGTCTCCCCACATCTCTATCGTCAATGCTTACATAATTCACTTGTCTTCGATATGTTTGATTTTGATTGTTATTATTGCCGTTATTATTATGCCTGTATCGGTTATCGTAGTTGTTGTTATAACCTCGGTTGTTCTGGTACTGGTGGTCTCTGTCATTGGCACGCTGGTATCCATTATTGTTATTATTTGTAGGAGGGCTACGGTAATAGTGGTTGTTGTTATTGTTGTTATTATTTGCTGCATTTCGTGGATAGTTGTTAGTGTTATTGTGGTTTTGGTAACCGCGATGATAGTGGTTACCGTTGTTGTTGTAACTACTGTTCGGTCGTTGCCCGTTGTTTTCATATTGGGCGTCGCGGCGACCATTATTTCTATTTATTTCATCGTTCCTTCGTCTGTACTGGAGGAAGTTCTTCTCTTGTTCCATCTCCGCTAATAATGTTGACATCTCCTCGATGGTTTGTATGCGTCCGTTTATTCGGCCTCTTGTAATTTCGCCACCATAGTGGTAAGCTAATAGCCGCACTAAACATTCTGTAGGAATTGCAGGCTCTAAATGTCTGGCTATGTTTATTTTGCCAAGAAAATATGCGGTTGGAGTTTGCTTGCCGTGCAGGTCATATCGGCCCAATCCTATGTCACTTCTTATCATGTGTTGCGTGGCATCAGACCAATATTTAGATTTGAATTGTTTTTTAAATTCTTGCAAGTTTTGTATACTCGGCCGCATCGCCGTCCACCAATTGTCATAGACCTTTCGGAACATTTCGTCCAGCATGCTCCTGATCACAAACCATCTGTCTTCTCCGGTTTTGGCTATCTTCTCTTCTACTCGTTCCAAGAATAGCATGGGGTTTCTTCTATAATTTTGGAAGTCGATAACTTCTCGATTTTCCTCGCATGTTGTATGGGCACCGGTACATTGCCTGTTTTTTAGGGAATTAATTTCATCTCTATGTGCAGTCGTTTGGTCTTGTACTCGATTGAGACTAGTACTCATACCTTCTAATCTTTCTCCCATCACTGCTTGGTTGGTTCTTATATTTTCAACTCGTCCATTCGTTTCTTCCCGGACGCTCAGTATCTCTTGGTTCATCCGCTCACACTTTTCCTTGGTCTCGGATTCTACCCTTTTAATTTCAGTTACCGGTTCTTCCAGCTTCTTGTCCCATTCTTCCTGTAATTGCCGGTTATTAATTTCCATCTTGTTATTCCACTCTTCTTTCAATGATTCTTTGTGTTCATCCAATTTTTTCATGGTCTCTTGGTAATTTCCCTTCAATTCTTCCCTCAATGCTCTATTATTTTCGTCTATTTTCTCCTCCATTTTACTGCTATTCTCTTTAAATTCTCGGCTCAATTCCTCCTTTGTTTGTTTATTATCACTCTTTATTTCCTCCATCTTCTTACTCATATCTTCCTTCAATTCTTCCTTCAATTTTTCTAAGTTCTTATTACTCTCCTCCGTAGACTGTTTACTGTCCTTTTTTAATTCCTCCTTCAATTTTTCTAAGTTCTTCTTATTACTCTCCTCCGTTTTCTTAATACTCTCCTCCGTTTTCTTACTAGTTTCCTGCATTAATTCCATCATACATTTGAACATTTCTTGCGTCTTCTCGCCTTCCGTTTGTTTGGTTTCTTCTGGTTGTTTCTCCGGATCCTTCCTTGTTATAATTTCTATTTCCTCAACCGGTGTTGCTTCTTTGTCTTCCATGTTTAACTCGTCTACCTTCTCGGTTTCGGCCGCTCTTTTGCGTGATACTTCTCGCTTCCTCATTTTGTTTATTTTTGTTTGCTTGTCTATAAATTATAATTTAATTTATATTAAATTAAACGCCTCACACGTTGGTTCGCCAATTTGTAACGATAGAGTTTGATGTGATCAATAAAGTTTATCGTAGGTTTCGTGGTTGACCAAACTCCACGTTGTATTCGTCAATTTGTAACGTAAAGAATTTTCGTTACTTATAATGTTATTAGGAATAGGTTACTTGTATTTTAAATGTTATGTTGTGCGCACTTAAATTGCTTACACCGCCCGTTGGAAGTGTTAATTTGTAACAAATAAATAATGTAGCGACTAACTCGCACTGGAGTCGTCAATTTGTAATTATTAATATGTTATGTTGAACGGCGAATGGTTTTGTAATTTGCCGCTTGCTCCCACTATGCCGCTCGTTTCCGTGACGTCACTCAACGTTGCCAACTATCGTGGAGTCTGCTGTAATCTGTGAATTTATTCCTAAATGGAACAGCAATAATAACGACACAAATATAACATCAAACATATATCCTTATAGGAATCCTTTATTCAGAAAAGCACTGGTTAATTGTTTCTTAAATTTGATTATGACAATCACAATTGTGGCGCAAATTATACGTCTTCTTTTTACCAGTTGGTACTAGTAAATATTCAGTATTCTGTCTGATCAAAAGAATGCTTGGTTAATGTTTCTATTAAAAATAAAGTATCTCAGGGCGTATATGGTTCGGTGATTACAATTAAACAAAATATTATTCTATAAATCAAAATACAAGTTTTACAATTAAAGGATATTACAAGGTTAGAGTGTAACGTGCACACAGGCAGTCGTATAGTGATTACTAGTTATGAAAGGTTATGTCCAGTTTAGGTGTTTAATAATTATTATGCAAATCAAAGGTTCTTGTGGTGTTTGAAAAGGTGTCAATCTCAAATCGTGTTATTAGTGAGTGTTCTTAGCGTTGGTGTGATATGGTGTCTGTAGTTTAGTTGATTAGTACTTAAAAAGTCGTGTATACAAAGTGGGTGTTGATGCACAATATAATAAGATGTCAAAATCACCAAATTCTCTTCTTTGTATGATTCCTGGTCGAAGATAGGGCCCACGTCCACTTCAGATCTTCTTCCTGGTTCTTGGGTCTTCTATTTCATATAATGGTTGTTCTTCTCTTGGTGTAAAAGGTTCGTGTTATGTACCTCTAACTATATTAATATGTTTGTATCGTTTTTTCACTGTTTATTCTATATTATGTAGGACGTTTTACAAACGCGTCTATCCGCTAAGATCGTTGTCAAAGAAGTCTCATTTTATTTATCCGAAATTTCTGGTTGCTAAAGGTAAACTTGGAATCTGGTTGGTTAATTCGGATATACATTGTCATATACTTTCATTATTTCAAAATCTAAATTTGTTCAAAACCTTTAAATTAATATTCCTTTTCTGTACTGATTGGGAATTTAAAACCATTATCAGCATTATTTTGATCTTTACATTTGTTACATTTAGACACTAAACATGCCTACTTTTACTTAAAAACTACAGATGTTACAATTTTGTTATTTGAAATTTTCTTAAATAACTTGAGATGTATTATTTTGTTTCTATATTCGTTGTGTACACTATTAACTATAAATATATTTATCCTTCCACATTTGTTTTACAAAATCTCTAACATTATTATCTGAAATTTACAAAAGTTGGTTTCACCTGGCCTATGTACTGGTGTTATTTTCATCACCATGTTTAAAACCTTTAACAGTTAAATTAATTTTTAACAATCATGAAAACTGTTTAACACATAACATTATTTTAACAAAACAAAAGATATACTATTCTATTAGTATTGGGATTCATGCCCACATGGCTATGATTTTACTGAACCTTTGCACAAATAACTGTTTTTTTACTCAAACTGTACAATTGTTTGACACTTAGCAATAACATCTTTTTATAGTCTATTTTGCTTTGCCAATCAATTTATCACTGTTTAACACCAGTTCTATGGTTATATTTGTTAACATAAAAAAATGAAATTAATATCATTTAATTGATATTCTTTTAAAACAACTGTTTCACCTGCTACATACAAAAAACAACACAAATACCATGATAATAAAACAATGTGCTAAAACATAATAACATGCACATTTTTTTTATAAAATAAATTCTACACTAATTAATTAGTCTTTTGTCAGTTAATTCATTAATTACTCTGACACTGTCTATGTTATGCTTCACATTACTTGTCACTATGTTTGTCGTTTACCCTATTCACTTAACACTTAATAGGTTGTATTTATAAACATACTTATTGGGTTTTATAGGGTTTTACATTTTATTGTCATTAAAAGGACTTCACTCTGGTTATAAAAATGTTATTGTGAACAAGTTATTATTTGTTGTTTTCTGGACAATCTTATGAACACTATTTGTTACAGTTAGTTGTATGGTTCATGTATCTATAATAAGGTTTGTTTATATTTTCATTACATCAATTAACTTAATCATTTACTAATATTTCTTTTACATAATATTACATGTTTGGGCCTATTATCCCTCAATTTGTATTTTGATTATCTGGATATTATGATACATTAAATGAAACCATTTGTTTCTTTATAGTACTGGTTCATAAGCCGTCTGTCTTTATAATTCTTTATTTGGTCATTATTGAAAGTTCATGTCATAATTGGGGTTGAAGGTATTTTGCATCACTTAGCCTAAATCATTAATTTGGGTACGGTCAGTTGTCTTACTAGTCAGTCTAAAATGGTTAGTCGTTCCTCTTCACTATCATCTTGGAAGATAATGTTCTCCTTGTTAGCTTCTTAACCAAAGTCTTCATTAAATCAGGTACGATATTAAGTTGTTCCAAATGTAATGTTACAACGTACATATGTAAAAATTCAAAATCAAGTGTAGATTTAGCCTACTTGAGAAGAGAAAGGCTGGAAATACTGTACATAGTGTATTTCCATGAACTGGAATTATTAATTGGTAGGTCAGCAATAACGAAAAGCAGTGTCGTATACATTTCCTGGAAATTCTGAACAATAATGTACAATTCATAACAATGGCTATGACTCATACAGACTTTCACATTTGTCATCATTGTGAACGTTCGTCCCATAGCCAGTCACTTTACGTTTTGACTCCGTAGTGTTCGTACCTTTTACTGTGTTCAAAAATGAGTAAACGTGGTTCGTATAAATCGCTCACGATAGAACAAAAGATAGAAGTTTTAAAATGTATTGACAAAGGTAGGAAAGTATATGGAATATTTAAAGATCTGGAAAAGGCATTTGATAGAGTTAAATGGGATAAACTAATGGAAATACTTAAAAGACATGGAGTGAACTGGAGAGAAAGAAGACTTATTAAAGATTTATATCTAAATCAAACAGTAAAAGTAAGGATAAAGAAGGAATTAACAGAAGATATAGAAATGGGGAGAGGAGTGAGACAGGGATGCTGCCTGTCACCAACCTTGTTTAACATGTACATAGAGGACATTATAGCCGAATGCTTTAAAGGAACGAGAGGAGTTGGCTTAGGAGGAAGGAGGATTGAATGTATAAGATTTGCTGACAATATGGTAATATTAGGTGAAAGTGAGGAAGAAGTATGTATGATGCTAGATGACTTAAGCAGTAAGTGTGAACAGTACGGAATGAGGATTAATGAGAAAAAGACAAAATGTATGGTAGTTGGTGGAAAAGGGGAAAGAATAAATATTAGACTGAATAATGAAAAAATAGAACAAGTAAACAGTTTCAAATACTTGGGAAGCATAGTTACAGATGACATAAAAAGCACGAAAGAAATAAAAACTAGGATTGCAATAGCAAAAGAAGCATTCAATAAAAAGAAAATTTGTTAAACAGGCCATTAAACAAAGAACTACGGAAAAGGTTAGCAAAGTGTTATATATGGAGTGTGGCATTGTATGGAGTGGAGACATGGACTTTAAGGAGGGAAGATGAAAAAAGGATTGAAGCTTTTGAAATGTGGATGTGGAGAAGAATGGAAGGAGTTAAATGGGAAGACGGAGTATGGAATGAGGAAGTATTGAGAAGAGTGGGAGAGAAAAGAGAAAGGAAAAGAAAGAAGAACTGGATAGGACAATGTTTAAGAAGAAATTCTATTATAAAAGACAGTCTAGAAGGCATGGTTAGCGGAAAAAGAAGAAGAGGAAGAAAGAGACGACAGTTGATGGACTACATCAAGGTAGAAAACTACATTACCACGAAAACCAAAATGGCGATGATGATGACGATGAGGAAGAAAATGATCACGAAGAAAGTGAGAATGTTAAAATAAGTGATGCAATAAAAAACGTACAATCCTTGTTGAAGTTCGTAGAAATGCCTGCAAACTATGACTTAAGCAAATATTTTTTTGTTTTAAGTGAAATGAAACAGGATTTTGTGAGGAAACAGCTAAAAACAAAATACACGCAGAAAAAAGTTAGTGATTTTTTTCAAGAAGCTGTAGGCTTGCTAGAATACGTACTGTGCAGGTGAAAATAGAGTGTTTTGTATTTAAGTTGTGTTTTGTATGTAAGTTACGTACTACAGTATAAAACTGAATCGAATTTTTTTAGTAAACATCACATAAACAGGTACTGTACGTTATTTCTTATTTTATACCACTTCTACTACTAATTAATAGAGTATTAAATACAGTATTTTTAACAAGAACATGCAGTAGACCTCTTGTAGATTCAAATTGGGTTTCAGAATGATTTCTTTTATATTGTCTGTTATCAGTAACCAATAGACATGCAAAAACTCGCGATCAGTTCGTAATGTTCTATAATTTGGACTTTCAGCAATTCGGACTGAGCTTAGTCCGCATTAGCGAAGTTTCACTGTATTTCAATTTCAAGAAGTCTTATTTCAGTTCAGTAGTTTTACATTTTCTTTTTCCACCAAGCCCTTACTTTTCATTTTTCATTCCTGTTTACCCCTACTTAATCTGGGCAGAGAACCCACTAACACTTTTAGTTCATATTTTACGTTTAGTTTGCTAGCATTTCATTTCTTTTAACATTTCATCAATCGAACGTATTCTATTTTAAGCATTTTCAGAAAGCCTTATTCTACTTAATGTATAGTTAATTTTCGCAACTGTACACCATTTAGTTCAAACGTCAAGCATTTGTGATATGTTTTACTAGGATTTTAAAGAAACCCCTTACAGTTTTTATTTTACTTTAAGTAAGTTTTACTAGCATTTCATTTTGCTCTAGAGAGAAGTTTTATTTCATTTTATTTTAAAGTAAATCTAGAAGAAACGTTCCTTTGTTTAAGTAACTTTACGTTAGTTCATATTTAATTTTATCGATTTGAAAATAACAAAGCCTACTATTATGGATGAGGAAATTTTTGTAGTTAACGAAATACAGGTCCCTCACCGTATTGTAAAGATCCGTGGTAACGGTGCGTGCCTATTCTCCTCCCTGTCCTACCTGGTGCACAGCGATGTCTCAATGGCTGCTCAAATTCGGGCTGACATTGTGCGTCACGTGTCCAACAACTGACAGAGGTTTAAGCCCTTCACTCAGAACCGGTCTGGGGCTCCTTGCAGTACTAAACTTCGGTACCTCACCGAAGTGTCTACACCTTACACCTATAGAACTACTTGTGAAATCAAGGCAGCGGGAGAGATATTCCCTTATGAGTTTCAGGTGTTCCAAGGTGGCATCCTTTTTGCGACATTTGGGGAGGCACTACAGGGAGTCAAAAGAATCCGGTTCACAGGAGATTTCAAGGAAGGGCATTTTGATGTTCTAATGCAATTTGCCAAACTAACAAATCCTGATAATGTTCAATTAACTAACCCTGATAGTGTCCAACCAGTGAGCCAACGGAATGTGAACCGAATTGGTCCTGCATCGTGTTCCAGCCCCAACTCACTCCGTACACTGACCTCCTCAGTTCAGACGAATCTGTTCCTTCTACTACAACACCATTAAAAGGGAAAAAACGCAGGAAAAGGTTTACAGATGCGATTAGGCAAAAAAAAGTTAGGGAAGCTGCTTCAAAATATGCAAAAAACAACCCTGATGTAAACAGATTAGCTGCAAAAAAGTACAGTCAAAGTCATCCTGAAGTCAACAAAGAGGCTGTAAAAAAATACCACAATACTCATCCCGAGATAGTTATGAAAGCTGTGTACAAATATAGAAAAATAAATCCCAAGGTACATAGGAAAGCTGTTGAAAAATTCAGAAAGGCTAATCCTGAGGTAAATAAAGAAACTGCAAAAACGTATGCATCTAACAACTCCCACGTTAATCAGTCAGCTACAGGTAATTACAATGAAAAGATTACAAATCAGATTATCAGATTGGACTAATAAGTCTTTGTTTGGTCTTAAATATGAACCTCAGACTGATTATTCCAGGGACAAGGTTGTTGACTTCGGTCCTCAGTCACCCTGTACCTGGTGCCGTGCCCTGAAGTGGAAGGATGAGACTCCCGGAATGTGCTGCAGTGGCGGTAAAGTCCAGCTCCCTGCCCTTGAGCCCTACCCTGAACCGATGACAATACCCTGAGCCCTACACAGCCTCCAATGGCAGAACACTTTCTTTCTGCTGCCCGGAAGTACAATGGATGCTTCCAAATGACATCTTTTGGAGCCAGAGAGGTGAAGGAAAACACTTTATGCCAACATTCAAAGTGCAGGGGCAGGTCTACCACATGATAGGGAGCCCCAGCAGCAGCCTTCATTTCTCCAGATATACTTTGTTGGTGACAATGACAACGAGAGGGACATCCGTTGTGATATCTACCCTGGGATTAAGGCAGTATTGGTTAGCCAACTGCAGAAGTTGCTGCATGAACACAACAAGTATATTCTGGACTTTAAGGATGTTGTTGATTCTGTTCCTAAGGGCCAGAAGAACTTCCAAGTGGTGATTAACGCCGATAGGAAGCCTTGTGGAGAGCACCAAGGTTGTTTCAATGCCCCCACGACTAGAGAAGGGCAGTTCTCATTGTCGGTCAGGATTTTGAGAAGAGGGACATCGTTCTACACAGCAAAGACAACAGATTGGTACGAATCAGTGAAACGCACCGTGCCCTATAATGCTCTCCAGTACTCTCTGATGTTCTGCCATGGAGAAGATGGCTATTACATCAATATACCTCAGCGCGACCCGAAGACCAAGGCTCCTCTCAAGAAGACTGTGTCTGCTGCTGATTTTTACAGCTACAGGATAATGGAGCGTGATGGGGAAGAATTCTACCTACTGGTGTTCCGCAACCTTCTCAATCAATTTCTGGTTGATATGTATGCGAACATTGAGACTGAAAGACTCAATTAGATTCATAACAACCAGAAAATTTTGAGAAGTGAGGAGTATGTGCTCCTGAAGGACGCCATGACAAGAACTGACAGCCAGTTATCAGAGCTTGGCAAGATGGTTGTGTTGCCATCCTCTTTCACTGGAGGACCCCACTACATGCATAAGCGAACTCAAGATGCTATGACGTATGTACGCCATTTCGGACAGCCGGATCTGTTTATTACATTTACCTGCAATCCAAAATGGCCAAAAATTGCTCTTGCAACAAGGCCAAAAGTCTCACAATAGACATGACATAGTAGCGAGGGTTTTCCACATGAAAGTGAAACATATAATAAAGCTCCTCACTAAAGGTTGCATCTTTGGCCCCCGGCAGACGGTAGGTTCACTGCCAACATCAGTGGAGTCGATCTTGACAATTGCTTGGTGGTGCCATACAACCCCATCCTGTCTCGCACCTTCTCAGCCCATAATAATGTTGAGTACTGCAATTCTGTAAAATACATCTGCAAGTACATTAACAAAGGGTCTGACCAGGCAGCGTTCACCGTTAAAGATCTGGACGAGGCAGGACGATACATCAGCAGCTCTGAGGCAGCCTGGCACATTCTCTGCTTCCCTATTCACGAAAGGTTTCCTCCTGTTATGCACCTTGCCGTACATCTCGGAAACAGCCAAAGAGTTTATTTTATTGAGGAAAATGTCGTTGAGAGGATCAATAACCCTTCGAAAACAACACTTCTGGCCTTTTTCGAGCTGTGCATAGTCGATGCTTTCGCAAGGACCCTTTTATATTGCGAAGTACCGACTTATTACGTATGGAAAGGCAACAAGTTCTGCAGGAGGAAACAAGGGAAGTCTGTGCCAGGTTATCCGGGGGTGAAGAAAGATCAGGTTTTGGGCAGAATGTACATCGTCCATCCCGGTGATGCTGAGTGCTACTACCTATGCCTCCTCTTGCACGAGGTCCATGGTCCTATGTCATTTACTGCCCTAAAACCTGTGGCAGGGGTAGTCCACCCAACATTTCACGCAGCGTGCAGAGCACTTGGCTTGCTGGAGGACGATGCTCACTGGGACCGCACTCTGGAAGAAGCCTCCATCTCTAGCTCTCCTAACAAAATCCGTGAGCTGTTTGCCATCATGCTGGTTTTCTGCCAAGTAGGAGATCCCATAAAATTGTGGGAGAAACACCGAGACAGTCTTGCGGAAGATGTTAGACGGCAAATGGAGCACAGAGATGCCCAACTGGTCCTTGACATTGTTTACAACCAGTGCTTCATCCTTCTTGAGGATATTGTCATTTCCATGTCAGGTAAAACACTCCTACAGTTCGGACTTCCACCACCTTCACGAGTGCAAGGAGCTGTTGTCGCCAACCGTGAATACCTGAGGGAACTGTCTTATGATACCGTTCAGCTGTCCAAAACAGTTGCTGTCAATGTTCCAAAATTAAATCAAGAACAGAGAAAAGCCTACGATCAAATCATGCACAGTATTGCTTCTGATTCTGGGCAGTTGTTCTTTCTTGACGCTCCTGGTGGCACTGCCAAATGTTCTTGATCAATCTGTTGCTAGCCGCAATTAGGGGCGAAAGGAACATCACCGTTGCCGTTGCTTCCTCAGGTATTGCAGCTACCTTGATCGACGGAGGCAAGACGGCTCACTCTGCCTTTAAGTTACCTCTCAACCTGAATCATTCTGAATCTGCACTTTGTAACATCTCTAAGCAGAGTGACATGGCTCACGTGCTTCAAGAAGCCAAAGTTATCGTGAGGGATGAGTGCACCATGGCCCACAAGGGAGGTATTGAGGCTCTGAACAGGACATTAGGGGCTGCAACTGTCTTATGGGTGGAGTTACGGTGCTTTTGGCTGGTGACTTCAGACAGACCTTGCCTGTTGTGCCACAGGGGAAACGTGCAGATGAAGTCAAGGCCTGTGTCAAGTCATCCCTCTTATGGCCTAATGTCAAAGTCCTGTTCTTGAGAGTTAACATGCGTGTCTAAATCCAACTTGACTTGAGGGCAGAGGAGTTTTCTAACTTATTGCTTGATACTGGTGATGGCAAGCTTTTGAAAGAGAAGGGAAGAATAAATATTCCTGGTAACCGTTGCAATGTTGTGGGAGATCTGATCAGCTTGAGTGACAGAATATACCCCAACATTCACCAGGTTAGAGAGGATTGCACTTCATGGCTGAGGGAAAGAGCTATTCTCACTCCAACAAACGACTCAGCCAACAGCATCAACAACTTTCTGTTGGAGAAGCTGCCGACTGAGCATATGAGGTACGAGTCTCTGTGGTGGAGGTCGAGGATGCTGTACATTACCCTGTGGAGTTCTTGCATACTCTCGACCCACTAGGAGTACCACCTCACATCCTCTACCTCAAGGTTGGCGCTCCAATCATGCTGTTGCGCAATCTAAACCCTCCGAAACTGTGCAATGGCACCAGGCTTCAGATGAAAACTCTGCACAAACATGTCATCGAAGCCACGATTTTCACAGGCATTGGTAAGGGAGAAACCGTCTTCATCCCCCGAATCCCTCTGATCCCATCAGACTACCACTTTCAGTTCAAACGTCTGCAGTTTCCCGTTAAGGTGTGCTACGCCATGACCAGTGGCGGCCCTAGCTAAATTTTTAGGTGGTGCGAGATCTCATGGTGGCGCCCCTCCAAACCAAAGAGTATAGTTATTATCTCCAAACACAAAAATAAGAGCTCTTTCTATGTAGTCGCTTATCCGTGATTAAGCTATACATACAGACAGAAGGGAACAACATTTTTTTTACATCTAGGATGGATAAGAAATAATTAAAGAAAAAAAAATATATTTGTTTGGTAAGTTTTATTTAACTATTTTGCTGCAGACAGTACGTGAATTAGTTTAAAACTAAAACGATTAAAAGAACAATCCATTTAATAAAAAAACCTAGATGGCCACCTTCCTTGCTTTTGCACTAGCAAATTTTTTTATTAAGTCAGAATAATTCAACTCTTGGGCAATACCATTTTCTGTGGACAAAATTGCAAGATCTGACAATCTTTCCTGACACACAGTCGAACGTAAGTAAGTTTTAATTTACTGAAACTTCGTTCTCCTTTAGCGACAGTTACAGGTATGGTTAGCAAGATACGAAGCGCTGTCCACACATTCGGGAAAATATCCTGCCAATCATTTTGTTTAATAAGTCGAAGAACTTTTAATGGCTCTGCTGATTCAAGATCTTTTAATAATGGGTTCAGGCTCAAAAGTTCCTCAACCAATTCACAACTGGATACGTCACATTTTTCCCCATCAGTTAAACTGATTTGCAAATCTGCACAGGCTTCTTCCAATTTGGACTTTTCAGGAATTATTCTGATGTTGTATACAAAAAACCATGTATCATTGAATTTTGATAATTGTCTAAATCTAGTGACCAATGCATTCTCTATTGTATTGATCATAGGGTAAAAGATGTTCATTTTAAACAATTCTTCAGGATCTGTTGGTGTCTCATCTATGGCTTCGTACTCAAAAAACCTCTTCTTTCTTCGGGATCGGACTGGCTTAAAAATAGGATCTATCCCAGCCTGAGAAGCCATTTTCCTAGCTGTTATTAGAGCAGACGAATAAGTCCGGGTCCGGTACTGTTTGACAAATTCCGAGCAGTTTTGCAGCTTGCGATGTGTTTGGTAAATCCATAGTTTCAGACTGCATAGCCTTACTTACAATGTTTACTTGAAACAATATAATATATCATACCAAGCCACCATTGTAACTATGAACTCAAATTGCTCCATGTTCTGAATCAGCGACAAGGCCTCTGATGCTGTAACTGGGTCATTCGTTTCTTCGTGAAGATTCAGAAGGGCATCACGAACTGAAGAGTAGTGATAGCGAACAGCAGCAAGGCTAATAACTCTACTCTTCCAACGAGTTTCGCAAACTTTTTTCAGCGATAGTCCTTCTACGTGCTTGGATATCACTTCCCATCGCTTTGTTGATCCAGAGAATAAAACAAACAGTCTTTGGAGAAATCCAAATAAAGAAACCGATTTAACAGATGTTTTGGCGCCATCTGCTACCACTAAATTCAAGCTGTGACAGCCACATGGATTAAAAAATGCCCGAGGATATTGGTTCAGAATTCTGGTTTGGACACCTTTGTTTACTCCTACCATGTTGGCATCATTATCGTAGCCTTGACCTCGACAATCGTTCATGTCCAAATCAAACTCTTGCACAATTTTATCAAGAAAGAGGCCACTGAGTCCTGCTCCCAATGAGTCACTTACCGGCTGGTAAGCAATGAAACACTCTCGCACTTTGACTTCATCTTCATTAGTGTCAACAAAACAAAATGTTAATGATAATTGTTCAACGTGGCTAACATCAGGGGTGCAGTCCAGTATGATGGAGAAGTATTTAGATGACTTTACCATAGTCAAAATTTTATTTCGAACTTCACTTCCAAGCCGATTAACTCGTTTTGAATGCGTTTGCTAAAATAGTGGACATTAGTCTCCTTATTACCAATACGGCGAAGGTGCTCCATCATCACAAGGTCAAATTTTCCTAGCAGTTGCACTAAACCCAGGAAGTTGCCATTATTAGGAGTGTATAAACTTTCAGATCCAGAGCTTCCTCTGAACGCCAAATTGTTGCCTGCTAAGAAGAATACTATAGACATCATTTGTTCGAGGATAGCGACCCACCGTGATTTCTCGTCTTCAATCTGTTTTTGTAAATGCTTCTCTAGTCCACTGAAGTTCTTCAATTTAATCGATGCTTCTATCCAATTGTTCACAGCACGCCCGTGATCGGAGGATGTTTCGTGGGTTTTGAGACGCATTGATAAGTGTCTCCAGTCGTCAAATCCTTCTTTTCCCAAATTAGAATGAGGGCTTCTGTTAAATAAACTGCAGCAAAAACAATAAACTTTATCTGCAGATTTAGAGTAAACAAGCCATCTTCTTTTAAAAGTTTCCCTATTTGGCATTACTCTTTGAAAATACGTATTTGAAAAATGACGTCCATCATATTTTCTTAGGTAGTTTTCGTTGCTCATTTCATTACTTACAGGTCCTCGAATAATTATTTCATCTCTTGTTGCCGAGTCAATGAGCGGCCATTCTGAAATATCATCATAATTTGTAATTTGAATGTTTTGAACTCCAGATGACGTTCCAGGAATAGCTAAATCTTCTTGTGTGTGCTGCTTTTCATCTTCGTGAGCTTCGTCTAAGGAACTTCTATTAATAGGTCTTCTTCCGTTGTGTGCTGAACCAGTTCTGATGATGACGATGCAGCTGACTTTTCAACTCTCAAAAATTTTGAAAGTAATTTTGCAGCTTTTTCAGTTTCGCCTTGCTTTTTTCGTTTTCTGTTTAAGTTTTGTGCGCCAGATAGTTTTTTTGGAGGTAGCGACATGATTTTTTTCTGTAAGAGACACATTTATACAATGTAAATATTTGCGATACCTTCGTAAACTGCATTTACACAGGGCCCATTCCACGGTAGCTGGTGTAAAACATTAACAACCAACAAGAAAATCTAAAACTACATACAATATCACATCACGAAACTATTTGAAATAGCGTTTCCTAAACACAAACATCATTTCATCACAAAAAACAGAAATGTTCGGGAAAAATAAATTAAGCAAAAATTACGAGAAATCCTGACCTTGTTCAAGCAATATTTGTTATTATTTTGCGCAAGCGTCCGTGGCATGGATTTACGTTACGTGTGAACATATATTTACTATGAGTTTATAGTTTTAAAAATGCCGGTCGTATCAACATAAGAATAAAACATAAGAAAGATTATAATATTGAATATTAGCGATCATATAAATCAATACAATATAACATAATCCAATAACAATTATAAAATTTCATTCAATTTGATAAAATTTTAATTAGGTTAGGTGTTATCTTTGCAAAAACAAAAACAACTAAGATCTAACATCTTTAATATACAAAACAACTTACAATATACTTACATGAACAGTACCTCCTACAACTGTACTTTTTTCGAATTTAATCGACAGAATTACAATAATGTAGGTAACGTTTTGATTTAACTCAGGACGGGCGCCACAATGACCAAACTACTATACATACACATGCACTGGCGCGCGAACGAATGACTCGACTAAGAAGCAGAACAGACAATGCCAGTCGGTGCAAGACGGACTTCACCCCGCTCCCCCGCACCGCCCACGCCGTTCGACCACGAAGCCGCCAGCACGGGCGCCCCGCACGACAACAACGTGATTTGCGCGGACAATCAATCGTCGCGTTTTCGGCGATCCCCCCAAGATAGCGCCCGGTGCGGTCGCACCGCCCTAGGGCCGCCACTGGCCATGACCATCAATAAGGCACAGGGGCAGAGTTTGATAATGGCTGGTGTGGATCTGAGGAGTGACTGTTTCTCCCTTGGCCAGTTGTACGTGGTGTGCTCCAGTCAGTTCACCTGACAGCCTGGTCATCCTCCAGCCAGCGAGCAAAACCAGGAATGTTGTTTACAGGAAGGTCCTAAGCACTTAATCTGAGGGAGCAACTGAAAGTATATGCTAAGCAAGTTATTAGCCTGGCTACGTAGACCAAAAAACCAGGGGTGGTGGTGGGATCAAAGGGCTTAAGCCCATCTATTTTATTGTTGTTAGACTTACAATAAAGGACTGTCTTATCTCTAACAGAAACTTAGCTTACCCTCTTTAACTAAATAATACAGCGTCATTTTTGACAACTCATTAATTTTCAAGCTTTAATAGTTGATTGATCGAGCTTGATCAAATTGATTATTTTCAAGCTTGATCATCTTCAAATTGATCGAGTTTAAATAGTTTCTCTTAGTTTCATAATACTGGTATCTAAGCTTCACAAATAACCTATTTCTTTTTTCTGATTTTACAGTCCATTTTTTTCTGATAATCACCGTAGCGAAGCATGGGTATCCAGCTAGTTGTGGATGTAACAATTCTTGGTGTGGACATTATAAACGCATATGGATTTATAGTTGACTTCAAAAACAATGTCTTGAGAATCGGAAAAGAAGAGGTAATACTCTCCACAATGAATACATCTGAAAAATTGATGGATATGATAAATCAAGTGGCCATAACTGTCCCGCGAAACTCCAAAAAATCATCATGGTTAGAACTGAGGTAGATACTAGGGGCAACCAGTGCGTAATTCCGGCTACTCAGGCCACAGGAGACATTTTACCTACGTGCGTATTGCTATGTAAAATGACAGGTTGGTCTAAAAAATTTACCACTCTGATAGATACATTTCCAGTGTCGTCAGGTTTTACTAAACTTCTGATAATTAGTACGCCCGGTCAGCTGACTACCTGGAGTTCGAATATCTTTGGAGCACTTCCATAAATACCTCTATGAAATAGTTTTCACCATGCACTGACCATACCGTGCTCTTGAGATTTAATAATTTGGAAGGGCAGTTGGCAAGGTGGCTCAAACATCTGCAAGATCGGCGGGGGCGCCTGCATGGTAATGCACATAGCTTATCCTGAAGACGTGCTCGGAAGATTGCCGACATTGCCTCAAAAAGGAAGAAGAGAATGCATGTCAACTTGTGCAAGCGATTCACTGTATATTCTGGGTACAATGGGAATCTCTACCCGTGGAGAACAGATTGCTAAAAAGGTCTTGGGAAAGTGCAGATGGACAAGACGTGGTCATGCAGTTGATAGTTCCCCGACGCAAAGTGCAATCTGTTTTGAAGGAGATGCACGATGGAGTGTCTGGAGGTCATCTTGTGTTAATAAAACAATTGACAAAATACGGAAACGATTCTACTGGCTTCGTCTTTACCACGACATAGGGGAGTGGTGTCAAACATGTGACATATGTACTGCAACAAGGACCTACAGACCAGAAGCAGGGGGAAAATGAGACAGTATAACATTAGACTGCCATAGACGCTGCTGGACCTTTCCCAGTTATCGACTGGAAACTGGTACATCATGTGGGTGGAAGGTTAGGCAATTCCAAATCAGTAAGTTACTTCTGTTGCCATTATGGAGTCCCTATGGAAATCCATACAGACCAATGCAGAAATTTTGAGCCAGGAGTGTTTAAAGAATCATGCCGTCTACTCAGAATTTGAAAGACCAGGACAATGCCTCTCAATCCTCAGTCCGATGGAATGATTGAGAGGTTCAATAGGACACTTGAGCAGGATCTGTTGAAGGTTGTTGACGAGAACCAAACAGATTGTGACCAGCGTGTACCACTATTCTTAATGGCATATAGGACACCAGTACATGACACAATCGGTGTGACTCCAGCAAAATTGGTGTTTGGGTGGCAGATATGTCTTCCTGGGGACTTGATGTTCGGATCACCCGAGACTCAGTTCCAAGAGCTGCAGAATTATTCTTAGACTAATGGTTTGGTTGTACAACTCAAAGTGCCACCATGGTTGCTCACCTAAACATCAAACTAACTGGGAAGGAACTTACACTGTGACAAAGAGAAGCAACGATGGTGTATATTGGGGGTCATTCCAAATCAAATCATCCAGCCAGAACAAAATTTTTCACCCCACCCTCTCAGATTTTCATGAAATTTTTTTTACAGCATCAATGGACAAATATAAAAACCCGTATTTTTCATTTTTGCCAAATTCGCTTTAGTTTTTTTAATGATTTTTTGAAAAAGTCCATTTCTAGCCGATTTGTTAGTCGCGGTGCGAGATCTAAAGAGCACTTTTCAATAAAAACTCTACTTGTATGGTTATTATTTAATATTAAATTATGAAACTCACAATACTTATTTGAAATTTCACAAGGATTCCAAATATAAAGTCAAAAAGATTTAGACTTATATAAAACTTGTTTTTCCACTTCAAAGTTGGCAATTGTGAATTTTTTCTCTGTGCAGGCTTTTATGTAAATGTTTATAACTTTTTTCTGTCTGGTCCTATGAGGCTGAAAAAGATCTCATTTGAAAGAGGATGAAATGTAATATAATAGCATAAAATAAAAGTCATGGGTATTTAATTACATCATTTTATAATTTAAGTACAAAGTTTATATTTGATATTTCATTGAAATATTTTGCATATACAGGTGCTTCTTGATTGATATGAAACTTAATTTTTCCTTGCCCAGGCAGCATTAATATTTTGAATACTTTTTTTGGATAGTCTGAAAAGCATTCGGCCCACCTAAGCACTTATTTCAGGTATATCTATGTTTGTAAAAGGGACCCAGCACTTATCCTCTCTCCCAACATTTCTGTGTTCTGGCCAAAAAAATGTTTTTGATTGCCAGTGAGGATGCATAAAATTGATGTAAGCATCTTGGTTGTCATCATCTAGCTCCAAAATTAGTTCAATATAACACTTTTCTTTATAGGCATAGGATGAAATGTACTAGAATAGCATAAAATAAAAGTCATGGGTATTTAATGTCATCATTTACATTTAAGTACACAGTTTATATTTGATATTTCTTTGAAATATTTTGCATGACTGTACAGGCAGCCAGTCAGAGGTACATTAAGCCTCAGTTTGCTCTGTGACACTGGTTGTGACAGTTGCAGTAGCATACAAACAGTGCATAATTAGTTCATTGTAAAAAAGTGTATACATTGTTTGAAGTGGTTTTGTGTAAAATAGTTTTTTTATAATCTATAAATTTATACAGTGTAGTAGGGGACAGTACGGTTTGGAACAAACAAACAAACTACAGTGAGTAGTCTGATTCATGTGATTCTGGTTCAACAATCATTTTGTCTGATTTAGTACTATTAAGTTTCATTGATAACCATTAATGTGCAGTTTAAAACAAAGATTTATTTCTTTATTACTGTACTATCTATGTATAATCATGAGTTCAGATTGTAACGGTACGAGATTGTAGGGCCAAGATAACATTTTAAAATTATATTTTCTATGCAGTCATTGTTCACCCTTGTAGAACCCCGAGTTAGTCAACCAGATAGGCTGTGTTTATTACAGAATAAAACGTCTATGTTTTGTCTACGTACTCGAGCAACGTAGACCGATTGTGAAATAACACCTAACTTCGCATCAGCCGTGAATCATGAAAGAAAGTAATGTAACTGCACATTGCGCCAGGTGGCAAAATATTGCTAAATCCTATGCCTAAGTTATAGCGCTCTTTTAACAACACCAATGGGAGAGCAGACTCAAGATCACGTGACCAGCTCTGTATGTTCAGCTTTTGCGAACTAACGCCAGTTCTATTGCAACTCATGGTCGCGCGACCGTTAAAATTCTAAGTAGTGCCCGGGCGAATCTCAAAAGCCGGCCGGCTATATAAAAAAAAAAACATACAGTGTACCTCTTACAGTGCATAAATTATTTAACAACAACCAAACTCAATGTCAATAGTGCCGGAGTGCGAAAAAACGTGTAAAACTGTTATCACGAGACGACGTAGCAAACCAGAAGAAAACGTAATGGATGGGTAACTAAAATCACAGCCTATTAACATTTAAACCAATGTTTAGTAAATTTTGATTACCAAAAGCTTAAAAAGTAAGAAACAAAGAGATCTCTAAGAAAAAGGTTTTTATATTAAATATGAAAGCAAGGTGAAAGAATAAAAAATAAACGTACTGGTTTATTCAAATAGATATAATTTGTTATAGGTCAAGAAAGATTTCATTTATTAATTTGTTTGAATATAATGTATTACTAATATCAAGACTAGTGTTTAATTGATGAGGAAATAATGGGGCTAATAAATTGGAAGCGATTTGTTTTATAAATGAACTGCGTATTTATATGTGTACTGGTAACCTTCAAATAATCCTTTCTGCAGCAGTTTCGTCTGAACGACTCTTGGACCCTAATCCGAAGGTAAGAGTAAGATATTTGAATATTTGATATAATTAATATAAGCAGTAATATAAGATATATAAGCAGTAAGTGTGAACAGTACGGAATGAGGATTAATGAGAAAAAGACAAAACGTATGGTAGTTGGTGGAAAAGGGGAAAGAATAAATATTAGACTGAATAATGAAAAAATAGAACAAGTAAACAGTTTCAAATACTTGGGAAGCATAGTTACAGATGACATAAAAAGCACGAAAGAAATAAAAACTAGGATTGCAATAGCAAAAGAAGCATTCAATAAAAAGAAAATTTGTTAAACAGGCCATTAAACAAAGAACTAAGGAAAAGGTTAGCAAAGTGTTATATATGGAGTGTGGCATTGTATGGAGTGGAGACGTGGACTTTAAGGAGGGAAGATGAAAAAAGGATTGAAGCTTTTGAAATGTGGATGTGGAGAAGAATGGAAGGAGTTAAATGGGAAGACGGAGTATGGAATGAGGAAGTATTGAGAAGAGTGGGAGAGAAAAGAGAAAGGAAAAGAAAGAAGAACTGGATAGGACAATGTTTAAGAAGAAATTCTATTATAAAAGACAGTCTAGAAGGCATGGTTAGCGGAAAAAGAAGAAGAGGAAGAAAGAGACGACAGTTGATGGACTACATCAAGGTAGAAAACTACATTACCACGAAAAGGCTGGCAGAAGACAGAGAACAGTGGAGGAGTTCATAAAGAAAACCTGCTATACAGCAGATGAACCTATGATGATGACAAAGGTGATTCGGTTCAGAGTGTTTTACGCGATTTCGGTATCAGTAAATCGACATTTTACGATATTAAAAAAAGCAGATTAGCAATTACAAATTTTTCATTGAATAGAGACTTTGATAGTGCCAGTGAAATTAAACGAAAACGGATGACTCCTGCCAAAACGTCAGACATTGACGAAGCTGTTTGGATGTGGTATAAACAACAACGAGCTGCTGGTGTACCGATCCGTGGGATAGAATTGCAGACGCTGCTGAACGTTTTGCTACTCGATTTCAAAACCAAGATTTTAAGGCAAGTACAGGGTGGTTGTTTAGATTTAGAAATCGACATGGCATAGCAAACCGATCGATTTGTGGAGAACTTTTAAGTGCAGATCATGAAGCTGTTCAACCATATAAAGATAAATTACAAAAGATTATTAATGATAATGAACTTGAACCGTGGCAAATCTACAATGCTGATGAGACGGGATTGTTTTGGAAGGCAATGCCAAAAAATACACAATCGAGTAAAAAAGAAACCCATACACCTGGACATAAAATAAATAAAATGAGGCTGTCTGCATTACTGTGCGCCAATTCCGATGGTACGCATAAATTAAAATCTGTCGTTGTAGGAAAATCTAAAAACCCAAGAGCAATGAAGAACATAAACAAGACTGATCTTCCTGTGATTTATAAAGCTCACAGAAACGCGTGGTTCAGCTGTGAAATTTTCAGTTCTTGGTTTCATAACAATTTTATTCCATCAGTCACAACATTTCAGATGGAAGAAAAAAATGTTCCTAGGGAAGAAGTTAAAGCAGTGTTGTTATTGGACAATGCTCCAGTGCATCCTGCAGAGGACATTCTACGAAGTGATAATGGAAAAATAAAATGTCTATTCATGCCTTCTAATACATCGGCACTAATACAACCAGAAAGAAACAGCTACAAGACTGTCTCGTATTTTTTGAAGATGAAGAGGGTTGCAGTACCAGTTTAGGTGAACAGATTTTAATCAATATGAAAAATTACAACATAAAAATGCTTTATTTAACTGGGCTTCAAGTTGGAAGGAGGTGAAAGCCATGACGATTGCTAATTCTTGGAAAAAACTTCTTAACCCTGAAGATAACGAAGAAAAGGATTTTAATGGAATTGAAGAAGATGACTACAGAAATATTTTAGAAAATGCAGGAGAACATGAGACAAACACGGAAAATATTCGAGAGTGGCTGGATGAAGATGCTGGTGAGGTAGGGTACGTTGTGCAGTCGGAAGAAGAAATAGCTGCTACTATAGAAGGTCGCCAAACTAAGGGACTGATGACAGATGATCAAAATGGCGATGATGATGACGATGAGGAAGAAAATGATCACGAAGAAAGTGAGAATGTTAAAATAAGTGATGCAATAAAAAACGTACAATCCTTGTTGAAGTTCGTAGAAGTTCATAGTGGTGCGAGATCTCATGGTGGCGCCCCTCCAAACCAAAGAGTATAGTTATTATCTCCAAACACAAAAATAAGAGCTCTTTCTATGTAGTCGCTTATCCGTGATTAAGCTATACATACAGACAGAAGGGAACAACATTTTTTTTACATCTAGGATGGATAAGAAATAATTAAAGAAAAAAAAATATATTTGTTTGGTAAGTTTTATTTAACTATTTTGCTGCAGACAGTACGTGAATTAGTTTAAAACTAAAACGATTAAAAGAACAATCCATTTAATAAAAAAACCTAGATGGCCACCTTCCTTGCTTTTGCACTAGCAAATTTTTTTATTAAGTCAGAATAATTCAACTCTTGGGCAATACCATTTTCTGTGGACAAAATTGCAAGATCTGACAATCTTTCCTGACACACAGTCGAACGTAAGTAAGTTTTAATTTACTGAAACTTCGTTCTCCTTTAGCGACAGTTACAGGTATGGTTAGCAAGATACGAAGCGCTGTCCACACATTCGGGAAAATATCCTGCCAATCATTTTGTTTAATAAGTCGAAGAACTTTTAATGGCTCTGCTGATTCAAGATCTTTTAATAATGGGTTCAGGCTCAAAAGTTCCTCAACCAATTCACAACTGGATACGTCACATTTTTCCCCATCAGTTAAACTGATTTGCAAATCTGCACAGGCTTCTTCCAATTTGGACTTTTCAGGAATTATTCTGATGTTGTATACAAAAAACCATGTATCATTGAATTTTGATAATTGTCTAAATCTAGTGACCAATGCATTCTCTATTGTATTGATCATAGGGTAAAAGATGTTCATTTTAAACAATTCTTCAGGATCTGTTGGTGTCTCATCTATGGCTTCGTACTCAAAAAACCTCTTCTTTCTTCGGGATCGGACTGGCTTAAAAATAGGATCTATCCCAGCCTGAGAAGCCATTTTCCTAGCTGTTATTAGAGCAGACGAATAAGTCCGGGTCCGGTACTGTTTGACAAATTCCGAGCAGTTTTGCAGCTTGCGATGTGTTTGGTAAATCCATAGTTTCAGACTGCATAGCCTTACTTACAATGTTTACTTGAAACAATATAATATATCATACCAAGCCACCATTGTAACTATGAACTCAAATTGCTCCATGTTCTGAATCAGCGACAAGGCCTCTGATGCTGTAACTGGGTCATTCGTTTCTTCGTGAAGATTCAGAAGGGCATCACGAACTGAAGAGTAGTGATAGCGAACAGCAGCAAGGCTAATAACTCTACTCTTCCAACGAGTTTCGCAAACTTTTTTCAGCGATAGTCCTTCTACGTGCTTGGATATCACTTCCCATCGCTTTGTTGATCCAGAGAATAAAACAAACAGTCTTTGGAGAAATCCAAATAAAGAAACCGATTTAACAGATGTTTTGGCGCCATCTGCTACCACTAAATTCAAGCTGTGACAGCCACATGGATTAAAAAATGCCCGAGGATATTGGTTCAGAATTCTGGTTTGGACACCTTTGTTTACTCCTACCATGTTGGCATCATTATCGTAGCCTTGACCTCGACAATCGTTCATGTCCAAATCAAACTCTTGCACAATTTTATCAAGAAAGAGGCCACTGAGTCCTGCTCCCAATGAGTCACTTACCGGCTGGTAAGCAATGAAACACTCTCGCACTTTGACTTCATCTTCATTAGTGTCAACAAAACAAAATGTTAATGATAATTGTTCAACGTGGCTAACATCAGGGGTGCAGTCCAGTATGATGGAGAAGTATTTAGATGACTTTACCATAGTCAAAATTTTATTTCGAACTTCACTTCCAAGCCGATTAACTCGTTTTGAATGCGTTTGCTAAAATAGTGGACATTAGTCTCCTTATTACCAATACGGCGAAGGTGCTCCATCATCACAAGGTCAAATTTTCCTAGCAGTTGCACTAAACCCAGGAAGTTGCCATTATTAGGAGTGTATAAACTTTCAGATCCAGAGCTTCCTCTGAACGCCAAATTGTTGCCTGCTAAGAAGAATACTATAGACATCATTTGTTCGAGGATAGCGACCCACCGTGATTTCTCGTCTTCAATCTGTTTTTGTAAATGCTTCTCTAGTCCACTGAAGTTCTTCAATTTAATCGATGCTTCTATCCAATTGTTCACAGCACGCCCGTGATCGGAGGATGTTTCGTGGGTTTTGAGACGCATTGATAAGTGTCTCCAGTCGTCAAATCCTTCTTTTCCCAAATTAGAATGAGGGCTTCTGTTAAATAAACTGCAGCAAAAACAATAAACTTTATCTGCAGATTTAGAGTAAACAAGCCATCTTCTTTTAAAAGTTTCCCTATTTGGCATTACTCTTTGAAAATACGTATTTGAAAAATGACGTCCATCATATTTTCTTAGGTAGTTTTCGTTGCTCATTTCATTACTTACAGGTCCTCGAATAATTATTTCATCTCTTGTTGCCGAGTCAATGAGCGGCCATTCTGAAATATCATCATAATTTGTAATTTGAATGTTTTGAACTCCAGATGACGTTCCAGGAATAGCTAAATCTTCTTGTGTGTGCTGCTTTTCATCTTCGTGAGCTTCGTCTAAGGAACTTCTATTAATAGGTCTTCTTCCGTTGTGTGCTGAACCAGTTCTGATGATGACGATGCAGCTGACTTTTCAACTCTCAAAAATTTTGAAAGTAATTTTGCAGCTTTTTCAGTTTCGCCTTGCTTTTTTCGTTTTCTGTTTAAGTTTTGTGCGCCAGATAGTTTTTTTGGAGGTAGCGACATGATTTTTTTCTGTAAGAGACACATTTATACAATGTAAATATTTGCGATACCTTCGTAAACTGCATTTACACAGGGCCCATTCCACGGTAGCTGGTGTAAAACATTAACAACCAACAAGAAAATCTAAAACTACATACAATATCACATCACGAAACTATTTGAAATAGCGTTTCCTAAACACAAACATCATTTCATCACAAAAAACAGAAATGTTCGGGAAAAATAAATTAAGCAAAAATTACGAGAAATCCTGACCTTGTTCAAGCAATATTTGTTATTATTTTGCGCAAGCGTCCGTGGCATGGATTTACGTTACGTGTGAACATATATTTACTATGAGTTTATAGTTTTAAAAATGCCGGTCGTATCAACATAAGAATAAAACATAAGAAAGATTATAATATTGAATATTAGCGATCATATAAATCAATACAATATAACATAATCCAATAACAATTATAAAATTTCATTCAATTTGATAAAATTTTAATTAGGTTAGGTGTTATCTTTGCAAAAACAAAAACAACTAAGATCTAACATCTTTAATATACAAAACAACTTACAATATACTTACATGAACAGTACCTCCTACAACTGTACTTTTTTCGAATTTAATCGACAGAATTACAATAATGTAGGTAACGTTTTGATTTAACTCAGGACGGGCGCCACAATGACCAAACTACTATACATACACATGCACTGGCGCGCGAACGAATGACTCGACTAAGAAGCAGAACAGACAATGCCAGTCGGTGCAAGACGGACTTCACCCCGCTCCCCCGCACCGCCCACGCCGTTCGACCACGAAGCCGCCAGCACGGGCGCCCCGCACGACAACAACGTGATTTGCGCGGACAATCAATCGTCGCGTTTTCGGCGATCCCCCCAAGATAGCGCCCGGTGCGGTCGCACCGCCCTAGGGCCGCCACTGGCCATGACCATCAATAAGGCACAGGGGCAGAGTTTGATAATGGCTGGTGTGGATCTGAGGAGTGACTGTTTCTCCCTTGGCCAGTTGTACGTGGTGTGCTCCAGTCAGTTCACCTGACAGCCTGGTCATCCTCCAGCCAGCGAGCAAAACCAGGAATGTTGTTTACAGGAAGGTCCTAAGCACTTAATCTGAGGGAGCAACTGAAAGTATATGCTAAGCAAGTTATTAGCCTGGCTACGTAGACCAAAAAACCAGGGGTGGTGGTGGGATCAAAGGGCTTAAGCCCATCTATTTTATTGTTGTTAGACTTACAATAAAGGACTGTCTTATCTCTAACAGAAACTTAGCTTACCCTCTTTAACTAAATAATACAGCGTCATTTTTGACAACTCATTAATTTTCAAGCTTTAATAGTTGATTGATCGAGCTTGATCAAATTGATTATTTTCAAGCTTGATCATCTTCAAATTGATCGAGTTTAAATAGTTTCTCTTAGTTTCATAATACCGGTATCTAAGCTTCACAAATAACCTATTTCTTTTTTCTGATTTTACAGTCCATTTTTTTCTGATAATCACCGTAGCGAAGCATGGGTATCCAGCTAGTTGTGGATGTAACAATTCTTGGTGTGGACATTATAAACGCATATGGATTTATAGTTGACTTCAAAAACAATGTCTTGAGAATCGGAAAAGAAGAGGTAATACTCTCCACAATGAATACATCTGAAAAATTGATGGATATGATAAATCAAGTGGCCATAACTGTCCCGCGAAACTCCAAAAAATCATCATGGTTAGAACTGAGGTAGATACTAGGGGCAACCAGTGCGTAATTCCGGCTACTCAGGCCACAGGAGACATTTTACCTACGTGCGTATTGCTATGTAAAATGACAGGTTGGTCTAAAAAATTTACCACTCTGATAGATACATTTCCAGTGTCGTCAGGTTTTACTAAACTTCTGATAATTAGTACGCCCGGTCAGCTGACTACCTGGAGTTCGAATATCTTTGGAGCACTTCCATAAATACCTCTATGAAATAGTTTTCACCATGCACTGACCATACCGTGCTCTTGAGATTTAATAATTTGGAAGGGCAGTTGGCAAGGTGGCTCAAACATCTGCAAGATCGGCGGGGGCGCCTGCATGGTAATGCACATAGCTTATCCTGAAGACGTGCTCGGAAGATTGCCGACATTGCCTCAAAAAGGAAGAAGAGAATGCATGTCAACTTGTGCAAGCGATTCACTGTATATTCTGGGTACAATGGGAATCTCTACCCGTGGAGAACAGATTGCTAAAAAGGTCTTGGGAAAGTGCAGATGGACAAGACGTGGTCATGCAGTTGATAGTTCCCCGACGCAAAGTGCAATCTGTTTTGAAGGAGATGCACGATGGAGTGTCTGGAGGTCATCTTGTGTTAATAAAACAATTGACAAAATACGGAAACGATTCTACTGGCTTCGTCTTTACCACGACATAGGGGAGTGGTGTCAAACATGTGACATATGTACTGCAACAAGGACCTACAGACCAGAAGCAGGGGGAAAATGAGACAGTATAACATTAGACTGCCATAGACGCTGCTGGACCTTTCCCAGTTATCGACTGGAAACTGGTACATCATGTGGGTGGAAGGTTAGGCAATTCCAAATCAGTAAGTTACTTCTGTTGCCATTATGGAGTCCCTATGGAAATCCATACAGACCAATGCAGAAATTTTGAGCCAGGAGTGTTTAAAGAATCATGCCGTCTACTCAGAATTTGAAAGACCAGGACAATGCCTCTCAATCCTCAGTCCGATGGAATGATTGAGAGGTTCAATAGGACACTTGAGCAGGATCTGTTGAAGGTTGTTGACGAGAACCAAACAGATTGTGACCAGCGTGTACCACTATTCTTAATGGCATATAGGACACCAGTACATGACACAATCGGTGTGACTCCAGCAAAATTGGTGTTTGGGTGGCAGATATGTCTTCCTGGGGACTTGATGTTCGGATCACCCGAGACTCAGTTCCAAGAGCTGCAGAATTATTCTTAGACTAATGGTTTGGTTGTACAACTCAAAGTGCCACCATGGTTGCTCACCTAAACATCAAACTAACTGGGAAGGAACTTACACTGTGACAAAGAGAAGCAACGATGGTGTATATTGGGGGTCATTCCAAATCAAATCATCCAGCCAGAACAAAATTTTTCACCCCACCCTCTCAGATTTTCATGAAATTTTTTTTACAGCATCAATGGACAAATATAAAAAACCGTATTTTTCATTTTTGCCAAATTCGCTTTAGTTTTTTTAATGATTTTTTGAAAAAAGTCCATTTCTAGCCGATTTGTTAGTCGCGGTGCGAGATCTAAAGAGCACTTTTCAATAAAAACTCTACTTGTATGGTTATTATTTAATATTAAATTATGAAACTCACAATACTTATTTGAAATTTCACAAGGATTCCAAATATAAAGTCAAAAAGATTTAGACTTATATAAAACTTGTTTTTCCACTTCAAAGTTGGCAATTGTGAATTTTTTCTCTGTGCAGGCTTTTATGTAAATGTTTATAACTTTTTTCTGTCTGGTCCTATGAGGCTGAAAAAGATCTCATTTGAAAGAGGATGAAATGTAATATAATAGCATAAAATAAAAGTCATGGGTATTTAATTACATCATTTTATAATTTAAGTACAAAGTTTATATTTGATATTTCATTGAAATATTTTGCATATACAGGTGCTTCTTGATTGATATGAAACTTAATTTTTCCTTGCCCAGGCAGCATTAATATTTTGAATACTTTTTTTGGATAGTCTGAAAAGCATTCGGCCCACCTAAGCACTTATTTCAGGTATATCTATGTTTGTAAAAGGGACCCAGCACTTATCCTCTCTCCCAACATTTCTGTGTTCTGGCCAAAAAAATGTTTTTGATTGCCAGTGAGGATGCATAAAATTGATGTAAGCATCTTGGTTGTCATCATCTAGCTCCAAAATTAGTTCAATATAACACTTTTCTTTATAGGCATAGGATGAAATGTACTAGAATAGCATAAAATAAAAGTCATGGGTATTTAATGTCATCATTTACATTTAAGTACACAGTTTATATTTGATATTTCTTTGAAATATTTTGCATGACTGTACAGGCAGCCAGTCAGAGGTACATTAAGCCTCAGTTTGCTCTGTGACACTGGTTGTGACAGTTGCAGTAGCATACAAACAGTGCATAATTAGTTCATTGTAAAAAAGTGTATACATTGTTTGAAGTGGTTTTGTGTAAAATAGTTTTTTTATAATCTATAAATTTATACAGTGTAGTAGGGGACAGTACGGTTTGGAACAAACAAACAAACTACAGTGAGTAGTCTGATTCATGTGATTCTGGTTCAACAATCATTTTGTCTGATTTAGTACTATTAAGTTTCATTGATAACCATTAATGTGCAGTTTAAAACAAAGATTTATTTCTTTATTACTGTACTATCTATGTATAATCATGAGTTCAGATTGTAACGGTACGAGATTGTAGGGCCAAGATAACATTTTAAAATTATATTTTCTATGCAGTCATTGTTCACCCTTGTAGAACCCCGAGTTAGTCAACCAGATAGGCTGTGTTTATTACAGAATAAAACGTCTATGTTTTGTCTACGTACTCGAGCAACGTAGACCGATTGTGAAATAACACCTAACTTCGCATCAGCCGTGAATCATGAAAGAAAGTAATGTAACTGCACATTGCGCCAGGTGGCAAAATATTGCTAAATCCTATGCCTAAGTTATAGCGCTCTTTTAACAACACCAATGGGAGAGCAGACTCAAGATCACGTGACCAGCTCTGTATGTTCAGCTTTTGCGAACTAACGCCAGTTCTATTGCAACTCATTGGCGCGCGACCGTTAAAATTCTAAGTAGTGCCCGGGCGAATCTCAAAAGCCGGCCGGCTATATAAAAAAAAAAACACAGTGTACCTCTTACAGTGCATAAATTATTTAACAACAACCAAACTCAATGTCAATAGTGCCGGAGTGCGAAAAAACGTGTAAAACTGTTATCACGAGACGACGTAGCAAACCAGAAGAAAACGTAATGGATGGGTAACTAAAATCACAGCCTATTAACATTTAAACCAATGTTTAGTAAATTTTGATTACCAAAAGCTTAAAAAGTAAGAAACAAAGAGATCTCTAAGAAAAAGGTTTTTATATTAAATATGAAAGCAAGGTGAAAGAATAAAAAATAAACGTACTGGTTTATTCAAATAGATATAATTTGTTATAGGTCAAGAAAGATTTCATTTATTAATTTGTTTGAATATAATGTATTACTAATATCAAGACTAGTGTTTAATTGATAAGGAAATAATGGGGCTAATAAATTGGAAGCGATTTGTTTTATAAATGAACTGCGTATTTATATGTGTACTGGTAACCTTCAAATAATCCTTTCTGCAGCAGTTTCGTCTGAACGACTCTTGGACCCTAATCCGAAGGTAAGAGTAAGATATTTGAATATTTGATATAATTAATATAAGCAGTAATATAAGATATATAAGCAGTAAGTGTGAACAGTACGGAATGAGGATTAATGAGAAAAAGACAAAATGTATGGTAGTTGGTGGAAAAGGGGAAAGAATAAATATTTGACTGAATAATGAAAAAATAGAACAAGTAAACAGTTTCAAATACTTGGGAAGCATAGTTACAGATGACATAAAAAGCACGAAAGAAATAAAAACTAGGATTGCAATAGCAAAAGAAGCATTCAATAAAAAGAAAATTTGTTAAACAGGCCATTAAACAAAGAACTAAGGAAAAGGTTAGCAAAGTGTTATATATGGAGTGTGGCATTGTATGGAGTGGAGACGTGGACTTTAAGGAGGGAAGATGAAAAAGGATTGAAGCTTTTGAAATGTGGATGTGGAGAAGAATGGAAGGAGTTAAATGGGAAGACGGAGTATGGAATGAGGAAGTATTGAGAAGAGTGGGAGAGAAAAGAGAAAGGAAAAGAAAGAAGAACTGGATAGGACAATGTTTAAGAAGAAATTCTATTATAAAAGACAGTCTAGAAGGCATGGTTAGCGGAAAAAGAAGAAGAGGAAGAAAGAGACGACAGTTGATGGACTACATCAAGGTAGAAAACTACATTACCACGAAAAGGCTGGCAGAAGACAGAGAACAGTGGAGGAGTTCATAAAGAAAACCTGCTATACAGCAGATGAACCTATGATGATGACAAAGGTGATTCGGTTCAGAGTGTTTTACGCGATTTCGGTATCAGTAAATCGACATTTTACGATATTAAAAAAAGCAGATTAGCAATTACAAATTTTTCATTGAATAGAGACTTTGATAGTGCCAGTGAAATTAAACGAAAACGGATGACTCCTGCCAAAACGTCAGACATTGACGAAGCTGTTTGGATGTGGTATAAACAACAACGAGCTGCTGGTGTACCGATCCGTGGGATAGAATTGCAGACGCTGCTGAACGTTTTGCTACTCGATTTCAAAACCAAGATTTTAAGGCAAGTACAGGGTGGTTGTTTAGATTTAGAAATCGACATGGCATAGCAAACCGATCGATTTGTGGAGAACTTTTAAGTGCAGATCATGAAGCTGTTCAACCATATAAAGATAAATTACAAAAGATTATTAATGATAATGAACTTGAACCGTGGCAAATCTACAATGCTGATGAGACGGGATTGTTTTGGAAGGCAATGCCAAAAAATACACAATCGAGTAAAAAAGAAACCCATACACCTGGACATAAAATAAATAAAATGAGGCTGTCTGCATTACTGTGCGCCAATTCCGATGGTACGCATAAATTAAAATCTGTCGTTGTAGGAAAATCTAAAAACCCAAGAGCAATGAAGAACATAAACAAGACTGATCTTCCTGTGATTTATAAAGCTCACAGAAACGCGTGGTTCAGCTGTGAAATTTTCAGTTCTTGGTTTCATAACAATTTTATTCCATCAGTCACAACATTTCAGATGGAAGAAAAAAATGTTCCTAGGGAAGAAGTTAAAGCAGTGTTGTTATTGGACAATGCTCCAGTGCATCCTGCAGAGGACATTCTACGAAGTCATAATGGAAAAATAAAATGTCTATTCATGCCTTCTAATACATCGGCACTAATACAACCAGAAAGAAACAGCTACAAGACTGTCTCGTATTTTTTGAAGATGAAGAGGGTTGCAGTACCAGTTTAGGTGAACAGACTTTAATCAATATGAAAAATTACAACATAAAAATGCTTTATTTAACTGGGCTTCAAGTTGGAAGGAGGTGAAAGCCATGACGATTGCTAATTCTTGGAAAAAACTTCTTAACCCTGAAGATAACGAAGAAAAGGATTTTAATGGAATTGAAGAAGATGACTACAGAAATATTTTAGAAAATGCAGGAGAACATGAGACAAACACGGAAAATATTCGAGAGTGGCTGGATGAAGATGCTGGTGAGGTAGGGTACGTTGTGCAGTCGGAAGAAGAAATAGCTGCTACTATAGAAGGTCGCCAAACTAAGGGACTGATGACAGATGATCAAAATGGCGATGATGATGACGATGAGGAAGAAAATGATCACGAAGAAAGTGAGAATGTTAAAATAAGTGATGCAATAAAAAACGTACAATCCTTGTTGAAGTTCGTAGAAATGCCTGCAAACTATGACTTAAGCAAATATTTTTTTGTTTTAAGTGAAATGAAACAGGATTTTGTGAGGAAACAGCTAAAAACAAAATACACGCAGAAAAAAGTTAGTGATTTTTTTCAAGAAGCTGTAGGCTTGCTAGAATACGTACTGTGCAGGTGAAAATAGAGTGTTTTGTATTTAAGTTGTGTTTTGTATGTAAGTTACGTACTACAGTATAAAACTGAATCGAATTTTTTTAGTAAACATCACATAAACAGGTACTGTACGTTATTTCTTATTTTATACCACTTCTACTACTAATTAATAGAGTATTAAATACAGTATTTTTAACAAGAACATGCAGTAGACCTCTTGTAGATTCAAATTGGGTTTCAGAATGATTTCTTTTATATTGTCTGTTATCAGTAACCAATAGACATGCAAAAACTCGCGATCAGTTCGTAATGTTCTATAATTCGGACATTTCAGCAATGAGCTTAGTCCGCATTAGCGAAGTTTCACTGTATTTCAATTTCAAGAAGTCTTATTTCAGTTCAGTAGTTTTACATTTTCTTTTTCCACCAAGCCCTTACTTTTCATTTTTCATTCCTGTTTACCCCTACTTAATCTGGGCAGAGAACCCACTAACACTTTTAGTTCATATTTTACGTTTAGTTTGCTAGCATTTCATTTCTTTTAACATTTCATCAATCGAACGTATTCTATTTTAAGCATTTTCAGAAAGCCTTATTCTACTTAATGTATAGTTAATTTTCGCAACTGTACACCATTTAGTTCAAACGTCAAGCATTTGTGATATGTTTTACTAGGATTTTAAAGAAACCCCTTACAGTTTTTATTTTACTTTAAGTAAGTTTTACTAGCATTTCATTTTGCTCTAGAGAGAAGTTTTATTTCATTTTATTTTAAAGTAAATCTAGAAGAAACGTTCCTTTGTTTAAGTAACTTTACGTTAGTTCATATTTAATTTTATCGATTTGAAAATAACAAAGCCTACTATTATGGATGAGGAAATTTTTGTAGTTAACGAAATACAGGTCCCTCACCGTATTGTAAAGATCCGTGGTAACGGTGCGTGCCTATTCTCCTCCCTGTCCTACCTGGTGCACAGCGATGTCTCAATGGCTGCTCAAATTCGGGCTGACATTGTGCGTCACGTGTCCAACAACTGACAGAGGTTTAAGCCCTTCACTCAGAACCGGTCTGGGGCTCCTTGCAGTACTAAACTTCGGTACCTCACCGAAGTGTCTACACCTTACACCTATAGAACTACTTGTGAAATCAAGGCAGCGGGAGAGATATTCCCTTATGAGTTTCAGGTGTTCCAAGGTGGCATCCTTTTTGCGACATTTGGGGAGGCACTACAGGGAGTCAAAAGAATCCGGTTCACAGGAGATTTCAAGGAAGGGCATTTTGATGTTCTAATGCAATTTGCCAAACTAACAAATCCTGATAATGTTCAATTAACTAACCCTGATAGTGTCCAACCAGTGAGCCAACGGAATGTGAACCGAATTGGTCCTGCATCGTGTTCCAGCCCCAACTCACTCCGTACACTGACCTCCTCAGTTCAGACGAATCTGTTCCTTCTACTACAACACCATTAAAAGGGAAAAAACGCAGGAAAAGGTTTACAGATGCGATTAGGCAAAAAAAAGTTAGGGAAGCTGCTTCAAAATATGCAAAAAACAACCCTGATGTAAACAGATTAGCTGCAAAAAAGTACAGTCAAAGTCATCCTGAAGTCAACAAAGAGGCTGTAAAAAAATACCACAATACTCATCCCGAGATAGTTATGAAAGCTGTGTACAAATATAGAAAAATAAATCCCAAGGTACATAGGAAAGCTGTTGAAAAATTCAGAAAGGCTAATCCTGAGGTAAATAAAGAAACTGCAAAAACGTATGCATCTAACAACTCCCACGTTAATCAGTCAGCTACAGGTAATTACAATGAAAAGATTACAAATCAGATTATCAGATTGGACTAATAAGTCTTTGTTTGGTCTTAAATATGAACCTCAGACTGATTATTCCAGGGACAAGGTTGTTGACTTCGGTCCTCAGTCACCCTGTACCTGGTGCCGTGCCCTGAAGTGGAAGGATGAGACTCCCGGAATGTGCTGCAGTGGCGGTAAAGTCCAGCTCCCTGCCCTTGAGCCCTACCCTGAACCGATGACAATACCCTGAGCCCTACACAGCCTCCAATGGCAGAACACTTTCTTTCTGCTGCCCGGAAGTACAATGGATGCTTCCAAATGACATCTTTTGGAGCCAGAGAGGTGAAGGAAAACACTTTATGCCAACATTCAAAGTGCAGGGGCAGGTCTACCACATGATAGGGAGCCCCAGCAGCAGCCTTCATTTCTCCAGATATACTTTGTTGGTGACAATGACAACGAGAGGGACATCCGTTGTGATATCTACCCTGGCATTAAGGCAGTATTGGTTAGCCAACTGCAGAAGTTGCTGCATGAACACAACAAGTATATTCTGGACTTTAAGGATGTTGTTGATTCTGTTCCTAAGGGCCAGAAGAACTTCCAAGTGGTGATTAACGCCGATAGGAAGCCTTGTGGAGAGCACCAAGGTTGTTTCAATGCCCCCACGACTAGATAAGGGCAGTTCTCATTGTCGGTCAGGATTTTGAGAAGAGGGACATCGTTCTACACAGCAAAGACAACAGATTGGTACGAATCAGTGAAACGCACCGTGCCCTATAATGCTCTCCAGTACTCTCTGATGTTCTGCCATGGAGAAGATGGCTATTACATCAATATACCTCAGCGCGACCCGAAGACCAAGGCTCCTCTCAAGAAGACTGTGTCTGCTGCTGATTTTTACAGCTACAGGATAATGGAGCGTGATGGGGAAGAATTCTACCTACTGGTGTTCCGCAACCTTCTCAATCAATTTCTGGTTGATATGTATGCGAACATTGAGACTGAAAGACTCAATTAGATTCATAACAACCAGAAAATTTTGAGAAGTGAGGAGTATGTGCTCCTGAAGGACGCCATGACAAGAACTGACAGCCAGTTATCAGAGCTTGGCAAGATGGTTGTGTTGCCATCCTCTTTCACTGGAGGACCCCACTACATGCATAAGCGAACTCAAGATGCTATGACGTATGTACGCCATTTCGGACAGCCGGATCTGTTTATTACATTTACCTGCAATCCAAAATGGCCAAAAATTGCTCTTGCAACAAGGCCAAAAGTCTCACAATAGACATGACATAGTAGCGAGGGTTTTCCACATGAAAGTGAAACATATAATAAAGCTCCTCACTAAAGGTTGCATCTTTGGCCTCCGGCAGACGGTAGGTTCACTGCCAACATCAGTGGAGTCGATCTTGACAATCGCTTGGTGGTGCCATACAACCCCATCCTGTCTCGCACCTTCTCAGCCCATAATAATGTTGAGTACTGCAATTCTGTAAAATACATCTGCAAGTACATTAACAAAGGGTCTGACCAGGCAGCGTTCACCGTTAAAGATCTGGACGAGGCAGGACGATACATCAGCAGCTCTGAGGCAGCCTGGCACATTCTCTGCTTCCCTATTCACGAAAGGTTTCCTCCTGTTATGCACCTTGCCGTACATCTCGGAAACAGCCAAAGAGTTTATTTTATTGAGGAAAATGTCGTTGAGAGGATCAATAACCCTTCGAAAACAACACTTCTGGCCTTTTTCGAGCTGTGCATAGTCGATGCTTTCGCAAGGACCCTTTTATATTGCGAAGTACCGACTTATTACGTATGGAAAGGCAACAAGTTCTGCAGGAGGAAACAAGGGAAGTCTGTGCCAGGTTATCCGGGGGTGAAGAAAGATCAGGTTTTGGGCAGAATGTACATCGTCCATCCCGGTGATGCTGAGTGCTACTACCTATGCCTCCTCTTGCACGAGGTCCATGGTCCTATGTCATTTACTGCCCTAAAACCTGTGGCAGGGGTAGTCCACCCAACATTTCACGCAGCGTGCAGAGCACTTGGCTTGCTGGAGGACGATGCTCACTGGGACCGCACTCTGGAAGAAGCCTCCATCTCTAGCTCTCCTAACAAAATCCGTGAGCTGTTTGCCATCATGCTGGTTTTCTGCCAAGTAGGAGATCCCATAAAATTGTGGGAGAAACACCGAGACAGTCTTGCGGAAGATGTTAGACGGCAAATGGAGCACAGAGATGCCCAACTGGTCCTTGACATTGTTTACAACCAATGCTTCATCCTTCTTGAGGATATTGTCATTTCCATGTCAGGTAAAACACTCCTACAGTTCGGACTTCCACCACCTTCACGAGTACAAGGAGCTGTTGTCGCCAACCGTGAATACCTGAGGGAACTGTCTTATGATACCGTTCAGCTGTCCAAAACAGTTGCTGTCAATGTTCCAAAATTAAATCAAGAACAGAGAAAAGCCTACGATCAAATCATGCACAGTATTGCTTCTGATTCTGGGCAGTTGTTCTTTCTTGACGCTCCTGGTGGCACTGCCAAATGTTCTTGATCAATCTGTTGCTAGCCGCAATTAGGGGCGAAAGGAACATCACCGTTGCCGTTGCTTCCTCAGGTATTGCAGCTACCTTGATCGACGGAGGCAAGACGGCTCACTCTGCCTTTAAGTTACCTCTCAACCTGAATCATTCTGAATCTGCACTTTGTAACATCTCTAAGCAGAGTGACATGGCTCACGTGCTTCAAGAAGCCAAAGTTATCGTGAGGGATGAGTGCACCATGGCCCACAAGGGAGGTATTGAGGCTCTGAACAGGACATTAGGGGCTGCAACTGTCTTATGGGTGGAGTTACGGTGCTTTTGGCTGGTGACTTCAGACAGACCTTGCCTGTTGTGCCACAGGGGAAACGTGCAGATGAAGTCAAGGCCTGTGTCAAGTCATCCCTCTTATGGCCTAATGTCAAAGTCCTGTTCTTGAGAGTTAACATGCGTGTCTACCTCCAACTTGACTTGAGGGCAGAGGAGTTTTCTAACTTATTGCTTGATACTGGTGATGGCAAGCTTTTGAAAGAGAAGGGAAGAATAAATATTCCTGGTAACCGTTGCAATGTTGTGGGAGATCTGATCAGCTTGAGTGACAGAATATACCCCAACATTCACCAGGTTAGAGAGGATTGCACTTCATGGCTGAGGGAAAGAGCTATTCTCACTCCAACAAACGACTCAGCCAACAGCATCAACAACTTTCTGTTGGAGAAGCTGCCGACTGAGCATATGAGGTACGAGTCTCTGTGGTGGAGGTCGAGGATGCTGTACATTACCCTGTGGAGTTCTTGCATACTCTCGACCCACTAGGAGTACCACCTCACATCCTCTACCTCAAGGTTGGCGCTCCAATCATGCTGTTGCGCAATCTAAACCCTCCGAAACTGTGCAATGGCACCAGGCTTCAGATGAAAACTCTGCACAAACATGTCATCGAAGCCACGATTTTCACAGGCATTGGTAAGGGAGAAACCGTCTTCATCCCCCGAATCCCTCTGATCCCATCAGACTACCACTTTCAGTTCAAACGTCTGCAGTTTCCCGTTAAGGTGTGCTACGCCATGACCAGTGGCGGCCCTAGCTAAATTTTTAGGTGGTGCGAGATCTCATGGTGGCGCCCCTCCAAACCAAAGAGTATAGTTATTATCTCCAAACACAAAAATAAGAGCTCTTTCTATGTAGTCGCTTATCCGTGATTAAGCTATACATACAGACAGAAGGGAACGACATTTTTTTTACATCTAGGATGGATAAGAAATAATTAAAGAAAAAAAAAATATATTTGTTTGGTAAGTTTTATTTAACTATTTTGCTGCAGACAGTACGTGAATTAGTTTAAAACTAAAACGATTAAAAGAACAATCCATTTAATAAAAAAACCTAGATGGCCACCTTCCTTGCTTTTGCACTAGCAAATTTTTTTGCACTAGATAGCCTTACTTACAATGTTTACTTGAAACAATATAATATATCATACCAAGCCACCATTGTAACTATGAACTCAAATTGCTCCATGTTCTGAATCAGCGACAAGGCCTCTGATGCTGTAACTGGGTCATTCGTTTCTTCGTGAAGATTCAGAAGGGCATCACGAACTGAAGAGTAGTGATAGCGAACAGCAGCAAGGCTAGTAACTCTACTCTTCCGAGTTTCGCAAACTTTTTTCAGCGATAGTCCTTCTACGTGCTTGGATATCACTTCCCATCGCTTTGTTGATCCAGAGAATAAAACAAACAGTCTTTGGAGAAATCCAAATAAAGAAACCGATTTAACAGATGTTTTGGCGCCATCTGCTACCACTAAATTCAAGCTGTGACAGCCACATGGATTAAAAAATGACTGAGGATATTGGTTCAGAATTCTGGTTTGGACACCTTTGTTTACTCCTACCATGTTGGCACCATTATCGTAGCCTTGACCTCGACAATCGTTCATGTCCAAATCAAACTCTTGCACAATTTTATCAAGAAAGAGGCCACTGAGTCCTGCTCCCAATGAGTCACTTACCGGCTGGTAAGCAATGAAACACTCTCGCACTTTGACTTCATCTTCATTAGTGTCAACAAAACAAAATGTTAATGATAATTGTTCAACGTGGCTAACATCAGGGGTGCAGTCCAGTATGATGGAGAAGTATTTAGATGACTTTACCATAGTCAAAATTTTATTTCGAACTTCACTTCCAAGCCGATTAACTCGTTTTGAATGCGTTTGCTAAAATAGTGGACATTAGTCTCCTTATTACCAATACGGCGAAGGTGCTCCATCATCACAAGGTCAAATTTTCTTAGCAGTTGCACTAAACCCAGGAAGTTGCCATTATTAGGAGTGTATAAACTTTCAGATCCAGAGCTTCCTCTGAACGCCAAATTGTTGCCTGCTAAGAAGAATACTATAGACATCATTTGTTCGAGGATAGCGACCCACCGTGATTTCTCGTCTTCAATCTGTTTTTGTAAATGCTTCTCTAGTCCACTGAAGTTCTTCAATTTAATCGATGCTTCTATCCAATTGTTCACAGCACGCCCGTGATCGGAGGATGTTTCGTGGGTTTTGAGACGCATTGATAAGTGTCTCCAGTCGTCAAATCCTTCTTTTCCCAAATTAGAATGAGGGCTTCTGTTAAATAAACTGCAGCAAAAACAATAAACTTTATCTGCAGATTTAGAGTAAACAAGCCATCTTCTTTTAAAAGTTTCCCTATTTGGCATTACTCTTTGAAAATACGTATTCGAAAAATGAAGTCCATCATATTTTCTTAGGTAGTTTTCATTGCTCATTTCATTACTTACAGGTCCTCGAATAATTATTTCATCTCTTGTTGCCGAGTCAATGAGCGGCCATTCTGAAATATCATCATAATTTGTAATTTGAATGTTTTGAACTCCAGATGACGTTCCAGGAATAGCTAAATCTTCTTGTGTGTGCTGCTTTTCATCTTCGTGAGCTTCGTCTAAGGAACTTCTATTAATAGGTCTTCTTCCGTTGTGTGCTGAACCAGTTCTGATGATGACGATGCAGCTGACTTTTCAACTCTCAAAAATTTTGAAAGTAATTTTGCAGCTTTTTCAGTTTCGCCTTGCTTTTTTCGTTTTCTGTTTAAGTTTTGTGCGCCAGATAGTTTTTTTGGAGGTAGCGACATGATTTTTTTCTGTAAGAGACACATTTATACAATGTAAATATTTGCGATACCTTCGTAAACTGCATTTACACAGGGCCCATTCCACGGTAGCTGGTGTAAAACATTAACAACCAACAAGAAAATCTAAAACTACATACAATATCACATCACGAAACTATTTGAAATAGCGTTTCCTAAACACAAACATCATTTCATCACAAAAAACAGAAATGTTCGGGAAAAATAAATTAAGCAAAAATTACGAGAAATCCTGACCTTGTTCAAGCAATATTTGTTATTATTTTGCGCAAGCGTCCGTGGCATGGATTTACGTTACGTGTGAACATATATTTACTATGAGTTTATAGTTTTAAAAATGCCGGTCGTATCAACATAAGAATAAAACATAAGAAAGATTATAATATTGAATATTAGCGATCATATAAATCAATACAATATAACATAATCCAATAACAATTATAAAATTTCATTCAATTTGATAAAATTTTAATTAGGTTAGGTGTTATCTTTGCAAAAACAAAAACAACTAAGATCTAACATCTTTAATATACAAAACAACTTACAATATACTTACATGAACAGTACCTCCTACAACTGTACTTTTTTCGAATTTAATCGACAGAATTACAATAATGTAGGTAACGTTTTGATTTAACTCAGGACGGGCGCCACAATGACCAAACTACTATACATACACATGCACTGGCGCGCGAACGAATGACTCGACTAAGAAGCAGAACAGACAATGCCAGTCGGTGCAAGACGGACTTCACCCCGCTCCCCCGCACCGCCCACGCCGTTCGACCACGAAGCCGCCAGCACGGGCGCCCCGCACGACAACAACGTGATTTGCGCGGACAATCAATCGTCGCGTTTTCGGCGATCCCCCCAAGATAGCGCCCGGTGCGGTCGCACCGCCCTAGGGCCGCCACTGGCCATGACCATCAATAAGGCACAGGGGCAGAGTTTGATAATGGCTGGTGTGGATCTGAGGAGTGACTGTTTCTCCCTTGGCCAGTTGTACGTGGTGTGCTCCAGTCAGTTCACCTGACAGCCTGGTCATCCTCCAGCCAGCGAGCAAAACCAGGAATGTTGTTTACAGGAAGGTCCTAAGCACTTAATCTGAGGGAGCAACTGAAAGTATATGCTAAGCAAGTTATTAGCCTGGCTACGTAGACCAAAAAACCAGGGGTGGTGGTGGGATCAAAGGGCTTAAGCCCATCTATTTTATTGTTGTTAGACTTACAATAAAGGACTGTCTTATCTCTAACAGAAACTTAGCTTACCCTCTTTAACTAAATAATACAGCGTCATTTTTGACAACTCATTAATTTTCAAGCTTTAATAGTTGATTGATCGAGCTTGATCAAATTGATTATTTTCAAGCTTGATCATCTTCAAATTGATCGAGTTTAAATAGTTTCTCTTAGTTTCATAATACCGGTATCTAAGCTTCACAAATAACCTATTTCTTTTTTCTGATTTTACAGTCCATTTTTTTCTGATAATCACCGTAGCGAAGCATGGGTATCCAGCTAGTTGTGGATGTAACAATTCTTGGTGTGGACATTATAAACGCATATGGATTTATAGTTGACTTCAAAAACAATGTCTTGAGAATCGGAAAAGAAGAGGTAATACTCTCCACAATGAATACATCTGAAAAATTGATGGATATGATAAATCAAGTGGCCATAACTGTCCCGCGAAACTCCAAAAAATCATCATGGTTAGAACTGAGGTAGATACTAGGGGCAACCAGTGCGTAATTCCGGCTACTCAGGCCACAGGAGACATTTTACCTACGTGCGTATTGCTATGTAAAATGACAGGTTGGTCTAAAAAATTTACCACTCTGATAGATACATTTCCAGTGTCGTCAGGTTTTACTAAACTTCTGATAATTAGTACGCCCGGTCAGCTGACTACCTGGAGTTCGAATATCTTTGGAGCACTTCCATAAATACCTCTATGAAATAGTTTTCACCATGCACTGACCATACCGTGCTCTTGAGATTTAATAATTTGGAAGGGCAGTTGGCAAGGTGGCTCAAACATCTGCAAGATCGGCGGGGGCGCCTGCATGGTAATGCACATAGCTTATCCTGAAGACGTGCTCGGAAGATTGCCGACATTGCCTCAAAAAGGAAGAAGAGAATGCATGTCAACTTGTGCAAGCGATTCACTGTATATTCTGGGTACAATGGGAATCTCTACCCGTGGAGAACAGATTGCTAAAAAGGTCTTGGGAAAGTGCAGATGGACAAGACGTGGTCATGCAGTTGATAGTTCCCCGACGCAAAGTGCAATCTGTTTTGAAGGAGATGCACGATGGAGTGTCTGGAGGTCATCTTGTGTTAATAAAACAATTGACAAAATACGGAAACGATTCTACTGGCTTCGTCTTTACCACGACATAGGGGAGTGGTGTCAAACATGTGACATATGTACTGCAACAAGGACCTACAGACCAGAAGCAGGGGGAAAATGAGACAGTATAACATTAGACTGCCATAGACGCTGCTGGACCTTTCCCAGTTATCGACTGGAAACTGGTACATCATGTGGGTGGAAGGTTAGGCAATTCCAAATCAGTAAGTTACTTCTGTTGCCATTATGGAGTCCCTATGGAAATCCATACAGACCAATGCAGAAATTTTGAGCCAGGAGTGTTTAAAGAATCATGCCGTCTACTCAGAATTTGAAAGACCAGGACAATGCCTCTCAATCCTCAGTCCGATGGAATGATTGAGAGGTTCAATAGGACACTTGAGCAGGATCTGTTGAAGGTTGTTGACGAGAACCAAACAGATTGTGACCAGCGTGTACCACTATTCTTAATGGCATATAGGACACCAGTACATGACACAATCGGTGTGACTCCAGCAAAATTGGTGTTTGGGTGGCAGATATGTCTTCCTGGGGACTTGATGTTCGGATCACCCGAGACTCAGTTCCAAGAGCTGCAGAATTATTCTTAGACTAATGGTTTGGTTGTACAACTCAAAGTGCCACCATGGTTGCTCACCTAAACATCAAACTAACTGGGAAGGAACTTACACTGTGACAAAGAGAAGCAACGATGGTGTATATTGGGGGTCATTCCAAATCAAATCATCCAGCCAGAACAAAATTTTTCACCCCACCCTCTCAGATTTTCATGAAATTTTTTTTACAGCATCAATGGACAAATATAAAAAACCGTATTTTTCATTTTTGCCAAATTCGCTTTAGTTTTTTTAATGATTTTTTGAAAAAAGTCCATTTCTAGCCGATTTGTTAGTCGCGGTGCGAGATCTAAAGAGCACTTTTCAATAAAAACTCTACTTGTATGGTTATTATTTAATATTAAATTATGAAACTCACAATACTTATTTGAAATTTCACAAGGATTCCAAATATAAAGTCAAAAAGATTTAGACTTATATAAAACTTGTTTTTCCACTTCAAAGTTGGCAATTGTGAATTTTTTCTCTGTGTAGGCTTTTATGTAAATGTTTATAACTTTTTTCTGTCTGGTCCTATGAGGCTGAAAAAGATCTCATTTGAAAGAGGATGAAATGTAATATAATAGCATAAAATAAAAGTCATGGGTATTTAATTACATCATTTTATAATTTAAGTACAAAGTTTATATTTGATATTTCATTGAAATATTTTGCATATACAGGTGCTTCTTGATTGATATTTAACTTAATTTTTCCTTGCCCAGGCAGCATTAATATTTTGAATACTTTTTTTGGATAGTCTGAAAAGCATTCGGCCCACCTAAGCACTTATTTCAGGTATATCTATGTTTGTAAAAGGGACCCAGCACTTATCCTCTCTCCCAACATTTCTGTGTTCTGGCCAAAAAAATGTTTTTGATTGCCAGTGAGGATGCATAAAATTGATGTAAGCATCTTGGTTGTCATCATCTAGCTCCAAAATTAGTTCAATATAACACTTTTCTTTATAGGCATAGGATGAAATGTACTAGAATAGCATAAAATAAAAGTCATGGGTATTTAATGTCATCATTTACATTTAAGTACACAGTTTATATTTGATATTTCTTTGAAATATTTTGCATGACTGTACAGGCAGCCAGTCAGAGGTACATTAAGCCTCAGTTTGCTCTGTGACACTGGTTGTGACAGTTGCAGTAGCATACAAACAGTGCATAATTAGTTCATTGTAAAAAAGTGTATACATTGTTTGAAGTGGTTTTGTGTAAAATAGTTTTTTTATAATCTATAAATTTATACAGTGTAGTAGGGGACAGTACGGTTTGGAACAAACAAACAAACTACAGTGAGTAGTCTGATTCATGTGATTCTGGTTCAACAATCATTTTGTCTGATTTAGTACTATTAAGTTTCATTGATAACCATTAATGTGCAGTTTAAAACAAAGATTTATTTCTTTATTACTGTACTATCTATGTATAATCATGAGTTCAGATTGTAACGGTACGAGATTGTAGGGCCAAGATAACATTTTAAAATTATATTCTCTATGCAGTCATTGTTCACCCTTGTAGAACCCCGAGTTAGTCAACCAGATAGGCTGTGTTTATTACAGAATAAAACGTCTATGTTTTGTCTACGTACTCGAGCAACGTAGACCGATTGTGAAATAACACCTAACTTCGCATCAGCCGTGAATCATGAAAGAAAGTAATGTAACTGCACATTGCGCCAGGTGGCAAAATATTGCTAAATCCTATGCCTAAGTTATAGCGCTCTTTTAACAACACCAATGGGAGAGCAGACTCAAGATCACGTATGACCAGCTCTGTATGTTCAGCTTTTGCGAACTAACGCCAGTTCTATTGCAACTCATGGTCGCGCGACCGTTAAAATTCTAAGTGCCCGGGCGAATCTCAAAAGCCGGCCGGCTATATAAAAAAAAAAAACATACAGTGTACCTCTTACAGTGCATAAATTATTTAACAACAACCAAACTCAATGTCAATAGTGCCGGAGTGCGAAAAAACGTGTAAAACTGTTATCACGAGACGACGTAGCAAACCAGAAGAAAACGTAATGGATGGGTAACTAAAATCACAGCCTATTAACATTTAAACCAATGTTTAGTAAATTTTGATTACCAAAAGCTTAAAAAGTAAGAAACAAAGAGATCTCTAAGAAAAAGGTTTTTATATTAAATATGAAAGCAAGGTGAAAGAATAAAAAATAAACGTACTGGTTTATTCAAAAAGATATAATTTGTTATAGGTCAAGAAAGATTTCATTTATTAATTTGTTTGAATATAATGTATTACTAATATCAAGACTAGTGTTTAATTGATGAGGAAATAATGGGGCTAATAAATTGGAAGCGATTTGTTTTATAAATGAACTGCGTATTTATATGTGTACTGGTAACCTTCAAATAATCCTTTCTGCAGCAGTTTCGTCTGAACGACTCTTGGACCCTAATCCGAAGGTAAGAGTAAGATATTTGAATATTTGATATAATTAATATAAGCAGTAATATAAGATATATAAGCAGTAAGTGTGAACAGTACGGAATGAGGATTAATGAGAAAAAAACAAAATGTATGGTAGTTGGTGGAAAAGGGGAAAGAATAAATATTAGACTGAATAATGAAAAAATAGAACAAGTAAACAGTTTCAAATACTTGGGAAGCATAGTTACAGATGACATAAAAAGCACGAAAGAAATAAAAACTAGGATTGCAATAGCAAAAGAAGCATTCAATAAAAAGAAAATTTGTTAAACAGGCCATTAAACAAAGAACTACGGAAAAGGTTAGCAAAGTGTTTTTAGAAAAGAGAAAGGAAAAGAAAGAAGAACTGGATAGGACAATGTTTAAGAAGAAATTCTATTATAAAAGACAGTCTAGAAGGCATGGTTAGCGGAAAAAGAAGAAGAGGAAGAAAGAGACGACAGTTGATGGACTACATCAAGGTAGAAAACTACATTACCACGAAAAGGCTGGCAGAAGACAGAGAACAGTGGAGGAGTTCATAAAGAAAACCTGCTATACAGCAGATGAACCTATGATGATGACAAAGGTGATTCGGTTCAGAGTGTTTTACGCGATTTCGGTATCAGTAAATCGACATTTTACGATATTAAAAAAAGCAGATTAGCAATTACAAATTTTTCATTGAATAGAGACTTTGATAGTGCCAGTGAAATTAAACGAAAACGGATGACTCCTGCCAAAACGTCAGACATTGACGAAGCTGTTTGGATGTGGTATAAACAACAACGAGCTGCTGGTGTACCGATCCGTGGGATAGAATTGCAGACGCTGCTGAACGTTTTGCTACTCGATTTCAAAACCAAGATTTTAAGGCAAGTACAGGGTGGTTGTTTAGATTTAGAAATCGACATGGCATAGCAAACCGATCGATTTGTGGAGAACTTTTAAGTGCAGATCATGAAGCTGTTCAACCATATAAAGATAAATTACAAAAGATTATTAATGATAATGAACTTGAACCGTGGCAAATCTACAATGCTGATGAGACGGGATTGTTTTGGAAGGCAATGCCAAAAAATACACAATCGAGTAAAAAAGAAACCCATACACCTGGACATAAAATAAATAAAATGAGGCTGTCTGCATTACTGTGCGCCAATTCCGATGGTACGCATAAATTAAAATCTGTCGTTGTAGGAAAATCTAAAAACCCAAGAGCAATGAAGAACATAAACAAGACTGATCTTCCTGTGATTTATAAAGCTCACAGAAACGCGTGGTTCAGCTGTGAAATTTTCAGTTCTTGGTTTCATAACAATTTTATTCCATCAGTCACAACATTTCAGATGGAAGAAAAAATGTTCCTAGGGAAGAAGTTAAAGCAGTGTTGTTATTGGACAATGCTCCAGTGCATCCTGCAGAGGACATTCTACGAAGTGATAATGGAAAAATAAAATGTCTATTCATGCCTTCTAATACATCGGCACTAATACAACCAGAAAGAAACAGCTACAAGACTGTCTCGTATTTTTTGAAGATGAAGAGGGTTGCAGTACCAGTTTAGGTGAACAGACTTTAATCAATATGAAAAATTACAACATAAAAATGCTTTATTTAACTGGGCTTCAAGTTGGAAGGAGGTGAAAGCCATGACGATTGCTAATTCTTGGAAAAAACTTCTTAACCCTGAAGATAACGAAGAAAAGGATTTTAATGGAATTGAAGAAGATGACTACAGAAATATTTTAGAAAATGCAGGAGAACATGAGACAAACACGGAAAATATTCGAGAGTGGCTGGATGAAGATGCTGGTGAGGTAGGGTACGTTGTGCAGTCGGAAGAAGAAATAGCTGCTACTATAGAAGGTCGCCAAACTAAGGGACTGATGACAGATGATCAAAATGGCGATGATGATGACGATGAGGAAGAAAATGATCACGAAGAAAGTGAGAATGTTAAAATAAGTGATGCAATAAAAAACGTACAATCCTTGTTGAAGTTCGTAGAAATGCCTGCAAACTATGACTTAAGCAAATATTTTTTTGTTTTAAGTGAAATGAAACAGGATTTTGTGAGGAAACAGCTAAAAACAAAATACACGCAGAAAAAAGTTAGTGATTTTTTCAAGAAGCTGTAGGCTTGCTAGAATACGTACTGTGCAGGTGAAAATAGAGTGTTTTGTATTTAAGTTGTGTTTTGTATGTAAGTTACGTACTACAGTATAAAACTGAATCGAATTTTTTTAGTAAACATCACATAAACAGGTACTGTATGTTATTTCTTATTTTATACCACTTCTACTACTAATTAATAGAGTATTAAATACAGTATTTTTAACAAGAACATGCAGTAGACCTCTTGTAGATTCAAATTGGGTTTCAGAATGATTTCTTTTATATTGTCTGTTATCAGTAACCAATAGACATGCAAAAACTCGCGATCAGTTCGTAATGTTCTATAATTTGGACTTTCAGCAATTCGGACTGAGCTTAGTCCGCATTAGCGAAGTTTCACTGTATTTCAATTTCAAGAAGTCTTATTTCAGTTCAGTAGTTTTACATTTTCTTTTTCCACCAAGCCCTTACTTTTCATTTTTCATTCCTGTTTACCCCTACTTAATCTGGGCAGAGAACCCACTAACACTTTTAGTTCATATTTTACGTTTAGTTTGCTAGCATTTCATTTCTTTTAACATTTCATCAATCGAACGTATTCTATTTTAAGCATTTTCAGAAAGCCTTATTCTACTTAATGTATAGTTAATTTTCGCAACTGTACACCATTTAGTTCAAACGTCAAGCATTTGTGATATGTTTTACTAGGATTTTAAAGAAACCCCTTACAGTTTTTATTTTACTTTAAGTAAGTTTTACTAGCATTTCATTTTGCTCTAGAGAGAAGTTTTATTTCATTTTATTTTAAAGTAAATCTAGAAGAAACGTTCCTTTGTTTAAGTAACTTTACGTTAGTTCATATTTAATTTTATCGATTTGAAAATAACAAAGCCTACTATTATGGATGAGGAAATTTTTGTAGTTAACGAAATACAGGTCCCTCACCGTATTGTAAAGATCCGTGGTAACGGTGCGTGCCTATTCTCCTCCCTGTCCTACCTGGTGCACAGCGATGTCTCAATGGCTGCTCAAATTCGGGCTGACATTGTGCGTCACGTGTCCAACAACTGACAGAGGTTTAAGCCCTTCACTCAGAACCGGTCTGGGGCTCCTTGCAGTACTAAACTTCGGTACCTCACCGAAGTGTCTACACCTTACACCTATAGAACTACTTGTGAAATCAAGGCAGCGGGAGAGATATTCCCTTATGAGTTTCAGGTGTTCCAAGGTGGCATCCTTTTTGCGACATTTGGGGAGGCACTACAGGGAGTCAAAAGAATCCGGTTCACAGGAGATTTCAAGGAAGGGCATTTTGATGTTCTAATGCAATTTGCCAAACTAACAAATCCTGATAATGTTCAATTAACTAACCCTGATAGTGTCCAACCAGTGAGCCAACGGAATGTGAACCGAATTGGTCCTGCATCGTGTTCCAGCCCCAACTCACTCCGTACACTGACCTCCTCAGTTCAGACGAATCTGTTCCTTCTACTACAACACCATTAAAAGGGAAAAAACGCAGGAAAAGGTTTACAGATGCGATTAGGCAAAAAAAAGTTAGGGAAGCTGCTTCAAAATATGCAAAAAACAACCCTGATGTAAACAGATTAGCTGCAAAAAAGTACAGTCAAAGTCATCCTGAAGTCAACAAAGAGGCTGTAAAAAAATACCACAATACTCATCCCGAGATAGTTATGAAAGCTGTGTACAAATATAGAAAAATAAATCCCAAGGTACATAGGAAAGCTGTTGAAAAATTCAGAAAGGCTAATCCTGAGGTAAATAAAGAAACTGCAAAAACGTATGCATCTAACAACTCCCACGTTAATCAGTCAGCTACAGGTAATTACAATGAAAAGATTACAAATCAGATTATCAGATTGGACTAATAAGTCTTTGTTTGGTCTTAAATATGAACCTCAGACTGATTATTCCAGGGACAAGGTTGTTGACTTCGGTCCTCAGTCACCCTGTACCTGGTGCCGTGCCCTGAAGTGGAAAGATGAGACTCCCGGAATGTGCTGCAGTGGCGGTAAAGTCCAGCTCCCTGCCCTTGAGCCCTACCCTGAACCGATGACAATACCCTGAGCCCTACACAGCCTCCAATGGCAGAACACTTTCTTTCTGCTGCCCGGAAGTACAATGGATGCTTCCAAATGACATCTTTTGGAGCCAGAGAGGTGAAGGAAAACACTTTATGCCAACATTCAAAGTGCAGGGGCAGGTCTACCACATGATAGGGAGCCCCAGCAGCAGCCTTCATTTCTCCAGATATACTTTGTTGGTGACAATGACAACGAGAGGGACATCCGTTGTGATATCTACCCTGGCATTAAGGCAGTATTGGTTAGCCAACTGCAGAAGTTGCTGCATGAACACAACAAGTATATTCTGGACTTTAAGGATGTTGTTGATTCTGTTCCTAAGGGCCAGAAGAACTTCCAAGTGGTGATTAACGCCGATAGGAAGCCTTGTGGAGAGCACCAAGGTTGTTTCAATGCCCCCACGACTAGATAAGGGCAGTTCTCATTGTCGGTCAGGATTTTGAGAAGAGGGACATCGTTCTACACAGCAAAGACAACAGATTGGTACGAATCAGTGAAACGCACCGTGCCTATAATGCTCTCCAGTACTCTCTGATGTTCTGCCATGGAGAAGATGGCTATTACATCAATATACCTCAGCGCGACCCGAAGACCAAGGCTCCTCTCAAGAAGACTGTGTCTGCTGCTGATTTTTACAGCTACAGGATAATGGAGCGTGATGGGGAAGAATTCTACCTACTGGTGTTCCGCAACCTTCTCAATCAATTTCTGGTTGATATGTATGCGAACATTGAGACTGAAAGACTCAATTAGATTCATAACAACCAGAAAATTTTGAGAAGTGAGGAGTATGTGCTCCTGAAGGACGCCATGACAAGAACTGACAGCCAGTTATCAGAGCTTGGCAAGATGGTTGTGTTGCCATCCTCTTTCACTGGAGGACCCCACTACATGCATAAGCGAACTCAAGATGCTATGACGTATGTACGCCATTTCGGACAGCCGGATCTGTTTATTACATTTACCTGCAATCCAAAATGGCCAAAAATTGCTCTTGCAACAAGGCCAAAAGTCTCACAATAGACATGACATAGTAGCGAGGGTTTTCCACATGAAAGTGAAACATATAATAAAGCTCCTCACTAAAGGTTCCATCTTTGGCCCCCGGCAGACGGTAGGTTCACTGCCAACATCAGTGGAGTCGATCTTGACAATCGCTTGGTGGTGCCATACAACCCCATCCTGTCTCGCACCTTCTCAGCCCATAATAATGTTGAGTACTGCAATTCTGTAAAATACATCTGCAAGTACATTAACAAAGGGTCTGACCAGGCAGCGTTCACCGTTAAAGATCTGGACGAGGCAGGACGATACATCAGCAGCTCTGAGGCAGCCTGGCACATTCTCTGCTTCCCTATTCACGAAAGGTTTCCTCCTGTTATGCACCTTGCCGTACATCTCGGAAACAGCCAAAGAGTTTATTTTATTGAGGAAAATGTCGTTGAGAGGATCAATAACCCTTCGAAAACAACACTTCTGGCCTTTTTCGAGCTGTGCATAGTCGATGCTTTCGCAAGGACCCTTTTATATTGCGAAGTACCGACTTATTACGTATGGAAAGGCAACAAGTTCTGCAGGAGGAAACAAGGGAAGTCTGTGCCAGGTTATCCGGGGGTGAAGAAAGATCAGGTTTTGGGCAGAATGTACATCGTCCATCCCGGTGATGCTGAGTGCTACTACCTATGCCTCCTCTTGCACGAGGTCCATGGTCCTATGTCATTTACTGCCCTAAAACCTGTGGCAGGGGTAGTCCACCCAACATTTCACGCAGCGTGCAGAGCACTTGGCTTGCTGGAGGACGATGCTCACTGGGACCGCACTCTGGAAGAAGCCTCCATCTCTAGCTCTCCTAACAAAATCCGTGAGCTGTTTGCCATCATGCTGGTTTTCTGCCAAGTAGGAGATCCCATAAAATTGTGGGAGAAACACCGAGACAGTCTTGCGGAAGATGTTAGACGGCAAATGGAGCACAGAGATGCCCAACTGGTCCTTGACATTGTTTACAACCAGTGCTTCATCCTTCTTGAGGATATTGTCATTTCCATGTCAGGTAAAACACTCCTACAGTTCGGACTTCCACCACCTTCACGAGTGCAAGGAGCTGTTGTCGCCAACCGTGAATACCTGAGGGAACTGTCTTATGATACCGTTCAGCTGTCCAAAACAGTTGCTGTCAATGTTCCAAAATTAAATCAAGAACAGAGAAAAGCCTACGATCAAATCATGCACAGTATTGCTTCTGATTCTGGGCAGTTGTTCTTTCTTGACGCTCCTGGTGGCACTGCCAAATGTTCTTGATCAATCTGTTGCTAGCCGCAATTAGGGGCGAAAGGAACATCACCGTTGCCGTTGCTTCCTCAGGTATTGCAGCTACCTTGATCGACGGAGGCAAGACGGCTCACTCTGCCTTTAAGTTACCTCTCAACCTGAATCATTCTGAATCTGCACTTTGTAACATCTCTAAGCAGAGTGACATGGCTCACGTGCTTCAAGAAGCCAAAGTTATCGTGAGGGATGAGTGCACCATGGCCCACAAGGGAGGTATTGAGGCTCTGAACAGGACATTAGGGGCTGCAACTGTCTTATGGGTGGAGTTACGGTGCTTTTGGCTGGTGACTTCAGACAGACCTTGCCTGTTGTGCCACAGGGGAAACGTGCAGATGAAGTCAAGGCCTGTGTCAAGTCATCCCTCTTATGGCCTAATGTCAAAGTCCTGTTCTTGAGAGTTAACATGCGTGTCTACCTCCAACTTGACTTGAGGGCAGAGGAGTTTTCTAACTTATTGCTTGATACTGGTGATGGCAAGCTTTTGAAAGAGAAGGGAAGAATAAATATTCCTGGTAACCGTTGCAATGTTGTGGGAGATCTGATCAGCTTGAGTGACAGAATATACCCCAACATTCACCAGGTTAGAGAGGATTGCACTTCATGGCTGAGGGAAAGAGCTATTCTCACTCCAACAAACGACTCAGCCAACAGCATCAACAACTTTCTGTTGGAGAAGCTGCCGACTGAGCATATGAGGTACGAGTCTCTGTGGTGGAGGTCGAGGATGCTGTACATTACCCTGTGGAGTTCTTGCATACTCTCGACCCACCAGGAGTACCACCTCACATCCTCTACCTCAAGGTTGGCGCTCCAATCATGCTGTTGCGCAATCTAAACCCTCCGAAACTGTGCAATGGCACCAGGCTTCAGATGAAAACTCTGCACAAACATGTCATCGAAGCCACGATTTTCACAGGCATTGGTAAGGGAGAAACCGTCTTCATCCCCCGAATCCCTCTGATCCCATCAGACTACCACTTTCAGTTCAAACGTCTGCAGTTTCCCGTTAAGGTGTGCTACGCCATGACCAGTGGCGGCCCTAGCTAAATTTTTAGGTGGTGCGAGATCTCATGGTGGCGCCCCTCCAAACCAAAGAGTATAGTTATTATCTCCAAACACAAAAATAAGAGCTCTTTCTATGTAGTCGCTTATCCGTGATTAAGCTATACATACAGACAGAAGGGAATGACATTTTTTTTACATCTAGGATGGATAAGAAATAATTAAAGAAAAAAAAATATATATTTGTTTGGTAAGTTTTATTTAACTATTTTGCTGCAGACAGTATGTGAATTAGTTTAAAACTAAAACGATTAAAAGAACAATCCATTTAATAAAAAAACCTAGATGGCCACCTTCCTTGCTTTTGCACTAGCAAATTTTTTTATTAAGTCAGAATAATTCAACTCTTGGGCAATACCATTTTCTGTGGACAAAATTGCAAGATCTGACAATCTTTCCTGACACATAGTCGAACGTAAGTAAGTTTTAATTTACTGAAACTTCGTTCTCCTTTAGCGACAGTTACAGGTATGGTTAGCAAGATACGAAGCGCTGTCCACACATTCGGGAAAATATCCTGCCAATCATTTTGTTTAATAAGTCGAAGAACTTTTAATGGCTCTGCTGATTCAAGATCTTTTAATAATGGGTTCAGGCTCAAAAGTTCCTCAACCAATTCACAACTGGATACGTCACATTTTTCCCCATCAGTTAAACTGATTTGCAAATCTGCACAGGCTTCTTCCAATTTGGACTTTTCAGGAATTATTCTGATGTTGTATACAAAAAACCATGTATCATTGAATTTTGATAATTGTCTAAATCTAGTGACCAATGCATTCTCTATTGTATTGATCATAGGGTAAAAGATGTTCATTTTAAACAATTCTTCAGGATCTGTTGGTGTCTCATCTATGGCTTCGTACTCAAAAAACCTCTTCTTTCTTCGGGATCGGACTGGCTTAAAAATAGGATCTATCCCAGCCTGAGAAGCCATTTTCCTAGCTGTTATTAGAGCAGACGAATAAGTCCGGGTCCGGTACTGTTTGACAAATTCCGAGCAGTTTTGCAGCTTGCGATGTGTTTGGTAAATCCATAGTTTCAGATATCCATAATTCAAATAATATATCATACCAAGCCACCATTGTAACTATGAACTCAAATTGCTCCATGTTCTGAATCAGCGACAAGGCCTCTGATGCTGTAACTGGGTCATTCGTTTCTTCGTGAAGATTCAGAAGGGCATCACGAACTGAAGAGTAGTGATAGCGAACAGCAGCAAGGCTAGTAACTCTACTCTTCCAACGAGTTTCGCAAACTTTTTTCAGCGATAGTCCTTCTACGTGCTTGGATATCACTTCCCATCGCTTTGTTGATCCAGAGAATAAAACAAACAGTCTTTGGAGAAATCCAAATAAAGAAACCGATTTAACAGATGTTTTGGCGCCATCTGCTACCACTAAATTCAAGCTGTGACAGCCACATGGATTAAAAAATGCCCGAGGATATTGGTTCAGAATTCTGGTTTGGACACCTTTGTTTACTCCTACCATGTTGGCACCATTATCGTAGCCTTGACCTCGACAATCGTTCATGTCCAAATCAAACTCTTGCACAATTTTATCAAGAAAGAGGCCACTGAGTCCTGCTCCCAATGAGTCACTTGCCGGCTGGCTCATCCTCCAGCCAGCGAGCAAAACCAGGAATGTTGTTTACAGGAAGGTCCTAAGCACTTAATCTGAGGGAGCAACTGAAAGTATATGCTAAGCAAGTTATTAGCCTGGCTACGTAGACCAAAAAACCAGGGGTGGTGGTGGGATCAAAGGGCTTAAGCCCATCTATTTTATTGTTGTTAGACTTACAATAAAGGACTGTCTTATCTCTAACAGAAACTTAGCTTACCCTCTTTAACTAAATAATACAGCGTCATTTTTGACAACTCATTAATTTTCAAGCTTTAATAGTTGATTGATCGAGCTTGATCAAATTGATTATTTTCAAGCTTGATCATCTTCAAATTGATCGAGTTTAAATAGTTTCTCTTAGTTTCATAATACCGGTATCTAAGCTTCACAAATAACCTATTTCTTTTTTCTGATTTTACAGTCCATTTTTTTCTGATAATCACCGTAGCGAAGCATGGGTATCCAGCTAGTTGTGGATGTAACAATTCTTGGTGTGGACATTATAAACGCATATGGATTTATAGTTGACTTCAAAAACAATGTCTTGAGAATCGGAAAAGAAGAGGTAATACTCTCCACAATGAATAAATCTGAAAAATTTACGGATATGATAAATCAAGTGGCCATAACTGTCCCGCGAAACTCCAAAAAGATCATCATGGTTAGAACTGAGGTAGATACTAGGGGCAACCAGTGCGTATTTCCGGCTACTCAGGCCACAGGAGACATTTTACCTACGTGCGTATTGCTATGTAAAATGACAGGTTGGTCTAAAAAATTTACCACTCTGATAGATACATTTCCAGTGTCGTCAGGTTTTACTAAACTTCTGATAATTAGTACGCCCGGTCAGCTGACTACCTGGAGTTCGAATATCTTTGGAGCACTTCCATAAATACCTCTATGAAATAGTTTTCACCATGCACTGACCATACCGTGCTCTTGAGATTTAATAATTTGGAAGGGCAGTTGGCAAGGTGGCTCAAACATCTGCAAGATCGGCGGGGGCGCCTGCATGGTAATGCACATAGCTTATCCTGAAGACGTGCTCGGAAGATTGCCGACATTGCCTCAAAAAGGAAGAAGAGAATGCATGTCAACTTGTGCAAGCGATTCACTGTATATTCTGGGTACAATGGGAATCTCTACCCGTGGAGAACAGATTGCTAAAAAGGTCTTGGGAAAGTGCAGATGGACAAGACGTGGTCATGCAGTTGATAGTTCCCCGACGCAAAGTGCAATCTGTTTTGAAGGAGATGCACGATGGAGTGTCTGGAGGTCATCTTGTGTTAATAAAACAATTGACAAAATACGGAAACGATTCTACTGGCTTCGTCTTTACCACGACATAGGGGAGTGGTGTCAAACATGTGACATATGTACTGCAACAAGGACCTACAGACCAGAAGCAGGGGGAAAATGAGACAGTATAACATTAGACTGCCATAGACGCTGCTGGACCTTTCCCAGTTATCGACTGGAAACTGGTACATCATGTGGGTGGAAGGTTAGGCAATTCCAAATCAGTAAGTTACTTCTGTTGCCATTATGGAGTCCCTATGGAAATCCATACAGACCTATGCAGAAATTTTGAGCCAGGAGTGTTTAAAGAATCATGCCGTCTACTCAGAATTTGAAAGACCAGGACAATGCCTCTCAATCCTCAGTCCGATGGAATGATTGAGAGGTTCAATAGGACACTTGAGCAGGATCTGTTGAAGGTTGTTGACGAGAACCAAACAGATTGTGACCAGCGTGTACCACTATTCTTAATGGCATATAGGACACCAGTACATGACACAATCGGTGTGACTCCAGCAAAATTGGTGTTTGGGTGGCAGATATGTCTTCCTGGGGACTTGATGTTCGGATCACCCGAGACTCAGTTCCAAGAGCTGCAGAATTATTCTTAGACTAATGGTTTGGTTGTACAACTCAAAGTGCCACCATGGTTGCTCACCTAAACATCAAACTAACTGGGAAGGAACTTACACTGTGACAAAGAGAAGCAACGATGGTGTATATTGGGGGTCATTCCAAATCAAATCATCCAGCCAGAACAAAATTTTTCACCCCACCCTCTCAGATTTTCATGAAATTTTTTTTACAGCATCAATGGACAAATATAAAAAACCGTATTTTTCATTTTTGCCAAATTCGCTTTAGTTTTTTTAATGATTTTTTGAAAAAAGTCCATTTCTAGCCGATTTGTTAGTCGCGGTGCGAGATCTAAAGAGCACTTTTCAATAAAAACTCTACTTGTACGGTTATTATTTAATATTAAATTATGAAACTCACAATACTTATTTGAAATTTCACAAGGATTCCAAATATAAAGTCAAAAAGATTTAGACTTATATAAAACTTGTTTTTCCACTTCAAAGTTGGCAATTGTGAATTTTTTCTCTGTGCAGGCTTTTATGTAAATGTTTATAACTTTTTTCTGTCTGGTCCTATGAGGCTGAAAAAGATCTCATTTGAAAGAGGATGAAATGTAATATAATAGCATAAAATAAAAGTCATGGGTATTTAATTACATCATTTTATAATTTAAGTACAAAGATTATATTTGATATTTCATTGAAATATTTTGCATATACAGGTGCTTCTTGATTGATATGAAACTTAATTTTTCCTTGCCCAGGCAGCATTAATATTTTGAATACTTTTTTTGGATAGTCTGAAAAGCATTCGGCCCACCTAAGCACTTATTTCAGGTATATCTATGTTTGTAAAAGGGACCCAGCACTTATCCTCTCTCCCAACATTTCTGTGTTCTGGCCAAAAAAATGTTTTTGATTGCCAGTGAGGATGCATAAAATTGATGTAAGCATCTTGGTTGTCATCATCTAGCTCCAAAATTAGTTCAATATAACACTTTTCTTTATAGGCACAGGATGAAATGTACTAGAATAGCATAAAATAAAAGTCATGGGTATTTAATGTCATCATTTACATTTAAGTACACAGTTTATATTTGATATTTCTTTGAAATATTTTGCATGACTGTACAGGCAGCCAGTCAGAGGTACATTAAGCCTCAGTTTGCTCTGTGACACTGGTTGTGACAGTTGCAGTAGCATACAAACAGTGCATAATTAGTTCATTGTAAAAAAGTGTATACATTGTTTGAAGTGGTTTTGTATAAAATAGTTTTTTTATAATCTATAAATTTATACAGTGTAGTAGGGGACAGTACGGTTTGGAACAAACAAACAAACTACAGTGAGTAGTCTGATTCATGTGATTCTGGTTCAACAATCATTTTGTCTGATTTAGTACTATTAAGTTTCATTGATAACCATTAATGTGCAGTTTAAAACAAAGATTTATTTCTTTATTACTGTACTATCTATGTATAATCATGAGTTCAGATTGTAACGGTACGAGATTGTAGGGCCAAGATAACATTTTAAAATTATATTCTCTATGCAGTCATTGTTCACCCTTGTAGAACCCCAAGTTAGTCAACCAGATAGGCTGTGTTTATTACAGAATAAAACGTCTATGTTTTGTCTACGTACTCGAGCAACGTAGACCGATTGTGAAATAACACCTAACTTCGCATCAGCCGTGAATCATGAAAGAAAGTAATGTAACTGCACATTGCGCCAGGTGGCAAAATATTGCTAAATCCTATGCCTAAGTTATAGCGCTCTTTTAACAACACCAATGGGAGAGCAGACTCAAGATCACGTATGACCAGCTCTGTATGTTCAGCTTTTGCGAACTAACGCCAGTTCTATTGCAACTCATGGTCGCGCGACCATTAAAATTCTAAGTGCCCGGGCGAATCTCAAAAGCCGGCCGGCTATATAAAAAAAAAAAACATACAGTGTACCTCTTACAGTGCATAAATTATTTAACAACAACCAAACTCAATGTCAATAGTGCCGGAGTGCGAAAAAACGTGTAAAACTGTTATCACGAGACGACGTAGCAAACCAGAAGAAAACGTAATGGATGGGTAACTAAAATCACAGCCTATTAACATTTAAACCAATGTTTAGTAAATTTTGATTACCAAAAGCTTAAAAAGTAAGAAACAAAGAGATCTCTAAGAAAAAGGTTTTTATATTAAATATGAAAGCAAGGTGAAAGAATAAAAAATAAACGTACTGGTTTATTCAAAAAGATATAATTTGTTATAGGTCAAGAAAGATTTCATTTATTAATTTGTTTGAATATAATGTATTACTAATATCAAGACTAGTGTTTAATTGATGAGGAAATAATGGGGCTAATAAATTGGAAGCAATTTGTTTTATAAATGAACTGCGTATTTATATGTGTACTGGTAACCTTCAAATAATCCTTTCTGCAGCAGTTTCGTCTGAACGACTCTTGGACCCTAATCCGAAGGTAAGAGTAAGATATTTGGATATTTGATATAATTAATAAAGTTTCATTGGCTCCCGTAACAGTGACGCGAGTATAGGGTTTATAACCTATATCCGCCAGACCTAACCAAGCTGCAGAACAGGTTATTTGGAAGTGAGGGCGATTATTGTGTAGTTTGCTAAGCATACATTTATAAGTATACTATTTATAACATATACTCAAAATGGAGAGTAATAGTGATAAAGTCAACAACGTTGACCTGATCAGTACAAGTACTGACAATCAAGTAAATACAATAATAACTGAAACGGTAATAAATGAAATAAGCCTAACAGAATCAGTGACACTGGAAGGCGCTAAGATTCATTCAACGCCTATCCAAAATAAGCAATCTGATGGTAATGAGATAATGAATATGATGCAATCACTTTTGGCAAAGCAAAACGCAATGTTAGAGGTAAATTTTAACGCCATAAATAATCGTTTTGACATGAATGATACCAAGTTCAATGAACAAAATACAAAATTTGATATATTAAGTAGCGACATAAATAGTCGTTTTGACATAAATGAGACTAAATTAAATAAACGTTTTGACATGAATGATGCCAAATTCGAACAATACAAAGAACAGAATATGAAATTTGAAAATAGCATAAATGTAAAGCTTGATGAATTAACCAATTCATTGTGTAGTATTGATGTACGAATTAATGAAATATGTAGTGAAACAAAAAGAGAAACAGATGAGTTAAGAGAGTGTGTGTGTGCGGTAGACAGTAAAACAAATACGTTAGAATTCACTCAAAAAGAACTTGGACAACAAATAATTACAGTAAATGATAAATTAGAAAATTTTGTAGGTAAAGCAGGTGATAAATTTGAGGGTATTGAGAGTGAGATGCAGTGCATAACTAACACTATACGCGTCATAGATAACCGTAGTAGTGAATTAGAATCACAAGTAGCAGTAGTTAAAAATGTTAGAAATGAGATAGAAAATATTTGTAAAACAGATATTCAATTAATCCAAGAAACAGTAAATGTTACTGAGAGTGTGAATCACAATAAATTCGAGTCTATTGAGCAGAGTATTATTAACGTAAAAGATGAGTTGAATATGGCAATTGGCCAGAAAATAAATAATGTTACGGAAAGAGTAATTATGACCCGTGACCTAAGTAGCGAAATAGAGTTAGAGTTATTTACTGGTGATAGTAGGGGGGTACACCCCTATGCAATTTCTAAATAAAGTAAGAGAGTATAATCAGTTTTGTAATAGTAGTTGGGAAGTTAAGCTCATAAAAATTGTGAAATGCTTTAAGGGTAATTCTGAGATATGGGCGGAGATACATAGGAATGAATGGGAGAGGTATGAAAATTTTGAAACAGCTTTTCGTAATAAATACTGGTCGGAGGAGGAGCAGGAGATACTGCGAAGTCAAATAATGGGAACAGGGAACTTTGGGAGAAACAACCATAATATTACAGTCTATACGATGAGACTGTTTAATGAAGCGAAATATTTAGAACCACCGTTGTCATTTCAGTCGTTTGTACGCCACATCAGCAAACATTTACCAAGGGAGGTACAGATCACGCTAATGACGAAAGAGGTAAGTGATATAAATGAGTTAGAAAAAATATTGGATGTTTTTCAGAATATTAAGGACCAGGAAGACAGCAGACGTACACCGCAACCTAATGTGCACAATGGAGGAAATTATGCACCAAGAGGAGGACAAAACGAGGGAACTACACATGATGGTCGGGGGCCAAACAGACGATATCCGATGTGGAAATGTGATGGGTGTATGGTGGAAAATTATGCTGATCGTAATTTTTGTTATAGATGTAGGAAGGCGAGGCCCGGTCATCAGCGGAGGATGCAGCCGAGATTCAACAACAATACACAGCAGAGAAACGGTGAAGGACGAGCCGAGAATATAAGAAATGAAGGGGGAAATCAGCACACGGGAAGAGTGTATACACCTAGAAATGCGGTTGAGAGGACGGGAAACTAATAAGGACAATGGATGAGGAGGCCCGGCCATTGTCGATGGATAACTGCGGGGTCCATGGAAGTAAATACAAGAATCACACAATTCACACGGACATGGCTACTGAGTTGATGGAAGAAGAGGAGGCGTTAACAATGAGACCAGAAGCTTGGTTGACGGAGGTAAAACTGGAAATAGAAGGTAAGCCAGTTTTGACACTTATAGATACAGGTAGTGAAGTATCCGTAATAGCTGAACATGTACTGAATAAATTAAGAGAAACTAACAAAAACATCCATCTTTGCCCGTTGCGGGGGTAACCATTGTAGGGATTACGGGTGTTAGAAGTAAACGAGTTACAAAACAAGTCCAGTTGAATATGTTAATAAATGGGGAAAGTTATGAGAATACATTCCTAGTTGTAAGGGGCTTAAATTTAGAAGTAATACTGGGTAATGATTTTCTGATTAGGAATAATGCGGTAATCAATTTTAAAAAGAGAATTTTAGAATTGAACAATAAAGGTAAACAAATAACAGTTAATTTTGAACGGGTATTAGATATAGTAAAGATTTCGGGTATAAGGGTTATACCAAATAAGGCCATAGATAGGGATATGGAATTCAGTATGCATATGTGTAAAGAGAGAGTGAGTGAAGAGAGTGAGGAGAGAATATGGGCGGATAGAGCGGTTAAATTTTGTGGTGAGGGTGGCGAAATGGGAAGTTCTCAACGTAAAGCGTTGTGGCGGGTAGTTGCGGATTATAGGGGAGTGTTTGCCGGGGAACCAGGAAGGGCAAAAGGTTATGAGTGTGAACTAAAGGTAAGGGAGCATGCGCCATATGTACAACGTAGTTATCCGGTACCATATTCAAAAAGGGGGGCAGTGCAGTTAGAATTGGATAGAATGTTAGAGGGCGGTATCATAGAGAGGTCGGTATCAACCTATTCTAACCCTCTAGTGGTAGTCATAAAGAAAGACGGGAGAGTTAGATTGTGCCTTGATGCGAGAAAAATAAACCAAATTATTATTCCTGATAGAGAGTCCCCTGAGGCGATTGAGGAAATTTTTCAGAAGTTCAGTGGGGTGAAATATATGACGTCGCTAGACCTGACGGCAGGTTACTGGCAGGTACCGTTAGCACAAAATAGTCGTAAGTATACTGCATTTTTATTTAACGCAAAAAATTATCAGTTTACTCGCTTGCCGTTTGGATTGAACACTAGTGTAGCTAGCTTTATTAAGTGTCTTGATGAAATTCTGATAGCTTCCAGAACATTTGAGGAGCATGTAGAACATTTAGAGTATGTGTTGGAGAAATTATACCAGGGAGGTTTAACTGTGAATTGGGATAAATCAAAATTTTTACAGACTGAAATACATTTTTTAGGCTTCATAATAACACCTAGAGGAATACGGGCTAATCCGGACAAAGTAGAATCTATCCTGACGTTCCCAGAGCCAAAGAACATAAAGCAATTACAAAGTTTTCTTGGTCTCTGTAATTTTTACAGGAAGTTCCAGCGAAACTACGCTTAGACGACGGCAAAACTTAGCGCCGTGCTGCAGAAGAACAAACAATGGAAATGGGGGGAGACTGAAAGAGAAGCGTTTTGCGAAATTAAGAATAAGTTCGCCAATATGATTTTAATGAATCACCCAAATTTCAATAATAAATTTTATTTACAGACAGACGCCAGCAATATAGCACTCGGAGCCGAACTGTATCAAGAGGACGAGGCAAGAGAACACCATACAATTGCTTTCGCCAGTCGGACGTTGTTAGCATCGGAACGCAACTATACAACCACAGAAAAGGAGCTCCTCAGTATAGTATTTGCAGTAAAGAAGTTTCGAACATATTTACTGGGAAATGCCACTATCATCCGGACTGACCACAAGGCTTTGTCTTTTTTAAACACCTGTAAGTTGACACATAGCAGGATAACCAGGTGGGTGCTAGCTTTACAAGAGTATAATTTTAGTTGGGAGTATATAAAAGGGGTAGAAAACAAAATACCTGACACTTTATCTAGGGTAGATATAGAGGGAATGAGAACAGGGAGGGATTTAAAAGAAATAGAAATTTTCAGACTTAGTAGGGAAGATAGATTGTTTGGGAAAGAATTGAGAGATATTAATAGCATGCAAAGGACAGATCCTAAATTGAATAAAATAATAACTAGTTTAGAGTCTGATTCAGATGAGTTAGAGTATAGCCGTTATTTCCAGATTTATCAAGGGAGTTTGTTTAAGAAAGTAGAGGGGGGAGAGCGTGATTGGAGGTTAGTTATACCGGAAGGGTTGGTAGATAAGATAATATGGGACTGTCATTTTCGGTATGGGCATTTCGGTGCTAGGAAATGTGTAAATGTATTGAAAGAATCATGTTTATTTAAGAATATGGAACGGAGGGTTAGAACTTTACTCCGGGGGTGCGATTTATGCCAAAAATCAAAAGTAGTTAATTACCGTTTAGAGGGAGAGATGAGGTGTATTAAAGCAGAAAAGCCTTTTGATTTAGTTGCGGTAGATTTGTTTGGCCCTCTACCAAAGGGAAGGGGAGGTGTAATGTATATTTTTGTGGTACTAGACACATTTACGAAATTTGTAAGATTATACAGTGTGAAGAGGGCCACTAGTAAAGTACTAACTGAGAAAATAACGAAGGATTATATGATTAAAACCGGAAAACCGAAAATAATATTATCTGACCACGGACCCCAATTTATTAGCGGAATATGGCGACAAACTTTGGGTTGGGAAGGTATCATACCTAAACATACGGCGGTATATCATCCTCAGTCGAACCAAGCCGAAAGGGTCATGCGAGAATTAGGGAGAATTTTCCGGGCATATTGCCATGCTAAACACAGTGAGTGGCCAGCCTATGTGGGAAAAATTGAAGAATGGTTAAACTGTACAACTCATGAATCAACGGGGTTCAAGCTAGTCAAGGGAAAACGTCCACCGAGGATCCTGGAACAGCTGTTCAACTTTCCACCGGAGAGCAACCCACGAGATTTGGAAGTAAAACTTCAACTCGCAAATGAAAACTTATTAACTAAAGGAGAAAGAAGAAAGCGGCTTCATGATGCCAAAGGTAAGTGGATTAAGTATGAGATAGGTCAGCTGGTATTAGTGAGAAGACACGATTTATCAAGTGCACAAGATAAAGAGATTAAAAAATTCTTTTTGTTGTATGAAGGACCGTATGAAGTAGTTGAAATCAAAATGGATAATGCCTACGTTCTACGAAATCAAATGACTGGGGAAATAGTGGGTACCCATAATGCCACCAATTTAAAAAAGTATGGTCAAAATGAAATAATAATAAATAAAATAATACATTAAATCCTGTAATTGAATATAAACTAAATAATTATTAGAATTAAAATTAGGAATTTAATATAAAACAGTAAGTGGTAGCGGGTAGATGTTCCCCACTTATCCCAGTGGGGTTCGTCTACTTCAGGGACGCGCCCCTGCCCACGCGAGCCTTGGTTTTCTCCATTTGTCCTTGTTGTCGGAGGAAGCTTTGCCCTTACCTTTAGCCCTAGTTATTGACCTTTTAATAATCCTTACCCTTTTTAGCTTCCCGATTTCCTTAACCCTCCCCTTAGAGTAAACATAACAATAGTCACACAAATTGGCACATTTTTTCGAACCATTTTTTACCTTAATTCTAAATAATACATTAGGGTAATCCTCAAAATTAAATGAACTGGTGCTATTTACGAATTGTAACTCATCCCTTAATTAGGTAGGTAGTAAAGAAGTTTTGTGGCTGAGTAGACAAACGAAATAAAATTTTCCGTATAAGCTAATAGAATTATTGTTTATTGAGATGAGGTCGTAGATTAGTTGTTGTGGTTTGTTTTTAATTTGGGAAACAAGTGGCAGACAAGGATCTGAGGTTTGTAAAAAGGTCGTTATTTAAAATCGTGAAGTGGGGTTCTGTTCGTCTTCAATCACATCTCAGTAAACAATGATTCTGTACGTATAAAGCATAACCTATTTACAGGTAATATTTGAAGAAACAAAAAAAAAATGTTTGGAAATATTTTAAAGAAAAAGATATGTAACCAAAAGGTTTAATTATTATTTTGTGGTACCTGCTAAGTTAGGTTATGAGTAGAGGATAGATGGTATATAGAATGTGATTGTGGAGGAATTTAAAGAAAGATTTGAAACAATTGATGGAATGTTTGTAAAATTTATTGAAATATTAAGAAAAACTGAAATATTAGACCAATTAGAATCTTTTGATAAATGTAATTAAAGTAATTGAAATTGTTTTGAATGTATGAAGAGAGTAAATTAATTTGGAGTTGTCCCTGGAGTAATTTAATAATATGAAGGTTAGTGACGTGTTTAACTTCATTGTGATTTAAATTGAAATTGTAATTTTATATATATTTTATATATTAACTTCATATAGCTGTAATCAAGGTTAAACTGTTTTAAGTGAAGATTATTAAAGAATTTTCAAGTTAAACAAATAATTTAAAAGGGCCAATTTTATTAATGAAGCAAAATTAATTCTGATCTGAACTGGTACCAGTTGATAGATATGTTAACAAAAAGAATTATAGAAACCAAGAAATTTGAAGGAAGTATATATGTCAGTATATGATGTAACCATGAATGTTGAAACTGAGAGTGTTTATAACACCAGTCTGGCAGACGACTGTTTATGTAAACAGGTGTGTTGAATGTTTTGACTAATGTGCATAGCCAGGTGTGGAAGCTGATAACTGTTGTAGCTTGATGAATCAGTATCTTGAGTAAAATCTTATTGTGACATAAAAGAATTGAAATTAAATGTTTACAGACAAAATAATAATGAGGTAATTCCTGTAACTTAGAGTTTGAGAAATTAAATAAAATTAAATTAATTTGGTAATTAAATTAATTGAAAAGATGATTTTAATAATGAACTTGTAATAATGAACTTAACTTTATTTTCATTCAAATTCAAATTGGAATTATAAAGTAAATGTTAATTGATGTAAATAATGGTTAAAATATTCATTTGAAACTGAAAACTGAAGGAAAGTTTGTATGGGTATAATAAAAAATGTTCAGGTTGAAATAGTGGTTGGACAATTAGAGGTGTACATAACTGTTCAAGTAATTTTTATAAAGGGACAATCTATGTTTTATGTTTTAACTGTAGATTCCCCACCTAAGTGCGGTCATGACCTCACCAGATCATGACCGTGAAAGTAGTTAATTGTGGCAAATCATAAATTTCACTTGATATAACCGGCTTGTGGTTTGTTTTATTTTGTCAACCCGGTGGTCTGTTAGATTTAGTAGGGGGGTTATTTTTTGGGGAATCTACCAAATTTTGGAACAGGGCTATTTTCACCCAGATAGGGGTGGTAGTCCATTAGGGGTGTATAAATAGAAAATAGTAGGTGTAATACCGAATTTTATTGTAACGCCGAAGCAAGGATGGGGGTGGAATAAAAGAAAAAATGTCCACCCCTTCCGCATCAGTCCTTGTGAAAGCAACTAGACGCTACAGTCTAGGGGGGGTAATAGTGAGTGTGGATGGGCGGTGACCCAGTTACAGGTCACGAGGAAGATGTGATTAGGGCTAGATTGAGGTCTACGAGGGCCAAGAAGTCTAGTGCTGCACACAGTAGAATGTAACGGGTATCAGGGGTTAAGGGATTAAAAGGGGGGTAGTAAAAAAAAAAAATTTGTTTATTCTATATGAATATGAGTAGGCAAATAAGGACATAATTTGTATTTTAGGTACGATTACTGTGAGTTAATGTAATCCTGTAATGTGTCATTTTGGCTGGGCAATATTGTACGGGGAATATTATTCAATTTAACTGGAATTTATGTGTACTACTGTAAACCTATATTGTTTTATTAACACTATTTTTTTAGGGTCTATAATATAAAATGAGCCAGTACATTGTCAATGAACCAGTACGGCTAAGAGGAAACAAATCCGTTGTGGGATATGGAGTGATGGAAGGCCGCTTGTCGATTTTTTAATTAAATGTTTCAAAGTCAGGCGATACTGGGGCGGGTATCTGTCCGAGCTTATGGTGGTGGGATCTCGAGTAGAGAAGTCCCGTAAGATCGGATGGGTGCTGCCACAGTCGCCAGACTAGGGGGGTAAGAACCCATGATTTAGTAGAGTGTTCAGGGGGGTTGCGGCGCCATATCCTCACTGATCCCCTTAGGTTTAGGCAATAAGAGTTTGAACGCTTCGGCCTTCAATCTCTTATTGGGGGGGGGGATATTGTAACGGTACGAGATTGTAGGGCCAAGATAACATTTTAAAATTATATTCTCTATGCAGTCATTGTTCACCCTTGTAGAACCCCGAGTTAGTCAACCAGATAGGCTGTGTTTATTACAGAATAAAACGTCTATGTTTTGTCTATGTACTCGAGCAACGTAGACCGATTGTGAAATAACACCTAACTTCGCATCAGCCGTGAATCACGAAAGAAAGTAATGTAACTGCACATTGCGCCAGGCGGCAAAATATTGCTAAATCCTATGCCTAAGTTATAGCGCTCTTTTAACAACACCAATGGGAGAGCAGACTCAAGATCACGTGACCAGCTCTGTATGTTCAGCTTTTGCGAACTAACGCCAGTTCTATTGCAACTCATGGTCGCGCGACCGTTAAAATTCTAAGTGCCCGGGCGAATCTCAAAAGCCGGCCGGCTATATAAAAAAAAAAACATACAGTGTACCTCTTACAGTGCATAAATTATTTAACAACAACCAAACTCAATGTCAATAGTGCCGGAGTGCGAAAAAACGTGTAAAACTGTTATCACGAGACGACGTAGCAAACCAGAAGAAAACGTAATGGATGGGTAACTAAAATCACAGCCTATTAACATTTAAACCAATGTTTAGTAAATTTTGATTACCAAAAGCTTAAAAAGTAAGAAACAAAGAGATCTCTAAGAAAAAGGTTTTTATATTAAATATGAAAGCAAGGTGAAAGAATAAAAAATAAACGTACTGGTTTATTCAAAAAGATATAATTTGTTATAGGTCAAGAAAGATTTCATTTATTAATTTGTTTGAATATAATGTATTACTAATATCAAGACTAGTGTTTAATTGATGAGGAAATAATGGGGCTAATAAATTGGAAGCAATTTGTTTTATAAATGAACTGCGTATTTATATGTGTACTGGTAACCTTCAAATAATCCTTTCTGCAGCAATTTCATCTGAACGACTCTTGGACCCTAATCCGAAGGTAAGAGTAAGATATTTGAATATTTGATATAATTAATAAAGTTTCAAGATAAAGAGTTGTTAGTACGTAAAGAACAGTGTACTGTGGTGCTGATCACTCATTCTGTTTGTCACAACACAAATTTTACAGATGAGAAAGAAATACTGTTGGTTTCAAATTTACCAGATGAAGTAAGGGTAATCAGACTTAATTCAGGTACATCTATGCAGCAAATTATGTTTGTAAAAGGGACCCAGCACTTATCCTCTCTCCCAACATTTCTGTGTTCTGGCCAAAAAAAAGTTTTTGATGGCCAGTGAGGGTGCATAAAATTGATGTAAGCATCTTGGTTGTCGTCATCTAGCTCCAAAATTAGTCCGATATAACATTTTCTTCATAGACAGCCTACATAGGTATTTGGTTGGAGATTTGGAAGTTGCAGTTCTTGCGAAAAGCTATATCTTAAGGAAACATGTTTGTCACTGCTGATACGTTTTGCTGCTATTTCGGTTTTGGTAGTGGTGGAAATAATGGAAGGACCTTGTGCCAATAACAGTTTTATGATCACCTGCCTGGGCAAGGAAAAATTAAGTTTCATATCAATCAAGAAGCACCTGTATATATTATAAATATCCTGTAATACCATTTAAGACTGAAAAGGTAAGCTAACTCAACAAGTAAATACCTAAGCAAGATATTATTTTTAAAATATGGACAAATCTTCTTTAAAATCTATATTGTTTTAGTTTTGACAGGTAGTTAGACCTTGTTACACTGATAAGCCTAATTTTAACTGAAGGTTTTAGTACAGAAAAATATAAGCATACCTTAAGTAAAAAAAAATCCTCATTGGCCACAGAAGATAGGGTACTATGCAAAATATTTCAATGAAATATCAAATATAAACTTTGTACTTAGTAAATTATAAAATGATGTCATTAAATACCCATGACTTTTATTTTATGCTATTATATTACATTTCATCCTCTTTCAAATGAGACCTTTTTCAGCCTCATAGGACCAGACAGAAAAAAGTGTTAAACATTTACATAAAAGCCTGCATGGAGAAAAACATTCACAATTGCCAACTTTGAAGTGGAAAAACAAGTTTTATATGAGTCTAAATGTTATTTTTGACTTTATATTTGGAATCCTTGTAAAATTTCAAGTAAGTATTGTGAGTTTCATAACTTAATATTAAATAATAACCATACAAGTAGAGTTTTTATTGAAAAGTGCCCTTTAGATCTCGCGCCGCGACTAACAAATCTGCTAAAAATGGACTTTTTTCAAAAAATCATTAAAAAAACTAAAGCGAATTTGGCAAAAATGAAAAATAAGGGTTGTTGCATTTGTCCATAGATGCTGTAAAAAAAATTTCATGAAAATCTGAGAGGGTGGGGTGAACACCCCTGGATGATTTGACTTGGAATGACCCTTGGATTCAACAGGGTGGGCAGTGGAAATTAAAGGTCGTCCACCTAGATCGCCTGGCCAGTTATAGGGATGGTTTTCCAGTTCAGGACAAACAGGCTTAAGGGGGGGGGCAGCGCTACAAAAATATGTAACACTCTCGAAAAGCCAAAAGGTGCAGTGTCTCTGTCAAGTACTTTCTAGACTGTTCAAGTACTCTTAGCTATGCAAATTATGCAGGCACACCTCCAAAAGAATGGAAAATTATTCTGGAATGCCTGCAGGACCTATATGAGCAACATTGGCCAACTTAGTGAGATAGTTACATCTTGAAAGTTTGTAGAGAGCGGATCAAGTGTTTGTTGCGGATTAGTGGAAAGTGACTATTGTGTTATAATTAGTGTGGAACTCTATTAGTTGACATTATTATTGTGTGTGGGCAAATATAACTTGAATTATTGTATGAGAGTACCTTGATTTCAAATTATTTGAAACTAATTAAAGCTGGTAATTAGTGACTTCCTTGGTGTCTGTATTTTATTTTCACTGACAATATAACGATCCATGAGAACGTCATAACAATATTTACATTTACCATAACACAAATTGTTAAATTTCCTTCATAACAATTTGAACTTAATATGTTAATATATTACACCAAAATTTTTAAAAATTCTCAGGCATTATTTATGAAGACAAAATAAGGCCCTTTAGGTTTTTGCATGATGAGAGGTTCCAGTACTGGCTTATATTGATAAAAAGGACTCAAGAGTTTTGTGGTGTGGCAGAGATGTAAAATAAAACGTATTAGTTAACAATATTGTTTTATAAAATTAAGTGTAATTTATAATTAAACTTTATTCAGTGTGTAGATAAAACAGATAATTTACAAATTTGAAACCTCAACGACTACATTGAAATTCTATCGTTGAATGAAGGAAAGTGGGTTATCTGCAGTTCATACTTAAACAATTAAGCTAATGTGTTTTGGATTATAGAATTGGATGAAAAACTGCCATGATGAGTTTTCAGTTTGCCTACCTTCTCCTTGAATGCACGAATAGGACTAGTAACATAATTCAAGTACTTAAATATACAGGGTGGGGCGTGGGAACTTCCTTTTTGAAAATGAAATAAAAAACTGTACACGTTAAAAACTCTTTATTCTTATTTTTTACCTGTCACACAACATGAGAGATTTGATTTTACACTGTTTTAAAAAGAATATCTTTTAATTGTCGTCCTCCATTGTCAATACACTGATTCAGTCGAATTCGGAAGTTTCGGTCCACTCTTTCAAGCATGTGGACCGGTATATTGGCAATTTCGGCTCGGATGTTGTTCTGTAGGTATTCCAGGGTGTGTGGACGATCATTATAAACCAGGGATTTGAGATAACTCCACAGGAAATAATCACAGGGGGCTAAATCAGGCGAACGCGCAGGCCAGTTTACGTCCCCTCTCAGGGAGATCAGCCGCCCGGGGAAGGCTTCTCTCAAACAATCCATTGAAACCCTGGCTGTGTGGGCTGTGGCCCCATCTTGCTGAAACCACACATTATCCAGTTCCATTGCTTCGAGAGCAGGCAAAAAAAACTCTTGGATCATTGTCAAATAACGGTCTGAATTCACAGAAACAGCACCACCGTTTTCTTGAAAAAAGTAAGGGCCAATGATCCCTATTCTTGAAATTGCACACCATACCGTGACACGATCCGAATGAAGGGGCCTCTCATGAAGTTCCCTGGGATTTGTTTCACTCCAGTACCGCATATTCTGTTTGTTAACACAGCCACTACAGTGGAAATGTGCCTTGTCAGAGAAGAACACAAGTGCGTCGTTGGGTAAGGTGTCAACCAGCTGCTCACATGATGTTTGTCGGTTTACATAATCACGTTCTATCAGTTGTTGGGTCACAACCATTTTGTATGGGTGCAAATGGAGGTCATCGTGAAGAATTCGACAAATAGAACGTGCCGACACGCCAAGGGCAACTGCATGTTTATGTGCAGAGCGCTTAGGAGACCGCAGCATAGCCAAATGAACTCATTCGACATTTTCAGGTAACGTTCCTCGGAGGTCCTCTCTTTCTTTTGGACACATTCCCCATTTCCCTGAAGGCGTCCACCCACAATAAAATCGATTTCCGATCAGGAACATGGCCTCGTGGGAGAATTTCGAAGTGACGACGAAACAGTTGCACCGCGATGACCGAGCGGCTGTTAGAAAAATACGCCTCTACGGCAAAAGCGCGATGCTGCCTCGACCAAAGCATTGTTGCGACTGAAACGGGTGGGGATACAAACCTCCCACCCTGCCTCTTTAATTGAGACCTCCCCACCACTCTGTGACCCCCACATAACTTCACCGCGCCATTTTCAAAAAAGGAAGTTCCCATGCCCCACCCTGTACAATCATATTTTTTTAACACACACATTTGTATGTGTAATGCATTCTTGAGTAGTAGACAGCATCTGAGTTGTCCATTCATCCTGAACAGAACTGTTTCTGCTGTAATGTTGCAGCACATTCCTATGTCCGTGTGTCATCTTCTGGCTGAGACCTGTTCAGGAATCTTAACAGTCTGCAGTCATGAAGAGGAGACAATCAGCTTCAAGTGACCAAGTGCTAAATTTCATGCCATGAGGTTTGGTCAAAGACAGAATACTTTTTTATAACTGGACCTAAGAAAGCAAAGAATACTAAATCACATAGCTGAAAATTTTGTGGGTTCTTTTTAAAAATCACTTGGTACAATGTGGTACCTGCATAGTTCATCTGTGAAAGGCCCTTGCCACTTATGTGTAAAATTTACATGCAAGATGTTTCCTTGTATAATCCTGAGAACAAACACAGCCCGCTTCTCAACAAGTGGAAAGGGAAATTATGGACGATTTTGGTCACTAGGATAAGCCCCCCTCTATCATGTTCACTTTCCATCTTTTTTTTTTACATATGGCAAGGTGATGACTAGTAACAGGTACACCCCCAATAATCATTTTACCCAGTCAGTTTTCAGGCCATAGCAAGGCAAGTATCAGAACCAGGTGAACTGACAGTCATCTGGTTATACGAGGGCTATCCAGAAAGTAACAGACGTTTTGAAATAAAAAATTTACAAAATGAAAAACATTTGAAAGGTACACTCTTAAGCTATTTTTCTACATAATCGCCATTCAAATTAAGGCACTTATCATACCGTGGCACAAGTTTTTCAATACCGTCTCTGTAGAAATCTGCCGCCTGCGATTTCAACCACTGGTTTACACCGGCATGCAGTTCGGCGTCAGTATCAAAGCGTTGTGTAGCGAGCCATGTCTTCATCGCTGGGAAGAGGTGATAGTCGCTCGGCGCCAAATCCGGGCTGTATGGTGGATGATCGAACACCTCCCATCCAAAACCATCGAAGAGCTCTCGGGTACGATTGGCCGTGTGTGGACATGCGTTGTCGTGAAAAAACAAAACCTTCGCACTAAGTTTTCCCCGACGCTTGTTTTGTATCGCGCGCCTTAACTTTCTCAGTGTTTCACAATACCTCTCTGAGTTAATTGTTGTGCCACGTTCAAGAAAATCAACGAGAATCACTCCTTCAGAGTCCCAAAACACAGTAGCCATAATCTTTCTTGCTGACAGCGTTTGCAAACACTTCCTTGGTTTCTTGGGAGAATTTGTGTGTCCCCATTCCATCGACTGCCTATTTGTTTCACTATTGACATGCTTCACCCAAGTCTCGTCCCCAGTTACGATACGATCGATAACTTTGTTACCATTTTTGTCGTAATCTTCGAGGAAAGTTAGTGCTGCAGCCAGTCTCTGTTTTTTGTGGTCTTCCGTTAGGATTTTCGGAATCCACCTAGCACAAAATTTGTGGTAACCAAGCTTTTCCGCCACAATTTCATGCACCAAACTCCGTGAAATTTGGGGAAAATGTTTCGAAAGTTCCGTAATCGTGAAACGACGATCTTCACGAATTTTGTCGTTGATTTTCATCACCAGTTTATCAGTCACAAGGCTAGGTCTACCACTGCGGTCCTCATCGTGAACATTGGTACGGCCATTTTTAAAATCAATGCACCATTGCCTCACTCGGCTTTCACTCATTATTCCTTTTCTGTACACATCACAAAGTTGGCGATAAATTTCAATTGGTTTGTGATTTTTCGCCAACAAAAACCTAATCACAGAACGCACCTCACAAGTGGCGGGATTTTCTATTGCAGCGCACATTTTAACACGTCACAGAGAGCAAAGTAAGAGGGGCACAGACCGCACGCTACCACAGCTGGATGCGTACTGAGTGTAGGAACGTTCTGACACCAAGATGGCGGCTCTATCCCCGCCCACCGCCGCGGTCGGTCAAAACGTCTGTTACTTTCTGGATAGCCCTCGTAATAAATTATACTTGAGTTCGTAAGACAGCGCAAGAAGGTTCTTTCAGGCTTGTGGTTCCTTCCAGTACTTAAAAACTCTTGGTCTCATTAACGGCCAATTTCACTTGTCAGTCCAGTCAATGATAATCAAAAGTTGGCGTAGTTGTATGATCACCATGCTGATGTTACAATTAGAGGTATGCAAGGTTTGCTGTCTTGTCTTTTGTAAATTAGGCTATCTGCACAGAAATGCACTAGTAATCACATGTGAGATACACTACACTTTGGAAGGTATGTTAAGTGCCTCATCAATTTAATGGACACTGTTGAGTGGTCCCACTTCTAGCAGCCAACAATAAAGTGCCAGGCCATAGTGATTCCAGTCAATGACAACATGCATGATAGCTGGGCCTGAAGTAGTTTCTAAGCTGACACCAAGAGCTCTGTGGATTTCAATGGTAGTGGTCTTGAGATAAGTTCATTGTGGTGTCATGTACTATTCTAGAAGCAAATGCCACTACTTGTCAGGCATCGTGTTTCTACATACAATACACATCTAAGCACAACAGAATTTTAAAAAGGCACCAAAGAAGGCACAAGACCTTGGCCCAAATCTTTCAGAACTGAACAAGAACATTTGTTTCACCTAGAAAACAACTACAATTCCTTCACTGCAGTGATCATTAGCATGAAGAGATTGGTTCAGGATATAAGGAGCTGGAGGACTACATTAAACAAAATGAGAGATAAAAATCTCTAAAGCACATCATAAAAATAATTTATTATTCAATAATATGAAAACAAATAATTATTAAATTGTCAGTTTCTGCCTTTTATGGTAGACAGACCAAAGCTCTGGCAGATGTGCAGGTTGCATAGTATCCATGAAGTGCTGACGCCACATTTGTTCAAGTCTTTCTACAGCCTCCACTTCCATGAAATACTGTACTACCTTGAGCCCATGTGGTGTGTAATTTTCTTGTTCTGCACTGTAAATTATATAAGAAATGGTAAATGACAATTCACTGAAGATTTTAACACAAAATTAGTTAAGTCAATTCAGTGGATTAGCAATACTTATCTTATTTTCATTTTTAATAAGAATGCAAATAATAATTGATATCCACACCTGTTGCAGGTCTATGCAGACACCAGGTGTTCTCGATTGTCAACTATCCATAATATAATTTGTTTTTACTTCATCTGCTGCCAGGAGTGTACATCTCAACACCCCTGACATCTCAATTTCCACCCCTTTCCCATCTGTTGATACCAAACTTCCTGCTCATTCACTTAATATTTTGTACCATCTTAATCTCACTTTCATACTTAGCTTCTTCACATCCTCTCTTAAATTTACTTTACACCCTCTCACCTGTTTTCCATTTTAAAATGAAATAACTTCCTTTTCCAAAGAATGATCTCCATTAAAGCACCTGGAACTCATGTCCTAGGCACTTTCCAGGATATTCAGTCTCTTTCAATATACTGGATATGATTAAACCAACTGAATTGTTTCTGATCTACATATTCTACAAATGATTTCTGTCAAACCATCAAATTCTCTAACATTTTCCATTGGAAGACATTAGTTTTTCTGTTCTTAGTTTACCTGTTTGTGGTAATCTTAAAACATCTTTTGATAGCTTTGTCTTTCTTCCTAATTACTTCTGTCAGTCTCCAGGTCTTTCAACTGGATATCAATAACCTTTTCACACAATCATTCCAGTTTCTGCACTTCAGTACACACTGCATGCCCCTTTCGTTTTCATTATTTTGTATCTTAGATTTCTAAAGTTGTTCCCCATTGAGTGAATCTTACTCCCATAAAATTATAGTTAGTACAGTGCCTTCATGCTCACTTTACAGTTTCATCTGTTCCAATTATTTTGCCTTTCTCTACATTCATCAACAATTTTATTTTCATATTCCTCCTTGTTATATACTCTACATACTCTATCATTAGCACATAAGATCTTGCCATCTAGAAATACAAGAATCCAGTAAAAGTAAGCGTGTCTGTCAGTGATGATTCCCATGCCATTACATTTTCTTTTCTATCTTCAGAAAGCATCCAAGCTGTACGTTTTACAATTCTTCATTCATGATTTTGTTTCAGTATATATTGACCCCAATTTTATTTTTGTACAATGTACTCCATAAGTCACTACTAATGACTACTAACATTAAGTGATTTAGGACCCACTTGTACACATTATTTAGACATTAGAAGATGGCACAAGCTGCATGTTAGTAGCAACATATTATCATATCACAGGTTGTCGACTGTAGGACCAACTAACACTCAGTCACTGTTATTCTCAAGTATTTTCTGTAGATTGAAGTAATTTATTTTATATAATTTATGCAGTGATTTTTTTTTTATACTATATACTATCCAAGCCTAACTGATTCTTGTGAAAAATAACAAAAAATAAAAACAGCAGTCTTGAACTGTTGCTACTGCAAATTGCAAAATGTTCCTGAGAATGGTCATATAAAAACCAACATTATAAATATTAGTTTTGCTGTAATTAAGGATTCCTATTTGTTCCCATTGTTACAGTTTCATGTCACAAATAAAGTCACTGTTGTTACCTTGACACAGGAAATATAATAAACAATAACATGAAATATAATAAACAATAGCAGGAACATGCAGCAATAATGGCGGGGTAACTTAAGTACTGAAATAATAGTAAATATTACTGCAAAAAATGAAACACTATCAAATTTAAACCACAAGAGGAAGAATCTAGTAGAATAGCTTGTGAAAATTTTGCAGCTGAGGATGTAACCAAGATACATAAATTTTACTTTTATGGAACTGAGATAACAGAAACCAGGGAAAAAGAAGGAAGCTTAGAAACTGTTAACTGGTTATATACCTTATGACTTAAAATTAAAAAAATTTTACACTTTCAATAAAGAAGACTGAATAAAGTATAGCATTACAATTAGTGAGTAGGCAACAGATAAATAAAATATTATTATTATTACAGGCCCAACTTGCACCCAATGGGCAGTAGAAGGTAACGGACAACTAGAAGGAGCCAGACAAGGTCTCAGTAGGCTCCATCCTGAAGTAATGCACTAAGTGGTTCCAGGATGAAGATGAATACCTGAATTAGAGGTGGTTTTTTTTTAGTGGATGAGAGTCCCACACCCAGGGGAAACATGGTCTCCTCTGATGGTGCATAAAGCATTTTCCCCTCTAAAAAAATTATTGTTATTATTAGTATTATTATGATTATACACTAAGTTGTTCCAGGATGGATATGAATGCTTGAATTATAGGTGGTTTTTTTAGAGGGTGAGAATCACACACACCAGGGGGAGCATGGTCTCCTCTGACGGTGCATAAAGAATCCCCCCCCAACAAAAATTAATGTTGACAGAAATATAGACAATGTCAGTAAGAAAACGTATTTTGCATATTCTATACATGGTATTACAAAAGTTGTCAAAAGATTTTCCAGCAAAGCAGCTAATAAGGTAATGGCGGGCAGATGACATACACTTTTTTGGTTGATCATTACACCTAAGCAACTTAACCTAGATAGGATTTTAAAGGTGAAATACAAAGATGAAAGGATTTTTTACATTATGGTATAAGCCAAATTAAATAAACAATAAAATTCGTTTAAAAACACGCAAATTAAAAAAAAGTGTGTTTTGTCCCACTTCAAGTTTGAGGGGTAAGATGTCACACTAGTGTAGAGTAAGATGGCTTATTGGATTTAAGATGTAAATAACTTAACACTGTTGTCGCTATACCTAATCTATATACATAAAACTCAAAGTCTGACGATTTACGGGTACTGAATACAAATCCACACCGTTACACCGATTGCCACCAAATTTTGCACAAGTAACCTTTGACACAAGGCGAAAAATACTGGCAAAATTTGATATTTTGTCATGTTCGCATGATTTAGGCCCTTTTAATTATGCCTTTTCGTTGGCGCGTATAAACATTTCAACAACACCATGGAGACCAGAATTAATTACCACAGTAACAAGTAAATAAACAATTGATATTTGGCGGCATCGGAACTGTACCTTTATCAGTTCCTGCAGTTTTTAATATGCAATTGTATCGATATATTTTGTAATTTTGTATACAGATATGTCTATATATTTTGTAATTGTCTTAAACAATTATAAAATTTATGTTTATACGTATTTCTGATGATGCAATGAATAAGTAATGAAATATATTAAATACTACTACTAAAGATGTCAACAACACCATGAAGACCAGAATTAATTACCATAGTAACAAGTAAATAAACAAAAGCTACTTAGCGGCATTGGAACTGTACATTTATCCATTCCTGCAGTACATTTTCGATGTTTTATGTAATATGCGATTGTATCGATACATTACGATGTGGTAAAGAAGAAGTGTACTAATTGTAAATTCTTCTATTACTTAATGCAAAGCGAAAATACATGTCGTTTTTATTTGTGAGGTTAGGTGACAACGGTTTTTGGTTTTTAGTTTACTGCTGAAATAAATAAAAGCGATGGTTGAGGAAAACATAACGTTTAATGTGTTATACAATGCTTGTAACACAGTAACACTTAAAATAAAGAATTTAGTTTTTTTGATTTAACAGGCGCAAAATAAAAACAGTATTATCTCCAAAGGCTTTATAAATGGGTACTTTTAAATCTCCAAATGCTGTTGCACCAACATAACAATTTAGTACAAGTGTTGAAAACAGCTTTGGAGAGAATTTGACTAATGAGTACAAAAATTGTTATATGAGCTGACGGAACGCCATATAGACATAGACAATAAAAATTATATTAAAAATTAGATATTCACGTGCGAAGCTGGCAGGTACCAGCTAGTATGTAATAAAACTATTGAAAAAATTATCAGGACAGATGCCACATATTTTCTTATTAAATATACACATACAACAACTTGACGTAGTCACAGTTTAAAAGTAAACTAAACAGGAGAACAGTATGACATAATCAAACACAAGATCTTTTATCAGTTTACAAATGTTTAATAAATGAAATACAAAACTCGAAATGATTACAAAAGAATTAAAAATTAATTGTTTTAAAAGTGTTAAATAATAAGCTGCGGTAATATAATTCGGTATGAGAACTAAAATAGTTTTCCACTTCCGCTTTATTTGTTTACCCAATGCTTGTTAATATTATGTCACCGATATTAAAATTACTATTGTTGCATTAAATAAAATTTACTGTTTTAGTTAAAATAAATAAACATTAGCATATGCAAACAAAACATATTCCTTATAATATGAGTAGACCAAAGAGTGATACTGAGGCCAATACAGAATGTTGACTATCACTTGAGCAGTAGCAGACCAGGGAGACATACGAATTGCTCCTTACCATGTACCTAAATACTGTGCACCTATATACTCCCCATGAAGCTTTTGAAGATTCACTGCTGTCTGTCTGGTCAAGTGTGCTTTATTGTAAGGTTGTGTCCTCAGCCAGAAAGCACATTCTAGTTTTTAATAGACTGTTCTGTTTTTTATAAACATTTTTATTTGTTCTATGTAAAACATTTTAATTTCATGCAACTACTGTTTGTAAGTTTCTTATACAGTACATGTGCAAAAAATTTAAACAGGGGTTGGCCTATTATAATTTTCTTTTTCTCCTCAACCTGTAGGTATGTTAGCCTGCAGCTTCTTCTGTTCAAAGCCAGTCTCTTTACTTCCTTGTATTCTCTTCTTGCCTTGATCTCACCCATACACTACTGTTTTAGCTTTCCTCACATTAGTTCCTCCACCATTCCCTCAAGCAAGACGGTGAACCATTCCGAATGGTGAAGCAGATGACCAACTATTCCATTTCTCCTTTCTGCAATTGTTTTTTCGCAGCATCTTCTTTTCACCTACTCTTATTAATACTTCCTCATTTGCCAATCTTCAAGGTACCTTCCAACTGTCTCCTCCAGCATCACATCGCAAAAGCCTCAAGTATTTTCCTTTCTGCTTTTCTTAAGGTCCACATCTCTGAGCTGTAAGTACCTATACTCCAAATGAAACTTTGTACAAATTGCTTCCTTATTTTGAGAGAGATACTTCTTGATGTTATAAAGGTTTCTCTTTTTGAAAAATGCGTCCATGGCTTGAGCAATTCTATATTTATGTCAGTGGTGCTTCTGCCACTTGTTGTTACATAGATCTCCTGGTATTTGAAAGTAGTGATCTTTACTCATTTTTGTCCTTCGAAACTTATCTCCCTTATGTTCTCCATCTCTCCTCCATTTCATTGTTTTTGGTCTAGTCCTATTTATCTTCAACTCATACTTGTCCTTTAGAATATTGGTTCATATGGAGGGGGGTGCTTTTTGTAGTTCTTTTTTTTATTATTTCCAATGTAACGGTACAGAATGAAGGGGTTTATAATTTAAAGTTTTTCATTTTATTTAACTTGAGTATATTTTGGTCACGGACTGTAGCTCCATATAAGGCACAGCATATTACCAAAGCGCAAGTTATCAGCAAGGGTGCGCATTCAAGCAGACGAGCGCACGGTTTGGCCAACATTCACACGGAAATGTCACGTCTGAATAAATTCCTTCTCGCCTAGTGCGTAGAGAACAAAGACAGTCGGCTCATAACATCTGACGCGCGCAGTTGCGCTGTCGTGCAGTCCGCCCGAAATACATTAAACAATGTAGACGGACCGGCCGAAGGAGTGAAAATGTATTAATTATAACAGTGAAAGTATACAGAAACAATAAAAAGACAGCGGTTCAGTGTAAAAGGCTCGCGAGCCAAAAATTCTAATAATAAAAGTGAACACGTGTGATTAAACTACACATAAAAATGTAAAACGTGGTTAAATATCAACAGTGAAACGTTAGACAACAATAAGTGACCAAAATTTTATTAATGAGAACATATTTCGTCAGACTATGCGATCAAAGAACACGGGAGTGTTGCCACCACGTGTCCGACACCACCAAAGAGAAGTAACCGTTTCAAAATTATTTAAAATCAATTTGAGAAATTTAAAAAGAGCTCATAATAAGAAAGTATGAAAGAGTGAATGAAAACAAATACTGGGTTGCCTTGATATACATATAATATTGGTAGTAGTTAAGAGACAAAATGAGTTAATTCAAACTTGTAATGTGTCAAAATGGGGGCTTTTATTTTTTATTAAATTTATTTAAATTTCTTTAGTATCATCATTGCAAGTCGCATGTGAAATAGTGTTGGATTCAAACTTAATTATATATAGTTACTGTAATTACAAACTGTTAGTGAATAGTAAGATATATTATTTTTAGTCAGGTCAATCAGTTACATTTCAGGTAGTAAACAATGTTTAGTATGTAACATTGCAGTATATTGAAAATTAATTATAAAAAGAAAAAATATGTAGAAAAAAAAGAAGGGTGTCTTATGTAAATGAGAGCATAACAAAGAATGTCGTATCAAAATAAAATAAAATAATATTTTATTTTAACTTGCTATATGTGTGTTAGAATAATCATTTCAACCACCTAACTTCATTTTCTGTGCTGGTAAATTCGCTATACAAAAAGGGTTCCACCACTAGATGATATGGCCGAACAAATAATAAACGAAAGTTCAAGGTACGTGGGAGTTTGTTGTTATTTAATATATTGATATAATTATAAAAGTTACACCAAGTAGAGCAATGTCATCTGCAAAATAAATTGGTTTGTAGCATGTGCTGTTTATGTTTATCCCATGTTTGCTGGATTGTGAGAACTCTTGCACTGCGTGCTCTTTGTGTAAGTTGAACAAAAGTGGATATAGGCTATACCTCTGTCTAAAACACTTGCTGACCTTTAACTTTAATCCATCTGGGCCTATGAGGGCTTTCAGGTTCTTATAGAGCTGCAGGATTATTTTTCTGTCCCTGTAATCTAACTATATATCCCTGAGCACTTTCAACATAGTACTCCAGTCCACCTTCTCAAAATCCATTGAGTCTCAATGAATTCTATCACAATTTCTTTGTTCAATCTTTGTTTTCTCTATTATTATTCATAGGCTAAGTATAGTTTCTTGCGTTTTTAAATTTCTTCTAAATTTTCCTTGACTTTCTTTTCAATGCAATGGTAGATGATTCTAGTTAGTATTTTTGAAGCATGTGACCTAAGACGTAGGGTTTTGCAGTCTTCACACCTTCATGTGTGATAGTTTTGGAAGTGGATAACATTCTTGTTGTTTCAAAGTCTTGAGGTACATCTCCTTTTACGTGCAATTCATTTATCATATGGAACAGATAATCTTTGTCCCTGTTGTCTTAAGATTTACTCCAGGAATATTATTGGCTCCTGGAGTTTTGTGGCCTTTCAGTTCTTTTAGCGTTCTGTAGAATTCGTCTCAAAGTACTGGTGATCCGATCTCATCATTTTCAACAATGTTCTCATTTTCTATATTTCCATCTAATGCATTTCCTTTGCACAGTTCCTCTATATATTGTAATGGGACGAAAGTATGGTTGGGAAAGCCCTACGTTGTTGGCGTCAATTTGTAACGAGCCTTCGTTACCGGGTTTATAATGTTTACAATTGGAGAGTGTCTATTCACCAGTTCGGCCGTTCAAATTCATATTTAATGCCTCACCGTCGGGTTGGCCAACTCTCCTTAGTAGACCAAAATTGTAAAATTTACTATTCTATATTTTGTGCTCAAATTTCAAATATTAGTTGAATAAAATCAAACATACAGTTTAACGTTTCTATTATTTTTATTAACAATTTTATTAATTGGGTTCAAAATTCTACAATTTCCTTCAAATTATAAATCTTATTTTTGCGCCGGCATGTTTAATTATTCACGGTTGGCTATTCTGTCCGCTCGCTGCTGTCGAGACTCATGCATACAGTTGATTTTTTGTTTATTTATAATCTCAGGTCGAAGTTCTTGTGACTACAGAAAATTTTGTTAAATGGACTAATAAAAGTACAAAATTTTACAAATACCATATAAATATTATAGAACAGGTGATATACTTATAATTACAGTGGTAAATTATAGCTATGGGAATCAGCGTTTGAGAGGTTATTTACGGTTAGTAACTTTTACATTTTAAAACATATTCCTTAAAGAATTAATGTTGGATTGAGATAGTTATTCAAATTTGAGGTGTCCAGTAACTCAAAGAAAGTTCAAGTGTTTAATTCTTGGATTTCGTTGTCCATGACGTGTCCGTTACTTAACTAAATATCACTATTACTTTAACGACTCGGAACACCAGGTTTTTTATAAGTAAAAGCATAAAGTTTTACCTTACAGCATGAACCGGTTTTCTCCTTTAAAAGCCTCTGAAGAAGCCTTTTAAAGGAGAAAACCGGTTCAGGCTGTAAGGTAAAACTTTATGCTTTTACTTATAAAAAACCTAGTGTTCCGAGTTCGTTAAAGTAATAGTGATATTTATTCAAGCGATTATTACAAAGTGATAAGTGCTATGGAAAGTGTAGTTCACTTATAGTTGATTTTCTTGTGTTTTTACTGTGAAGTCGTATTTGAAATATACTTAACAATCCTTCGTCTCTGCTATCCAGGGTAATGCTTCTCATGAATACTGCTGCTTGTTCTTTCTTGGGTGTTCGGTTAATTCAAGGTTTCGATTTTCGTAGTTCTCTGGTTAAGATATTTATTTTCCATCAGTAATCTTGGTTATGGCAAGTTCCATTGTTCATTTAGGTGTTTCATATATTTTCTTCCTTCCGATATTTGTTTTCCGTTACTTGGGATTATTCCGCAATTTTTCCTGGTTAATTTTAATTTCTTCTGGTTAATTTTATTAATTCGTTTAGTATTAGTGTCACTTCTGTTAATTAATTTATTAGTTTTATCATTACTTTTGATAAATTTGGTTGAATTATTTCTTTTTATTCTTTGTAGTTTAATACATCTGCCCTCGTCAATCTCTAATAATGGAATGATACAATTTATTAACGGTTTCTTTCTAACAAGGTTTGGTTGTTATGGCAACTCTCATCCCAAACACTAGTTCTCATTGGTTGTGTAGCGGGGCATTTTGGGGCCTACCTGAGGCAATCTAAAGAAATTTGTATATTTTTTGTAATAAATAAATAAAAATCTTCATTTGGGACAAAACATACAAAACTTAGGTAAATTTGTTATTTGGAGCAATCGCGACGATGGCAGCACTGCTTGAGACGGTGAAGACAATATTATTATTCGATGATATTTTGTAAAACAGCTTCAACAGACGCAGAATTAATAAACTGCCACTGTGTCAAGGTCAGACAATGACGAACACGAAACCAGTAAACACATTATGTAACGGTAAACAAATTACGTAACAGTGTCAGGCGATCTGACGTCAGAGACTATCCTTGGTGAGTAATTCAGTGATGTAACGGTGACATGCAGCTGGCGGAGTGATACAAACTCTAAGACAAAGGAAATGTGACACACAACAACCGTCGCTTCACAAAATAGCGCCTATTTCTCAGCCCAGTCTAACGCCATCACCACTCGCGAGTGGATGACATAAAGTTTCGAAACGTAATAGTGCGGGCCCGCATACTGCATATAAAATGTGTATAAAACATTAAAAATGTAAAATAACAAAATTAACTTTCATTAGAGTGGCTAACAACTAAAATTCTTATTCAAAACATGTAAACTTAGTACGAAATAACAACGGTAGTGCGTGCACGAGGAGTCATCTGATGAACGTACATAGAAGGATCATAAAAGGAAAGTAAAATTAATACAATCTTTATTAAAATCTTGATAGTCCCCCATTCTAATATAAAATGACCTCATTAAGGGGAATATAAAATGTAACACAAGAATGTGTGTGTGCGTGAGTATGTAAAAAATATAGTTAAACAAAGAAGGCTGGTTTGCGTTTTTTAATAATGATTTTAATTAATATCTTGATATTTTTTTTGTACTATGTTTTTTTTTATATATAGTATTTCATACTATGTTTCAATTTTACTTAATAAATGTTAATAAGTCTTTTAAAGTTTGATTATCTAATTGTTAATAAATTTTAAATCAGGGGAATCAAATAAAGTTTTCTTTATTTCGACAACCATAATCTGTTCTTCAATGTTCGCCGAAAAGAATCCTGGTAAGTAATAATTTTTATACATAGTTACGTAGTTGGTAAACTTTAAATATGGCGCCCAAAGAAATTATTTTGGAAAGTGTTTGGGTGTAAAGTACATTCCCTTAGGTTAAAGTAAATATCAATAAAAGCAAACGTATCAATGGCTTCCGAACGTAGGGACGATTTATATAAATGAATTTATATAAATATAGGCCACATGGAGAGCAGGATGGTTGTTTGAAATAACAGAAAACATTGTTTTTGAGGTACGTAAAATAGACGTATAGAATAAGGTTATGTCATGTTTTGTAGTATGAGTGAGCAGAACATTTTTTTTTTCTTTTCTCAATAATAATTATGTATTACATAAAATAATATTTTGCTAAGAAATATATATAAAAAATTTTAAGAAAAATGGCAGATAATAGTGAGATCAGCCTCTCTGACAATCAGACAGACTCTGGTATACAAACAGAAGCGGGGGCAATAGACGAGCAAAATGTGGGATCTCTGTAATTAGTTCGCCGGGAGCGATTTCTACTCCTGTACTAAATAAAATAAATACCAGAGAAAAAGAGTTATCATTACATGATCTATTTAATCTCATTAACAATAGATTTGACATGAACACTAGTGATTTCAATATTAAATTCAATGAACAGAAAAACGAGATGCTAGAATTTAAAAACGAGATAAATGAGAAATTCGAGGTTCAAAAGAACAGTTTTGATGAATTAAAAAACCAAATTAACGAAATTAATAGATGTTGTAAAACTACCAGTGAAGAGTGTACCAATAAAATTAACCAGGTAGAGACCAAGTTAGATGAGTCAATACAGAAAACAGATGTTAAATTTAATGAAATAGATAGCCAGATAGATAGAGTTGAGAAGCAAATCAATGAAAATAATGAGATATTAATAAATTCAATGAATGAGTATAACAATGACATAGAGTCAAAAATTAATAAATGTAATATTGAAACTGAATGTAAGTTGAGTAGCGTAGTAATGACAGTTGAAAAAATTAGTCAGAATATTGATGAACACCAAAATAAGATAGACTCTAAAATATATGAAATTGAAAGTAATTATAAGACAGAAATACAAGCAGTAAATGAATCTATTGAAGTAATATCAAAAAATAATGTACAGTCTGAATGTAGTAATGACAAAAAATTATATTCACTTGAACAAAACATTAGTAGTATAAGAGATGAATTAAGTTTAGTGAAAAATCAAAATGTAAACAATGTTATTGAACGAGTATTTATGACACGAGATACAAATAACGAAATAGAATTAGAAACTTTTAATTGTGACAATCGTAGAGTACACCCAATGCAATTTTTAAATAGAGGTAGGGAGTTTAATCGGTTTAATAGTAGTAGCTGGGAGGTTAAGTTGCTGAAGATTATCAAATGTTTTAAAGGTAGTGCCGAGATATGGTCGGAAGTACACCATACCGAATGGGATAGTTTCGAGGATTTTGAGATAGCTTTTCGAAACAAATATTGGTCAGAAGAAGACCAAGAAATATTAAGAAGTAAAATAATGGGTAACGGGAATTTTGGTAGGATTCATAACCACCTAACCATATATGTGATGACCATATATAACGAAGCTAAATATCTAGAACCGCCGTTGCCATTCCGATCATTTGTAAGACATATTAGCAAACACCTGCCCAGAGAGGTGCAAATCACGTTAATGACTAGAGAGATTACAAATATTAATGAGTTAGAGAGCATGCTAGACGTGCTACAGAATATAGGGGAACGCGACATAGGACGACGTCCAAACACACCAGTAGTACCACACCATAATAATAATAATACTTACCATCAGAACAGGGGTACACCGAGTTTTCATAGAGGAGCGCGGGGAGGAAGTTTCGATAATAGGGGCGAGAGTTGGAGGTGTAGAACATGTGAAACCGACAATTATGCTAATAGAACAAATTGTTTCAGATGTCATCGGAACAGGGAGTGCGCCAGGAACGAGCGAGCAAACCCACCACCCAATCAACAGTTGAGAGGAGGAGAATTTCACAGAGGAGTGCCGAGAGGAGGAGGACAGTATAACAGAGGGAGAGGGGAAATCATCCAGCTGTGGCGGGTCCCTCCACGGAAAACTAGGTAGGACAATGGAGAAGCGGGCCGAACCATTGTCTATGGAAAACTGGAGGGTCAAAATAATCAACAGATACCATAATAACGTTATCAAGATGGACATGGCGAAGGAACTGTTAGAAGAAGAGGAGAACAAGGTGATGGAACGCAGAGCAGGATTAACTGAGGTGACGATTGACATTGAAGGTAAGAATTATAAAACTTTAATTGATACCGGTAGCGAGATCTCAGTAATTTCTGAAAATGTCATGGGTGAATTAAAAGAATTAAACAAGAATATACCGTCATTACCAGTCGCCGGGGTTACAGTAGTGGGGGTAACTGGGGTGAGAAGTAAGAGAATAACCAGACAAGTACAATTAAATATTTTAATAAATGAAGTTGAATTTGAAAACACTTTTCTAGTAGTTAAAGGGTTGAGTCTAGATGTAATATTGGGAAATGATTTTTTGGAAAGAAACGGAGCAGTAATAGATTTCAATAAACAAATAGTAAAATTTGAAAAGGGGAATAAACCAGTCAGAATAGAGTTTAAGAAAGTAGTAAATGAAAGTAAAGTCACGGGAATAAAAATGTTACATAAGCAGATAAGCGATAGAGAGATAGAGACTAAAATAAATATATGTCTTGAGAGTGATAGTCTAGAAAATGAGGAGAGAGAGATGCATGAGCGTAATGAGAGTGTATGGGCAGATAGAGCCGACAAATTTTTCAATGAAAATACAGTTGTAGGAAATATTCAGCGAGAGGAGCTGTGGGCATTTGTGGAGCGGTTCAGAGAGGTGTTTGATGAATCACCAGGGAAAGCGAAGGACTACATCTGTGAGCTGAAAGTTCGGGACCATGCACCATAGATGCAGAGGAGCTACCCGGTGCCATTTTCAAAGCGAAGGGCTGTACAGGAGGAATTAGACCGGATGATGCAAGGAGGCATCATTGAACGCTCAGTATCACCCTATTCAAACCCTTTGGTGGTAGTGATAAAGAAGGATGGCAAGGTTAGGTTATGTTTAGATGCTAGGAAAATTAATCAAATTATTATACCTGACAGGGAATCTCCAGAACCCATAAATGAGATTTTGCAGAAGTTTAGCGGAGTTAAATACATGACGTCTTTAGACCTGACCGCTGGATACTGGCAGGTACCATTAGCAACAGAGAGCAGGAAATACACAGCTTTTCTTTTTAACGGTAAGAATTACCAGTTTAAACACTTACCTTTTGGATTAAACACCAGTGTTGCCAGTTTTATCAAATGTTTAGATAATATTTTGCAACCTAAGGATTTAGACTTTTTAACTGTATATGTCGATGATATCTTGATAGCTTCTAGAACATTCAATGAACATTTAGAACACATAGAATATGTATTAGATAAGCTGCAAAGAGGGGGTTTAACAGTGAATTGGGACAAGTCTAAGTTTCTGCAGACAGAAATACATTTTTTAGGATTTATTATTACACAGGAGGGGATATTAGCCAACCCTGACAAAGTCGAGGCCATAATGCGATTCCCTGAACCGAAAAACATTAAGCAACTACAGAGTTTTTTAGGCCTATGCAATTTTTACAGGAAATTTCAGGAGAACTACGCGCACGACATCCAAACTGAGTGCTGTACTGCAGAAGAATAAACAGTGGAGATGGGGCGATACGGAACGAGCTGCGTTTAATGAAATTAAGAGAAAGTTCAGTCACATGATCACGATGAATCATCCCGATTTTAATAAGATTTTCTATTTGCAGACCGACGCCAGCAACGTAGCGCTAGGGGCGGAGTTATACCAGGAGAGCTGCGACAAGGAACACCTGACGATCGCCTTCGCCAGTAGATCGTTGTTATCGGCGGAAAAGAATTACACGACAACTGAAAAGGAACTTCTAAGTATCGTGTTCGCCGTGGGTGAATTCCGCACCTACATCCTAGGGAATACCACGATAATCCGGACGGACCACAAGGCACTGTCATTTCTGAATTCATGTAAGCTAACACATAGCCGATTAACCAGGTGGGTATTAGCCTTACAAGAGTATAACTTTTCATGGGAGTACATAAAGGGGTCAGATAATAAGGTACCAGATACACTTTCTAGAGTAGATGTTATAGACAACAAAACTGGTAGGGACCTTAAAGAAATAGAAATTTTTAGACTAACTAAAGAAGATAGAATTTTTGGTGAGGAATTAAGCGATATTAAAAACATGCAAAGATCTGATAACAAATTGAGTAGAATAATTGTTAGTTTAGAAACAGATGTAGCGGAATCAGAATATAATGAGCGATTTCAAGTATATCAAGGTATTTTGTTTATAAAAGTAGATGGTGGGGAGCGTGATTGGAGGCTAGTTATACCTGAGGGGTTAATAGATAAAATCGTTTGGGATTGTCATATAAGGTATGGTCATTTTGGTGCGAGAAAGTGTGCTAATGTTTTGAAAGAGTCATGTATATTTAAGAATATGGAGAGGAGAGTGAGAAAAGTGTTGAGAGTGTGTGATTTATGTCAAAAATCGAAAGTAGTGAATTACAGAGTGGAAGGAGAGATGAATTACATAAAAGTAGATAAACCTCTCGATCTAGTTGCGGTTGATTTATATGGACCATTACCCAGGGGTAGAGGGGGTGTATTATATGTATTTGTAGTTCTAGACACTTTTTCAAAATTTGTAAAGTTATATAGCATTAAGAGAGCGACGAGTAAAGTATTTAGTGAGAGAATAGTAAAAGACTATATGCTTAATGTTGGAAAGCCGAAAATTATATTATCTGACCATGGTCCACAGTTTATCAGCGGCAAATGGCGGCAGACGCTTGGATGGGAAGGCATCATACCCAAGCATACGGCAGTGTACCATCCTCAGTCGAACCAAGCAGAACGGGTGATGAGAGAGATTGGCAGGATATTTCGGGCGTACTGTCACGCCAAACACACAGAATGGCCATCCTACGTGAAAAAAGTAGAGGAGTGGCTGAATTGTACCACCCATGAGTCTACGGGATTTACGCCGCATGAATTGATTAGGGGAACAAGGCCGCCCAGGATATTGGAACAACTTTTCACATACCCACCTGAAGGTCAAGTTTTGGACAGAAACATGAAGATTAGATTGGCGAACGAGAATTTACTGACTAGAGGAGAGCGACGAAAACAGAAACATGATGCCAAGGGTAAATGGACCAAGTATGAGGTAGGTCAGTTAGTGTTAGTAAAAAGACATGATTTGTCCAGTGCTCAAGATAGAGAAATAAAGAAGTTTTTCTTGTTATATGAAGGACCTTATGAAATTATAGAAATAAAAATGCAGAATGCGTATGTGCTGAGGAACCCAGCGACGCAGGAAATAGTAGGTACTCAGAATGCGACGAATTAAAATTATATAGGTCACTGTAACTGTGTTATGTTTATAAATAAGTTTTTAAATATTATTGTTTGTTTACAGAAGGGATCCTCCCCCATTTTCGGGCGGTCACGATCTTACCAGTCCTGGCCGTGGAATTCGGAACTCGGAGGCGGGCCATGGTTGGCGGATCTTCCTTCGGGCGGTGAAAACAACGATGGTCCGGCTCCACCAAAATTGGTATAAAGTAGAAAACTTAGCTACACATTTGAACGGGGAGGGGGACCCCAACAGGTACGTGACATAAATTATTTTTTATACACTCCAGGCGCAGCGGTTTCGGTGTACCTGTCACGTGCCTGCACTGCCTTAGAGTGTTTGTAAATAATGGAGGCTGCATTTAAGTAAAAGGCAGTGCATACAAATTAAATATTTTAGTGTCAAGGGCAAAATTAAAGTGGAGCCTTGGCAATATTTTCTGTTTAGCCCGAAAAGACGAGTTTTGGGGCGAGAGGGGTGGGAGGAAGATAGACAGCGGGTTTGAAGAAATGGCAGGGGAGTGGGAGTAGTGTGTTTCAGAGGGGGGACGTGAATTCACGTAGTGGATCTATCTTGCTCCTATTCTTTTTGCAGCAGGACCCGGCATTTCAGGCGACTGTGACCTTCCTAGACGTAGTGTAAGTCATGATAGAGTCAGCCTTCAATGTAAATAGCATTAAAAAAAAAATAAATAAAAAAAAAAATAATAACTTTGGATGTGCATAATTTGAAATTTAAATAAATTTTTAGAATTAAGTGACCAAATATAATTGTCAAATTTTAGTATCAGTGAGTATAGGACGGTGTTGGGATCTCGAGAGAGAAGTCCAGTATTGTCATGCAGATGCGGTCACAGTCACCGGACCAAGGGTGAGTTGATATTTTTTTTTTTTGTAAATCGTACAGGGGGTTGTGGCGACATATCCTGGCTGATCCCTTTAGCAAGTATGAATGTGTCAATGAGATTTTTTATGCTTCGGCATAAAATATCTCATTGAGGGGGTATTGTAGCGGGGCATTTTGGGGCCTACCTGAGGCAATCTAAAGAAATTTGTATATTTTTTGTAATAAATAAATAAAAATCTTCATTTGGGACAAAACATACAAAACTTAGGTAAATTTGTTATTTGGAGCAATCGCGACGATGGCAGCACTGCTTGAGACGGTGAAGACAATATTATTATTCGATGATATTTTGTAAAACAGCTTCAACAGACGCAGAATTAATAAACTGCCACTGTGTCAAGGTCAGACAATGACGAACACGAAACCAGTAAACACATTATGTAACGGTAAACAAATTACGTAACAGTGTCAGGCGATCTGACGTCAGAGACTATCCTTGGTGAGTAATTCAGTGATGTAACGGTGACATGCAGCTGGCGGAGTGATACAAACTCTAAGACAAAGGAAATGTGACACACAACAACCGTCGCTTCACAAAATAGCGCCTATTTCTCAGCCCAGTCTAACGCCATCACCACTCGCGAGTGGATGACATAAAGTTTCGAAACGTAATAGTGCGGGCCCGCATACTGCATATAAAATGTGTATAAAACATTAAAAATGTAAAATAACAAAATTAACTTTCATTAGAGTGGCTAACAACTAAAATTCTTATTCAAAACATGTAAACTTAGTACGAAATAACAACGGTAGTGCGTGCACGAGGAGTCATCTGATGAACGTACATAGAAGGATCATAAAAGGAAAGTAAAATTAATACAATCTTTATTAAAATCTTGATAGTCCCCCATTCTAATATAAAATGACCTCATTAAGGGGAATATAAAATGTAACACAAGAATGTGTGTGTGCGTTAGTATGTAAAAAATATAGTTAAACAAAGAAGGCTGGTTTGCGTTTTTTAATAATGATTTTAATTAATATCTTGATATTTTTTTTGTACTATGTTTTTTTTTATATATAGTATTTCATACTATGTTTCAATTTTACTTAATAAATGTTAATAAGTCTTTTAAAGTTTGATTATCTAATTGTTAATAAATTTTAAATCAGGGGAATCAAATAAAGTTTTCTTTATTTCGACAACCATAATCTGTTCTTCAATGTTCGCCGAAAAGAATCCTGGTAAGTAATAATTTTTATACATAGTTACGTAGTTGGTAAACTTTAAATATGGCGCCCGAAGAAATTATTTTGGAAAGTGTTTGGGTGTAAAGTACATTCCCTTAGGTTAAAGTAAATATCAATAAAAGCAAACGTATCAGTTGATAATTTACAACATTCTTATATCAAACTACCATTTTCTATACAAAATTATTAAATATCTTTAACTTATTATGACTCCCTTATACTACCTGTTATATTAAATACAATAACACCATTAGTTTTCTTTTTGTTTACAAATTATTTTGATACCACACAAGGTTACCCTTTTTCCAATTATAACAGATTACTAATGTTTTCATTTGGTGTTTCTTTTGTTAATTACATCTAAACTAATTATTATCTATCCAGTTTTGTATCCTACACTATTATTATGAAACCTAAACAGATTATACACTTTATTTTATCAATGGCTATTGCTTCATCTTAAATTTCACAAATTTCTGGTTTATCAGTTCTAGGCCTATTGCCTAGAGTTCATAATTCAACTACCCTATACTCATTACAATTGTTTATAGTCAATTTGTTAATTTTATATGTTACTAAACATAATTACTGTAACAACCTAACTTAAATCATAATATTTGATTATTTTTAATCATCATATAACATAATATAACTACTTAATGACTCTTTTTAGGCCCATGCCTGTACCTAAAGTTTACATTTGTTTAAATGGTTTTGTTTAACGTTATTTTCAACATAATAACATTTTGGTTAATTACAATCAAAGAAACCTATAACAAAATTGAACATTAAATATGCACTAATATTTTCATATAAACTCACTTTAGAGAATATAGTGTCTAACTCCCCTTACTGTATTCAATCTAACATATTAGTTTTTTATCCTTATTTTCAATATGGTTAATATAACTTTGTTAATTTTATTCCTTAATAATAAAACAATATATCTTTTATCATTCTTATACTATACTAACAAACCTTTTTAATATAATGGAAAACAATTCTCAATGGTTTGTTTCCCACAAATATTCTCATATTTTAATACACTCTTTCCTTTTTTCCTTACTCTAGGCCCATGATTACTTACAACTGTCCATTATAAATTATACTGTTTAATTATTATAATTGGGTTAATAGATTACTTATGATCTATTATTACACGTTCATTTCCTTATTTCTTGACTACACTGCACTTTCTTAACTAGTGTGTTTATGTAGTTCATTTACTATCACTGGGTCCTATAATGGTTTATTATTGATTATTAACCTTTTTATTCATTTATCATTTTTGGTGTTCACCTCCTAACATTTTAATCTAGATTTCATGTATTTATCTTAGCTGGGTCCTATCAATGTTTATTACTTATCATCACTTTCCCAGTGAATTATTGTTGGATTGTTTATTTTATATTAGTGTCTTTTGATTTATTAACATTCTTTTTATTTTCTTAGTATATTTGTTTTTACATTACATTTTCTTTTATCTTTCCTATAGGTACATATTATTTATTTTCCTATCTAATTTTGTACTTTTATTTATATATACTTCTTTTTAACACACAGGTGCTTATAACTGTTGTTATATTGTGGCTTGAATTATTTTCTCTGTTTCACCTTATCCAATCTATTGGGGTCTAGTCATCGTCATCGTCTTTGTCTAAGTCAACATTATTTAGTAGTGTTGTTCTATCATTCCTCTTTTAATAATTTTTTATTTTCCTTTAGTATACAGCTTTTCTTCCATTAATTACACTTGTAAATCTTGTGCTATCGTAGGTTATGTTACAATATTCGTTCCATTGTTTTTTAATTCACTCTAATCTGCTATCACTCCTTATTAATCAGCTATCCTTATCTTATATAGTTCCAAAAATCTTTGCTTATGCCTTGAATTGTTTTTGTATTTCTGAGTATGCTCCTTCTGTGTTTCCTTTAACCATATTTTCATGTATCTCTGTACATTCATTTGCCATCCAAGCCTCTCTTGCCTTCTCTGTTTCTCTTTTATTTTATTTCTATATTTCCTAAATTCAACTTCATCTCCTGATGTTTTATTTATATTTCCTTCTTGTTTTCATCAGATCAAGAACATCCTCTATTATCCAAACCAGGGCTTGTATGGGATCGTATTTTCCTTCCCAAAACATATGGCTGATACCTTTGTTACAGCTTCTTTGAATATATTCCATTTGTCTTAAATTCCATTTCAGGCATACATTTATTTAAGACCTCATCAGTTATATCTCTGAATACTCCAAGCCTGTCTGTTATGTTTCATCTTCTCGTTACTTTAAAAATTTGTCTTCCATTACTGTCTTCTCTTGTGTAATAACTAACTTTGGTTTGGATCAGGAAGTGCTTTGAATTCAAATCTATGTCAGCTCCACTCTTGGATGTTTTTACTTGATTTCTACAGTTTTTCTTACCAATACATAGTCTATTTGATAATCATCATCATCACCTATCACAGTCCAAATGTACCTTCTTTCTTTAGACTATCTCAAGAATATGTTGGTAAAGATGAGTTTTACAGAACTCCACAAGTTTAGTTCCTCGTTCACTTCACATTCTGAACTCAATTACTAAGTCCTTATACCTACCCTTACCAACCACTGCATTCCAATCTCCCAAAATCACTAGACTATCCTTTTCTTCAACTTCCATGAGAATTTCTTCAATTTGTTCACACACACTTCATCACCTATTCCTTTTTTTACTTTGTCATGGACATGTCTTCTTGGATTAATACCACATCTCTTGTTTCTGCTTTGATTTTCAGCATTATTATTCTTTCACTATGCTTACTATATTATGAGCTATTTTATTTCTCATAAAACCAATTCCTTCACTGCCATTTTAATTCCTGAGTATAGAATTCCAAAAAAATATCCCACTCAAAAATCATTACATATGACATTTAAAAAATACATTACACACGAAAGGTATGATCAGAAATTTGACCTATTACAATTCTTATTCAGATTTTGTAATCATTCTTAAGATAAAAGATATAATTCAGTCTTTGTCCACTAAAATTGCATGTTTTTGTCTAATCCTCAAACTACTGTCTTTGAAGTTTGCTGTAAACCATACACATTCATCATGCCCACACCACAAATGGTTCATTCATAATATCTGCCACTGTAGCGGGTCAATTTTTGGGTGTTTTTATTTTTAACAGTTTGGGATAATTATATTTTTTATTTATTTCATTTTGGGCGGGTTTGTCAAAAGTTGTGAAAATTATTGTGCAACCAGTTTCATTCCATTATAACAGAACGCATGGCAACGTTATTTCCATTGTGAAAGAAACAGTTTGAAACAAAGCAGTAAGGCGCAGTTGTTGTCGAGGAATGCGGCAGAGAATTCGCGCCACCCTAAAAATTCGCAGAACTCTGTACTTGTGTGGCAGTGCACACACGCCACTACTCGAGCAGGGGTGCCTACCCAAGCGTTGGCAAAAAACTAAGATGGCCAGAGAGCAAGGATATTCGCCGCCTTCTCCAAGACATCCCGGAAAGGCTGTTTAAGTCCCACCCACTTTAATGACGTCCGCCAGTGCCTAGATGAGATCATGTACCATGTTCACCAAAAAACTTACATACATCGCATAGGGCGAAACTGTGACGACTAACTGTAAGGCATTGATGTCCGTCGTCTTGACTAAAATGCTCCCGGAGTGGGGAACTGAGAGACGCCGGGAGTCTTTGGTCGACTCTCGCCTGCGCAGGCCGCCCGACAACCGGGCTCAGAAACAAATTTTTTTTTAAACTGATATAACAGTGAAATAGCTGAAAAAGTTTATGTGACCGCGGTCGGGAAAAATGTAAAACAACATTAAACACCTTTTGGACATTTCACACGAAATTAGAAAAGAAATGGATGTGCGCGAAGACCACGTGGCCGGGGTTATTTCGTCTACTGAAAGTGTCAGGGTTGGGGTTTTATAAAGGTATGGGGTATCAAATAAATTAAAATTAATTTAAGTGAGAATGGCAGGCTGGGCTCTCTTGTTTAAAGTATGTAAGTAGTAGAAAATAAGAATAGTACGTAAGACGTAATGATTACACAACCTGTAAAACCATAATTTTAATTATTTTTAAAGTATGAAAAATCTATATTTGGAGGAAAAGTAAAAAATTCAAATCTGTCAAATGATTTTAAAAATAAAAGGAAAAGTTAAATTCTCTTCATTCAAAATGGGTATTCAGAATTATTTCGTAACCTCACACTGTTTCTGATCTCGCTTATAGGAGAACTCTGGGGGGACCCTTAGGAACAAAGGTAAGTAGAAGTGAATTAAATGTATAAATAAGTTAGTTTTTATACACCACAAGCACTTGATCTAAATTCGACCTAACTCATAACTAAATGTATAAGTGTATCTCAACTTTTCTAAACACTTTCATAGGTCTTTCAGGACCAGTCCATAAATTCCAAGAACGACAAACAGGTTTAACTCTGGTGCCAAGCCAGTGTTTACTATGTTTTGGTGTTTTAATCACCCATGCAATTCCCTTATCTGCCACAGTCTGTTCACAGTCTTATACAAAATCAATTGGTGGCTCTTACATGGCCAGTAAGTATTGTAACGACAATTATGGAATGGTCTCGAAAAGGTGAGAGTGTCATTATACACACTTCTCAATTAGCCCAGCATGCCTTGTCTGTGTTAAGGCCGTCCACTCATGTAGCACTTATGTACCTTCCAGACTGTTCTAGAGCACTTGTAAATACGGATTATGCTGGTACGCTGCCGAAAAGATGGAAAGTTATTCTGGAAGCTCTGCAGGACTTGTATAATAAGCAACAGCGGCTGGCTTTGCCAGAGTTACAGTAGGCGATTTCTTTAGTGCGGTACTCTATTACTTGACATTATTATTGCATGTGGACAAATTTAACTTGAATTATTGTATGAGAGTACCTTGTTGATTACAAATTGTTATTTGTGATTAATTAAAGCGGTTAATTAGTGTCACTGGTGTCTGTATTTTGTTTCCACTGTACCATACGACGGTCAGTGAGACCATCAAAACAGTATTTTGTACTAATTGTTTTACCGTTAACTGTCATTTTTTGCATACTATCAGCTGATAGAAGTTGTTAGTTCCATATAGTTGATGTAAAAAATCAGTATCTTTCTGCATTGTTTATTGTAAGGCATACACATATCACATAGTGGCAAAATGTTACAAAATAAACAATGATGAATTTTTCTTTTTTCCATAACAAAAAAAAAAAAAAAAATAAGGGAAATCATAATTTTGGTGCAAAAGTGGTTTGTAGTTATGAAAATTTTTCTTAATTGAAGTAAAACATATTTATGTTACACTTTTTCGAAAAGTGAAAAACAGTTTCGTTTTAGTAACAGCAAAAGTATTATCAAAAAGTGTATATGTTCTATAAATTTCCAATAGGAAACGTATATCACTGACCAAAAATTAAGTGAACTGTTCATTTTCAACCTTAAAAATGTCCAGTTTTCTGGTATTACTAGTCTTGTAACAGGCCAGCACTGAAAGTGTTAAGGCCACTCATTATAGGAAGATACACAATACTAGTTTGTCTAATAAATAATGAGACTAAACTTTTATTTCAGTTTTTGTCTTGGAAAATAATAAAAGACAGAAAAAATTTCCATGAAGTCGCAGCACTACGAGACCAACAATACAACAGAAAAACCTATAATCTTGATTTATTCCACCACAGTTTTTGAAAATGGGTGTTTGTCTCATGCCACAAATGGGGTACAATTTTTTGAGCAGCATTATGCAATCAAATTTTGTATCACAATTCACAACACTATAACATAAACCAGGAAAAGACGAGAAAGATGAACTCCTCCTAGAAAGACCTCATTACATTTTTCCAATATTCAAAATATTATACAGAAGGAATTTGTCCTTCAAAGAAGGAAAGTCAATTAAATTTAAATTTACTATCATGAGGTTTTTGTTCATCTTGTTATTTGAATTAGCAGTCTCTGTAATTCCAACTTTGTCCTGTTTACTTGCTGAATTGCTACTTGTCATGTTCCTGACAAGGCCTTTCAGTGTTTCCACCATTTTCAAGTCCTAAACCACGATATGTCAGCAAGGTAAACAGGACAAGGTTGGAACATGAGGCTTTTGAGACTCAGAAAATAGGGCATTCTGCCTGCCCAAAAATTGTTGACTCAGATGCTACATTATGGTAATGTTCCATGTGACACTGCACTTCTGGGAACAAATACTTGACCGAAAAGGACAACCCTGCAATACCCCAAACACTCACTCCCCTAATCTTAGTCGATGTGACCATTTCCTGAGTCTAAAAACCAATAAATTCCAGGGTTGCTATTTTGAAATTGTGGAGAACATCTTGTAACGGGACAGTTTGGGGTATACCCGGGGTAATTTGGGAAAGGGGAAACAAAAAGTATAAATAATAATTTGGGGTAACAACATAAATAATAATTGTAAAATTTTATAAGACGTAGTAAGCAAGCGATTGAGAGGGAGTCAAGATCAACATTCCGACGTCAGAAAAACAGTTAAATATTACCAAACGAACTTTGACCGATGAAGTCACCAGTCTCGCCACATTACATAATTGCCCAGCCTTTAAATACGTCACGTGGAATGCAATGCATAATTGGCCTCGCCTCAGAAATTGGCTAGTCATATTCAGAAGAATAATGAGATGTGGTCACGTGACCCCCCTCCCCCTCCATCACAGATTTGGTACCAGTCACAATAATACCATATAACCGGCCGGTTGTGAATAAAAGTTCCGCAACAAAAATGCGGGCCCATGTGTGTAAAATATTAAAAATGTAAAATAACAATGAAATAATAAAATTAACTTTCATTAGAGTGGCTAACAACTAAAATTCTTCTTCAAAACATATAAACTCAGTACGAAATAACAACGGTAGTGCATGCACGAGGAGTCATCTGATGGACGCACCTAGAAGGATCATCACAGGGAAGTAAATTAATACACTCAATAAAATCTTGCAAGTCCCCCAACTAATATAAAAATGAGCTCATTGAGGGGAATATAAAATGTAACGCATGAATGTGGGTGTTTGTGTGGATAACAAATATATATTTAAGAAGTGCTGGGTTGTGTTCGATTAGAAATATAAATTAAATTGATGATTTAGAATAATACATGAGAGAGAGAGAGAGAGAGAGAGAGAGAGAGAGAGAGAGAGAGAGAGAGAGAGAGAGAGAGAGAGAGAGAGAGAGAGAGAGAGAGAGAGAGAGAGAGGGGGGGGGGGAATGTTGATGTTAATAATTATTTTATTTGTTTCTTTATCAATTACGCCTCGTGGCCGAATGTGTTTCATTTTGTTGAAGAAGGGGTTAAATGTACAAGTATATGAGAAAGAATAAAAGGGGAATGTCACTGGTAAAACAAAAAACAAAAGAGTTATTTACTGAAAATAACCCATTCTGCTACTTCTGTTCGCCTAACCGAACCTGGCCCAAAGGTAAGTAAATTTCATATCTCATTGTTGGTAACCAGTAAAGATGGCGTCCGGACTATGGTCGAATACAGTAATCAAAATCAAAATTAAAATAAATTAAGAGTGAAAAAAAGGAAAGCATATTAAAATCTAAAAATACTCTCTATGTAATTTCCAATATTTTCAGCTAGATGTTATATAATGAGTCATCAATATCATGCTGCAATATATTTCATTGTGTACAAATATATTTATACAATAAAAATTCTATTTTGTGTCTATTGTAATGTGTAGTTTCAGTTTGTTTTCTACATTCTGATATATAATTTGATTTCTTCTCCATAAGTGTAAAGTATATACAGGAGAATAGCCTTAAAATTACACAGTCAATACTACCAAAACCTACAAGAATTATATACATTCCTTCATTTTTTTTTTTAATGGAATATTTATGTGTTCAAATAACACTTTGATGGTACTTACACACACTGTATGTCTTTCAATTCTTCCAAAATGTCTACAGTAAGTTCTTCACAGCTAATGCTGAGATGCTGAGAGATAATATTTTTTAGCTGTTCCAGACGTTCTGGTGGTATCGACTTTGAATTCATATGTAATGCTCGTGCTGCTGACCTCACTTCTTTAAGCTCTGGAAGTTCCCTCAACTAAAACAATATTATTTTAGTTTTTATTGTTTTTATTGTTTAGATACCAATTCTAAACTTAAAATAAGAATATTCAATTTTATTGAATTATGTAATTCTCTAAGCTCGAAATTAATTCATATAAAGTATTGCATTAAGTCTGTAACTTACCCAGGTGTTTAATTTTGATTAATGGGATTTTCAGTTATGTTGTTATTCATAAATACAAGTTAAAACCTTTCTATCAAATTTAATACAACAGTCTACGGCATGATTGGAACAAACAAAATCAATATTCAAAATACAGTACACTCTCACTAATCTGGCAGACCAGGGTAGTGCCGGATTAATGGAAGGTTATTCGAAAAAAATAAATTTAAGAGAAAAAAGATACAAAGGAGCATATATTGTACATAATGGTAAAACATGAAAAAACTTACATCGGATTAAAAATATCTAACGTGATATATACTAAGAGTATAAGTCAATTTTTGTTCATTTCTGTTTCTTCTGTAGCTTGATTTATCATATATATACTCAAACTTTCACTAGTGAACACTTACTTTTGGTTTTATGTCCCAAACGTTTCGATGTGGTGTCCGTCTTCCTCAGTGGGATTTGAAATACAGTGTCAGTACAAAGTAACCGTTATGGGTTGTAGGTGTGTGTGGTGGGGGTTGCTGGTGGGAGGGAATTGGCGCTGGGATTCAAAGTGTGTGTTTGAACAAGTGAATCAAAAAGTATATGTGATCTATAGTGTAATTGGTCATTTAATATGTTGTTTGGTTGTAGTGTGTGATGTCTGTATATTTCATATTGTTCTGCTGTGTTTAGTTTTCTACTTTTAGGTAAGTAGTGTAGTATTTCCATGTTGTGTTCTATGCTTGTGTAACCGTGGTTTTCATTTTGTAAATGTGTGGCACTTGATTTATCATTGGTTACTGCACACTGGGTTCCAACAATATAAGTCAAGAGCATATAAATACAAAAGAAAACACCGAATGATCCTGATAGTATAAGTTTAAACTACCAAAATATGTTTTGTATTAACAGTATAAGTCAAGTTATCCTGTTAGTACTACTATCCCTTACCAGCTGTCACAAGCGCTGTGTGACTTATATTGTTGAGATTTTGCTTGGTGGCACACAGCATTCACTATTGATTCAGTTCTGGCACTGTTTTTGTTTGCCATTCATAGATATTCGTGTAGTACCTATGATTATTTTCTATTTATTAATAAGGTATATTCATGTGTAAGTGCAAAAATACACCAAATGGAACACGGGTCTTAGTTATGAAACACTGGATGGAAAAGAGAAGCCTGCAAGGAAAATTACACTTTTAGCCTCTTGTCGAGCAAAGTGTATGGGCCGCATCTCTCCCGAGATACAGGCCAATATTTTTGAAGAATACTGGAGCTTGGGAAGCCGCGATAAACGTGCTAGTTTTGTTTCGAGTCTAGTAGAAACAACTGAGCCGAAGGTAATGAGGAAATGCGCAGAAGATCCATAAAAAGAAAAATACAGGCAATATACTCATCAATTCCACTTGAAGACTAATGGGAAAAAATGTCGAGTTTGCAGAGGGTGCTTTATGAAAACATTGGGAGAGACAAATATGTTTATTACAGTCGCTATTACTTCCAGCCTTAGGTCAACGTCGGGAATTACCGAGTGCAACAAAAGAGGTAAAGACCCTCCTCCAACGAAACTTTTGCATGAAGCTATCAAAGCAATAAAAGACCACATTCAATCGTTCCCTGCATATGAATCCCACTACACGAGAACAAAGAGCCAAAAGAAATACTTGCCGTCGTTTTTAAATTTGAGTAAAATGTATTCGCTTTATAAGGAGCAGGTGAACAGTCCTGCTAGCAAGTCGGTGTACGAGCAACAATGTAAAAATCTCAATATTTCATTCAAAAGTCTCAAAGTGGACACATGTCATAAATGCGACACACTGTGTATGAAAGAGAAAGTGGCTAAAGCAGAAAGCGAATTAAATGCAGTGAGGGAAGAAAAAGAGAAGCACCACAATGACGCAGACTTCGCATACAGTATGAAAAGAGCAGATAAGGAAATCTGCAAAAATGACAACACCACCAAGTTCTACACGTTTGACCTTCAACATTGTCTACCAACACCTTATTTGAATTTGTCTGTTTCGTTTTATAAGTGGCAACTCTGGACTTTTAATCTCACTTTTTACGAGACAACTACTGGCAGAGTTAGATGCTACATGTGGCACGAGGGAGAAGGAGGAAAAGGTGCAAACCAAATTGCTACTTGGATTTTTAAGGAGCTTTCTAGCCTTCCTGAAAGTGTAAAACGGGTTATACTCTACTCAGACTCTTGTGGAGGCCAAAACAGGGACTCCCACATGTTGGCCATGTTCCTGACCCTTCTTCAAGAGTGTCCTCAGATAGAACAAGTAGACTATAAGTTCATGGCCAGTGGACACAGCAATCTTGAATGTGACATAGGTCATGGGCTTATTGAGAAACAAAAAAAAGCTACAGATGCAAATATCTATTCCCATGATCGGTATCAATTAATGAGAACAGTGGGTAAGAAACAAAAGTTCGAAGTGATTGAGCTTCACTATAAGGACTTCGTAAACTATGCTGATTTATACAAACAGCCCTTGTTCTTGAGGAAGAAGGATACTGAAGGAAACCCATTCAAGTGGACTGAGATTCGCTGGCTAAGGTACACTCACAGAAACGCATCCAAAATATTTTGGAAGTGCTCCCTCAATGACAAAGAGCCATGTCGTTGCATTGATGTTACAAGAAGAAACAATTTAGATGCACTTCTGATGCCGCAACCCTGCTACATTTCTTCCCTACCAATATCAATGGAAAAGAAAAAAGACATACTGGATCTTCTTCCACTAATTAGCCCTGATTTCCACGATTTCTATAAAAACTTGAAAGCAACTTCATCTGCAAAAAACATGTTGCCAGACCTAGATGAATTTGTGGAATAATTTTTTATTTACTTATACCTAAGGCAAAAAAAAGTAGTCTGTAATAGTCTAAGAAACATTTAAATCTGCCATACAGGTCATACTTATTAGTTTTGTTTTATTGTAAGGTTTTTATAATGCTTTATTAAATACACTCCTTTACCTTTCATTAAACTTTATTTTAAATTTTTTTTATCCTTTACAATTTGATTTGGACGCAGGTGAGGGGGTCCCTCGTATATTAATAATTATTACAATTTATTACAATAAATATATACACGCACGCACGCACGCACGCACGCACACACACACGCACACACGCACGCACACACACGCACACGCACACACACACACACACACACAGAGAGAGAGAGAGAGAGAGAGAGAGAGAGAGAGAGAGAGAGAGAGAGAGAGAGAGAGAGAGAGAGAGAGAGAGAGAGAGAGAGAGAGAGAGAGAGAGAGAGAGAGAGAGAGAGAGAGAGAGAGAGAGTATTTAAAATTTATATTTATATTACCTCAAGATGTTATTTTTCCTTATTTGGAACATGTTTCAGGTACCATCTTGTACCCATCCTCAGACTTCCGGTTTTTGTGTCTGGTGGTAAAGTACATATGTGTTGGTTGACTACTATTATTGTGGCTTCCTGTTGGCTTCTGGTACTTCAAATTGGTTTTACTGTGTGCGATTGTGGTGTATGTGATATTTTTTTGTGTATTTTCGATGTTGAGTCCTTTGAATATTGTGTCATGTTTTGTATTGATTTGTATTTGTTCAGGTATTAGTTTGTTTTGTGTTTTATGTTTGTAAATTTTCCCAAATGTTCATTATGGTGCCTTTGTGTGGTATATGTTTTATTAGTGTCACATTGGTTATGTCTGGGAATTCATGTCCTGTGTTTACTGCATGTGTGGCTAAATTGGATTTATATATTTCTGGTTTTTTGTATGCGTTTAGGTGTTCAAAATAACGTTTTTTCAGCTGTTTTTTTTTTTGTTTTTCCTATGTAAAATTTATTGCAATCTTGGCATTCAATTTTGTATATACCGTTAGTTGTTGTATTATCTTTGTTGTGTGGGCTATTTAGTTTTTGTAAATTATTTTTATTAGTTTTGTATGCTATTTTTATATCTGTGTTTTTAAATAGTTTTGTTAGCTTTGTCATTTTATTATTTATGTACGTCAATGTGGCCCATTTTTTGTTGTTGTTATTATTTATGTGTTGTTCATTTTGATTAATTCTTAATTGTTCAGTTTTTATTTTATATTTGATTTTAATTTCTATTTTGTTTACAGTATTTTTATTGTATCCATTTTCATAACCAATTTGGTATATTATATTTCTTTCTTTGTCAGTTTCTTGTTTGTTTAGGGGAATTACAGTCCTTTTTGGGACTCTGTATTATTATAGGAAATTCCAAAACCAATATTCAGAGTTAACCGCCAAATTTCAATATCAATTATCATCCAAAAACAAATGGATCTGGGGTCCAGAGCAAGACATTACCTTTCAACTCATAAAGGACAAGTTTTTAAAAATAGTTATACTTCACCATCCAAATTTTAAACAACCTTTCTTTTTAAACTGCGATGCCAGCAACATCAGTTTAGGAACAACACTATATCAAGAGGACGAAAATGGTCATCATTTAGTGATTAGCTTCGCTAGTCGGACATTAAATCAATGTGAAAGGAACTACAATGTAACTGAAAAAGAGTTACTCAGTGTAGTATTTGCTTGTAGTAAATTCCGTACCTATATTTTGGGTTATCCAGTTACAGTCCGGACGGACCATAAATCCATATCATTTTTAAGGAGATGTAAGTTGAGTCACGGCAGACTGACCAGGTGGATACTTGCCCTGCAAGAGTACGATCTACGATGGGAGTACATCCCAGGAAAAAAGAATGTTGTAGCTGTATTTTGTAATTATATAAATAGAAGAATATTAAATAATATTTGATACCTGGACTACAAGAAAAGCAGAAATTAACCATGTTAAAGGAGTACACACTTAAAATAACGAAGGACCGCTAATCGATTATTACAGGAGATAATCTTATTAACGCTGAAAAACAATACTGGTTATTCTAAGCGAATACATTGATTAGATTAATAATTAAAAGAAATAAAAATTACATGAATACATCAGAAATAATTAATAAAAATTTTGTTTTCTCAACAAAAAATTTTTTTTTAATATATCATAATTTTTTGTAACTTAGAAAACCACATCCAGATTTTACAGATTGTTACAAAATTGGCGTCCAACTTAAGGGGCTTTAATTAGTGATTGATAGGCCATAAAAGATAAGAATAATCTGCCCAATTCCTAATTTTAGCTTGGCAGCTGTTATAAGGTCAGAAGAGTAAGAAAAATGCTGAAACGAGCACTATCTAAGAAAAGGGCGGCAGAAGCTGAAAAAGAAATCGAAGAGATCGATATGGATGACAAAGAGGCAACTCCGGTTGAAGATTTAGAAGGAAGATTACCTCCAGCGGAACCGAACCAACCCGCACAACCAGAGGAACAGCCCGAGAAACCTACGCCAACGGGGGATGTCAATTTCCAGGAAACTATGATGAGAATAATAATAGAAATGACAGAGGATAACAAATCAATGAATAAGGAAAGGAAAGAGGACAACCAATCCTTAAGGAAGAAAATAGAGGAAACCAGCAAGGAAATGAAAGATGACAACCAAATGTTAAAGGAAGAGTTGAGCCAGAAGATGGAAGAGAAGATGGGGGAGAAATTGGGAGAATTGAGTAAGGAAATGAAAGAGAACAACCAATCTACAAAGGAAGAATTGAAAAATGACAACCAACAGTTGAAGGAAGAATTAAGGGAAAATAGTAAGAAGATGGAAGAGAAGATGGAAGAAAGGACGGGGGGGAGAAGTTGGAAGAACTGAAGGATGACAACCAACTGTTAATGGAAGATTTGCGGGAGAATATTAAGAAAATGGAAGAAAATAGCAAGAAGATGGAGGAGAAAATGGATGAGAATAACCAACTGTTAAGAGAAGAATTAAGGGAGGTTAACCAGGAAAATATGAACAAGTTAGACGAAAGGATAGAGTTATTGATAGAGTTGAGCAAGGAAATCAACGATAATAAGGAATCCACAAACCAGAGATTAGAAGAAGAAACAATAGGGATAAAACAACAAATTATGGAAGATGACAAAAGATGTAGCCAGACTGAGCGAGAAGTACAGGATTTTAAGGAAGAAGTAAACACCAAATTAACTAATATCGAAGAACATAATCGAAACAAATTGGAGGAAACCCGAAGAGAAACACAGGAAGAATTAGGGAAGGTACGGAACCAAGTCACGGAAAGGTGTGATGGTATTGAAGTGGCCATGACAAATATAACCGGTCAAGTACGGCAGAGCCAAGAAGAGATCGAATTAATTCGGAATCGGCCCACCAACATTACTGGTATCCCTGTTAATGAAAATAGGGAATGGCTGAATTTTCGCCAATATAAAGGAAAACCTATGGAGTTTCTGGCCAGGATTGAAGAATATTTTACTAAACATCATGGAAATAGATGGAGTAACAACCGGGAACTATTGGATGAGTCTTTCAGAGAGATGACCGACAATTGGTGGATGGCAAATAAGAGTGAAATCACGGACTACCAACAATTTAAGAACTTGTTCAAGGCGAAGTATTGGTCGGAGACAACACAGAATTTGATACGTGATAACATCTGTCATGGAAGATACAATGCCCATGTAGGTAATACGATGACTGCCTATTTCCTAGGGAAGGTGTGTTTGGCAAAACATTTGGAACCTACCATACCAGAGGAATGTCTAGTGAACAAATTGTCGTACCACTATGATGAAGAGATAATAAGAGCAAGGAGGGGTAGCCAGATAAAAACAGTGCAAGCTATGACAGAATTTTAGAAAATTACGAAAACGAAGACTACTATCGTCAAAGTAGAAGAAGGAATGATAGGCCTGACTTGAGAAGTAATCAGTACCCTAATAATAATAATAATAACTACCCCGGGAACCGCAACAACTCTAATTATTATAGTAATAATAACCATAATAATAATAATAATAATAATAATAACAACTTTAATAATAACCAGAACCATAACAGGAATAACAACAGCTACCCAAATAATAGAAATAATTATTATCATAACAGTAATAATTATAATAGTCAGAGAAACCCCAACCAAGGTAATACAGAACATTATTATAATAATAATAGGAATTACCAATCTAATAAAAACAATAATAATAATAGGGTTTCTAGACCAAGAGTGAATTTTATAAGGGCAGAAGATAATGGTCAAAGGAGGTATACACCTCAAAGACGGAACAGTTTTCACGATTATGATAATCGGCAGAGAAGTGGAGGACATGATAATCCGATATACAACCAACACCGACGAAGTACCAGTTTAGAGGATCGAGACAGGCAACCAAACCACGAACCACCTTTTGACCATAGTACTGAGCGGCAGGAACCGACTCAAAGTTTCCAGACCGACCTCCCGGTCAGCCCTAATAATAACAACGACAACGATAATTTAAACGGGAGGTGGCAGTGATAAATTTTCCTGACCCTTCACTGCTCCTATCTCCTGGGTATAAACAAGAATTACAAGGTACAAATCACTTTAAGAACATTACAATTATTAGAAATAATTATTTGAAAAATATAAGAAGTGAATTATTAGAAGAGAATGAAACGAGCATAAATAATCAGAATAATGAAATAATATATATAAACGCAGAAGTTGAAGGGATTTTCGCTCAAATAATGGTTGATACGGGTGCTAATGTATCCATAATTAATAACATTGAATTATTAAGAGGAATTAGCAAGGAAATATTAAGAGATTTACGAAATACAAGAGGAAGTAAGGACCATTTAAATAATATAATGATAATGGAATAATTTGGATGAAACCAATAACGAAATAATAATTTTGAAAAAAAAAATATAATATAACTATGATCACTACTTTAATCGTAATTATGATAAGAACAATTGGAAGAATAACTGTAATAAAATAATATCATTAGAACACTTAATGAGAACCAAGAGAAAAAAAATATAATCATTATATATGCTATTAATTTTGATAACCAGAAGAAGATTGTGTGACCAAAAGAAGAATTAAAGAGAATTCAGATGAAAAAAACTTACATCCAACAACTAGTGATAAATATATCAACAGAACTTCCAACCATGAGAAAAAAATATATATCAACAGAGCTTCCAATCATGATAAAAATAAATATATCAATAGAGCTAAAAGGAAAGAAGAATAAATAATAAGAAGAATAACTGAGATAGAAAGTATTAGCAAATCTGAGCAACTACGAAGTGAGGTATCCAAGGATGTTTTTTATTAGTCAAAAAATAGACTATTCTTATATGATTTTTATTTAATAACTGTTTGTAGATAATTCCAGCAGTGTTATATTTTGGGCAGAGATGATGTTCCTCTGGTCTCAATTAGAAGTGTAGTATGGCCAGCAGAGTATATGTAGCCACAAGTGCCTCTCTGGACTGCCCCAGCTCACGTGTTAGGGAATGTTAGGGAATGAATATCCCATGGGTAAAGAACTAAGTTAAGGAAAAAATAAATATAATAATAATAATAAACCTCAGATAACAATAGCTATCAAAGAATCAATTTAAGAAAAAAAAAAATCTAAGCTCAAGTATGAAGAAGCAAATGTAGAAATGGGAAGGAAGACAAATAATATACTAACTAAAGATTATCATAAGCAATTATGTCATACATACCCAAGGTATGATCTGAACTAATCACTTCTGGAGGAGAGCAATCTGTAGCATGACAGATTATCCACATTATTCTAATTTAATATGATCATATATAAAATAAAAATAAAATGACATCAATGGAAACCACTATAAAAATTAGTCAAGGACCACAAAGTAGTGAAATAATAGTTAGGAGAGATAAAATAATTAAGATCAACCATGCAATGTATATATAAGAAATTATAGAAAAATAATGATAGGCCAATGTATAAAGTAATTAGACCCTGGTATTATAGGAGCAGGTCAGGAAATGCCCAGTATAGACAAACATCCAAAATAAATGAACAACTGCTAGAAAAACAACCACAAGTAATAACATTAAAAAACTTCCAAAAAATATGAAAATAAATAGGAAAAGTACAATGCAATAAAATATGAGTAAATGTAAAATATGTTTAAGTAAAGGTTCTAGATATAAATGTGAAAATGTACCAATGCAATTTAACTTTATAATGAAAAGTGAATCCTGATGCTCTCATATAAGTGAAATTCTTTATAATACAATACCAGACAAAATGACAAAAAATAATATAAGAGTATACAATAAATAGTGGAGTGATCAAGGATAAATCCTTATAATAAAACAAAAACAGCAAGGACTGCATGAAAATTAATTTTAAGGAATAATTTAGATGATGAAGAAACATATGTTTTGTTTACATTAGTAGTTCATTGAACTCAAGGCTTAAATGTTTGAGAATGGATATAATTTGTTGTTGTTGTTATAAAATATTTATTATGTTTAATGATGTTAATTAATAATAAACCTTACTGTAATTGTAATAATGAGGGTAATTTAGTTAAGATTTTATAAGAATAATATGTCAGAAAGGGTATTAGCAAGCTGGAATAATAATAAACATTGTAAATGAACTAACATAAAATCTAGGCCAAATGGTAAATCTTACAAACCTTGTAATTAGTAATTAAGTAAAGGAAATTAATTAAATTGAAGAAAATTATATAATGTAAATCAATTACTGTATATTATAACTGTAACAATACTTGGTAAAGGTATTGAAGAAATGTATAAGATATTATTAGAAAAAATGCAAGGGTAATAACACAGGAATATTAGAGGAAAGCCTAAATTAAAGATAATATGTAAATTAGTTAACCAAATCATAAAATTACAAAGAATTAAATGAAAATAACCATTTTATTTCAATTAGGGATCTTGCTCAATGATAACTAGAACATAATAGAAATTGTAAACCATTTGAGTTTGACAGGAAGTACAGTTAAGGCCTACATTCTAATATACTGTAAATTTGACTTTTCGAGTTAAAAATACTATAAAGTATATCATGTTTGGTATTAAATAACGCAGAATTAACTAAGGAAAGTAATTATGTAATTAGTATTTAATAAAATTAAATAATAGAAAAAATGTAATTAATCATATAATGTAAAAGTCAATTATTTAGGTGGAAATGCCATCTGTTTAAAACTATGTAGATATAAAATTAATTCAGCCAGAACTGATTGTATAGAGGAAGAAGGAGTTAGTTGATTGTTATACGTTGAGATGGACACTTCGAAAGGAGATCAGACAAATAGATTCATTAATAAAGAGAGAAGATAATTTTCGGATATAACCAAACCTATACAAAATAACCCAGAGAAATTGAAAAATATGATTAATCTACAGTGACTTAACCTGGAATCAACCAAATTAATCTAATTGTGAAGATTTGAAGTAGTCATTCAGATAATTGAACTATATGAACGTGAATTCAAAATAATATCGACACAGAATTGGACATTGTAACATTTCAAATTATTGTTGGCACGGACATAATTTATCCTTGGTCGAATATCTCTCGGTGGTTCATTTTTCTGCTCTTCTGTATTCCCTGACCTCCATCTACTCCTCCTGTAATATGATTCTTGCTCATAGTTCTCTAATAGCGTTTCCATACCTCCAATGGTCTTTATTTGTCCGCTTAGTCGAGCACTGATAATCTTTTCCTCGAAGTGATATGCTATTTTGGTCACCAAACACTCTTCAGGGATCTTTGGGTCTAAATATTTTGCCACACATACCTTCCCCAAAAAATAAGCAGTAGGTGTCTGTCCTGTACTGCGGTCATACCTCCCATGACAGATATCGTCTCTAATAATGTTTTGCACTGTCTCAGACCAGTACTTAAGCTTGAACATCATCTTAAAATTCCCATAATCACACACCTCGTTGCGGATTACAGTCCACCAATTATCACTGATTTTTTTGAAACATTCATCTAGTATTCCTTTAATCATGTTCCATTGGTTCTCCTTCGACCTATTTAAAATTTCATCTACTCTTCCTAAAAATTCGAGTGGGTTTCTTCGATAATCTCGAAAGTTTACATTTTCCCTACTATCTTGGATGGTATGTTGAGTGTTGCATGTAGATCTTGAACCCATTCTATCTACCTCCCCTTGTAAGTTTGTTTGTAGTTGTTGTAAATTGTTTAATTTTTCTCCTTGGTTATGGAACTGGTTCTTGACATTTTCTATTGTCTCATTAAAATCTGTGAATTTACTGTTTATGTTGCTTTTTATACCACCCAACTGATCATTATTCTCCTGGCGTATGGCCATTATGCGAACTTGATTACTTTGTTCCTCTCGGTCCATTCGGGCATCTATTCCTGTTTTAATTTGTTCCATCTTTTCTTCTGTTTTATCCAATCTTTGATTGGTTTCTATTATTTTCTTTTCTGCCTCTTCCTTATATTCATCTACTCTTTGGCTAAGTGTATTACTGACCATTTCAATTTTACTCTCGAGATTTTCCCTTAACTCCTTATTGAAATTCTCCATTTTACCCTCAGATTGTTTTAAATTTTCTTCATTTATTTTCTCAATTTGTTTTAAACTGTCCCTCAAGGTTTCATTTTGCTTCCTTGAGTTCTCCTCCTGTTTCCTAAAGTTTTCATCTATTTTGTCAAATTTTTCGCTCAAGGTTTCATTTTGTTTCCTTGAGTTTTCATCTGTTTTATCAAATTTTTCCTCCTGTCTCCTAAAATTTTCCTTATTTTCCTCATTGGTTTGCTTTAAGTTTTCCTCCTGTTTCCTAAAATTTTCATCTATTTTGTCATTGGTTCGCTTATTATCTTCCTGGATCTTGTTATTCTCTTCCATTATAATTCTTAACATCACCTGTATGCTTATATCTTCTTTTTGGTTGGATTTATCTGGTTGATCCCCTTGGGCATCCTCTTCAACTATTTCCTTTCTATGTCCATAATTGCTTCCGTTTCTTCTTTATCACCCATTGGTTGTCCATTTCACTGTCCGTGACTACTTCTATCTCTCGTTCCTGTCCACCTTTTTCCTTCTCCTTGTCTTCTGCCCTCTTCTTCAATCTGCCTCTGGTATTATGCATTTCTTGTTTTCTCATAGTTGCAGACAAAAATTAGGTTTTTTGTTATATTATCTTTCGTATATCTCGAAATTTCTTTCCTAATTAAAGCCCTTTTACGTTGAGCGCCATCTTGTAACGTCTCGCGGTTCTCTCCAAGTCAATCGACGTCTTACCTGTATACTTTCCTACTTAAACACCACGTTTGTACGTTATCTTGTAACGTCTCGCGGTTTATTTCCCTGAGTAGTAGCAATTTTACGTCTATTTATACTCAGGCCCAGGAAATAATCAGTGTAGAACAAAAACAACAACTTATAAAAATTTATAATAAATATAGATCAGTATTTTCGGATTCACCCGGAAAAGCAAAAAACTTCCTGTGTGAATTAAAGTTCAAAGACAATGTCAATTTTAATAAACGGTCATATCCCATCGCTCATGCCTTGAAAGAATCAGCAAGAAAGGAAATTCAGAGGATGATATTGGAAGATATAATTGAAAGAAGCAATTCTCCGTATACCAGCCCATTGGTAGCTACACCAAAGAAAGATGGTCAAGTAAGACTATGCCTCGATGCTCGGGAGCTGAATAAAATGCTCATTAACAACCGCACGTCTCCAGGTGAGATTGATGAAATAATGAAAAAGTTCTATGGATGTAAGTACATGAGTACTTGGGATGCAGTCTGTGGATATTGGCAAATAGAGTTGCACCCTAACAGCAGACAATATGTTGCTTTCATATTTGAAGGACGAAATTATCATTTTAAATGTTTGCCTTTTGGATTGGTAAATTCTGTGGCCGTGTTCATCCAATGCATGGATCAAATTTTGGGTAAAGAAGTTTTAGACTTCACTACGGTATATGTTGATGACATATTAATTACTTCTTGTACATGGGAGGAGCATTGTAATAGAGTGGAAACAGTGTTAAATAAGCTGTTACAACATAATATAACTTTGAAATTAGAAAAATCTAAATTTATCACACATGAATTACCATTTTTAGAATTCATTCTGTCAGCTACTGGAATAAAAACATCTCCTGAGAAAGTAAAGGCTATCCAAGATTTTCCTAAACCAAAAAACTTAAAACAATTACAATCCTTTTTGGGGATATGCAACTATTATAGGAAATTTCAACAGGGTTATTCAGAAGTAACAGCCAACTTCCAATATTTACTTTCGAAGAAAAACAAGTGGAAATGGGAAGAAAATGAAGACAATAATTTTAAGATAATAAAAAATAAATTTCTGGATAGCATAATGCTACACCACCCAAATTTCAATAAACGTTTTTTCATAAATTGTGATGCCAGTAACATTAGTCTTGGAAGTGAACTATATCAGGAAGATGAGGAAGGAAATCATTGGGTCATCAGTTTTGCAAGCAGAGTACTGAGTAGTTGTGAGCGGAATTATACAGTAACTGAAAAGGAACTGCAAAGTGTTGTGTTCTCATGTATAAAATTCTGTACATTTATATTGGGATACCCAGTAACCATAATGACCGACCATAGGTCAATCTCATTTTTTAAAAACTGTAAACTTAACCACGGTAGGCTCACAAGATGGGTGTTAATACTTCAAGAGTATAATTTAGATTGGGAATATATCCCGGAGAAGAAGAATATAATAGCAGACCGACTGTCACGGATTCACCTAGAAAAAGGAACATTTGAAGTAGAACCGGAGAGTATTGGGAAGATATATTACATTATCAAATTGAAGAAAGAGTTACAGGATATAATTAGTAAACTAAAAATAGATCAGGAAATGGACACCAAATTAATAAAAATTAGAGACAGGATATCACAAAAGGATCCTATAATAACAAAATTTTTCTGTATTCATGAAAAAATCCTTTTTATCCGTCCAACCATTAAGGATCATGTGTGGAAAATGTATGTACCAGAAGCAACTGAAGTAGCCCTAATAAAGGACTACCATGAAAGATATGGTCACATGGGACCACTCAAAGTTATTAAAGCTTTGTCTGAACATTGTTATATAAAAGCAATAAATAAGAGAGTAAGATTAGTATTGAAAAACTGCAACATATGCCAGTTAGTAAAAATAAATAATGAGAAGAGAACTGGAGCTATGATTACAATAAAATCTAAAGGTAAACTTGAGAAGACCTTCTTAGATATATGTGGACCTTTTCCCAGAAGTGGAGGGAGACATAAATTTAAATATATAATAATTATGTTTGACCATTATACCAAATATACAAAACTCTACCCAATCAGTAGAGCTACTACAAAGAAAATTTTAGAGGTAATTATTCAAAAATTCTTACCAGAAGTGGGAAAACCTGAAACCATAGTAACGGATCATGGGACGCAGTTTAGAGGAAAAAGGTGGAAAGAATTGTTGAAATTGCAAATAAGAACATATAAAACGTCAGTATACCACCCTAGTAGTAATCCTGCCGAACGCGTCTTAAGGGAAGTTGGTAGAATTTTGCGTACCTACTGTCACCAAGAACATGGGAAATGGAGCCAATACCTTGAACCAGCAGAAACCTTCCTTAATTGGTCACACCATGACACTATCGGAACCAGCCCTTATCAAGTAATGTTTGAAAGACCACCACCCAGAGAAATCACATCATTAATAAATTTTCCTCCAGGAGAGAGAGTAGAATTCAACAAGATCGAAATGCACAACAGGTTGTTGCATAAAGCTGAACTTCAAAATAAAAAGGAAACGGAGAAGAAAAGAATAAATCCATACAAAGTAGGAGATAAGGTGTTGATAAAAAATAGACAATTACCCAGTTCTATAGAGGGTATTGCAAGAAAATTACTTTTACTTTATACCAGGCCATACATAGTAACCCAGGTGAAAGGAAATAATACATATGAGATCAAATCTGTTAATAATAACAAAGTAAAAGGAGTATATAACCAATCAGAAATAAAGAGATATTATGAAGAATGATGAAAGAATCCGAAGACTGAAGAGTTCAACGATTATTTTTTAAAACAAGTAAACAAAAATAAATCTGTTTTAGTGGGGGAGCTTTATGTAATGTTACATAACCCCTGCCCAAATATGATAACACAATCACCATCGTTAAAACCAGTAATCACCCCATTCTAAAAGTCAGAAATGGGTATTATGTACCAAGTTATAAAAAACTTTGTACTACAAAACACTGTAAACAATAATAATAAAGGTGCAGTGTACAAAGTGAAATATAGTGTACTTAGTGAAAGTGTAAACTTTTAAAAAAGAGCATCTCACAGATTGGTACTGGAGATGAAAAACAATATTGTAGCAGTGTACTATATTGCTGCTGACAAGTTTTGTATTTTTTGTATTTTTGTGTAATTTTGTATTAAGTAGGCCATAAAGGTCTTCTACCTAGGAATAATCTTTGTGTTTAATATAATGATTTTGTTTAAATATAAGATAACCCAGGGTTAAATATAAAATAATACTATGTTAGCAAGATGGCATAGGAAAAATAGTTTAGAGTAAGGATACATTAAGTAAATGATAAATCATAAATAAATCAAATTAAAAGGGATTAAAATATAAAAATACCAGTGTGCAAGCTTAAGGAAAAATATAAAGAAAAACCTTAAATAAATTAAATTCGATTATAAATAAAATCTAAAAAGGATTATTTTTCTAAAAAGAAGAAATGAATTTATAATAATTAATAATAGCCTATATACTAAAAAGTACATAGATTCACCAATAAAAAACCATAAAAAATTCTTGGTTACTAGGAGTAACCAACTAACAAGATTTGAAATTAATTGTTAAACGATATTGGAAGTGACCGTTTTGAAAAAGTGTAATGCCTATAAAAATTTAAGAAATTAACAAATACCATTTGGAATAAGCAGTGCAAAATTAATAAAATTAACGAGTGATATCCACTATATATTAGAACTCCTTCGAATAGAACAATTCACGCCCGTAATTTGATGAAACCTTGAAAAATCAACCTTCGATGTCCAGGCCTAGCCTACAGAACTTCGACATTTTGGTGAGATCGTTACCGAGTAAAATTTAACTAAATTCCACCTCAACTATAACTTTATAACACTAGAAACAGCACCATCTCTTTAAATACTTCAGGAAAAGAGGTGAACATAAACTTTATTATTTAGTTAACCCAAAAACCAGCAGAACGGGTTCTTGTGAACATTCCGGCCGCCATTAAATAATTTTTGTGTTTTCAGTGAAGAAACGTAATCTGCGCTCTAGCGGTCAACCAATAAACTACATAATATAAATAGTACAAATTCTAAAAATTTATTTATGTGAAGCTTGGTATTAACCCATATTCATTTCTGACTTTCTCATAGTACAAAGAACTCTAGAATAACCCTGGAAAATTAATAAATTGTTTCTTTATTGTTATTGAAATAAAAAATAAAAATATTTGTTATATACTATATGTTTAAAAATAAGATTGAACTAATTCTGTGTTGTCAGTAAGAATCGATTATCCCTTTCTGTTTTGGAAGAAGATAAAAAAATGCTAAATAAATCCAATGAATACTTTGTTGTTTGAATAAAAATGTGTATTATTTTCAGTAGATGGTAGTTGGTTACAGATTGTCAGAAGACTGAGAAGAGAACGGACAGCCAGAAAATATTACGTACCATTTGGAGTTAATTTAACCTCAAATGTGTTTGTAAACGTCACAGTCAGCTGGTCTCATGAGCGGAGAAATTTGAAATAATTAATCGTATACTAAGAGAATAATTCTCTTTGCACTCTCTCTCCTAACTACTGTCAAACAACGGTATTGATTTCACCCGAATAAAATCTACGGAAATATTTGCATAATCACACACACTCGATTTTTGGAAACATTGAACATAAAATATAACAAATTCTGTGACTCTTATTAAAGCGAGATTTTCGAAGAGTATAAATAGACGTAAAATTGCTACTACTCAGGGAAATAAACTGAGAGACGTTACAATATATATATATATTGCAACGATTATTTTGTTAAATTTAATTTCAAATACAAATACACTTCTATTTGTTTTTGAATAGCCCCACGATCTTGGAGCGCCATTACTATATAACGTATTTAACGTTGCAAATATAATATAATTTACATTTGTGATGCCCCACGTTGGAAGCGATATTTCTTATGCAACAATACGATATACATAAAATAGGCGTGACCGGTCTCACGTTCAAGATTGACAAATTATGTAACAATATAACATTTAATTTGGGTTTCAGGTGTATCTGTAATAAGAACTCTATGTAACTTGTAACGGTATTTCAAATTTATTTGATATTATTAAAATTTGTGCACATGGCACTGACTTCGATTTAAAACATTCGTTATTATTTCGTTATTATGCCGTAAGGCTTATGCTATATACATCCTTACTGACTAAATATTCTATTCTACTAATTATTGTATTAACGAAAAATCTCATTTCCAGACTACTCAGTCAATTAGTGCGTTTCAAAATATCAATATTTAAATATTTTCTTATATATTGCAATGTAACTCAAAATATCAATAGTTACTGAATTTATCTTTTGTTTCTCAGTACTGATTTATATTTAACGCTAATTGTTACTTAAATGCTTTGAATTCTTTTCATTTCAATACTAATTTGAGCTCTTGTTTACGTTAATCTTATTTCAATAGCATCTATGATTTTAATTCAAATTTTACAATAAACATTGACTCTTACTTTTAAATAGAACAAGAGTGTCCTTAATTGCCTTTACGTTAATTGTTCGATTAAGAGATAAATAAGTTGTTTATCACCTTATCGTCGTCAATCATGCTCAATCATTGGATCCCTCTGAAATCGTCCTCATCTCGAACTTCAGCCTCTTCTCCTCTTGTCCAGCGTCGCCTCTCTCTCTTCTCCTCTTGTCCAGCGTCGATCTCCTCTCTTGTCCAGCGTCGACACTCTCTCTCTGTCCAGCGTCTCCTTTCTCTTCTCCTCTTGTCCAGCGTCGCCTCTCTCTCTTCTCCTCTTGTCCAGCGTCGATCTCCTCTCTTGTCCAGCGTCTCCTTTCTCTTCTCCTCTTGTCCAGCGTCGACTCTCTCTCTGTCCAGCGTCTCCTTTCTCTTCTCCTCTTGTCCAGCGTCGACTCTCTTTCTGTCCAGCGTCGTATCGCTCTCTGGAACTTCTCCTCGTGCTGTTTCGGATGTCAGTTGATCTTCTTATATAATTTTGTTACTACTTAAATATTGGTTGTTTTACAATCCAGTTACATACTGTATGTAACTGGAAGGATGAAACTATTTATAAAAATTTAAATATTCTGTGCGGACGGGCAGAAGCTCCCGCTGCACCGTGGATGATTTAAGAAAGAGAACCACTGTAGCTTGTGTGTCTTATTTATACCCATGTCTTGGTCAACACCTGCAGTGGTACGAAATCGACATGTCAGAAACTGTCTCTGAGTTCAGTTCCCCCACTCTTTGTCAATTTCGCTATTTCTTATATTTCTGCGAATTGCAGAGTCCTGTAAGTATACTCTTATACTTATAACTATTTTTTCAACACATGTTCACTGTAATTTTGGACATTGCAACTTAACCCTTTCAATTTGTACACAGTTATTTCACTATTACACTCGTACGGTGTGTTACTTTCACGTGGTTTTCGTACACAGTATTTAGTAAATTTTATTACATTTTATTGTGTTTTTGGATTTTACTTCTTAATTATAGTTTATGAATAATTACAGAAAAACAGTAATTGTGCAATTACTCATCTTGGGGTGGTAAACTCGCCTGCATAGACCTGCGTTCACACACACTAGCAAAATACTGGTGTACACACTTTCAGTTATATTTGTGTGTATGTGCACGTCGATTCAGGTCGAAACACCTGTTCATATTTTTGTCTGAGCCAAGCTTGAAATCCCTGACATGCTTATTTCTAATACATTATTAATTATTTACAGTTTATTAGGTATATTTAAATTTTTATATTCAATGCTCAGTACATCACTTATTTGTACTGTCGCATTATCCCTCTGCTTGGTAACAAAAAAAAATTTAATAAATTTATTTATTAAAATTTTTTTTATTATTATTACACTTGAAAAAAAAATGTAACAAATAATAAAGAATAATATTCGTCATTTCACCCTTAATTGGAGTGTATACAAATGTCTTCCCTCCCCTCCTTATACGCTCACTGCTCGTGACCTTGTAGTAGGGTGGCTTCAACAAACAGCTGATCTGACTGGTTTCATTGACCTCGTTGTTTTCATGTGTAGAATTTCCTAAATGATGTTGTGTGGAATTTACCAATTTCTTTCTTCTGTATCTCATCATATACGATGAAAGTGTGTTGTCCTACTCACTGTCTTAACGTATACGGTCCATTATAAAGTCTGAAGAATTTCTTCGCCGTATTATCACTCCGTTTTCCCACTGGATTAGCTTTGAGTAGTACACTTTCTCCCACGTTGAATTGTTGTAGCTTGTGAGTTAGATTAAAACTTTCTACTCTCTTGTTACCTCTTTCTCTTATCCGTTGCTTTGCGTATTCAATTTTCACACTTATTGGTACAGGTACATTCTGGTTATTAGGTTTGTTTATATACTTAGTCCAAAATCTGTTTGGCTTCTTATCTTCTTCTAATTCCATTGGAGTGTATCCTGTTGCTTCACTATAATTTTCATTAATGGCTTTTTCAAGAAATGGTAAATATTCTGCCCATTTACTGTGTTGATCATGGCAATATATTCGTAAATATTTACCTAATTCTTTGTTAACTCTCTCAGCAAGGTTTCCTTGAGGATGTCTTATGGATGTGAGTACAGGTTGTATTCCATTTTCCCTTAACGTCCTCTCCCATTTTTCACTTTGGAATTGTACACCTTGATCACTGAGTACCTTCTTCATTTTTCTATATGACGGAATATATTTCTGCAGTAGTATCTTTAGAACAACTTTGGTTGTGGGTCGCATAATTGGGTACAGTCGGACTGCCTTGGAAAACACATCGATACATACCAATATGTGCTTCACACGTCGACTTGATCGTGGTAGTGGTCCCAGAAAATCCACTGCAATTAGCTCTCCCTTGTTCTCCTTCTGTATGCTCTGCATTCCTACGTATGTGTGTAAATTCGGTCCTTAATTTTACATTATCTTACTCATACATTCTTACCTTCGCTTCTAATCTTCCTTAACTCTTTTCTTAACATGACATTACTTTATATAATACATTACTTATACAATACATTAACATTCATTACCTTTTATTACATTTCTTTAACATTACCTTTCTGATCGCTACTACTGTCCTGAAATACACTTCCGTAACAGAATACTCTTTTAGCTTTGTAGTGTGTCGCATGATCGGTTACAGAGGAACTGTCTTGGAAAACAACGATATTTTTCTCAAAGTCCTTAATCCTAAGTAGTCTCTGCCCTTTTGACTTTTCACTCTTGCTTTCTTCTGTGTCCTTGTATCTCCATTAAGTGTTCGCTTGATCAGTCGTTCTGACAATTATAGCAATTATTTTCCATTCCTAACCCTTTCTTCATATTAATAACAACAATAACATCTTTTACCACTACTTTCTTAAATATTTCTCTACGCTATCATTCCTTACCATTAATAATACATTTCTTAATTAACCCTTTAAAATAATATTCCTTATTTCTTTTCACTAATATTCCTTTTTATTTGCTATCATATCCTTAATAAATAACATTTCTTAATTATACTCTCTTATATTATTATTAATAATTAACGGTAATATTATTTTTCTCATTTAAAAATAATTATTTATTTTCGGGTATTGAGTTCGGTTCGGTGTGTCGTTAGAACTGACACCCCTCATTATAACAATTGGTTGTTGTACACAGGAAATTCATTGTGCTCACCCTCGTGACAACATTCCATTGGGTTACCCCTCGTTACCTTTCTGTTGCATTGCTGCGACGTTTGTGTGCGTACTTACCGTGTGAACGTTTGCTTTGATCGTGTAAGTCACCTGTTCGTAGGGTGAAAACTTTATTCTCCGTCTCTTTCTCTCGTAACGGTCGCATTCCATAATTCTCTCCTCACTAATGAATTGTGTAACATCAGTGCGTTTGAAGCCTATATAAACAGCTGACGACGGTTTTTTCGTTCGTCTTTTATGATAATATTCATCGTAATTACTATAATTAGTTATAATTATCGTTCACTTTATAATTATCGTGCGTATATCTAACATCATATTTACCTCAATTTTGTGTAGTGTTTCGTCTAGATAACTTACTACGTTTCTTGTTATACCTACAATGATATTTATCTCCGTAAGTGTGGTGTCTTATGTGTTTCAAATGTGTCATCTTGTGTGACTTACTATTGTGTGTGTGTCTCACACTTGGAATATCGCTATTAATACGGTACGTTTTATTAACCTTAATTTGCTTCTCTTCCTTAATGTTAATTACTTTATAATTATCGTTAGTAATTTCACACGTATTTTCAACTACTATGAATTCTTCACATATTAGCTCCGTTTGTTTATTAATTATTCCACAGACATTTTCTGCAATCGTGTCAATACGTAAATTTGTATTAACAATTTTTTCGGTTAATTATGCATTACTGTCGATTATAATTTGTTTTATTTTCTATGTTGTCTTGTTTCAACTGGAGATTATCAATTTTTAACTCTTCTAGACTCTCTGCGATTTTTATGGTGTCTTGTCTAAAATTTTCAGTTTGTTCTTGTAATTGTTTCTTATTAGATTCTTTTAATTCGTCTATTTTAGCATTTATATTTTCCGTTTGTTTTGTACTTATTTCATCGACCCAGGCACGCATCATCATCTGGAACGCCTCTACGTCTAAATTTCCTGGAGTCGTCATGTTGAAGTATTATTAAAATATTTATTTAGTAGTAATTCTTTAACAATTATTATTGATAACCGTTCCCTACTTATTTATTTATTTATTTCTTTATTTTTATTAATAGTTATTATTAATACTCATTACAGTTACACCTGTTACATAGACAAACAATATTATTCATGGGCACCAGCTGTGTGATTACACAACAATTAACATTACATTCAGTTACTGTTTAATATAAATAATAATTACATATTATACATTTTTTATTTAACACACTCTTATATTTTAGAGCACCCATTTAGCTACATAAAAAATTGTAATAGTTAAATGATGGGGATCGGGCCATACGTTCATGGACTACAATTGATGTAACAAATTTTTGTACATAAATTTAGGCATGTCGTGCCCCACGTTGGGCGCCAATTATATGCAACGATTATTTTGTTAAATTTAATTTCAAATACAAATACACTTCTATTTGTTTTTGAATAGCCCCACGATCTTGGAGCGCCATTACTATACAACGTATTTAACGTTGCAAATATAATATAATTTACATTTGTGATGCCCCACGTTGGAAGCGATATTTCTTATGCAACGATACGATATACATAAAATAGGCGTGACCGGTCTCACGTTCAAGATTGACAAATTATGTAACAATATAACATTTAATTTGGGTTTCAGGTGTATCTGTAATAAGAACTCTATGTAACTTGTAACGGTATTTCAAATTTATTTGATATTATTAAAATTTGTGCACATGGCACTGACTTCGATTTAAAACATTCGTTATTATTTCGTTATTATGCCGTAAGGCTTATGCTATATACATCCTTACTGACTAAATATTCTATTCTACTAATTACTGTATTAACGAAAAATCTCATTTCCAGACTACTCAGTCAATTAGTGCGTTTCAAAATATCAATATTTAAATATTTTCTTATATATTGCAATGTAACTCAAAATATCAATAGTTACTGAATTTATCTTTTGTTTCTCAGTACTGATTTATATTTAACGCTAATTGTTACTTAAATGCTTTGAATTCTTTTCATTTCAATACTAATTTGAGCTCTTGTTTACGTTAATCTTATTTCAATAGCATCTATGATTTTAATTCAAATTTTACAATAAACATTGACTCTTACTTTTAAATAGAACAAGAGTGTCCTTAATTGCCTTTACGTTAATTGTTCGATTAAGAGATAAATAAGTTGTTTATCACCTTATCGTCGTCAATCATACTCAATCATTGGATCCCTCTGAAACCGTCCTCGTCTCAAACTTCAGCATCAGTCTCTCTTCTCCTCTTGTCCAGCGTCGCCTCTCTCTCTTCCCTCTTGTCCAGCGTCGATCTCCTCTCTTGTCCAGCGTCGACTCTCTCTCTGTCCAGCGTCTCCTTTCTCTTCTCCTCTTGTCCAGCGTCGCCTCTCTCTCTTCTCCTCTTGTCCAGCGTCGATCTCCTCTCTTGTCCAGCGTCGACTCTCTCTCTGTCCAGCGTCTCCTTTCTCTTCTCCTCTTGTCCAGCGTCGACTCTCTCTCTGTCCAGCGTCGTATCGCTCTCTGGAACTTCTCCTCGTGCTGTTTCGGACGTCAGTTGATCTTCTTATGTAATTTTGTACTACTTAAATATTGGTTGTTTTACAATCCAGTTACATACTGTATGTAACTGGAAGGATGAAACTATTTATAAAAATTTAAATATTCTGTGCGGACGGGCAGAAGCTCCCGCTGCACCGTGGATGATTTAAGAAAGAGAACCACTGTAGCTTGTGTGTCCTATTTATACCCATGTCTTGGTCAACACCTGCAGTGGTACGAAATCGACATGTCAGAAACTGTCTCTGAGTTCAGTTCCCCCACTCTTTGTCAATTTCGCTATTTCTTATATTTCTGCGAATTGCAGAGTCCTGTAAGTATACTCTTATACTTATCTTATAACTATTTTTTCAACACATGTTCACTGTAATTTTGGACATTGCAACTTAACCCTTTCGATTTGTACACAGTTATTTCACTATTACACTCGTACGGTGTGTCACTTTCACGTGGTTTTCGTACACAGTATTTAGTAAATTTTATTACATTTTATTGTGTTTTTGGATTTTACTTCTTAATTATAGTTTATGAATAAGTACGGAAAAACAGTAATTGTGCAATTATTCATCTTGGGGTGGTAAACTCGCCTGCATAGACCTGCGTTCACACACACTAGCAAAATACTGGTGTACACACTTTCAGTTATATTTGTGTGTGTGTGCACGTCGATTCAGGTCGAAACACCTGTTCATATTTTTGTCTGAGCCAAGCTTGCAATCCCTGACATGCTTATTTCTAATACATTATTAATTATTTACAGTTTATTAGGTATATTTAAATTTTTATATTCAATGCTCAGTACATCACTTATTTGTACTGTCGCATTATCCCTCTGCTTGGTAACAAAATAAAATTTAATAAATTTATTTATTAAAATTTTTTTATTATTATTACACTTAAAAAAAATGTAACAAATAATAAAGAATAATATTCGTCATTTCACCCTTAATTGGAGTGTATACAAATGTCTTACCTCCCCTCCTTATACGCTCACTGCTCGTGACCTTGTAGTAGGGTGGCTTCAACAAACAGCTGATCTGACTGGTTTCATTGACCTCGTTGTTTTCATGTGTAGAATTTCCTAATGATGTTGTGTGGAATTTACCAATTTCTTTCTTCTGTATCTCATCATATACGATGAAAGTGTGTTGTCCTACTCACTGTCTTAACGTATACGGTCCATTATAAAGTCTGAAGAATTTCTTCGCCGTATTATCACTCCGTTTTCCCACTGGATTAGCTTTGAGTAGTACACTTTCTCCCACGTTGAATTGTTGTAGCTTGTGAGTTAGATTAAATCTTTCTACTCTCTTGTTACCTCTTTCTCTTATCCGTTGCTTTGCGTATTCAATTTTCACACTTATTGGTACAGGTACATTCTGGTTATTAGGTTTGTTTATATACTTAGTCCAAAATCTGTTTGGCTTCTTATCTTCTTCTAATTCCATTGGAGTGTATCCTGTTGCTTCACTATAATTTTCGTTAATGGCTTTTTCAAGAAATGGTAAATATTGTAACGTTACATAACCCGGTCCCAGTAAATTAAATCATAATAACATCAATGTCAGAAATGGGTAACCTAAGGCTCGCTCAAAATTAAATTATATCACTCAATATGACAAACAATTCGAGTGATATATGGTGCAAAGTGAGTTATAGTGTACCCATTGAGATGAAAAATAAAAGTGAAAGTAACGTATTACCAAACTGTGCTGTAGGTTTGGAAATTATAAAACTATGAGAGTAGGCTGTAATACTACTAACTGATTTTGTATTTTTATTTATTTATTGTAATATTGATATTGTATGGATAACCAATTGTTATACATAAGTTAATGTTATATTTTTTTAAAATATTTGTGTTGTAATATAGGATAACCCAGGGTTAGTTTTAAAAGACATAAAAATTTAAATACCAAAAGATAATAAAAAATTAAAATACTATGAGGGAAATGGCAACAGGAAGTAGTGCCGTGTAGGAATACTATGAGAGACTAAATAAATAATATATAAATTTATTTAAAGATAATAAAATTATCAAATACTTATATACAATGTCATAAGAAAATGAACCAAAACTTATTATGTAAACTAAATTAGTAAAGAAACCGGAATGGAAAGGAATTATTTTTCCATAAATAAAATATAAATTTATGATAATTACAAACTGCCTGTACAATAAAAAATACTATGTGTTACTAAGAGTGATGAAAATAACAAGTATTGTTAGAAAAATTTTGAACTAAAAACTGTAGAGTTGAGAAATGATGCTACTACATTTATAATAAAAAATAACCTTTTCGGAACTTGAGAGGAGTGCAAATTGAGACAAAATTAACTAGCCGCATGAACACTTCAAAATCATCCATGATTTATCCAAATTAAATGGTTATATTCATTAATAAACAGTGAAAGAAGACATTCTGATGAGCCAACATGGTTTCGGCCTAGTTCTAATTGACGTTTGAGAATTCGCCAAACGGTAAGAAAATTATAACGCAAGACGGACCTCACCACAGAAAAAGCTTCAATCCAGTAAGAACCATACGGAGCGAGGTAATATAAACATTTTTTTGTAATAATTCAAGAAGAAAACACATTCCGAACGCAGAGATCGAAAATAAAATAGTCATCTAAACATATGTTTTTAAAATAAACAAACGCACGCTGCACTCTTACGGACATTCCAGGAACTACATACTACACGGAAAAATAAACAAATTATTTAATAATTTTTTTTCGGTATTTGTAAAGCGTAGTAATTATCCATTTCTGACACTCTCGTAACAAAAAGAACTTACCCTGAACCCTGGGGAATTATTAAGAATTATATATTAATTGACGTTTTTTTTTTAAAGGTGTAAAATTATGAAACAAAACCATATATGTTTTTCTCTTTAGACTATTCCAGGTTTACTCTGTTAAGTCGAGATTATGTTATTGAAGGAAAGAGCAATTGTAATACTTGTGTTTTTGGTGGCAGGAAACAAAAACCAATAATATAAATACATAATATTATTGAAATATAATCTTGAATAATAAAGTGTTATAATTTTTTTGTAGTGGGTAGGTGTAATCAATTTCAGCACAAAAAACAGAAGAAATCCGAAATCGGCTAAACTGAGGGTAAATAATTGATACTTACTCTCTCTTCTTCATAAGGCTCAACAACTTCACTCCTTGACCCCAAATCACACACTCTCGATTTCTATTTAGATTGAGTAACACAAAATAACAAAAAATAGAAAAATCCTTTATTTATACTTTATAAAAACGTCAGTTATTATAATTCATAAGTGGCGACTGCGGAGAGGCGGAAACATTAAAATACCTCACTAAGTAGTACGTTACAAGATTGGCAAACCCAACATTTGGGGCTTGACTAAAGGTGTACGTTTCGCTAAGACCTCATTAAAAAACAGTACGTTACAATATTCTGCCCATTTACTGTGTTGATCATGGCAATATATTCGTAAATATTTACCTAATTCTTTGTTAACTCTCTCAGCAAGGTTTCCTTGAGGATGTCTTATGGATGTGAGTACAGGTTGTATTCCATTTTCCCTTAACGTCCTCTCCCATTTTTCACTTTGGAATTGTACACCTTGATCACAGAGTACCTTCTTCATTTTTCCATATGACGGAATATATTTCTGCAGTAGTATCTTTAGAACAACTTTGGTTGTGGGTCACATAATTGGGTACAGTCGGACTGCCTTGGAAAACACATCGATACATACCAATATGTGCTTCACACGTCGACTTGATCGTGGTAGTGGTCCCAGAAAATCCACTGCAATTAGCTCTCCCTTGTTCTCCTTCTGTATGCTCTGCATTCCTACGTATGTGTGTAAATTCGGTCCTTAATTTTACATTATCTTACTCATACATTCTTACCTTCGCTTCTAGTCTTCCTTAACTCTTTTCTTAACATGACATTACTTTATATAATACATTACTTATACAATACATTAACATTCATTACCTTTTATTACATTTCTTTAACATTACCTTTCTGATCGCTACTACTTTCCTGAAATACACTTCCGTAACAGAATACTCTTTTAGCTTTGTAGTGTGTCGCATGATCGGTTACAGAGGAACTGTCTTGGAAAACAACGATATTTTTCTCAAAGTCCTTAATCCTAAGTAGTCTCTGCCCTTTTGACTTTTCACTCTTGCTTTCTTCTGTGTCCTTGTATCTCCATTAAGTGTTCGCTTGATCAGTCGTTCTGACAATTATAGCAATTATTTTCCATTCCTAACCCTTTCTTCATATTAATAACAACAATAACATCTTTTACCACTACTTTCTTAAATATTTCTCTACGCTATCATTCCTTACCATTAATAATACATTTCTTAATTAACCCTTTAAAATAATATTCCTTATTTCTTTTCACTAATATTCCTTTTTATTTGCTATCATATCCTTAATAAATAACATTTCTTAATTATACTCTCTTATATTATTATTAATAATTAACGGTAATATTATTTTTCTCATTTAAAAATAATTATTTATTTTCGGGTATTGAGTTCGGTTGGTGTGTCGTTAGAACTGACACCCCTCATTATAACAATTGGTTGTTGTACACAGGAAATTCATTGTGCTCACCCTCGTGACAACATTCCATTGGGTTACCCCTCGTTACCTTTCTGTTGCATTGCTGCGACGTTTGTGTGCGTACTTACCGTGTGAACGTTTGCTTTGATCGTGTAAGTCACCTGTTCGTAGGGTGAAAACTTTATTCTCCGTCTCTTTCTCTCGTAACGGTCGCATTCCATAATTCTCTCCTCACTAATGAATTGTGTAACATCAGTGCGTTTGAAGCCTATATAAACAGCTGACGACGGTTTTTTCGTTCGTCTTTTATGATAATATTCATCGTAATTACTATAATTAGTTATAATTATCGTTCACTTTATAATTATCGTGCGTATATCTAACATCATATTTACCTCAATTTTGTGTAGTGTTTCGTCTAGATAACTTACTACGTTTCTTGTTATACCTACAATGATATTTATCTCCGTAAGTGTGGTGTCTTATGTGTTTCAAATGTGTCATCTTGTGTGACTTACTATTGTGTGTGTGTCTCACACTTGGAATATCGCTATTAATAAGGTACGTTTTATTAACCTTAATTTGCTTCTCTTCCTTAATGTTAATTACTTTATAATTATCGTTAGTAATTTCACACGTATTTTCAACTACTATGAATTCTTCACATATTAGCTCCGTTTGTTTATTAATTATTCCACAGACATTTTCTGCAATCATGTCAATACGTAAATTTGTATTAACAATTTTTTCGGTTAATTATGCATTACTGTCGATTATAATTTGTTTTATTTCTATGTTGTCTTGTTTCAACTGGAGATTATCAATTTTTAACTCTTCTAGACTCTCTGCGATTTTTATGGTGTCTTGTTTAAAATTTTCAGTTTGTTCTTGTAATTGTTTCTTATTAGATTCTTTTAATTCGTCTATTTTAGCATTTATATTTTCCGTTTGTTTTGTACTTATTTCATCGACCCAGGCACGCATCATCATCTGGAACGCCTCTACGTCTAAATTTCCTGGAGTCGTCATGTTGAAGTATTATTAAAATATTTATTTAGTAGTAATTCTTTAACAATTATTATTGATAACCGTTCCCTACTTATTTATTTATTTATTTCTTTATTTTTATTAATAGTTATTATTAATACTCATTACAGTTACACCTGTTACATAGACAAACAATATTATTCATGGGCGCCAGCTGTGTGATTACACAACAATTAACATTACATTCAGTTACTGTTTAATATAAATAATAATTACATATTAAACATTTTTTATTTAACACACTCTTATATTTTAGAGCACCCATTTAGCTACATAAAAAATTGTAATAGTTAAATGATGGGGATCGGGCCATACGTTCATGGACTACAATTGATGTAACAAATTTTTGTACATAAATTTAGGCATGTCGTGCCCCACGTTGGGCGCCAATTATATGCAACGATTATTTTGTTAAATTTAATTTCAAATACAAATACACTTCTATTTGTTTTTGAATAGCCCCACGATCTTGGAGCGCCATTACTATATAACGTATTTAACGTTGCAAATATAATATAATTTACATTTGTGATGCCCCACGTTGGAAGCGATATTTCTTATGCAACGATACGATATACATAAAATAGGCGTGACCGGTCTCACGTTCAAGATTGACAAATTATGTAGCAATATAACATTTAATTTGGGTTTCAGGTATATCTGTAATAAGAACTCTATGTAACTTGTAACGGTATTTCAAATTTATTTGATATTATTAAAATTTGTGCACATGGCACTGACTTCGATTTAAAACATTTGTTATTATTTCGTTATTATGCCGTAAGGCTTATGCTATATACATCCTTACTGACTAAATATTCTATTCTACTAATTATTGTATTAACGAAAAATCTCATTTCCAGACTACTCAGTCAATTAGTGCGTTTCAAAATATCAATATTTAAATATTTTCTTATATATTGCAATGTAACTCAAAATATCAATAGTTACTGAATTTATCTTTTGTTTCTCAGTACTGATTTATATTTAACGCTAATTGTTACTTAAATGCTTTGAATTCTTTTCATTTCAATACTAATTTGAGCTCTTGTTTACGTTAATCTTATTTCAATAGCATCTATGATTTTAATTCAAATTTTACAATAAACATTGACTCTTACTTTTAAATAGAACAAGAGTGTCCTTAATTGCCTTTACGTTAATTGTTCGATTAAGAGATAAATAAGTTGTTTATCACCTTATCATCGTCAATCATACTCAATCATTGGATCCCTCTGAAACCGTCCTCGTCTCAAACTTCAGCATCAGTCTCTCTTCTCCTCTTGTCCAGCGTCGCCTCTCTCTCTTCCCTCTTGTCCAGCGTCGATCTCCTCTCTTGTCCAGCGTCGACTCTCTCTTCTCCTCTTGTCCAGCGTCGCCTCTCTCTCTTCTCCTCTTGTCCAGCGTCGATCTCCTCTCTTGTCCAGCGTCGACTCTCTCTCTGTCCAGCGTCGTATCGCTCTCTGGAACTTCTCCTCGTGCTGTTTCGGACGTCAGTTGATCTTCTTATGTAATTTTGTTACTACTTAAATATTGGTTGTTTTACAATCCAGTTGCATACTGTATGTAACTGGAAGGATGAAACTATTTATAAAAATTTAAATATTCTGTGCGGACGGGCAGAAGCTCCCGCTGCACCGTGGATGATTTAAGAAAGAGAACCACTGTAGCTTGTGTGTCCTATTTATACCCATGTCTTGGTCAACACCTGCAGTGGTACGAAATCGACATGTCAGAAACTGTCTCTGAGTTCAGTTCCCCCACTCTTTGTCAATTTCGCTATTTCTTATATTTCTGCGAATTGCAGAGTCCTGTAAGTATACTCTTATACTTATCTTATAACTATTTTTTCAACACATGTTCACTGTAATTTTGGACATTGCAACTTAACCCTTTCGATTTGTACACAGTTATTTCACTATTACACTCGTACGGTGTGTCACTTTCACGTGGTTTTCGTACACAGTATTTAGTAAATTTTATTACATTTTATTGTGTTTTTGGATTTTACTTCTTAATTATAGTTTATGAATAAGTACGGAAAAACAGTAATTGTGCAATTATTCATCTTGGGGTGGTAAACTCGCCTGCATAGACCTGCGTTCACACACACTAGCAAAATACTGGTGTACACACTTTCAGTTATATTTGTGTGTGTGTGCACGTCGATTCAGGTCGAAACACCTGTTCATATTTTTGTCTGAGCCAAGCTTGCAATCCCTGACATGCTTATTTCTAATACATTATTAATTATTTACAGTTTATTAGGTATATTTAAATTTTTATATTCAATGCTCAGTACATCACTTATTTGTACTGTCGCATTATCCCTCTGCTTGGTAACAAAATAAAATTTAATAAATTTATTTATTAAAATTTTTTTATTATTATTACACTTAAAAAAAATGTAACAAATAATAAAGAATAATATTCGTCATTTCACCCTTAATTGGAGTGTATACAAATGTCTTACCTCCCCTCCTTATACGCTCACTGCTCGTGACCTTGTAGTAGGGTGGCTTCAACAAACAGCTGATCTGACTAGTTTCATTGACCTCGTTGTTTTCATGTGTAGAATTTCCTAATGATGTTGTGTGGAATTTACCAATTTCTTTCTTCTGTATCTCATCATATACGATGAAAGTGTGTTGTCCTACTCACTGTCTTAACGTATACGGTCCATTATAAAGTCTGAAGAATTTCTTCGCCGTATTATCACTCCGTTTTCCCACTGGATTAGCTTTGAGTAGTACACTTTCTCCCACGTTGAATTGTTGTAGCTTGTGAGTTAGATTAAATCTTTCTACTCTCTTGTTACCTCTTTCTCTTATCTGTTGCTTTGCGTATTCAATTTTCACACTTATTGGTACAGGTACATTCTGGTTATTAGGTTTGTTTATATACTTAGTCCAAAATCTGTTTGGCTTCTTATCTTCTTCTAATTCCATTGGAGTGTATCCTGTTGCTTCACTATAATTTTCGTTAATGGCTTTTTCAAGAAATGGTAAATATTGTAACGTTACATAACCCGGTCCCAGTAAATTAAATCATAATAACATCAATGTCAGAAATGGGTAACCTAAGGCTCGCTCAAAATTAAATTATATCACTCAATATGACAAACAATTCGAGTGATATATGGTGCAAAGTGAGTTATAGTGTACCCATTGAGGTGAAAAATAAAAGTGAAAGTAACGTATTACCAAACTGTGCTGTAGGTTTGGAAATTATAAAACTATGAGAGTAGGCTGTAATACTACTAACTGATTTTGTATTTTTATTTATTTATTGTAATATTGATATTGTATGGATAACCAATTGTTATACATAAGTTAATGTTATATTTTTTTAAAATATTTGTGTTATAATATAGGATAACCCAGGGTTAGTTTTAAAAGACATAAAAATTTAAATACCAAAAGATAATAAAAAATTAAAATACTATGAGGGAAATGGCAACAGGAAGTAGTGCCGTGTAGGAATACTATGAGAGACTAAATAAATAATATATAAATTTATTTAAAGATAATAAAATTATCAAATACTTATATACAATGTCATAAGAAAATGAACCAAAACTTATTATGTAAACTAAATTAGTAAAGAAACCGGAATGGAAAGGAATTATTTTTCCATAAATAAAATATAAATTTATGATAATTACAAACTGCCTGTATAATAAAAAATACTATGTGTTACTAAGAGTGATGAAAATAACAAGTATTGTTAGAAAAATTTTGAACTAAAAACTGTAGAGTTGAGAAATGATGCTACTACATTTATAATAAAAAATAACCTTTTCGGAACTTGAGAGGAGTGCAAATTGAGACAAAATTAACTAGCCGCATGAACACTTCAAAATCATCCATGATTTATCCAAATTAAATGGTTATATTCATTAATAAACAGTGAAAGAAGACATTCTGATGAGCCAACATGGTTTCGGCCTAGTTCTAATTGACGTTTGAGAATTCGCCAAACGGTAAGAAAATTATAACGCAAGACGGACCTCACCACAGAAAAAGCTTCAATCCAGTAAGAACCATACGGAGCGAGGTAATATAAACATTTTTTTGTAATAATTCAAGAAGAAACCACATTCCGAACGCAGAGATCGAAAATAAAATAGTCATCTAAACATATGTTTTTAAAATAAACAAACGCACGCTGCACTCTTACGGACATTCCAGGAACTACATACTACACGGAAAAATAAACAAATTATTTAATAATTTTTTTTCGGTATTTGTAAAGCGTAGTAATTATCCATTTCTGACACTCTCGTAACAAAAAGAACTTACCCTGAACCCTGGGGAATTATTAAGAATTATATATTAATTGACTTTTTTTTTTAAAGGTGTAAAATTATGAAACAAAACCATATATGTTTTTCTCTTTAGACTATTCCAGGTTTACTCTGTTAAGTCGAGATTATGTTATTGAAGGAAAGAGCAATTGTAATACTTGTGTTTTTGGTGGCAGGAAACAAAAACCAATAATATAAATACATAATATTATTGAAATATAATCTTGAATAATAAAGTGTTATAATTTTTTTGTAGTGGGTAGGTGTAATCAATTTCAGCACAAAAAACAGAAGAAATCCGAAATCGGCTAAACTGAGGGTAAATAATTGATACTTACTCTCTCTTCTTCATAAGGCTCAACAACTTCACTCCTTGACCCCAAATCACACACTCTCGATTTCTATTTAGATTGAGTAACACAAAATAACAAAAAATAGAAAAATCCTTTATTTATACTTTATAAAAACGTCAGTTATTATAATTCATAAGTGGTGACTGCGGAGAGGCGGAAACATTAAAATACCTCACTAAGTAGTACGTTACAAGATTGGCAAACCCAACATTTGGGGCTTGACTAAAGGTGTACGTTTCGCTAAGACCTCATTAAAAAACAGTACGTTACAATATTCTGCCCATTTACTGTGTTGATCATGGCAATATATTCGTAAATATTTACCTAATTCTTTGTTAACTCTCTCAGCAAGGTTTCCTTGAGGATGTCTTATGGATGTGAGTACAGGTTGTATTCCATTTTCCCTTAACGTCCTCTCCCATTTTTCACTTTGGAATTGTACACCTTGATCACAGAGTACCTTCTTCATTTTTCCATATGACGGAATATATTTCTGCAGTAGTATCTTTAGAACAACTTTGGTTGTGGGTCGCATAATTGGGTACAGTCGGACTGCCTTGGAAAACACATCGATACATACCAATATGTGCTTCACACGTCGACTTGATCGTGGTAGTGGTCCCAGAAAATCCACTGCAATTAGCTCTCCCTTGTTCTCCTTCTGTATGCTCTGCATTCCTACGTATGTGTGTAAATTCGGTCCTTAATTTTACATTATCTTACTCATACATTCTTACCTTCGCTTCTAATCTTCCTTAACTCTTTTCTTAACATGACATTACTTTATATAATACATTACTTATACAATACATTAACATTCATTACCTTTTATTACATTTCTTTAACATTACCTTTCTGATCGCTACTACTGTCCTGAAATACACTTCCGTAACAGAATACTCTTTTAGCTTTGTAGTGTGTCGCATGATCGGTTACAGAGGAACTGTCTTGGAAAACAACGATATTTTTCTCAAAGTCCTTAATCCTAAGTAGTCTCTGCCCTTTTGACTTTTCACTCTTGCTTTCTTCTGTGTCCTTGTATCTCCATTAAGTGTTCGCTTGATCAGTCGTTCTGACAATTATAGCAATTATTTTCCATTCCTAACCCTTTCTTCATATTAATAACAACAATAACATCTTTTACCACTACTTTCTTAAATATTTCTCTACGCTATCATTCCTTACCATTAATAATACATTTCTTAATTAACCCTTTAAAATAATATTCCTTATTTCTTTTCACTAATATTCCTTTTTATTTGCTATCATATCCTTAATAAATAACATTTCTTAATTATACTCTCTTATATTATTATTAATAATTAACGGTAATATTATTTTTCTCATTTAAAAATAATTATTTATTTTCGGGTATTGAGTTCGGTTCGGTGTGTCGTTAGAACTGACACCCCTCATTATAACAATTGGTTGTTGTACACAGGAAATTCATTGTGCTCACCCTCGTGACAACATTCCATTGGGTTACCCCTCGTTACCTTTCTGTTGCATTGCTGCGACGTTTGTGTGCGTACTTACCGTGTGAACGTTTGCTTTGATCGTGTAAGTCACCTGTTCGTAGGGTGAAAACTTTATTCTCCGTCTCTTTCTCTCGTAACGGTCGCATTCCATAATTCTCTCCTCACTAATGAATTGTGTAACATCAGTGCGTTTGAAGCCTATATAAACAGCTGACGACGGTTTTTTCGTTCGTCTTTTATGATAATATTCATCGTAATTACTATAATTAGTTATAATTATCGTTCACTTTATAATTATCGTGCGTATATCTAACATCATATTTACCTCAATTTTGTGTAGTGTTTCGTCTAGATAACTTACTACGTTTCTTGTTATACCTACAATGATATTTATCTCCGTAAGTGTGGTGTCTTATGTGTTTCAAATGTGTCATCTTGTGTGACTTACTATTGTGTGTGTGTCTCACACTTGGAATATCGCTATTAATAAGGTACGTTTTATTAACCTTAATTTGCTTCTCTTCCTTAATGTTAATTACTTTATAATTATCGTTAGTAATTTCACACGTATTTTCAACTACTATGAATTCTTCACATATTAGCTCCGTTTGTTTATTAATTATTCCACAGACATTTTCTGCAATCGTGTCAATACGTAAATTTGTATTAACAATTTTTTCGGTTAATTATGCATTACTGTCGATTATAATTTGTTTTATTTCTATGTTGTCTTGTTTCAACTGGAGATTATCAATTTTTAACTCTTCTAGACTCTCTGCGATTTTTATGGTGTCTTGTTTAAAATTTTCAGTTTGTTCTTGTAATTGTTTCTTATTAGATTCTTTTAATTCGTCTATTTTAGCATTTATATTTTCCGTTTGTTTTGTACTTATTTCATCGACCCAGGCACGCATCATCATCTGGAACGCCTCTACGTCTAAATTTCCTGGAGTCGTCATGTTGAAGTATTATTAAAATATTTATTTAGTAGTAATTCTTTAACAATTATTATTGATAACCGTTCCCTACTTATTTATTTATTTATTTCTTTATTTTTATTAATAGTTATTATTAATACTCATTACAGTTACACCTGTTACATAGACAAACAATATTATTCATGGGCGCCAGCTGTGTGATTACACAACAATTAACATTACATTCAGTTACTGTTTAATATAAATAATAATTACATATTATACATTTTTTATTTAACACACTCTTATATTTTAGAGCACCCATTTAGCTACATAAAAAATTGTAATAGTTAAATGATGGGGATCGGGCCATACGTTCATGGACTACAATTGATGTAACAAATTTTTGTACATAAATTTAGGCATGTCGTGCCCCACGTTGGGCGCCAATTATATGCAACGATTATTTTGTTAAATTTAATTTCAAATACAAATACACTTCTATTTGTTTTTGAATAGCCCCACGATCTTGGAGCGCCATTACTATATAACGTATTTAACGTTGCAAATATAATATAATTTACATTTGTGATGCCCCACGTTGGAAGCGATATTTCTTATGCAACGATACGATATACATAAAATAGGCGTGACCGGTCTCACGTTCAAGATTGACAAATTATGTAACAATATAACATTTAATTTGGGTTTCAGGTGTATCTGTAATAAGAACTCTATGTAACTTGTAACGGTATTTCAAATTTATTTGATATTATTAAAATTTGTGCACATGGCACTGACTTCGATTTAAAACATTCGTTATTATTTCGTTATTATGCCGTAAGGCTTATGCTATATACATCCTTACTGACTAAATATTCTATTCTACTAATTATTGTATTAACGAAAAATCTCATTTCCAGACTACTCAGTCAATTAGTGCGTTTCAAAATATCAATATTTAAATATTTTCTTATATATTGCAATGTAACTCAAAATATCAATAGTTACTGAATTTATCTTTTGTTTCTCAGTACTGATTTATATTTAACGCTAATTGTTACTTAAATGCTTTGAATTCTTTTCATTTCAATACTAATTTCAGCTCTTGTTTACGTTAATCTTATTTCAATAGCATCTATGATTTTAATTCAAATTTTACAATAAACATTGACTCTTACTTTTAAATAGAACAAGAGTGTCCTTAATTGCCTTTACGTTAATTGTTCGATTAAGAGATAAATAAGTTGTTTATCACCTTATCATCGTCAATCATACTCAATCATTGGATCCCTCTGAAACCGTCCTCGTCTCAAACTTCAGCATCAGTCTCTCTTCTCCTCTTGTCCAGCGTCGCCTCTCTCTCTTCCCTCTTGTCCAGTGTCGATCTCCTCTCTTGTCCAGCGTCGACTCTCTCTCTGTCCAGCGTCTCCTTTCTCTTCTCCTCTTGTCCAGCGTCGCCTCTCTCTCTTCTCCTCTTGTCCAGCGTCGATCTCCTCTCTTGTCCAGCGTCGACTCTCTCTCTGTCCAGCGTCTCCTTTCTCTTCTCCTCTTGTCCAGCGTCGACTCTCTCTCTGTCCAGCGTCGTATCGCTCTCTGGAACTTCTCCTCGTGCTGTTTCGGACGTCAGTTGATCTTCTTATGTAATTTTGTTACTACTTAAATATTGGTTGTTTTACAATCCAGTTACATACTGTATGTAACTGGAAGGATGAAACTATTTATAAAAATTTAAATATTCTGTGCGGACGGGCAGAAGCTCCCGCTGCACCGTGGATGATTTAAGAAAGAGAACCACTGTAGCTTGTGTGTCCTATTTATACCCATGTCTTGGTCAACACCTGCAGTGGTACGAAATCGACATGTCAGAAACTGTCTCTGAGTTCAGTTCCCCCACTCTTTGTCAATTTCGCTATTTCTTATATTTCTGCGAATTGCAGAGTCCTGTAAGTATACTCTTATACTTATCTTATAACTATTTTTTCAACACATGTTCACTGTAATTTTGGACATTGCAACTTAACCCTTTCGATTTGTACACAGTTATTTCACTATTACACTCGTACGGTGTGTCACTTTCACGTGGTTTTCGTACACAGTATTTAGTAAATTTTATTACATTTTATTGTGTTTTTGGATTTTACTTCTTAATTATAGTTTATGAATAAGTACGGAAAAACAGTAATTGTCCAATTATTCATCTTGGGGTGGTAAACTCGCCTGCATAGACCTGCGTTCACACACACTAGAAAAATACTGGTGTACACACTTTCAGTTATATTTGTGTGTGTGTGCACGTCGATTCAGGTCGAAACACCTGTTCATATTTTTGTCTGAGCCAAGCTTGCAATCCCTGACGTGCTTATTTCTAATACATTATTAATTATTTACAGTTTATTAGGTATATTTAAATTTTCATATTCAATGCTCAGTACATCACTTATTTGTACTGTCGCATTATCCCTCTGCTTGGTAACAAACAAAAATTTAATAAATTTATTTATTAAAATTTTTTTATTATTATTACACTTAAAAAAAATGTAACAAATAATAAAGAATAATATTCGTCATTTCACCCTTAATTGGAGTGTATACAAATGTCTTACCTCCCCTCCTTATACGCTCACTGCTCGTGACCTTGTAGTAGGGTGGCTTCAACAAACAGCTGATCTGACTGGTTTCATTGACCTCGTTGTTTTCATGTGTAGAATTTCCTAATGATGTTGTGTGGAATTTACCAATTTCTTTCTGGCGTCACTAGCAGACGACAGTGCGAAACCATGTATCTGAACGTTATTTATTTAGAAATGTCAGAGAAAGTGCGAATAAATCCAGTGTCAAACTATATCAAATTAAAGCGCATAAAATATCCTTTAATTTGATAGTGATAAAACCCCGATCGCAACTGTAATAAGTGCGTAACATGAGTTAGCATCATTTGCAAATATAAAGTGAGAAATTCGTTAGTCAACACTAACAACAACGATAGCTGTCAATCAACTTCGCCAAATGACGGTTAGAAAACAATGCGTCATTTTTGTAACGTCTGGTGGAGCCAATCAAAAAATAGCTTATTAAATGAATTAACCACCTAAGCCCCATGAAGCCAGGGGGTATATAATCGGAATCCAAGTGGAACCAACACACTTTATTGTTATCAGCGAGAGCGAAAGGTTGTCGCTCGTCGCCGCAAAATACGTTAATAACTTAGAGTATCATGTAAACAGTTCTTCCATTTAACCATTTCGTCAAACCAAGTAACTACACCACAGTTTATCTACAATCAGTGCATCGAAGTGAAGTATTTATTTTATTTTGTGCGCGATAATCAGAACAAGAGACAAATAATTAACCAGTAGTTAAATTAGTCCAATTTTGTTAGAAGAGGACGATTATTCTCTGTTCTTAGTGCGTGTGCAGTGTAATAAACCAGGGTCACTATCATCCGACCGCTGGAGTGTTTAAATTAAATTTTAATCTATAAGATTAAAATAAAAAGGTAACATTGTGACAATTTATTTCATTAATCTGTGTGTACTTATATTTTTTCAACACAAAATTTGTACTGACGCATAACATCAAAACTTTTTATATGTTACACGGTGATTGAATTTATTTAGTGGATTTGTTAATCCTACGTAAGATTTATTTTAGTCTTAAGTGGTATAAAATATTTGTGAATAATTAAGCTAGCGTAACGAACACATAACCTAGAAATAGGTACGATTTTTAAAACAAAGAGGCCGAATTAATAAATATTGTTTTCTGTTAAATAATTAACTTCTGTATAGGCATATAGTAGTTATCTCTTGTGTTTAAAAGAATTTACGCCAGAGATATATAAAAATAATATTTAAATTAAAAGTTAATCTGGGAATAACCAGAAGATTTGTTTGTGTTATCTGAGCTAGTTTGCAGGGTAAAGGAACGAAATAATTGCAATTGTATATTAATGTATCTATCATACTTATGTTTGTTTAAATTTATTCTCAAGGGTAACAATAAAACCCATTTATTAGCAGCATAAACTTTGACTCTATTTATTTCAAGAAGTGAATGAATAATTAATTTTGAATAACAAAAGTAACTCTGATTAGAGGTTGTATGTTGTTAAATTTGAATTGCCGTAAGTGCAATAAGCTTCAACACCAGTTTTTAAAGAAAATTAGCAAATATCTAATCTCATTAATTGGTTTTACACGGGATTTTCCTGAAATAAACCTGTGTGGCGCCCTTATTAAACAAGGAGTAATCTAGCCTTGTCAGTAAAGCAAGCTGGTTTTGGAAACCGTCTTGGCAGCTTATTAATTACAAAAAGTGAACTTCCGAACTTCTAGAATCACGACCAGGTACGTGGAAGTATATTTTTATAAATTTTGTTGTCCAGACGTGACTTGACATTACGTACTTTGACGACAGTTAACCTGGAGGAGGAGTTTCGCTGCCAGAATCGACGCGACGGCTACCTTCATCAGTCGACCAGCGAGTACGCTTTATTCACTAAATTGAGCAACATTACTATTCAAACAGTATTACTGCAATTATTTTTAAAAAAGAGTTTTTGTAAATTAGATATAACTTTTATTCATCATAATCGACTTTAACTTGTAACTTACTTTTTGACTTTCAATACTAAATACAAACATTTAAACTTTTTTAATTGTGAGTAATCACGTTAACTAACAAATTGGCGACCAGCAACGTGAGGCTGAAAAAATATTAAACAAAAATATTTTTAATATTTATAATAAGCCCGGCAAACACAAGAGAACAACCATGCCACATACACACCAACAGACACAAGATACAAAGCCAGCTGAGTAGAAGAGATACAGACAAATACAGAGACACCGGAGACACAACCAACGTCCGAAATGGAAGTCGCGACAAATAATAACATAGAAACTCGACCAGAAGAAGCACCCCAACAGCCGGAAATACGTCGCATTTATATTCGAGGGGCGCAACTACCACTTCAAACGATTGCCCTTCGGATTAATAAATTCTGTAGCGATATTTATACAGTGTATGGACCAAGTATTGGGTCAAGAAGCGCTCAAGTTCACTACTGTTTACGTGGATGACCTATTGATTACATCTACGAACTGGGAGGAGCATTGTCGAAGAGTAGACCATGTACTGAATAAATTGTCCGAAAACCACATTACATTAAAACTAGAAAAGTCCCAACTCATTGCTAAAGAAGTGCAATTTCTAGGATATTCCATTACTGTTCGGACGGATCACAAATCCATATCCTTCTTGAAAAACTGTAAACTAAGTGACGGCCGTTTAGCAAGATGGACCTTAGTCTTGCAGGAATACAACATCAGCTGGGAATATGTCCCAGGGAAAAAGAACATACCAGCTGATATTCTATCACGTATTAATATTACTAACCAGACCTATGAAGGAGAGAAAGAGACAATTGTGAAGGTCTACAACATCCTAAAGAGTCGGACAGAATTAGAAGATATAGTCAAGGAAGTGGAACAACACCAAAAACAAGATAATAAGTTGGTACAAATTTTCCAAAGACTAATTGATCAAGACGATAGAATAACCCCGTATTACTGTGTACATAATAATGTATTGTTTGTCAAAACCAAATACCACAATAACACCTGGAAACTAGTCATACCCAGGACACTAGAGAAAGACATCATAACGGACTACCATATTCGTTATGGACACATGGGGGCGGTTAAGGTAATAAAAGCACTGGAGGAGCACATGTACATCAAAGACATCAACAGAAGGGTACGAAATTATATCAAAAGTTGTCAAATATGTCAAATGGTGAAGTGCACCAACGAAAGAAAGGAGGGGCAAATGATCCCCATAACCTCAACAGACAAATTAGAGAAAGTTTTTGTGGACATCTGCGGTCCATTCCCCAGAAGTGGAGGTCGATGACAATATAAGTATTTACTAATAATGTTTGATCATTATACCAAGTTCATAAAGTTGTATCTGATAAATCGTGCAACTACTAACAAAATACTTAACATAATCACACTAAATTATATACCTGAAGTGGGCTGTCCGAAGACAATAATAACGGACCATGGTACCCAGTTCAAGGGACGAAGATGGAGAGACACACTGCTGGAACATGGGGTAAAAACCTATAAAACCTCAGTGTACCATCCCAGCAGTAATCCATCCGAAAGAGTGTTGAGGGAAGTTGGAAGGATTCTCAGAACCTATTGTTCCAGTCAACAAAGGAAGTGGAGTGAATACACCTCAGCTGCTGAAGACTTTATTAATTTAGCACACCACCAATCGATTGAAACAACCCCTTATAACGCCATGTTCGAGAAACCTCCACCTAGAGAAATTAGTGATATAATTCAATTTCCCCAAAGTCAAGAATATCAGTTTGACAGAATCCACTACCATAACAAAATTATGGAAAAAATAGAACAGCGAAAAAGAAAATATCAACAAGTGCCAACAAGAATAATACAATACAATGTAGGAGATCAGGTACTACTGAAAAATAGAGAGTTACCCAGTACCATGGAGGGTATCACCAAAAAACTACTAGTACTATATGTAGGCCCTTATACCATAACAAAGGACCATAAAAATAATACATATGAAATTACAGATACCATAAATAAAAAGGTCAAGGGTACCTATAACCAAGCATCTTTAAAGAAGTATTATGTGTAAGGAAATTTGTTATGAGATGTTATTATAGGGTGCCAAATATCATAAAACATGTCGTACTAGAACAGCTATAAAAAATGGACCTGTGAAACGTAATTGACCCAAAATGAACCCAATAGAATGGAGAAGCCCAAGAGAACCCCAACATATAGACTATTAATGGACTTATGATTATAAAAGAAGGAATTATATTATTATACGATGATTATAACAAGAGTGTTTAGTGTATCAAAATTATAAAAGTGTCTACCGTGAAAAGGTTAAATAAATGATCAAGAAGAACATGTATTATATTCAATGTATTGAAAATGTCTAATTGGCTATAACCAGCCTGTTTACCATATTGTATTATAAAGAAGAATGTGTATTATAGGTATATGTACCAAAAATATCCGTTATGTATTAAATAAGAACCATGTTTGTCATATTAAATGATAGGAAAAAAATGTTCATTATAAACCAAATGATTATCTGATAAGAAAAATGTCTAGTGTATTGTATAAAACAAAAGTGTATTGTATAGCGAAAACATTGATATAATTTTACTCTAATGCTCCTATAGTAATTTCAACAAATGAAATTATAAAAATCATCCAGAATAAATGATTTAACCAACTATCATTTGAAGGAGAAGAGGGGAAGAACACCAAAGAGAGTATAAAGAAGATGGCTATTATTATTATGGAAAGAAAAATGTTATTTAATTGTCAAATATCGTATACCCCTCACAAAACCAAGAAATATATTAAAATCGTCCAGAATAATTGTTAAAGATACCAACACTTGAAGGAGTGGAGGGGAAGAACATCGAAGTGTCGAATAATAAAGGAGAAGGTTTGAATAAGGAATGAGAATAATTAATTAAGTGATGAATAAACATATTTATCATATTATAAGAAAGAAAAATATGTATTGTATCGAATATACCAAGACTATTTAGCATATTAAATAAACTATTAACGAGAATGATTATTATATGATATAAAAAAGAAAAATGTCTATGTATAAGTAACAAAAATAATTACAAAATACTACTGTTGTTGAGGAACAAAAATGTTAAACGATGAAGAAAGTATCTAATTGTATATACCAACAAGATATATGTCAAATGATATATAACAAAAATGTTTATTATATGAATATTGTAAACCCTGATAATCCAGGGAGATAAAGAACTAAATGTTAAAAAACCTATATACGAACTATTGATGAGAGTAAAGCTAGTGAACTATTAATAAGAGTGAAGTATTGTAAACTCAATGTTTAAAGAACCACTGCATAATAGTAAAATGATAAATCTAAGTGTGTAAAGTAAGAATATTAAGATAACCAAAACAACTTACAAACTAGTATAGAAAAGTAACAACAAGGCTACTAAATAACACAGCCAATATGTCAAGTCTGAAAGAAATAATGACCTGTGAAGAGAAGTATGTTAGCTAAAGTATAAAAGAATGAAATGTGATACCAATGAAACCTCTAATACCTTGAATGTTATATTGAATATGTTATATTATTGAAAAATTAATGATATGTTATATTTTATGTGTTGTGATAGTGCAACTGTTGCTACGTGCAATTTTTATTTTGTCCCAGACAGAGATGAGGATTCCTCTGATTCTGAGGATGTGTAGTTAAGGAACGGCGGAGAATGTATGCCACAGTGAGCCACTCTGATTCCGAACCCACTACAAATGTTAGGGAATTAAATGGTAATATATCAAGGATTATTAATAAAAAACTGAGGTAAAAAATGAAAGAACCATAGAGTTTATCACGAAAATAAAGATGTGTAATGAGAAAGAAAAGTATATTATTGTAAGATAGGAAATTGTTAGTTTAAGAAATAAAACATATTGTAACTAAATGACTTAGAATATAAGAAACTTCAAAAATACTAGTAAGCTAAAAATTATATCACTAGCCAAGAACTCAATCTAGTGCACCACACTAACAGAATATCAAATTCAATGCAGAAATAAAAAAACAGTAATAGTATATTAAAACCAAACTGAAATGATAATTTCTTCAAATGTAAAATTTCTCTCAAATTATCAATTTTGAGAGGGGAGTATATGTAACATGACCAAGTGTTACATAACCTAGACATGTACCAATAGAATCAATAAGTACACGAAAATAATATAAGTGAATAAATAATGATGAAAGTAGCGAAGAAGAGAAGGACCAACGAAGAAGAAGTACCACAAGAAGCAGTAAGGAATACACTGCATGACACTACAACAAATACTATGACTGACTCTAACTAAGGGACAAGCCAAGTTCACTATAAGCTGTCAAACAAGCCAGTCAATGACTTAAATGTAAAATCACATGTTTATAAAAGTAATTAGAGAATGACAAGAATAATATAATATCAGCAACAGCATTTGGCTGAAAATAAATAAACAATGACCAGTAAATAACAATGCCTATGACTAAGACTAGCTATGGCCACAATGTAGAAGTAAAACTTATATTACAATCCCAAATGTAATCTTAAGAAGTAAGGATACTTGTAAGAGGAAACCTTATATGAATAAGTTACTTCCTCAATGTACCAAATGTAATTAATGACCATTATTAAGGCATAACCCGATGTTAAAGGTATGCCTAGGCTACGCCTAAACAAACGATTGCCAGTGTATTGATAAGTAGAAAGGACTACTAGTGTAAATAAAACCTACTGAACAATCATTATACCAAATGTAACAGTGAATATTATTAATATATTATGAATGTAACCACTCCATTATTAATGGGTATCATTAAGTGGAGTAGGATAAACAAAGTGTAATTAGAAAGTAAGGATTATTCATAGTACTGTATCACCTTGTTAGCTAAGATTTGATAATTGTATTCACTAAATAGATATTAAGTATAAAGACGAATGTATTAGTGTTCCGACAAAAACGTTTAAAAGAAAACGTGATGTGAAACACAAAAAATAAATAAATAGATAAGGAAGAATCGTGTCTGGCGTCACTAGCAGACGACAGTGCGAAACCATGTATCTGAACGTTATTTATTTAGAAATGTCAGAGAAAGTGCGAATAAAACCAGTGTCAAACTATATCAAATTAAAGCGCATAAAATATCCTTTAATTTGATAGTGATAAAACCCCGATCGCAACTGTAATAAGTGCGTAACATGAGTTAGCATCATTTGCAAATATAAAGTGAGAAATTCGTTAGTCAACACTAACAACAACGATAGCTGTCAATCAACTTCGCCAAATGACGGTTAGAAAACAATGCGTCATTTTTGTAACGTCTGGTGGAGCCAATCAAAAAATAGCTTATTAAATGAATTAACCACCTAAGCCCCATGAAGCCAGGGGGTATATAATCGGAATCCAAGTGGAACCGACACACTTTATTGTTATCAGCGAGAGCGAAAGGTTGTCGCTCGTCGCCGCAAAATACGTTAATAACTTAGAGTATCATGTAAACAGTTCTTCCATTTAACCATTTCGTCAAACCAAGTAACTACACCACAGTTTATCTACAATCAGTGCATCGAAGTGAAGTATTTATTTTATTTTGTGCGCGATAATCAGAACAAGAGACAAATAATTAACCAGTAGTTAAATTAGTCCAATTTTGTTAGAAGAGGACGATTATTCTCTGTTCTTAGTGCGTGTGCAGTGTAATAAACCAGGGTCACTATCATCCGACCGCTGGAGTGTTTAAATTAAATTTTAATCTATAAGATTAAAATAAAAAGGTAACATTGTGACAATTTATTTCATTAATCTGTGTGTACTTATATTTTTTCAACACAAAATTTGTACTGACGCATAACATCAAAACTTTTTATATGTTACACGGTGATTGAATTTATTTAGTGGATTTGTTAATCCTACGTATGATTTATTTTAGTCTTAAGTGGTATAAAATATTTGTGAATAATTAAGCTAGCGTAACGAACACATAACCTAGAAATAGGTACGATTTTTAAAACAAAGAGGCCGAATTAATAAATATTGTTTCCTGTTAAATAATTAACTTCTGTATAGGCATATAGTAGTTATCTCTTGTGTTTAAAAGAATTTACGCCAGAGATATATAAAAATAATATTTAAATTAAAAGTTAATCTGGGAATAACCAGAAGATTTGTTTGTGTTATCTGAGCTAGTTTGTAGGGTAAAGGAACGAAATAATTGCAATTGTATATTAATGTATCTATCATACTTATGTTTGTTTAAATTTATTCTCAAGGGTAACAATAAAACCCATTTATTAGCAGCATAAACTTTGACTCTATTTATTTCAAGAAGTGAATGAATAATTAATTTTGAATAACAAAAGTAACTCTGATTAGAGGTTGTATGTTGTTAAATTTGAATTGCCGTAAGTGCAATAAGCTTCAACACCAGTTTTTAAAGAAAATTAGCAAATATCTAATCTCATTAATTGGTTTTACACGGGATTTTCCTGAAATAAACCTGTGTGGCGCCCTTATTAAACAAGGAGTAATCTAGCCTTGTCAGTAAAGCAAGCTGGTTTTGGAAACCGTCTTGGCAGCTTATTAATTACAAAAAGTGAACTTCCGAACTTCTAGAATCACGACCAGGTACGTGGAAGTATATTTTTATAAATTTTGTTGTCCAGACGTGACTTGACATTACGTACTTTGACGACAGTTAACCTGGAGGAGGAGTTTCGCTGCCAGAATCGACGCGACGGCTACCTTCATCAGTCGACCAGCGAGTACGCTTTATTCACTAAATTGAGCAACATTACTATTCAAACAGTATTACTGCAATTATTTTTAAAAAAGAGTTTTTGTAAATTAGATATAACTTTTATTCATCATAATCGACTTTAACTTGTAACTTACTTTTTGACTTTCAATACTAAATACAAACATTTAAACTTTTTTAATTGTGAGTAATCACGTTAACTAACAAATTGGCGACCAGCAACGTGAGGCTGAAAAAATATTAAACAAAAATATTTTTAATATTTATAATAAGCCCGGCAAACACAAGAGAACAACCATGCCACATACACACCAACAGACACAAGATACAAAGCCAGCTGAGTAGAAGAGATACAGACAAATACAGAGACACCGGAGACACAACCAACGTCCGAAATGGAAGTCGCGACAAATAATAACATAGAAACTCGACCAGAAGAAGCACCCCAACAGCCGGAAATACGTCGCATTTATATTCGAGGGGCGCAACTACCACTTCAAACGATTGCCCTTCGGATTAATAAATTCTGTAGCGATATTTATACAGTGTATGGACCAAGTATTGGGTCAAGAAGCGCTCAAGTTCACTACTGTTTACGTGGATGACCTATTGATTACATCTACGAACTGGGAGGAGCATTGTCGAAGAGTAGACCATGTACTGAATAAATTGTCCGAAAACCACATTACATTAAAACTAGAAAAGTCCCAACTCATTGCTAAAGAAGTGCAATTTCTAGGATATTCCATTACTGTTCGGACGGATCACAAATCCATATCCTTCTTGAAAAACTGTAAGCTAAGTGACGGCCGTTTAGCAAGATGGACCTTAGTCTTGCAGGAATACAACATCAGCTGGGAATATGTCCCAGGGAAAAAGAACATAGCAGCTGATATTCTATCACGTATTAATATTACTAACCAGACCTATGAAGGAGAGAAAGAGACAATTGTGAAGGTCTACAACATCCTAAAGAGTCGGACAGAATTAGAAGATATAGTCAAGGAAGTGGAACAACAGCAAAAACAAGATAATAAGTTGGTACAAATTTTCCAAAGACTAATTGATCAAGACGATAGAATAACCCCGTATTACTGTGTACATAATAATGTATTGTTTGTCAAAACCAAATACCACAATAACACCTGGAAACTAGTCATACCCAGGACACTAGAGAAAGACATCATAACGGACTACCATATTCGTTATGGACACATGGGGGCGGTTAAGGTAATAAAAGCACTGGAGGAGCACATGTACATCAAAGACATCAACAGAAGGGTACGAAATTATATCAAAAGTTGTCAAATATGTCAAATGGTGAAGTGCACCAACGAAAGAAAGGAGGGGCAAATGATCCCCATAACCTCAACAGACAAATTAGAGAAAGTTTTTGTGGACATCTGCGGTCCATTCCCCAGAAGTGGAGGTCGATGACAATATAAGTATTTACTAATAATGTTTGATCATTATACCAAGTTCATAAAGTTGTATCTGATAAATCGTGCAACTACTAACAAAATACTTAACATAATCACACTAAATTATATACCTGAAGTGGGCTGTCCGAAGACAATAATAACGGACCATGGTACCCAGTTCAAGGGACGAAGATGGAGAGACACACTGCTGGAACATGGGGTAAAAACCTATAAAACCTCAGTGTACCATCCCAGCAGTAATCCATCCGAAAGAGTGTTGAGGGAAGTTGGAAGGATTCTCAGAACCTATTGTTCCAGTCAACAAAGGAAGTGGAGTGAATACACCTCAGCTGCTGAAGACTTTATTAATTTAGCACACCACCAATCGATTGAAACAACCCCTTATAACGCCATGTTCGAGAAACCTCCACCTAGAGAAATTAGTGATATAATTCAATTTCCCCAAAGTCAAGAATATCAGTTTGACAGAATCCACTACCATAACAAAATTATGGAAAAAATAGAACAGCGAAAAAGAAAATATCAACAAGTGCCAACAAGAATAATACAATACAATGTAGGAGATCAGGTACTACTGAAAAATAGAGAGTTACCCAGTACCATGGAGGGTATCACCAAAAAACTACTAGTACTATATGTAGGCCCTTATACCATAACAAAGGACCATAAAAATAATACATATGAAATTACAGATACCATAAATAAAAAGGTCAAGGGTACCTATAACCAAGCATCTTTAAAGAAGTATTATGTGTAAGGAAATTTGTTATGAGATGTTATTATAGGGTGCCAAATATCATAAAACATGTCGTACTAGAACAGCTATAAAAAATGGACCTGTGAAACGTAATTGACCCAAAAATGAACCCAATAGAATGGAGAAGCCCAAGAGAACCCCAACATATAGACTATTAATGGACTTATGATTATAAAAGAAGGAATTATATTATTATACGATGATTATAACAAGAGTGTTTAGTGTATCAAAATTATAAAAGTGTCTACCGTGAAAAGGTTAAATAAATGATCAAGAAGAACATGTATTATATTCAATGTATTGAAAATGTCTAATTGGCTATAACCAGCCTGTTTACCATATTGTATTATAAAGAAGAATGTGTATTATAGGTATATGTACCAAAAATATCCGTTATGTATTAAATAAGAACCATGTTTGTCATATTAAATGATAGGAAAAAAATGTTCATTATAAACCAAATGATTATCTGATAAGAAAAATGTCTAGTGTATTGTATAAAACAAAAGTGTATTGTATAGCGAAAACATTGATATAATTTTACTCTAATGCTCCTATAGTAATTTCAACAAATGAAATTATAAAAATCATCCAGAATAAATGATTTAACCAACTATCATTTGAAGGAGAAGAGGGGAAGAACACCAAAGAGAGTATAAAGAAGATGGCTATTATTATTATGGAAAGAAAAATGTTATTTAATTGTCAAATATCGTATACCCCTCACAAAACCAAGAAATATATTAAAATCGTCCAGAATAATTGTTAAAGATACCAACACTTGAAGGAGTGGAGGGGAAGAACATCGAAGTGTCGAATAATAAAGGAGAAGGTTTGAATAAGGAATGAGAATAATTAATTAAGTGATGAATAAACATATTTATCATATTATAAGAAAGAAAAATATGTATTGTATCGAATATACCAAGACTATTTAGCATATTAAATAAACTATTAACGAGAATGATTATTATATGATATAAAAAAGAAAAATGTCTATGTATAAGTAACAAAAATAATTACAAAATACTACTGTTGTTGAGGAACAAAAATGTTAAACGATGAAGAAAGTATCTAATTGTATATACCAACAAGATATATGTCAAATGATATATAACAAAAATGTTTATTATATGAATATTGTAAACCCTGATAATCCAGGGAGATAAAGAACTAAATGTTAAAAAACCTATATACGAACTATTGATGAGAGTAAAGCTAGTGAACTATTAATAAGAGTGAAGTATTGTAAACTCAATGTTTAAAGAACCACTGCATAATAGTAAAATGATAAATCTAAGTGTGTAAAGTAAGAATATTAAGATAACCAAAACAACTTACAAACTAGTATAGAAAAGTAACAACAAGGCTACTAAATAACACAGCCAATATGTCAAGTCTGAAAGAAATAATGACCTGTGAAGAGAAGTATGTTAGCTAAAGTATAAAAGAATGAAATGTGATACCAATGAAACCTCTAATACCTTGAATGTTATATTGAATATGTTATATTATTGAAAAATTAATGATATGTTATATTTTATGTGTTGTGATAGTGCAACTGTTGCTACGTGCAATTTTTATTTTGTCCCAGACAGAGATGAGGATTCCTCTGATTCTGAGGATGTGTAGTTAAGGAACGGCGGAGAATGTATGCCACAGTGAGCCACTCTGATTCCGAACCCACTACAAATGTTAGGGAATTAAATGGTAATATATCAAGGATTATTAATAAAAAACTGAGGTAAAAAATGAAAGAACCATAGAGTTTATCACGAAAATAAAGATGTGTAATGAGAAAGAAAAGTATATTATTGTAAGATAGGAAATTGTTAGTTTAAGAAATAAAACATATTGTAACTAAATGACTTAGAATATAAGAAACTTCAAAAATACTAGTAAGCTAAAAATTATATCACTAGCCAAGAACTCAATCTAGTGCACCACACTAACAGAATATCAAATTCAATGCAGAAATAAAAAAACAGTAATAGTATATTAAAACCAAACTGAAATGATAATTTCTTCAAATGTAAAATTTCTCTCAAATTATCAATTTTGAGAGGGGAGTATATGTAACATGACCAAGTGTTACATAACCTAGACATGTACCAATAGAATCAATAAGTACACGAAAATAATATAAGTGAATAAATAATGATGAAAGTAGCGAAGAAGAGAAGGACCAACGAAGAAGAAGTACCACAAGAAGCAGTAAGGAATACACTGCATGACACTACAACAAATACTATGACTGACTCTAACTAAGGGACAAGCCAAGTTCACTATAAGCTGTCAAACAAGCCAGTCAATGACTTAAATGTAAAATCACATGTTTATAAAAGTAATTAGAGAATGACAAGAATAATATAATATCAGCAACAGCATTTGGCTGAAAATAAATAAACAATGACCAGTAAATAACAATGCCTATGACTAAGACTAGCTATGGCCACAATGTAGAAGTAAAACTTATATTACAATCCCAAATGTAATCTAAGAAGTAAGGATACTTGTAAGAGGAACCTTATATGAATAAGTTACTTCCTCAATGTACCAAATGTAATTAATGACCATTATTAAGGCATAACCCGATGTTAAAGGTATGCCTAGGCTACGCCTAAACAAACGATTGCCAGTGTATTGATAAGTAGAAAGGACTACTAGTGTAAATAAAACCTACTGAACAATCATTATACCAAATGTAACAGTGAATATTATTAATATATTATGAATGTAACCACTCCATTATTAATGGGTATCATTAAGTGGAGTAGGATAAACAAAGTGTAATTAGAAAGTAAGGATTATTCATAGTACTGTATCACCTTGTTAGCTAAGATTTGATAATTGTATTCACTAAATAGATATTAAGTATAAAGACGAATGTATTAGTGTTCCGACAAAAACGTTTAAAAGAAAACGTGATGTGAAACACAAAAAATAAATAAATAGATAAGGAAGAATCGTGTCTGGCGTCACTAGCAGACGACAGTGCGAAACCATGTATCTGAACGTTATTTATTTAGAAATGTCAGAGAAAGTGCGAATAAAACCAGTGTCAAACTATATCAAATTAAAGCGCATAAAATATCCTTTAATTTGATAGTGATAAAACCCCGATCGCAACTGTAATAAGTGCGTA